>JAOQGH010000032.1:26017537-26088433 GCA_025769975.1 Gallinago jamesoni
ACATGTAATGCTTTTTTTTTTTTTTTTTTTTTTTACAGATGGGTATGTTTAAAGTAGTATTTTTGATGCTGGTTATGTACGTTAGGAGAAAAAAAAAAAGAGCCCATACTAAAGCATGTCTTCTTGATGAATGTGCATGAGTCCATTTCTGTAACTCTTAGTCCTGGGACACTTATACCAGTGCAGTGAGCGATGTGGCATGCAGCATCCTGGACTGCCTGAGGATGTAGTTCTGTTACGTAAAGGGTTTGTGCTGCTATTGTTTAGACAAGTGAAGATTTTTTTGTATGTCAGCAGGGTCTTGGCTTATGCTATTGCATAAGTGGGGCTTGAGTCGATTCAGTGGGGGCTTCATCAATTTAAGAATTTTGGCAATTCCTGTAGGTTCCGGAATAATCATTAATCTTTCAGGAGGGGAAAAAAAAGTGTCTCTTGAGTACCCACAGTTTCCAGTAAAGTTATTCTGAATATTCCATGGTGCTTGCATTAGGGTCACTTTTGTAGAAATGAACGGACATTGTCTGTCCTAGTGCTGAAGCCAGGTGCCTTACCCCCACTAAAGGTTTGAGAAATGGAGGTCGTGACTGGCCCCAGTGGTTTGTCTGGAGTGACTGAGCTAGAAGAAATGCAGCTCCCAGCTATTTTGGCAACTCCAAATCCATTTAAGTTTACTCATCTGATTTATCAACTATAAATTTTTGTTGACGTTCTCCTAATACCTGCACAGAAAACACTCATTAAAACAGTAGGCTGTTTCATATTTAGTGTAATCTGTTTGGTATGTCCTGCACTCAGCTGGTGAAATGCCACGAGAAGTACACTGAGTTATTAAGACTCAGTGATGCCTCTTGAACTTCTGTCATGAGAGAAGCGGTTTGTTACCTGTGATTCCCGTGTCTTGAAGGATTTAATTTTAGGCGTTTAGGGACGAATCATACATTTTGTTGTGGTCATGGGTGACTGTCTAGTTTTAGACCTTTAAAGAAGGCTACGCAAGCCGTTTCAGAACATCCCCATACGTGAACTACTGATTTCCTGTAAGTGCCAGAGAATCAGTTCTGATTCTAGGTATGTTTTAAGTAAGTTTTAATGAGAGTTCTTGGGGGGCTTGGGCGGCACCATACTTAGTCTTAAGACAGTGACTTTCCTCATGAGACCAAGGGTAAATGACAGTGGTCAGTGATACATAATCTTATAAATAGACTAGGTTTGTTTCAAAATTGTTTATAAATTGAAGAGAACCAAAGCTATGGGAATTCCACCTTCTAAAGGACTTAACTTCAGAAATCTGGTCATGGTGGCTTTTACGATCCTTAGGCTTTTTATGTCTGTGCTATGAAAGGTGGTGACCTGAAACCTAAATCCTGTGATTTGAGCCCATCTCAAAACAAGGTGTTATGTAGAGGTGTAAATACAGGCTTTGCCCCAGTGTGTCCCATTAAGTTTAAGGGTATGCTTAAGGTATCGCCTGCCTTTCTGCTTAGGCAATTTAAAAACTATTATTACTATTTTTTGCCTTTCTCCTTAGAGCATTTGCATGGAGCAGTAGCTTCCCTTCCACATACTTATTTTTAATTAATTGTGATTGTTAGTGTTGAGTAATTTTGTTTGCTAAGGAAATCCCCTTGCAATGACCTACAGACTTTACAAAAATAATGAAACAAACTTTAGGCCTGTCACTTACATTGTCATTTTGTATTTTGCTCATGATAACCTAGTACAACATTCTCTTCCAGTGATATATTAGTAGTGTCCTCATCTAAAAGCAATGTTAATTTATTTCCTCATTTTATTTTTAACATCCTTTTTGGATGGAATTCAAGATAAATACAGAATAATGCCTGAAATGTGTACTTTCTGACTGTCCTTTATAAATCCATAGCTGGAGGGCTCACTGCACCGTATCACCTTTATACCAGCCCAGAGAGTAACTATTTTGCATAGCAGTTGTATGTTTTGCAGAGGCAGTCACGAACCAGAGGACAGGAATTATGTTGAGGAGATGTGGCGCTTTCATACAGGTGTGCTGTGCTGTCTGAAGGTATTTACATTCATGCAAACACCAGTTTTACACCAGTGTTTATCCAACATGTCTGCGTCAACATTGCTGCATCTCCGTAAAACTCCCAAGGGAGATGATCCTTTAGTTGTTTTGCATCTTTGATAAATGGTCTGTGGTGGTATCTGCAGTGGTGTACCAAAAGAGAGAGCAAGTCCCAATAGAAAATGGTGTGAACACAAGTCCTCTTTTGCTTCAGAGGTGGTAACCTTCAGCAGAAGAATGGTACAGGGTGGACAGGTGGGGGCAGTAATATCTTGAAGTACTACAGCCAAATCTATGAGAACATGTTTGTTTAAAACCTTTGCATGAACTCATTGAATGTGAATTTGAAAGAAAAAACAGCAGCAGCCTGGCGTGATGATAGAGATTGCAAAGCAATTGGAAACAAAAGGCTTCTGGATTAACACAGCAGAATTTGGGCAGCTTCAATGGAACTACCCTGAATTTATTCTAATAGAGCCAAAGAGAGCATGATTTTGCCTTCAGTTTTTTATCTTATTTGATAAAGAATGTCCGCTTACAGTATTATAAAGTAAAAATTGTAGTAACCTTCTAAATGTGTGGCATTACAGAAATAAATATGGTGCACAGTAAAAGAAAGCCGCACAAAAGATCTTGCTTTGTGTCTTAAGATTTTAAAAGATAAAAACCATAGCCTTTAAGACTGTAGTAACTTTAAATGGTAAAAATGTCATTTGTTTAAAAATACTCTCAAACAAACAAAAAACAAACCCTAAAACTGGGACATGAAAATAAGACATGATTTAACTTAATTATAAGCCTTGAACAAGGAAACAGCATGTTCTCAGAATACGTAATTACAGCATTGTTTCTAGGCTGTTTTTGTGTGTGTGTGTTGCTCCAGTCAGTCTTCAGCAGAAAGAATAAAAGGCAAAGAAAACACGGAAGTACAGTAAACATCTTGAAGCGCAGTTTCCTTTTTACTGGGAAGCTACCATGTGACTTGCTGGAAAAGATTTATTAAAAAAAAAAAAATAAACCAACACGCCAGCTTGCAGTTGTTCTTTGGTAGCATTAAAACATAATTCTCTGTAAATCTGCTTCTTGAGAAATAATATCCTACAACATCTCTCAAGCAGTACTATGGTGTTTAAATGTTTTTAGTGTTGTATGACTGAATTTAAGGAAAATACACTGAATTGTTTTAATGTCCTGAAAGCATTACTCATTGAAAAATAAGGGCAGAAACAGAACAAGGCTTCTTGCTATTAATGTATAATGATTTTATAGTCTAAGCTTTGAAAGGTGAGAAGATACTAATTTTGAACTGAATTCTGCAACGTGCAAAGCCAGTTGGGGTAACTCAGTCTTCTACAATGACAGTCTTTTCTTGCTGATCTCGCTAAAAGATGGCTGGGAGGTGAACTGAAATGGGACCTGCATTTCAGTTAGTCAATATATTGAAAGTGGGTTACTCAGTCTTAAAAAACACATACAGTGTAGCTGTTCCAACAGCTAAATTTCTGCACAGACTTCTGCAGCCAAACAGCATGTGTCCCAGCCATCCCTTTTTAAGTTGGTACCAGAGATTTTGTCACAGTGACAAAAAGAAGATCAGCTGCTGTTTCTCTCGTTGGGCCATTATGTCTCAGGACTGTCCCCTCTTCTGCTCTGTCTGGTGAAAAAATCACCTGTAGTTATATTGTGTAGTTTTTCTTGGTAGAATGGTAGGTGGTATGGAATGGTAGATGAACGGAAGGACTGGCATTTTTATGTTGTATTGAAATAAAGGGTTGTCAGCTCAAAAGGATTTGGATCAAAAATATGAAGGCATGTAGACCATATTCAGTAATGTTTTAAAGACATATCTAGGGTGGATTCTTACGGTGTGCTGAATTAGGTGTGTGAAAGCCAGGAGCTAAAACAGAACTGTGGTACCCCTATTCTTGTCTGCAGTTTTACACTCTGCTGCATACTAGGAGCAGTAGCATGTTTTTGTGTCTGTCACACTTTATACTTATGTGATTTGGTGTATGAATTGTGTTATATGTTGTTAAAGTAATTAACTATTTAGCCTCCTAAGGTGCTTTATGTATTTTTTTCTTCTCTAATTTTACAGTCTATAATTATAGACAATAAGAAAACATAAGGACAGAAATGGAAAAACTGAATAAAGACCTGCAGTTAATTGGGGCTTCCTTGAATGCTACTGGTTGGTTGCAGGATTATGTGTATGCACCTACGTGCAGGTAGTGGTTTGCTTTCTTTGTATGCACAGTGACCTGACTCCTCTGTTAAGGGGAAAAAAATATATAGTAACAGGAAGATAAGCGACAACTTCTAGTAGCATTATTTCTTTGAAATATTTTGCAAGATTTTCTGCTTCACACTTAGGTGTATTCTGAGACAGACCTCCCTGACCAAGATTCTGACCTGGTTCATAAATGAAGTAACAATTACCCAAATCCAAATGGAACATTCATTTTGTCAGCTATGCTTTAAGAATAAACACCCACCCACACAATAAAAAAAAAGCCCAAACCTAAAACCCTTCCCAAAATGCTACAAATTATAAACTAAGGTCATGCAGTAGCTGCTGAAATTAGCGTTTTCAAGTTCATGTTGAGCTGTGTGAGGGGAAAAAAGTCATTTGTATCTGAAGAAAAGCAAACCAACTGCTTTGTAATTTGTTTACAGCTGAGCAAGCACACAGGGAATCAAGTCTTGAAAGCTCTTAGATACTCTTCTGTTTTCTGCTGTCACAACCTTTGGAAGGTACGTTGGCTAGTCACTCTGGCAATTTATAAGAGTCTTTGAAGCACTTTTTTATATTGTGAGATCAGATTCAGTGGATTGCCCAGCTGTTTTCTACCTTCTGTACAGCTTCAGCTAGAGGAACAGCTCGAAGTGCAGTTGTGCCATGGTGTGAAACACGTAAATTTGTGGAGGTGCTCTAGGCCCCTTTGCACCAGGGTTCAGTGGAAACCAAGCATGAAGCAGGGTGGCTGGCCCACCCCTAAGAGTAGCTCAGGCCACTGGTTGTCTTTTGCTCCTTCTACTGAGCCATTTGTTGCTTTAATCCCTGGGTTTGGGCTGTGAATGAAGGGATTAAGCTAGTGAGGGCTCACAGGAAAGCTACAGTGTGGTTAGTAAACCATACATACTTCAGGTAGTTTCCTTGGAGCTGCCCTTTCTCCTTTGCAAACAAAATGGACAGCAACAGTGCTAGCACTGCTTTGTGAGAAACCAGAGTACTTTTTTAAGGAGACGATCGTGATGTCTGTTCCGGTTTTATACGCCTCTGTAATTTTATGAGAGAAAGGAGCTGGAAGGCTGAGGCCATATAAAATCTTGTGACTTGAGGGAGCCAATACTGAAAGTTACCTGTTGCAGTGTTGTCACAGCTCTTCCTCTTTCCTCCCCCTTCACTGTGGCTTTCCAGAGCTCTAAGTTAAATGCTCTACAACTGGAAGATTTGTAGCCTTGCACTCCTCCTTATACTGCTTATGATGTCCCACTCTGTCTCTTCTTGGAGAAAAAAAAAAACAAACCCTACACTTTTTTTTTTCTTTTTTTCTTTCTTCTGCTGTTAATTTGAATGCCCTGCTCGGTAAGCCTTTCTCTTCTCACGTTGTGCCTCCTTGCTTGAGTGTGTGTGTGTGTGATAAGCCCATCACCTCTTTTTAACCCGGGGAGGGGGCGGGAAGCGGCCAGGGCCCCCTCGCTTGCTGTCGGGGAAGACGCCTGAGGCGGGGGGGAAAGCCGCTCTCCAGCTGAGTGGAATCCCTCCCTCAGCGGCGCCATCTTCCCCTCCCCCACCCCCAGTCGGGCGGTGGAGCGGCCCCGAGGAGCCGTTAACGGCTGGTGGGAGGAGGCGCGCGCCCGGCCACTTCCCCCCCCCCCCCTCTCCACAAGGGCCTCTAACGGCCCGAAGCGCCGCCCCGGCCCTGAGAGGACGTGGCCGTGCGGCGGCAGGGACGGGTTCCTGTCCCCACCATCTTGTAGGTCCATCGCCCCGCAGCAGCGTCTCCGCGGGTCATGGCGGTGAACGGGGCTACCTCTCCAGCCGGGCGGCCCGCTCGCTCCTACCGGCGGCCATGCCGGCTCTCTGAGGGGCGGGCGGGCGCCGCCATGGGCCGAGCCGCCGCGCTGTTGTTGCTGTCGCTGCTGCTGGTGGTGGCTGCGGGCCGGGCCGGCGCCTCGGCCGCGGGCCGCCCGGAGGTGCACAGCCTGCGGGGGAGCTGGCGGCTGGGCAACGGGAACGGCTCGGTGGTGCTCCGAGGGGAGGTGCCGGGCTGCGTCCACACCGCCCTGTACCGCCGGGGCCTCATCCAGGTACGGTAGGCAGCCTCGCCTCACGCCTCACCCGGCCTCCCCCTTCGCCCTCGGCGGCGCCCCGGGGTCCGAGCCAGGCTGGGTGCTGCGGTCTGGTGGCACCCGAGGAGAAGCCTCGTACCCCCTGTGTCGCTGAGAAGTGGGCAGCCTGCCACAAAGGGAAAAAAAAAAACAGCCCTCGCTGTGTGAGATCTCCAGAAACATGATTAAGAAGGAGTCCTCTCCCCCGGCCCCAAAACACCGCTCTGTCCCCAGAGCTGCTTCAACCGCTGCAGGTTTCCCTAGTATTGCTGCTGCAGCAGCCAGACTTGTTTTCCTTAAACATTCCAGTGGCAAAAGGTTTGGTGGATGCAGTATCCTCACGGCAAAGCAGTGCCAAATAGGGCCAGGGATAGAAGGTCGTGCTGTGCAGTGTGTGAGATTATGTGTTTTTTTGACATGGAACCAAGGTGCTGACACTAGATATCTACGGTATCATCACAGCACGTAAGTCGTGTTTACCTACAATATTAGTTCAAAAGAATGAAAAGCTAAACCCGCTCCATTGAAGTTTGACTTGTTGATGCAAGAAGTCTAGAGATTTAAGGCATTTCAATCCATTAAAAATCCCATTTAACACTTGAAAAGCACGTCAGAACAGTTGAGACTGTATAAAGCTGCCAAAGGGAAGTATATTCTGAAACATGAGTATAAAACTGTTTCATTGAAAAGACTGTTTCCTGCCTTAACAATGTTAAGAAGCTTTGCTGCTTCTGTTTGCCTCTTTTAGTTTTTAGATTTATGAAAATGGAGTGACCACTTTCTGGGACAAATGATCAAAACTGTAGCTGTAGATTGATAACAATGAAGTACCCTGATACCAGCCTAAGTTGCTTGTCACACTCAGATGTGATAAGAAATGTGGCACTAACATTGTTAAAAAAAGATGTCTTTTTAAAAGGAAGTATGTGAAAAGTTAAATGTGTACCGTGAACAAGGAAAAGAAGTAAAACATAGAGAATTTAACAAAATAATCTCTAAAACTGATAACTACGCTTCTGTGCTAGAAAATATGAAGTACTGACATATATTGTCTGAATATACCAGTCAAATATATATCGTATCTTTTGTGGGCCCAATGTTGCATTTGAACAGCATTTATTTAAAAAATACATTCTGGATGCATGCATTTTTTACTTTCTATTCTTTAATTTTTATTCTTGAGATTATTATAGTGCTCTTCTCTGACTAAAGTTAGAGGGGTCTATGGAGAAAGTGACGCCACTTCAGGCAGGATAATTTTAGCATTTTTCTGTGTTGGCATAGGTTGGGGATCCCAGTACTAATAATAGATTCTGAAGAGTGTCATTGGCAGATAAAAGCAATAGTCAACATTGGAAAAGTAAATACACTAAAAAGGGATAAGCTGGGCCATGAGGGTCTGCTGTTTCAACATCTGTGTCACATGACATTTTGAACATACATAATTAAGGTTTTAAAATGGCTATTCTAAAGTTTTTAAGAGTGCAGTGGGCAGGTGGGCTCTATATATGGAGGATCCATGAAGAGAACTGTGCCAGTTTCTGTCACGGAAAAGCGCATAAGAAACTGAACATCTCAGCTGTGCTGGGAGATGTTGCTATAAGAAGTGTGAATAATCATTCAGGAGAAACTGTGACCAATGCACTGACTCACGCAAGATAATGACGTAGTGAGAGACTCACATTTAACTACTCGCATTAAGTACTCTCTACAAAGTGAGAAAATGTGATTGCTAATTTAGCTGCATTGCTGTAAACTGACTTGTAATTTTAGTCATCTTAAGCATCAGTATGATATTTGGAAATGAGGCTGCGATCATGAACTCTCATATGCCTGGGCAGAGTCCCAAGCCTGCACAGAGGCATGAAAGCTTTGTCAGCCTGCTGGCCAGCAGCATGGCTCTTGCTAATAGGTAGATGGGTGCTTGGCTAATTAAATCTATGATGGTTGGTTGTGGACACTTAGAACATGTTTGTGTGAATACAAGTATGAACTTGCTTCAAACACGTGCTGATATGGCCGGGTATGAACCTGCTGTGGCCTGGAAACTGTTGCTAAATTGGTGGTGTTAGAATTAGCACACTCTGAGAGGAGCTGAGTTAACTGAAGTACTTCACTAGTGTGTTTGCTTGTCCTCTGGACTGGACCCACCCAGTGTCTGGCTAGTTCCAAGCTCAGGATGAGCTAACTTGTTTCTATATATAGGTGTGTACAGGTAACTTAAGGTCAATTTAAACCCATTCTTACTTTAGCAAAGCCCAGTTTACAGAAAGAAGTGTTCAAACAAATATTTGCACCAAAGGAAATAGCTAAATTGTTTTGAAATCACATTTCTTGTGATACCAAAATACGGGAGCAGCCTTAGCAGCTTTCAAATCTGTCACAGATAGTGTTAAATGTAAGCAATCCTTGCCATCATAGTTGTAGCATATTCTGCAAAACAGCAAACCTGTGTTGTTTGGAGTCAGTGACATAATTCTTTATTGCAATGAATGGCTTCATGCTGCAAAGTGTGGCTCAACTGTTTGTCCTGAGGTTTCTTCATTGTGGTGAAAATGCTTATGACCAAATGTTTTCAAATGTGGCTGCTTAAAATCATATTCTTATATTCCTATTTATACAAAAGCATGTATACAGCTTGTGTCAAGTGTAGAATTAGGAGTTTTGTTATAGTTGCCTTGCTGATCTTGAGTAATTTTTTTCATTTGCTCTTTTTGCTCCTGGCCATGGAGCGTAGGATTTTTGTTCATACTATTGAAAATGTCACTAGACCAGCAATCCAAAAGCTTATTGCATGGAATCAAAATCAAAGATTTGTCTGAAAGGCTGTAGCATGAAATAGGAGAACAAAGCTAGTGTGAACTAAATTATTCTGGATATCAAGACCCATATGTTCAGCAACCTAGTGAGTTCTATGCACTGTACTTCTATGTGATTTGCAAACAACAAATAGCACTGCATCATTTATTTCTGTATTCTTGGGATTTTTTTCATAACTAAGCACCCAAAACAGAAATTAAAATAAAATTTGGGAGGGCCTACTCCAACGGTGTAGCTTAGTGGGCATTGCACAAATGAGGGGAAGGAGGACAGCAAGAATAAGTTGCCGGATATGAAGCCTGCAAAATGTGACTTAAATTGCAAAAGCAGGCTGCAAGCAACTTATTTATCAGTGTGTGGTTCATCTCAAATTTAGGCTGATGCACAAACTGTATTTGCTTATGAATGCTCTAGCTGATTGCATGTCTGTAGCCTTACTTTAATCTGCTGTGCGAGCTCTACGTTTGAGGTGAAAGATACCTCTCTGATACTGAGGGTTTGTTACTCATCTCTCTGGATCCTCTTCGCATTCGTTCTAGAGATTCTTTACTCTTTGGCTTATAAAATAAACATTGGATGAACACATATTTCTGAACGCACCAAATGCACGCATCTTAGAAAATGCTCTTGGGGAAGATAATTTTGAGTTTCCTGTTGAAGTAGTATTTTCTTCCATGTTCAACCGACATAGTTCAAATGCTGGATTAACTATGATAAAAGCTCTAAGGGCCAGAGGTAGCATCAGAATATGCATTCAGTCAGGTTGCTTTAATAACGTTTCATTAGGACTCCGTAGTTCTTACTACTATTTACATATAAAATTTAAAAAAGACATGAGGAATGCGTATAAACAAGGGCAATAGTCACTTGAATAAAGTTAGTGCAAAGTTTGGATATAAGCACAGACATTTTACAAACTCGCAGTGAATCTATTGCTAACCCTACATCTCTGGAAAAAGATGATTTGCAGAAATCACTTTGTCTGAAGATTTAGTTTTTAACTATTGTCAGCATTGTATTTTCTTTCAGGTACCATTCTGATAAGCAAAATATATCAGCAGGTAACTTCTGCATTACATCTTTTGTGCTAGAAATAGTTGTCATCTAGCACGTCCAAGTACAGCATGATGCCGTTTCTGCTGGCAGGTGACTCCTATAAAATTTTGGTTTTGATGAATATGACTATTGTAGCTGGATTTTCTCATCTGCCAGATGTTTGCATTCACACAGAAAGGCTGTTTTGTCTTATTAGCTGTCACTTTGATTTGTAAAGAACTATCATGGGGAGTTTGCAACTGTGATGCTAATATAGGGGGCTGGACAACACTGCAGTTTCTTCCCCATTATACAACAAGGGCATGCACTTAATACAGAAGTTTACATACATGCTCTGCTGAGTTGTGTGAACATATGTGGAAACATTCAAAAGCCTTATTGAAACTTAGGATAAATATTAAGGTGCACTTAAGTTTATCTTTGGAAAGCTTATGAAGTTCAAGTAGATAAAAGTTATAGTAGCCTGTTAAATACAGCAGAGTATTCAAAGAATATTAAGCAGTGGGTATTAATATTTTGTTAATTAACTCTTTAGTAGTATTTGGCTCAGTGTTCAGCTGTAAAACATCTTGAGCATAAGGTGACATTCAGTTTACTGCTTTGTTAGAGTAACTACTGAAAATGAATTACATTAAGATGAACTTCCAAAACACATGTTCCAAGAATACGATCCGTTCATCACTACCGTTTGCTGTCCAGCTTGACTTCAAGCTGTAAATATGTGAAACTGGGCTTCCTGAAAATTATATAAATGTCCCAGCTTCTATCACTTGAGATAGCAAGAAGCCTGTGGATATAGGTAAGTATCTTAACTATTTAGCTTTCAGACTGAAGTTGGCAACAGCAAAATCATTAAACTGTAAATCATAAAACATCACTTGCAAGTTTTATTTTGGTAATCTATTACATCAGCAGGATTTTCTTATACTGTACATTATAAAATATCAGCAGAGTTGATTTATGAGAGAAGAGCATGCAAGGCAATTTCAAATTGGATCATAACAAAAGTAGGATAAGGCAAAGGAGTCTGGCTTATGTTCTCTTTATTACATTTCATTTTCATACACGCTGGTCTTCTACCTGGATTCAGCTGACTCTGTCGAGTGTCATTCAGCGTGTTTGTGCCACGCTCCCCTGGAGTCCTGGTTGCGCGGAGGCCTGAGGCTGGCCTGTCATGGGGCCAGAGCGTGCCTGGCACAACTTGCTCACTTGGCCTTTGAGCTTCTCCTCTGATGCGTTCATGTCTCATCCGTTTCCTGCTTAACAGGAGAAGCCCTTAGCTTAGACGAATGTAGCTTTTCAAGAGCCCCGTAAAATCAATGCAAGAAGGAGTTTCCATCTAGCTGCTTGGCAGGGCCTTTGGTTTAGTGCTGCCAGGGCTTTTGAAGTCCTGCTGATGTCCTGTTATCTGAACTGGAAATTGCTTGCTTTTGATACCATGTAGCAGGGCTTTTTACCTCGTTTTAGCAGGCGATTTGCTTCTTGCTTACAACATTGAAATTGGGAGCAGAGAACAAACAGGCAGGGAGCTTGAGCAGTTCAGAATTTTCCCCAAATTGCAGGGAGCCGGAAAATGCAAGGCTGTCGTGTTTGGTGGGATCTAAAAATAGCTGTAGTTGACTCCACCGCTTTATGACTTGCTTCCAGGAACACGTTGAGCTAATGAATGTGAAGTATATTTAATACATGTGCAGTCTATTTCCTACCATCTTTCAAACTCTGCCAGTGCCCTTAAGAGTTTTCATCTTTTTTCATCCAGTTATCTGAAAGAAACCTTTAATTTTAATGTGAGCTGATTTAATACAAGGTGAAATTCTGTTTCGGATAAATCCAAATAATTTTACTTCTATAGGCACTCAAAACAGTTGCAGTTAGTAATGAAAAAGTCAATAATCTTGCCAGTGTATTGGTGAAGTCATTTTCCTTTCTTACGGGACTTGTTGTCGTCATGAGTTTTCCTGAACCTTGAGAACTGCTTTTAAAGCTTTGCTTTAACGTTGCCACATGACTGATTTTACAACAAGAAATATTTGTCATGCTCAAAATAACTAAATGCAGTATTAGCATTTAGGAGCATTTAGCAGTGATATATGAGCTGGTTTACTAGTTCTGTAGCAATGATATCAGTAAGCTACGAAGCTTTATATAAAGGTACACAGAACTAGGAGCTTCCCAACTGAAAAGATGGATGGCTGTGAGGAAGACACAGTGTGCGTTCTTGCCAGAAGGGGCTAATTAGCACCTTCTAAGACATGTATTTTAGCAGTCAATGCATATCTTGAAGCTTGAAGGCTTTAGACTAATACAGAAGAAGAAAGCCCCTTCAGGAAAAAAGAATCAGCAGTAGGCTCTGAGGAGATTTAAACAAGTAGCTCTGTTTGTGAACTGCTGTAAGAACCCATCTGATGATGTAATTTCTGCATCTGATGAAACATTCTTACATTTCTGCTGCTAGACAACCAGCTTTGTGTTCTCCAGACATCAGGTCATCATTAACATCTCAATATTCCTGCTTTCATGGAGAAAGCAGGTTTCTTCTATGCAGGGTATTGATCTTTGATGAGGAACTGATATTGATTGTTTGACCGCTAAACAAATTGGGTTTGACTTCACAGTCTGCTCTTGCTAGTGCATTTACAACTTGCATCTTAGGCCTTTTGTTAAGTACTTCGCACATACAGGTGGCAATGATAGAAATTTAGCATACACCTTTTCCAAGGCATAGCCTAAAATAAAATAGTAAATAATGTTAAAAAAAGACAGTTCATAAATGTCCTTTTTAAGGGCCTTATTGTGAGCTTTCATGGGCTCTGACATTTGCCTTTTGTTGCCTCAATGCAGTAGTCTTAACGGAGTTTCTTTTATGAACTTAAATTTTGCATTTTAATATACATTTATTAGTCTTAAATTTTGCATCATAATAAAAGTCTGAGATGTCTCCCCCAAGCATTTTTCATATGAAAATGATGGTATGGATATCTTAAAATTCAGTAATTGTTCTAGTAAACTCACGATGACTTAACTTCTAGAGAATACACTGCAGTACCAATACAGAGGTCACAGTTTTACTGAAGTAACAAGACCTTTCCTTCTTGACCCTACTCCCTTGTAGTAATAAATTTGATTCATCAAGCACAGCATGTAGAGACTTGTTGACACCTTTCCCTCTGACCCTCTAAATTGTAAAACAAATATGAGATATGAAGCCATGTTTTTGAGAAGATTTCAAATCTAGAAGTGTCATTAGTATTCATACTGGCTCCTGAAATGGGGAGAAAAATTGAGCTTCAGCAAGAATAAAAAAAAAAAAAGACAGGCAGATTTTCTTCAGTATGAATCTGGATATTCAGGGCAGATCGTTAGCTGTGCTGGTACTGTAGAAGACTCGTATCAAAGAGGACCTTAACACAGCTACACTCTCTCTTAGCTGGATTTGAGTCATGTAGTCCAGAAGAGATTGGTCTTTGTTTTGCGAAAGCAGCTCAGCTGTGCAGCTGCTGAAGAGGATTGAGTTGAGCTATCAGTCACTGACCTGGGTACCTGCACTCTGAACTGTCTGACAAGGGGATGTAACACCATACCTTTCTGCTGCCTTTGTATGAAGTGCAACACGATGGGTTGTCGGGTCCACATAACTGATTCCTTCAGCCTAGGTGAGGAACGTTGTGACCCACCGTAAGGTAATAAATACAGCATGAAGCCAAAAAGGTCGAGGACATATCTGAGACCAGCTGTGCCTTTATTGTTTCTGGGTAGCGTGACTAAAGGGAAAAGAACACATTCAGTGTAAATGCAACATTATTCTCAAAAGTGGTCATTTAATTTTGTAGAACAAACCAAATTGTGTTGCTTCCCTTTCTTTTCCTTCTTCCTCCCTCCAAATATAACAATTTCATTTAGCCTTTCCACATCAAGACTAGTTGACAAGAAACAACCGGAGTATTTGCAACTATTTCAAATTGTAGAGATTTGTTCACTGCTGTCCCCAGAGGCCTAAAATGCTGTTTCTTTGCCTCTTAAAATCCTATTAGTCTTACTTTCTCTGTCATTATGAGGGTTATCATGTTTCTGTTCCTCTCATTAAGTCACAAACTGTCTTGATTATTTTTTTTTTTTAATTTCCACCCCAGTCACTTCTTATGTAAAAACAAATCCTACTCCTTCTAGGTTGAGTATGAATGATTACAGCAAACAGGGTTTGACCTATACAAGTGAAGTCAAGTGAAATATTGCCAAGCTTTGTTTTCACAGATTATTTCAAAGGTGAAAAGGAATATCAGGGTGAACTAAGTTAAGGTGGATTTTGCATTTGCGTTTGCAGACTGTCTGAAATAAGAAGTGCTCATCTATTATGATGCATTTCATGTAGTAGCTGTTTTACTAAATAAGTCTTGTAATTTTCTTTTTGTTGGTCTATTATTAGGATCCATACTATAGATTTAATGATGTGATGTACAGATGGATATCACTGGATAACTGGACTTACAGCAGGACATTCAAAACTCCTTTTGATGTCAGGTATGCAGTAAAGTTATGTGTGAAATAGTTCTGTGTCATCTTTCATGCAGAATTGCTAGTTAATGCATTAGCTTAAAATCTGCTTGATACTTTTGTATCTAATAAAACAAATTATGCAATAATGTGCAGCTACAAAGCTGTTGGTAAAGAACGCTTCAGTAGTTGCTTTTTCCATTTTTTATTAATTTGTATAAAATTACTTATGAATTGCAAACTAAGGAAGGATAATACTTAGCCTAATGGGAAACTAGCCCATCTGATATCCAGTGAGTATGTGAACATGCTCTTTTGCAGACTTGAGCCACTACAGCTGTCATCTTAATTTGACTATTTAAAGATATTGTGTAGCCACACTAAGTGAAACATTTTTTTAAGGTAGTTAAGACAATTGCGGCTAAAGATAATGGTGACATAGATTTTTTTATATTGTCTGTCAGCCGTGTGTTGTTAAATCTAGGTATTTTAACAGTTGTTTTTTTATGCGTATGTTGTCTTCTGCAGAAAGTGGCAGAAAGTGAATTTGGTTTTTGAGGGAGTAGATACAGTAGCACAGATCCTGATCAACAATATCACTCTTGGGAGAACAGACAACATGTTCAACAGATATGTAAGTAATGTGTTTGTTTCTGAAGGTGCTTCTGTTTTTCCTTCGAAGCCCTTTTGTGCTGAGCACTTCCAGTGCATTCAAGTATCCACATAAAAATAGGTCCTTGGATGCAGAAAGCGTTGACCTGAGGACTGCCTATGTAATCAGATAACTGTTAGAAGTATACTTACCTTTTCAGTAGCAGCAGGGTCAGATCTAGAGGTGAGTGTGTGTGGTTCTAAATGAGTGGACCCATGCAAGAGGATCAATTCAGCTAATAATATAAGTCCTGCTTCTTGGGATCTGTCAGAGCTCCAAGAAAACGTAAGCTTAAATCTGTTATATTAGCTGTAAATCTGCTTACTAATTGGTATTAGAATGGTTTACATGTGAATACCGAAATAAAAATTCGCATGTTGCAAAGCCTTTGTGTTTCCACTTTTTTATCTAGGGCTTTTGATTTTTAATACTGGGCTTTTGATAGTACTGTCTTGCGCTTTTGGTCTAAGCCTGGGTCAGCATGAGAGTACTCATGGAATAAAGTTGAGCAGCAAAGCATTCAAACTAATTTTATAGCTTTAAAGTATAAAATTATATTGTGTACTAGCATAAGTGACAATCCTTACTTTTGTCTTAAAAGAATCAAAAAGGAAAAGTTATAGGAAGAATGTTAGTGGAATAACTGAATTACAAAGGAAATCTGATGTCTTCATCTCTCAGCATCTATCATTCTGGTAGGTTTTATTGCAGAGGTACTGGCCTGAGACATGAGGGCTAGATTTTGCCACCTAGATCTATGTGACCTGGGACAAATCACTTAGTTTCTCTGTGACTTAGTTTTGCCATCTGTAAAATAAGAAATTTCACAGAGCTTTTATGAAATTGATATAATTTACTCTTTGGAAAGTACTTAGAGGATTGCCAGTAGTAGGCTCTGTAGAGTTGGGAAGTGATATTATTTTGCCCTTATTTCTGAAACTTCATTTTGTCTCAGATTGTAACAGTTCATGAAATGTCCTTAACTGTAAAACCAGAGTGAA
Source organism: Gallinago jamesoni (assembly GCA_025769975.1). NCBI lineage: Eukaryota > Metazoa > Chordata > Aves > Charadriiformes > Scolopacidae > Gallinago > Gallinago jamesoni. The sequence goes on from JAOQGH010000032.1 coordinate 26,033,937, forward strand.
CTGCATTAGATTGAGTCTAGGATTACTGTGACCCAGACTTCTGCTTTATTCACCTGTTCCACATGAAAACTATGTCTGTAGGAAGGACTCTGTGAAGGCTCTGCATGGGGAATGCTATTTGCTTTGTAATTTTTTGCTGTAAGTGATGTTACCTGGGCTGCTTACAAGTTAATAAAAATTGCGAAGACTTGGCTTGTCACAAATGAATGCTGTGGAGAAGAAATGGATATTAGCCTTTGGTAGCATATTATCTTGATAGCGCAGGATAATTCTGAAACTGAACATTTATCCTTCTATCCAGCTACACTGAGGGGGGTTCTGTGAGCCAGTGAGGAAGCCCCCAAATGCTTTATTTGGTGCTGGCATAGAATGTGTATCTACATTTTGGGGATGAGAGTGCAGGTGAGATGAAATACAGCTTTGCAGCATTCACAGAAAAGGTAACTCAGTGCTTTGCGGTAGATAAGCTGGTAGCACAGTGTGAGTTGGAAGGACTCCTGTATAGATCAGCTTTCTGAGTTGGAACAAGGTGTCTTTCTAAAGATGCAAATGAGCTCTGAGTGAGGAAGGAGGGTAAATATTCTCTTGCCATCCTTATCCTTCAGACATTTCTGTGTGCGGGCAGAGTGCTGCAGCCTGTGATGGGAGCTCAGTATGGGGAAAGTGGTTTGCCCGGAAACATCTCCTTGTATCTGGAATGTTACTGTGTATTTTGTTTTTGCAGCTTAAGAAATAGCTTTTCCTTTTCTTCGAAACCAGAGCCTGTTGAGACTGTAGTTCAAATGCCTTTGAATAATATATGTATGGTATTAAAATCCCGATGTAACAGTGATTATAAATCTCATAAATAAATGTCAGTGCTGTAATGATTTTGTTCTTTTTTCTTGACCTAGAGCTTTGATATTACCAGTGTGATCAAGGAGGTCAACTTTGTTGAAGTCCGTTTCGTGTCAGCCATTTCATATGCTGCAGAGCAGAGCAGGTGTCACAAAGCATACAGCATCCCCCCGGCGTGCCCTCCACCTGTGCAGAAAGGAGAGTGCCACGTTAATTTCATCAGAAAGGTAAGGACAGAATTGTCTGTCTCTGGCTTCAGGCTTGGAAAGAGGAAATGCACCAAGTGCTGTCCTTACAGATGTATTCTGAAACCTGCAATGTCATTTTATAAGTAGGGCATATTTTTCATTGCAGCTTCCTTCTCCTGCTCCCCCTTCTCCGGAAACCTGTAATCTAACATGTCGATAATACAAGAGGCATAAGAATGCCAGACTTCATATCTAGATGATAAGAATGTTTAAAAGGCTGTTTTCATTAAGGAGTCAGGAAGGAAACTTGCTGCTAAGAGAGCAGGATAGCACTGAAAAATGTGTAATCATTATGTTTTGATCCACTGGGTGGGTTTAGCAATGTGTGCTGACAATAGAGTTCACTGTTGCAATACCAAATACTGTTGCAAATACAGCCAAGGCTGTAAAAATCTCAGCCAAGCAGCTTTGTGAGTGTTTGCTACTGCTCATGTGCTGTGCTATTTATACTGGGCAGCTCTGGCATGTCCCAAGAAGTGTTATCTAACAGAGGACCTGTTCTCATCTTATTACAGTGTTATGAAGTGTGACTTGTAAGTACATATTCAGAGAAAATAACAATGTAATGTACAATGAATGAAGCTCAGAAACTCTGATTTAAGACATGGCTTCACTGCTATTAAAACTTACTCAAGGCACACTATCATTCGAGTAGCATCTCATATGTTTCTGATAGCTTTGGAGCAGCTAGAGACAATGACTAGGTGTTCTTATTTTGGAATTTCTCTCTTTGGGTGTTTTTGTATGCTTGTCTCCACTTAAATGCCTTTCTTGTTAATATTTTTTAATCTTTTTAGTGAAGTCTTTTTAGAGCCTTTCTCAGAAAAAGTGACTGGAATCTTGTTAATCTAAACCTGGATGTGATTTCCTTTAAAATTTGTTAATGGAAAGATGGACTCCAGTTTGTCCTGGGTAGATCCTTCAGGATTAAGATGTTGTCTTTATTACTACTCGCTGCTACTGTTATTTTCAATACATTTTAGAAAGTTAATTATTTCTTCTGGGTCCACTGTGTTTCTTAGAAATCAGTGCAGGGAGGCGCTTGGAAGGAAGAAGGCACTTAAACAGCTGTAAACCTATTTATAGAGCAAAAATGGCCAGGAATGATTTTATGCTTTACTGAACTACACCTTTACATTTGTAAGAAAGTACCTTAGTGCTTTTCCTCAAAGGAGTTGTTTAAGTGTACTTGGAAGCTGCTCCAGACATTTCTAGAAATATTTTTAGTTCCAAGTATATGGCAACAACAGCAGCGATGTCACATTTAAAAATAAACATACTGGGACATTGCTAAAGTAAGCTGGCTGCTTACCATCTTAAAGTAACGGAGAGCAGTTTACACATTTGAGGTTCACTATTAAGTGCAGTAAACATATCTAGATCTTAATATGAATTTGCGCAGAACGCAAACCTTTCACTGGCAATGTACTCCAGTGGTACAAGTGATACTATTTCAGATAGCGGCCTCTGCAATATTATTAGTGAAACCTGACAATCTGTCAGTGATTCATTTGTTTATTTTTTCTAAAGGGACTTGTTTTCTAAGAATGTGTTGTCCCCATTTTTACGCTTGAAATAGGCACAGTGCTTGCTTCCTGGAAGGTTCTTTTGCAATTTGATAGGCAGGCAGGCTGGCTGACTCCAGCAATGCAAGGGATAGGCCAGACTTGTGCCATGTGGTTTGCCAAAATTAGTATGCCTCGGCTGTCAGTTCTTAGTCTCTAAATTTAGAACTGTAGGTCACTGTACAAGACTTTAAGGAGATCTATTGTATTTGCTTTGGGGGGTGGCGCTGTGTGAAGCCTGGAGGGCAGCTGAATAGGTGTCTTCAAGGGGCTTGTTAAGTAGAGGTCTGACCAGGTTTGAAAACAGCTGAATAGAAAGCAGTGTAGGTATTTCTTGGCCTGACCAGCATTTTATAATTCTGACAGTTATTCTGATGTTAGAACCAGAACTAATCTGTTTCTCAACTGTATTTTTGTTCCCATTGTTTTTATATAAGAGAACTATAAAAGGGGGAGAAACAGTGAACATGTCTGAACTACACAAATGCACCAGACGCATGCCTTTCTTTCCTTGTACTAGTCTGTGGTGTTATAACAAAAAACAGGGGATAAAGTATTTCAGATATACCCATGATTTTTAATTTGGTATTGTTCTTTTAAAATTCTTTACCATTTGTAACGATCAGTTTCCTGCTTACTTTGTCTTTTAATTATAGAATTAAATACTGACATTACAAACTAAGATAATTCAGAGCTCAATTGAGAGTAACATAGTGGCTTGCTTTTTTGATCTTTTTTATTTTTTTTTAAAGTGGTGGGATAGGTGGTGTTTCTGCTCTCTCGCTAATATAAATTTTGCTATACATGGATGTTTAACACAGAATTGTATTTTTAATATAGTATAGCTAGTAGCAGCAGAGTGTTCTGGTCAAGAAATAAGAGAAAAAATACTGCAGGCTCTTCTGGGCTTATGGAAATTGGAAAAATTCTTTCAGAGCATGGCAATATTTTATTTCTAGATAGCAAATAATTTTTATTTCTGGCACAGCATCAACATCTGTGTGAAAAATAGTCAATTGTAACATAACCATTCTGTATTCCAGGAGCAGTGTTCATTTAGTTGGGACTGGGGCCCTTCTTTTCCCACACAAGGAATCTGGAAAGATGTTAGAATTGAGGCCTATAACCATTATCACCTGATTTACTTTTCTTTGACTCCTTTCTTTGGTAAGTCGTATTACTACTTTTTATTGTTGCTTCACCTTTGGAATACAAACCATTTTATTGTTAAGGTCAATTAACTGTCAGTTTAGGAAAGGTTCTATTGTTTTATTATGACTGTGCACGCCTATTTAGGTCTTGAAACAGTATTTCAGTACAAACGAATAGTGGTTAAAAATGTTAGAATTCAGAATCTTTTTTTGCTTGAAGATCCCTGAATAACTGCAGAAATGTATGTAGTATAGCTGAGGTTAGTCCCCATTCTCCTGTTTTGAAAAAAAATTTTTTAGCATGTGATTTCACCAAGACTCACAATAAATATATCTCACTTTTGTCTCACCTCCATTTAAAACAAAGGCAAAGCTGCTATGAGAATTTAATTTTGTATTGGGAAGACAAATACACAGTAAGCAGAGTTTACAGAGCACTGAGTTTTCAGGATACAACGTGAAGTCTGAGAGTGAAAATCAGTCTGTACAAGGATAATTTGTTAAGACTGCAATTTGAGATGATAGACTCTTGCATTCCTGCTACCTAACTTACCAAACAGGTTTCCTCCCGTGATGTGGTCTTTGATTTTCCTCTCCTTTGTCCTGAGGATCGTTGCAGCTGAGTAAAAGTGGTTAATTTTCTGTTGAAAATTTCTGTGAACAATAATATGCCCCATTGTAGACTACCCATTTGCTTTAACTGCATCTTGTGCTGCCTTCAGTGGAGTAAAGGCTAGCACGTGAGCCCTCTGCACTGGGTTGAATTTCAGCCCTTGGGAATAAGAGTTGTTGTGTATGAATAAAAGAGGAAGACGTCACTCCCTGGCTGCTTTTAAAGCTTCCTGAAATAGCTGCAGGTCTTAGCTAGAATTAACGTGACTGGAATTTCCATGGAAAGCCCCAGTACAAGACTCTGTGCTCTCTAAAATTTAGTTACAGTAAAAATCTTTTCTAGTCCCTCCCACATTCCCACAACTCCACCTCCTGGTAGGTAAAGTCTTGCTCTCTGGATAAGCAGAGAGAGCAAACCTCTTCCGTTCAGCAGAGAGTGGTTTGGAACCAGAGTCAGAGCTTATGAGGATTCAAACATAGTAACATTTGAAAAGTAAAGAGTAAAATAACTTAAATTTAAGCTGCCTATGCAGTTATATTGCTCATCAGATTTGGTGTCATAACCTTTTGACCACTGAGTTTGTAAAAGATTCATTCTTCTTTTGTTCTTGATTTCTGTTCCTAGACACCACAGTTCATGCAGTTAAGAGTGACCCTTGGAGGGGAGGGAAAATGCACCGTAATGGCTGACCCTTGTGGGGTGGGGTAGAGTGGGAGGTTTTCTGACCCATTCAAGGTTTCTGAAAATTTGTTTCCTCTGAGTAATGCTGAGTGTAATGTAAACTCAAGAACTCATTCATTGCTCTTCATTCTACCGAAGACAATGAAAATAACACCAGGGCTGAATGCAGTATTTTGCTTTTGGAAGGAGCTCTTTCTCTCTTGGAGGAAGGAGAGCTAGAATGTATACATGAAAAGAGAAAGTAAGTGATTAGTATTTTGTCAATACAAAATGTGTCTTAGTTCTAGTTGTCCTTGGTTTCTGTTTTATGTGTTTTGCTAAGATGTAATATTTGAATGATCGGATTAGCCAGGTTATGTTTGTAGATAGGTAATTTAATTGCTGAAGTTAACAGGAAATTTACACGTTAATCTTGAGTACCCTTGACTCTGGCTTTCCTTATTCAGTAAGGTCTGTAAAGGAGAGGACTGTCTGAAGTAACTGTAGAGAGATCTCAGAGAAGTCATTAAGTTGTTTCCTCCACCACACTTTGGTGGCAGAAGAGACATAAAGTTACAGTCCATCAAGTCTAGACACAGTGGGCCCAATTCATCCCCAGCATAACTCCATTCATTTTGTCTAGTGACTCTGGGATGAATTCAGCTCGTTTTCTGTTAATACTGTTTTTGTTTCATTGACAAAAGTGATTGTACTGCCTTGTGATTACGATCTTTCCCAAAGAGTACCAAGCTCATATGAGTGCTGACTAGAAGCAAATATAATGTCTATGGGAGTTGGTGGGGAAAAAAAAATCCTTCCTAATGAAGTGACCGGTGTCATGGTCTCTGATTTTTGTACAGAACTTTGAAAAACCCCTCAAATGGCTTTTGAATGAAAAAAAGAGAGAGTTATAAAACAAATCATATTGTGTAGTTCTCTTCTGAGTCAGTGTAAACACAGATATCAAATGTGCTAAACAAAATTAACCTTTGTAGGTCTGTTCAAAAACAGCCTGAAAAATGTTAAATTTAATGTGGAGTGTTTTAATTGTTTCTTTGATGAGAGATCATGGTAACTAATAGGTATAAAAGCACAACTCCTAAATTCCCATTTTTTTTCTCCCCCTTCACTTAGTAAAGAGTGCTCAGCAGTGGAGTCTTGAAATCGAGTCTATTTTTGATGTAGTCAGCTCCAAACCAATTGCAGGTCTTGTGACTGTGAACATTCCCAAACTGCAAACACAGCAAACATTCAATGTGATGCTTCAACCTGGAGAAGGCAGCATTGTGCTGCTTGTAAACATAAACAAGGTAAGGAGGTGTGTGTGGAACCCTAGCCAACTGCAAAATGTTTCCCCTGGTTTCCAATGTGTCTTTCTGCCTCTATGTTGGTTTTAAGTCCTCACTTCCCTTTTTTCCTGTGTGCCTGACTCTAGCAACAGTCCTGTACCCCTTAGAGGGTAGGAGAACAGTTCTTTTCCTTTCTAAAAACTTATGTCTGTGGAGCTACATAGCTCATTGTCAAAAAGATAATGAAGCCTTTCCCTGACTGCATAACAAAAAGATCACATCATCACCTATGAGGACAGGCTGAGGGAGTTGGGATTGTTCAGCCTGGAGAAGAGAAGGCTCTGGGGAGACCGTGTAGCAGCCTTCCAGTACCAAAAGGGGGCCTATAGGAGAGATGGGGAGGGACTCATTATGAGGGAGTGAAGTATAGAGCAAGCACGAACAGTTTTAAACTGAAAGAGGGAAGATTTATATTAGATATTAGGAAGAAATTCTTTACTGTGAGGGTGGTGAGGCACTGAAACAGGTCGCGCAGGGAAGTTGTGGATGCCCCATCCCTGGAAGTGTTCAAAGCCACGTCGGATGGGGCTTTGAGCAACTTGCTCTAGTGGGAGGTGTCCCTGCCCACGGCAAGGGGTTGCAACACAATGATCTTTAAGGTCCCTTCCAACCCAAACCATTCTATGATTCTATGATTTTGTCAGCAGCCATTGTTAAATGAGCTACTTAGGTAGATAACCTTTGAGATATCCTGTGTGACTTCACTTAACTGGCAGTAGGTATCTTGTCTCCTAGCCATTGTTAACTGGTCTGATCGGGACTAGGATGTGGTACAATATGCATGGCTCTCCCAGGAAAGAGAGGAAACATTCCTCAAACCTCTTAGTAGGTAACTCTTTTAGGTAAATAAAAGCAAAAAAGCCCTATAAAGAATTTGACTGGAGTAAGGTTGGTGGAAATTTTGTGGATTAGTACTTTCTTATGTTGGCTTCTAGTCCCTTGAGTAGACAAAACTCAGGAGGAATTTTAGAAAGGTAAAAGATGCTCTAATGAGGATGGAACTCAAATGAAAAATGATGAATTTGGCATACACTCCAGTGATGAAAGAAGAAAGAATCTGGTTGCCTTCAGAGGGTGTTGGGAAACTACCTGGTGGCAGATTTAATTCACAATCATTATTTGACTTCTATAGAATTTGCTTTGTTTGTGGTTTTTTTTTGTTTTTTTTTTTTTAGAAACTTGAGTTTTTTCACACAGGTGTAAATAAGATATGTAGGCTTGAGAGATGAAGAAACTCAGTGCATCTGTTCTAGCTAACAAACGGCTAGGTGTGTGGAATTGGGCAGTGAGCCCAGTGTGGTAAACAGAAGCATGAACTTTGCCTTGACTTCTTGCTCAGAGAGCAGGGCCCTAGTAGAGCTGACTGTGCAGAACTGAGCCTGACAGCGGCAGGCCCAGGCTAGCGGGCAGGGTGGGAGCCCTGGCAGGCGCACTGGTAGCTGCAGCTGATGCTGTTCTCCACTGAAGCCAACAGCGTAACAGGAGCTGCCATCTGCTTCACAAGGCACAGTTAGATTTGTGGGTGAGCGATGTCCCGTGAGCAGAATTTGGGGGCTTCTGACAATTCTGGCAGTTTATGACGTTTGAAGGGCTGTCCTCAAACCTTCGTATGTTTTACTGGCTGTACTGATTTTCTGTATTGCTGTGTAACTCTGCATTGTTTCCCCAGTTTGAGTGCATTATGCATGTATTCTCAATTTCTCTTGGCAGTTATTTGAGGGGAGTAAAAGCATCTGTTAAAGGCAAGCAGGGTATTTATGTTCTAGTATGCACACTCAGTGACTTGCATACTTATGTGCTTTGTTTTATTTTAACATGAAAGCATAAAAGCATACAAACATGATTTTTGTTACTGTTGTCATCTGACATGCAAGATGCATGAGCAATTACAAATACCCAGTTTCATGTAAAACAATCATTAGCCTCTGCTTAGCCTTTTCAGGGATTACATTAAGCAGGCACTACAGTGTGAAACTTCAAAAATTATTTTGATTTATTTAGTTGCCCCACCCCAAGATCAGAAGAAATCTGTTAGTGGAGTATGACTGCAAGTTTGTAAGGAAGCGCTTCCTTCAGGGAGCAAAGGCAACAGTGTTTTATTATTCTTTGTACACAAAAGGCTTTGCCGCATGAATTCACATCAGCTGATTTTACGAGAAGCCCTGCAATGTGTTCTAATGTATCGATGAACCTACCAGAGCCCTTACTCCGTTCGACAGACTTGAGTGGTGCATGTTAAATAGTGAGACCTTACCAGAAATTTATTTCTAGTTGAGAGCTTATTGCAGATCATGTTGCGAAGTCAGTAGGTGTTTGAGTGGTGTGTGTCACCCGAGATGTGTAGCAGTCTTCCTGTGATTGCCACACAAAGTGCTGTGTTGCTAACATGACAGCATTTTGCTTATCAGCTAATGGTGAGCACGGGGATGACATCATTAGTGGCCAATGAGACACTCCAGGCGGCTCCGAACACTCCCTTGTTGTTGGGGCACACGCCGATTTTGTTCTTCCATTTGTATCTGTGCAACACAGAGATTAGTACTTCTGCACAAGCAGTTCTGATAATTCTGTAAGGGGGAAGCTGAAATGTTAGTAGACACATTCATGATTGTGTCCAAGTATGGTTACAGCAAAACGTATTCTTGGGCTGCTCTCTGGCCTCTTTTTATTTGAAAAGACTGAGGCACTCTTTACACGAGTCTATTCAGTGCTGATCCCTCCATTGTTTGATTGCATGCATTATTGCTTGCTTTCCATGATTTTTGTGTTGTGCGCTCAACTGGCAAGTGTTGGCAATAGGATTGAGCAGCAGAAGTAAGCTGCTGCAGTGAAGATATAAATATTACTCTGTGACAAGAAAAATGAGAAAATTAAATTTTTCTGTCATCCTAGAGGTTTGGGTTTTTTATTTGAATTTGAAAAAGTTATGGAGTACTAATGAAGTGATGAGGAAGCATAGAGAAAAAGCAGAAAACACTGGAAAGAAAGAATGAAACTTAATATTTGACTTATAAGTTTGACATAACTGAAGCAGCCAGTATGGGCATATGTTACCAAAGTCACAACTGAAAAGTGTCACCTCTGAGTATTGAATGTTGTATGTGGTAGGTAAAAGAGTCAATGATGTGTACGATCACACTCAGAGGAGGTGTATGATACAGAGTCTAGTGAACAATGTCTGCTTCTGACAGAGATATTTGAATTTTGGAGGAATATTATGTCACTGTACCTCAGCTGAGGGGTAGCGGCTAGACATGTACGTGTATGCAAGCTTGTGGCCTATTGTGGACACAAGATTAATTGATAGCCTGGACATCAGTGGAAGAAGTCATACTTTTCTCTGGAAATACTTTTCACCTCAGAGCTGCAGCTGGAGAGATCCCAGTTACTGTGGCTCAGCTGAGGCACATAAACTCATTAGACCTGTGGTGATTCACTCCAGGGTGTCTGAGTCCCTAGGTGCATGTTATGCTGCTTTTTATATGCATTGCTCTGACTTTCTCTCTTATATGTTCAAGAGTTCTATAGTGGAGACTTGGTGGCCAAATGGGCATGGAAAGCAAACTGGATACAATATGACAACAACTTTCATCATGGAGACAGGATACCAGATTGAGAAATTTTCAAAGGTGAGCCCTTTCAGCTTGATTACAGCTGACATTGCACTGCTAATTTTAGGACATTTGCTCTGCAGAGCAGGTATCTGGAGCTCTTAAATATCTTGCTGAATTGTAATATGCATGTGAAAATGCTAATGAGAAACAAGTGTTTTTTTAATTTCACAATATGTTTACCTGTTTTCTGGTAGCCTTAGATTGTGTGGGCACCTTTACTTGCACTCAGACTGGAAGATGCTTACAGTTAGTTGGAAACCTTAGGAAGGAAAAGAAGTTTACTTCTTAAATTTTCAATCTTATGAAAAAAAAACCCTTTTAAACTTGATGTATTATGCGGATTTTTTTTGGTATTATGCACTGAAATACCCTTTTAGACTGCTATAGATTATGTGAAAGTTTATTACTGAGATTTTTCTTGTTAATTCATTTTTTTTAAGAAATTTGTAGGGTAGACACATTCCTAAAAAGCTAACGTACGTTCATTTAGTAGAATGCAATAGATGTGCTTCATGTTTAAGAAGAGGTAACATCTTAAATATGACCATGAAAGTAATTTTCAGGGTTATTTGCATAAGTATTCCTGCAACACTGGCGGTATAATTATGTTTGTTTTTACTAAGAACCCTAGCAGAGGTAATTTTCAATTGTCTATTTAAAAAAATAACCATACAAATTAGACTGGGCTCCTTATGCCATCAAAATGTGGAAACAATCAACTAAATTTACACATTTATTGGGTTGTTCTTATGTGTATTGCTTCACTGGAAACTAATCTGGTCACCCAGCATCTAAACCTGCTATTTGCTGTAACATTTGTTCATGTGAAAGATCCTATGAAAAGCAGTGGCTTCTGGAGTCCTAGTCTCTATAGGGCTACCCCTTAGTTTGATTATGAAGTCTTAATAATAATTCTTCACTACTATTAGTGATTTAATTTTGAAACAATTAAAAAACCCACACCAAATTAACACCACATATTATGCTTGGAAAAACTGGTTGTAGGAAATATCGCTGTAAAGCCTGTTGTTACTGAGTGAAAACAGCAGAAAGATAAGAAAATTAATTGATTCCACTTGGGTAGTTGCATTAGGATATTTCGTAGAGCCCTGTGGCATATGATCAGAGGGGCTTCAGGGTCTACAAAAGAAGCCTCTTTCTCTTTTTCTTCCCCTTAAGGGGAAACAGGGGGAAAAAAGCAAATGCACCACATAGTGGGCTTTATAAATTAACCAGCATATGAAGCCTTTACAGATTTATCGTGTAAAGTCTAGGCTTCCTTCATGTGTTCTGTGAAGTTCTGTCTTCAATTCTGAGAGAGACACACACCACCACACCCTGCCCTGAGCTCTATGAGTGGAAAAAGGCTCTGTATGCAGTTCTAGCACAATTTGCTGTTGTGACAGGAGGACTGAATGGCAACATTCATATGGCTTAGAATTTTGAGTAGTTCAGGAGATGCAATCAGGGATAAAAGGTCCTGAAAGCTGTTCTGGTGTCCACCTAGTACTGTATTTGGGTGGAATACATTTCTGTTCCCCACCTCTCTTTTTAAAAAGAAAAAAAAAATAGAGGTGAGACATTTCACAAGTGGTTTGTTTCCATATGTGTATCTACATAACTCTGGACAGGCAAAAACTAAAGGGCAAGAACTGTGTATGTGAGAAAACACAGCTTAGTCTTATGTCAGATTCAGCTACCCTTAGCTTTAACTACTGTCTGGTTTCTGACATGCTAGAGTAGTCTCCAAAACACTGACTAATCCTTTGGGAAAATTTCTGGGTAGCCTCCCAGCATGTATTTGCAGGAGCCCTATAGAGCTCTAGCAAGCTGTGCTAGGAACCTCTTTGACTGAGGGAAGTACCTACTCAGTCCTGTTGAGAGTAATGGAAAACCGAAAGAGAATAGGTTTGGTTTTGGTTTGTTTTTATATTTGAATACTTTGGTTTCCAGTTTGTTTCTCAGGATAACATGACAGAAAGTCATAGCCAGAATTTCTCAGAATGAAATTGATTTTCTTGAGGGAGGGTCTACACAGTCCTATTTGTTATTGATAAATTGCTTTTCTTCTTGCCATGCCTACAGCAAGGAATTTATTACCTCTTTCATTGCCTCATGAGGCATTTGTTTCCTTTTTGATTCTATTTCCCCATCTTTCTCTATGATTATTTCTTCAACGCTAAAATGAGAGTTTTTTATTTCAGGAGGCTGTTTTAGTACTTGGAAGATCTTAACCTCTAGCTGTCTTTCCCTCCTTCCCTCTACATGCTCTTTTCCCCCCAGGTCTTTTAGCATGACTTCCAGAAGTCCTTCCTTTTGGCTTTGTAGTTTTCACACCACTTTCATGCTGCGTGTTAATTTATTAGGTCACTGGGGCGTTCTGTGATCTTATTTCAGCTCTGGGCATCTTCATCCCCATTACTCTTCCTACTGCTAAATCTGGGAATGCCAAATGTGATCCACAGGTCACTTAACTGTGTCTGTAAGTCACAACCCTTTGTATGTGACTCAAAAAGACAGGTATCTGTTTCTTAATTGTGCACGGAACCAGTTGATTGGTCTGTGGTGGCTAGAGAGCCTCTTCTTCCTGTCCCAAGACTGTGAGAAATGATCAGTCCTCAGGCAGCAAGGTCTACCTTGCCAGATTTCAAGGTCAAGGTCTCAGTAGCCAGAAAGGCACGCAACCAAGCAAGCCAGATGCTAGTTGTCTCCCCCTGCCCTTCTTTTACCCCAGAAAGCAGAAATAAGCTGTTGTAGGAACAGGAAGAGGTGCTGTGTTACTGCAGGGTGCAATGGGGCAGGAACACAAAGGCACTGAACCCTGGAGGCCTGGGAATGCGAGATGGGGCTGAGGAGCTTTTCTTCTTGCTCCTGCTGTATGGGTGGTCCTGGCTGGATGTTTCAGCCTCTTGGATTGTCTCAGATTTGGCCAGTTGCATGAGTTCCACTTGAATATGAATAAAGCAGTATCACGTTACTTCTGTTAATAATATAAATACTCCATTACAAATGCATTCTGAGACAGCCCCAACCTGCCTGATGACATCCATTAAGAGGACCTCCCAAATACTTTGGGAGCCCCACTATAAATCCCATTCCATTTTGTCCCACAAAAAAGAGCTTTACTGGAGACTGAAGAGTTTTTCTCTAAGTAATTGAATTCACTGTAGGAAGGCCAGAACTTTTTTGCTAGTGTAGTACTCATAATGTAGTTTTTGTTTTGTAGCCTTCAGTAGATAGGGTAACCATAAAAGTTGTATGAAATATTGGTTATTTTTTTAATTCAACTTCTCATATTAAAATAAATCTGCAAAATTCTAGGAATGGGTGTAAGAGTCTCCTTCTAAAGCTAAGTTCATCGTGCTGGTTTGTATTCAACCAACTCAGCACACAATGGGAACACAGTAGGAAAAAGGCAGGGTCCGCTTTCCTTAGCACATGCTCGTGCACAGAGGCACTGGACAGGGAGACCAAAGTGTCCTCTCAGAGGTCTGACTTTGTAGTTTTTCTCTATCTGGGAATTTCTTCAGATGCTGAGCCCCACTTGCCACTGTTGCCCCTGGAGCAAAACTGTAAAGCACTACAGGACCTGGGGCAAGTCCAATTTTTTGAGTCATTCATTTTCTCTGTTTTGGTTGTTGCCGTGATGCAGAGGGATTTAGTTTGAGATGAGTGATCTGTGGCCTCCACTCATGCATCTAGTTTGTCATATGCATTGTCTCTGTCCAAGTGTTAATTAATAATTTTCCAGTTAACTAAGAAGCACCAAAGAGAAAGCAAATAAAACAGTGATTGTATTCTCTACCAGTAGAAATAATTTTCTGTCTATCTGTATGATTTCTGATAAGCTGGAAGTTTAAAAACACAGTCCCACAGTGGGATTAGTCATTTCCCATTTGAACTTCAGCCTCAACTGGTGTGTGAAATAAAGAATTACATTTTATTTTAAAGAGGTATATCATTTGCGCTTAACTAGGTTAATTTTAGCCTGATTTACTGACAGATACGTGTCTCAACTGTAGCTTGTGGCAGAGGGAGGACAGGCTGTACTCTCTACAAGCTGACCTTTTGAAAAGGTATAGCAAATAGTCATCTGAGGGAGGAGTGCTTGCTATCTTAGGGGTAGTCTAGAAAAAAACAAGGTTCCTGCCCTCCTGACCCAAAGTTGTTGCTTGGTGTGAGTTGGCTGAAATTTGCTATTAGCTTTCCTTTGCTTTATTTAATTTCCCAATTATCTTCCTATGACAATGAGCAGCAGGTACCAGAAAGACAAATCTTTTTCTTTCTGGCCTAGATAAGTTGAATGGGAATAAGGATGCAGGAGAAAAAAAAAAGTCTAAAGCCTCCCTGAAAGCTATATTTTCTGTAAGACCTTGCAACTGTGCAGGAGCCTAACATGGCAGCTATTCCACATTTGCCCCATGGCAGGTGGGGAAGGCACCTCTACAAATAAGAAGGCAGTGCAGAATTATATATAAGAATTATTGCAGTCAACTTAGGACTCTCTCATGACTGTGGAATTGCCTGCATTTACGTCAATGCAATCAGGATACCCCTCAGAGCAGCATTGTTGCTTTTACTGAAATTGAGTCCTATAAAACGTCCGTAATGATTTCTTGAGATCTCTTCTTTCAACTGCAGCATGAAGGAGGATTGTTTTCTTTTTTCAGTGTCTGCAGTACACCATACAAGATATTAGGCTGAAAGGGTAGCTGTAAAAGTTTGGCTTCTGTTTGAGATGTGCTTTTGTCTGGAATGACCTTTAATAACTTACACAGAGTTAGTGGTTATTTAGCTGAACTGGTCTCTCTGAATCCTTATTGCTGATCATGCTGTTCAAACACAGTTGTGATGGCCAGAGGGCCCCTTGCTTCCAAACCAGCATTTGTGTTTGCATGTATAACTTTGTCTCTGTAATTGCTATTCCTGTTAAAAAGGTATCGTTTAAGGGCAGCAAAAGAAGATTTAGTTTTTATTGAATGAACCTGAAGCTAGACATTCAGGGACAAGACTTACAGTTGAGCTCCTGCAGTCTCCTTCTGTGGAGAAAAAATCGTAGTTTAAGTGGTGTGTCTGATCTAATGCAACCACTGCATTCTTCTCACTGGTCCCCAACTGAACTTTTGACTGAATTCTGCAGCACGCAAACATGCATCTGTCTCTTATATACACTTGTTTGTGCATGCTTTCTCTCTCTCTTACTATGGTAGTAACTTTCAAAAGTGAACAAGCTTATCAGAAGAATTTGTTTGAGCCCTGTTACAATGTGTTTTAATGAAGGAGGAATTTAGAGCTGAGCCCATGTTTTTTTACTTCTTGACAAATTCTAAGCTGTGTTCATTTGAATCCATTTTGTAATGGTTTTCTTGATCTATTTTGTGTTAATTTATTTTTGCCTGCTTTAAAACTAAGTTTACTGTCTTCACAGGCCTATTTTCGAACAGTAGAACTTGTTCAGGAGCCTATTCCTGGCTCAGTAGGTCTGAGTTTCTACTTCAGAATCAATGGCCGACCCATTTTCTTGAAGGGCTCGAACTGGATTCCAGCAGATTCTTTCCAGGACAGAGTGACCTATGACACGTAAGCCACATTTGATGTTCTCTAAGGAGAAAAGATCATGTTTTCCTTCTTCTGATTCTCTATCCTCCTCCTATCAAAGGAGGCGTTGGGGGATGGAACTCCTCTCAAGGTTGGACATTAATTGTTGTGGGTTGGAGGCCTCAGAATTAGGGCTTAACTAACCTCAATAGATTTGACTGAAGTTCAAGGCATGTAAGTGCAGTAAGCGATGGGAAGGTGGTTGGTTGCTGTTGGTAAGTTACTGATCTTTCAGGTGTTTTAGGGATGGTCCTCAGGCTGATTGATCCTGTTGCCTGGGACATATTCAGTGGTATTCAGAGGAAGTGCACTTCAGCCATGTCCTGACCCATCTCCTGCAGGGAGACATAAGTACATAACCAGCCTCTTTCCCTTTTTCCCCCTTTGTTCCAGGCTTCCTAGATTTCAGTGCCATAGCATCCCAGAGATGCAGGTGGGATGAAGGCCACGCCACATTTGACTAAGCTTAGCTCTGGGTAGTTGGGGAACCAAGGACAACAGGGCGTGCTGCAGTGTGCATTCACATGCAATTTAGAGGCTTCCAGCATGATTAAAGAAAATGTAGTGGTCCCTAATTCCCTTAAAATGAGATTGGGAGTCTCGGTCTTTCTCCTCCGCCTCTTACTCCCTCACTTCTCACTATGCATTGTGGAACTCGGGAAGAGAATATAGATTTCTGAATGTGTTTAAAAGACAATTTGAATTCAAGAGATTAATATTTAAAGCAAGTAACATATAAGGAGAAAAGAGCAACTTGATGAATAAAATATAGCATTTCTAAAGCTGGTCATGCCAATACTTCTGTAAAAGCACTTACGTACACGTGCCACTTCATTTATTTTGTAAGTGTTAACAGGACCAAGTAACTTTGCCTGCACAAAAAATTGCTTTTTGAGAGCTCTGTCCAGACATGCAGGCTTAGAAGGTATCAAAATAGTCTGGTTTCCATCAGAGTTGTAAGTCTTAGATTGCCTGCTAATGATGAATGTTTGGGTGTGGGTTTTGGGTGGGGTTTTTTGTTGTCTTTTTTTTTTTAATAGCCTTAGAAACTCCTAGGTGATACAGTTTCACAAAACTTGTATAAATCTTTGTTTTGTATTTGACAGATTATGGCTACTCTTGAAGTCTGCAGCAGATGCTAACATGAATGCACTTCGGGTTTGGGGAGGAGGAGTATATGAACAAGATGAATTTTACAATATTTGTGATGAACAAGGAATAATGGTAAAAACAATAAACAGAACACTTATTTAAAAACTGACAAAAACTTGTAAATAAAAATCCACTCTAAATGAACAAAATAAGCAAAATAACATGTAAGTTCTAGTTATCTTTCCAAAGGACATGATAGAGTACCAACCTGAGAAGTCAGATCAACCTGATTGATTGATTTATTTATTAAATTCAATTGGTTCCTGATTACTTAGGCTGTCTGTTGAAAATGGAAGTGATATTTTGGACACCTTATATTAGAACACCAGCTTGTGTTTTCTCTTACAACTAAGGCTAAACATCTGTTTCTTACTCATTCCCACCTCCCTTCCCAGCCCATCCTTCATTTCCCCTTCCTTTTCTCCCCCGTCTTTTTTTCTCTCCCTCTCCTTTACGTTTCCCAAAATCAGAGCAACAGGACTGTGGCTTTAACTTCCTGTCTTCTATCTCTTTTCAGATCAAAACTCTCATCTTTATATACCATACCTCTCTCTCAGTTCTACATTTCCTACTCTCTTGAGAAAGAATGAGAGAAGAAATGAATGGCTGAGGGATTGGTACTAGTGATGTTACTTAATGCAGGAAGAAGTTGTTTATGCTGTAATGATGAGCATGTCAGAAGAATTTTTGTGGACTGTAGGCATCAAGAGGGACTTGCAACACTCAGTAAAATAGTTGTGAAACAAGTAGTGCATGGCAGGGGAGTTATTCACCAGATCAAGTATTTCTTTTCCGTAGCCGCCAGACTGTGGGACCCCGTAGCTGAGTTAAGGGTTTACTCATGTGAGTGTAGCTCTGCTGAGGAATCTCAGTGTTGAGTCTGTCCCCCAGATTGAGAGCAAAGGCCTTGCAATCTGACCTTAATGAGGGTTTAAGGCCTGCTGTATTTGCTTTCAGCCACTCTGAGTTATCAAAACACCAAAGAAGGCAGTCCTGCTTTTCTCTGCTGTGGAAATGGATTTGGTTTCCTTTAAAAATATTTTTTCCTTTATAGCAGTAGCTGAAAAGGTCAGGGATTTTTTTGCTTCAAACTTTTTAAACAAAAATATTTCACTTGGCCTGAAGCCAGGCATGGAAGGCCTTATCCAAAGGGCCATTTTGAACAAGCTGTAATTGAGTATAAATGTAGCTGTAAGGGGAACACCTGCTGCAAACTCTGATAATCCTAGATGAGTACATTTGATTATACAAGCTTGGAGGCACATGTTAATAAGTTTTGATGAAATAGTGACTAAAAGAGTGAAGGCCAAGGTGCATCTGGTATTGAAATCCCAAGAAGTGTGTTTTGTCTTATTCTACAGAGTAAAAAGCACAGGAACAGAATTGATACCTTGCTGCCTTCTGCTCTGTGTGCTTGACAGAAACTTACATCTATTTTAGTTATTTGAATGAGTGCCCTGATTTTCAGGGCTTCTGAGCACTTACAGTTCTTTCATTTTTGACACTAGGCACCTAAGTAGGCCACATAGATCTGTGCCTGTACAGTGTTCAATGTAAGATTTAGATCTTATTTAGTAGCCAAAATAGCAATAGATGCAGAAAACCAGACCCTTATTCTGGAGAAGGTGGTGCTGGAGGCTTTTGGTTTTGTTTCTTCTGATGATCCTGCAAAGGCTTTAGAGTGCATTGGAGTCAAACTATGCTTAAGAAAAAACAGTGATAGCACACTGAGGGATATAGCAAAAGTTTATTTCAGTACAGAGTTTTGAGTCTACACAGTCACTGAAGGTTTCTGAGTGATTCTTCAGCAATAGCTTTGCTTTTTTTGTACAGTGCTAGGAGTGTAACAGTTATTAATGGTTCCATTACCTCCCACTGTCCTGTTCCCTATCTTTAGCTTTCTTAGGGAATTTGCACTGGAAAGAGTCACAGAAAAGCATGTTCTCACTGCAAGGAAAATGCAAGTGTATGAGGAGCTGCTCTGCTCTCTCCATTGCTTATGTAGTATGGTGTTCAGAAAAGTATAGTCTCCTACAGACTCCTATGGATTAGTGTGCTGCTTTAAGAGATCTTTCTATTCATATTTGAGATAGACTGTCAGGAATCTCTAAGTTAAAACAATTTAAACTAAACAAAACAAAAACCAACAGGGAAACCAAGAAATCTTGCCCATGTCACTGGGTTTCTTCCTTTCCTCTTTTCTGTAATTCTTCTCCTTCAAGTTACAAATGGAGTTCATTGTTGAATTGTAAGGCTCGCTGATCTCTAGGGGTATCTACTTTATCTTTCTTTGAAGACAAAGATCACTGTGTTGTTAGAAGATCTAGTTTGTTTCTGCCCCTCTTACAGGGTAGGATTTGCTCTTTTTAAGATCATTTTGCTCTTTTGGTATGGAAGTGTTTTGTTAACAAGTATAGTTGAACACGCTAAGTGCATTTGATATCACGCCAGAAGAATTACTGTCTCTTTTTTAACAAGTACCAGGCATTTGGTGTTACACCTGCAAAGTAATAAATAAAAAATTGTTCTGTTTGGCTGGAGATTGCCCCATGTTCACATTTGAGCAGTGCATGGGTTCTAATTATTCCACTGAAATTCCATTTACTCAGCAATATTCCATTCGTCAGTGAAGACTGTCAGGATCTGATTCCTAAGGATAAATATTTGTAACTCTGATATTGAGGAAAACCACAGTGGAGTATGCACATCCTGAACCCTGTGGAGGAAGTGATTGTTTTGATGGTACTTTCCAAGAATAACAAATAGAACACTTCAGTTTTCTTTTTGAGATAAGTAACTTCTGTCTTAGTAAAGGATTGTGCATCCCTATAACTGTATATTTCTCAAGTATGTAAAAGTTATCTGCTAACAGATTTTCTTTTTGTATTTTCTTTCCTTTTCCCTGTAGATTTGGCAGGATTTTATGTTTGCGTGTGCGCTATATCCAACTGACCAGAATTATTTAGAATCTGTAAGAGCAGAAGTTTCTCATCAGGTATGTTGTCCGTGTGTTGAAGCTCTATTTCCTGGTCCCTATTTTTGATTGACTGACTGTATAAGATAGCTTTCCAAAAATTCTTATTTGGAAGTGTTTGTTGGTGTACCTTTACGTAGCAGACACAAAATGTAAACTTGCTAAATCTTCTTTAACGTACTTGCAGGAGTAGTCAGTCAAGCAGAGGTAAAGGCCTTCTTCATGTCCAAACTGCCCCCTTCTCAAGGATGTTTAAGAGCATTCAATGAGAGTGAGAACTAATGATTGCAACACCCATTAGCACAGAATTTACCCTTCATATGTGGCTGAGTAGATGGGGATGGAGGTACACATGTGCATATGGTGGATATATGTCAACATGTTAAAAGTGTGCCCTTCTGTAGAAAGTATATTACAAAGTTTGAGCTTGGTGGAGAGCTGAGGGAATAGTAAACCGTGTGGATAAAAACAGGAATTTTAGGCTTGGCATAGGTAGTATGCATGTGGGTTTGTAATTCAAGCAGTAATAAAGTGATTATATATTTTTTTCACTTTAAGAGGAATAATTTTGTTTGACTTCTGTAACTTGTATTTCAGGTAAGGCGGTTAAAATCCCATCCATCGATTATTCTGTGGAGTGGTAACAATGAAAACGAAGCAGCAATTGCAACCAATTGGTTCTCCATACCTTATGCTGACAGAGAAGTCTTTATCAAAGACTACGTGATGCTTTATGTGAAGAACATCCGAGAAATAGTTCTTGCTGTAAGTGACCCTAAGAAATTCTAGGGGGATATGGCTTGGCAAAAGGTTTTAATGTTTGCAGTTTGAACAACCCGGGGTTTCTTTTTTTGTTTGTTTATTTGTTTGTTTTAAAATCTTTTTGGGAAATGAAAAAACACCACATTTCTGAGGAAATGCACTTTCCAAGCTCTTTTAAATAAGTCTCTCCACTCAAGGCTTACCCTCAAAGTAAAACAAACCAAAAAATTACTTACCTCTTTAACACCTTGTGATGTGTCTTCCTTTGAAGACCTGAAAATGTAGTGGATCTTGTTTCTTTTTTCCTTCCTATTTTTAATACCTCCACAAATGCCTTCACTTCCAGTGGACAAAAATCAACTTCCCCATTAATTAATTAATCTAGATGATCAGATTTCCTTTATCCTGATTTTGTTGAAGGATACGCTAAGAAGGATTTAGCAAATATCAGGCTTTTTAGTAGCAGTTGAAGAAATTTATAAAGGCGTTATGTGCTCTTCCAGTATTTAAGATTTTTGTCTTAAGGAGGTTAAACAAAAGCTATGCTAAGCATTGTCCTCACGCTGTCTAGTTATTATATTGTGTCCTTTTGAAAATCAGACTAAAGGTATTTTACAGTATGTGAATGCAAAATAAAATATGTTGAGATAAGACTTGAACTGTGCGCATACAGACCAGAAGCACCTGGAACCCGTGATGAAGTCTACTGTGATTCAGCACTAGCCATTTTGTTCAGCTTTTGTAGTTTTATTTCTTCTGCTAGAGATATTGCAGTTCGTTATTTCATGGCATCTGCTTTTGACTAACTTTTATGTATGTAGTGTGAAATAGATTTAAAAGTCCCCAGTTGATGTTCCATAACTGTATAGGGATTAACAAACAATGCTGGAACCACAGGTGGGTATTCTTAACTCCTGTTGGGTAACAGACAGAATGTTGAAATTGTGGCCGGTCAGACCTTTCCTCTTCAACAAGAGTATGAGTTTTTGTTAACCTAAAATTGCTAGTGGCCTTTTCCTACCCAGTTATCCCTTGTACAGCATTATCTTACTGACTTCAGGTTATGATAATTGTAGTCTTATCTCTGCCCTTTTCAGGATTAGATATATTTCACAGTATGAGGCTTATAAACTCAAGTTTCCCTTCGCTAGGAGAGGCACTCAGTGTGTAGGTGACAGCAATATTATTGCCTGTTATTGGAGGCTACTGGCACTGTCAGAGTAGTTGTACTTTGAGAATTTAGAATACCTTTCTGCTGGAGAAGTTGAGATATGAGGAAAAAGGAGGCCAGGTTTGAAAGAACCTGCTGAAAAGGGCCTCCCTCTTGAGGGCAGTTACACATTTAAATGGTAATTGGGTCTTATATTCCTGCTTAACATCTTGATTCTAGATTTCTGTATTTCAGTTAGGTTTTGAGTTGTTTGTAAAGGTATGCTGTGGTGTTTCTGTGATTACCTATGTGAGTTGGATGGCCAGGACATGTAGAAAGGTGAGGTGTTCGGGCTTGATACTGTTTTTTAGTTACAACTCACTTATGTAACATTGCTGTCCCAGATGGACTCTTTTTTATTTTAAACTCATAGAATAATTATTTTGACCACCAGAAGGAACCATAAAGTGAAATAATTTCAGGTTCTGTGTAATACAAAGCAGCTGAGGAAACCTGTAATGACTAGCAGTACTGGAATGCATAACTTAAAAAGACTTCTAAGCTTAAGCTATAGACTTCGGGGAATACAGGATATCCTGTAGTAAATTGTTTCAGTTAATTATTAATTACTCATGTCAAAAAAAAAAACCCCAAAACAGGGAACGGGACCATTTCTTAAGATGAAGCACATGTCTAAGTGCTTTGCTGTATTGGAGCCAATTGCTCTAACTTGTGACTGGTAACTAACTTGGGCCTCTATCTTACTCAAGTAGGGTGCTAAATGAATTATACCTGCAAAAGGATTCCTTCCCCTACTTTGTAGGGTACTGCTAAAAGATTTAGTATACTAAATCTACTGAGGCTATAAATAAAGGCAGTTCTGAATAATTTGAAATGTAATCATTCTTATAGCTTCATCTATCTTAATGTGCAGAGCCAGCCAAAATGACAATAGTCTGTAACGCCACCACGCAAGCATTAGTAGAGCACCTTGGCTTTGTTAGGACTAAATTTAGGTGACAACTTAAGGAAGGGGAAAATCATGGCCTTAGTCCTGCAAAACCACTGCAAAAGTAATGATTTTCCATAAAGAAGTCACAGTTCTCAAATATTAATGTTCCTCGAGTTTATTTTTCACGAAGAACACTTTAAATAGCTTTCATTAAGAATTTAGAAGCATATAAAGATAGAAAACCTCTTGATGTGAGGAGAGAATCCCTTAGAACAGCAGAGCAAGCAATATCATGCCCAGCTGTCCTCCAGAAACATAAATAAGAAGCTAATTAAGCAAGTAAAGATGATGAATGTCAGGACACAAAGGGGAATATTTTGTAGGTGATGATTCAGAAATTTGGAAAACGCATGTTCTCCCTGCTCTCCCCTTGCTTTTCAAAATGTGGTCTCTGTATTCAGATGATAAAAGCCAATCACTTTGTGAGGAGGTTGTGATTTTTTTTTTGTAATTTTTTTTTTAAATCCCAGGAAGATAAAAGTCGTCCTTTTGTTGCATCCAGTCCCACCAATGGCTTGGAGTCAGTTAAAGAAGGTTGGGTCTCCCAGAATCCTTATGATACCCATTATGGTGACACTCACTTTTACGACTACAGCAATGACTGCTGGAACTGGACAGTGTATCCTAAAACTCGTTTTGCTTCAGAATATGGATTTCAATCCTGGCCTTCCTTCAGTACAATTCAAAAGGTACGGCTGGGCTTCCAGATGTTACTGTCTCCTCTACTCTGATTTAGTGAGGGTAATGAGTCTCTTCCCAACAGATTACAGCACCTGCACCGTAGCTGGGATAATATATTGGTAGGTATGGTATGGCAGAGGTGGGATAGGGGTGCATGCTAGTGTGGAGGGAGGGGATGAAACTGGACTGTTTCCTTCCTCAGAGTTCAATATATTTACCTTGATGTTGCAAGAAGAACCACATTTACATGAGAGACTATTATGGGACTATTAATTTGAATATTAATTCTATTTAACATATAGCTTAGTAATGATTGCCTAACATCTGTTTTTTTGCTGTGTCTAAGGATATGTATTCATTTAGAAAGGGAAGAAACATGACAAATGCCAAATTGTGCTGAATTCTAAAATGTATTGATTTTTATAATTTTTACTGATTTCTTTTACATAAGTAATTTGTTTCTGTATTTATTGCATTAGGAGGATTTGTTTTTTTCTGCTGTTAAATTTATCCAGTTGAAGCAGAGACATATCGTGTTTGTCCATTTTTTCAGAGAGATGAGTATCATGTTGATAGTCATGCATGCAACTAAAAGGAATTCAGAAAGTTCCTTTCAATTTGTTGGGCAAAGTATATGATCTGAGACATAATCAGTCCATTCATCCATATTAATAACAACAAAAAATATTCAATCTGGCCTAAAAAGGAACAAATTTAAATAAAAAGATTTTATAGAGATTGTAATTATAATGAAAGCTTGACAATAATAACTGCATGAGCTATGCTGCATTGTTGTCCTTAGTTGGAAAAAACCCTGATTCATGATCATTTGCTTTCAGAGGCAGGTTTTGAAAATGTAGACATTATTAGAATTTATAGCCATTCTAACTTCTGTTACTTATGCCTAAACGTGTTTGACTAAAGCACGTTCTTCCATCTTACTCTGGGGTGTTTCTGATTTGCTATGAATACAAGCAAACCTCTGAGGTCCCTTGGCCAAACTGAATCTTAGGACAAATAAGTTAAATGTCACTGAGCTCTTCTGGGTTCAACAGCAATGTCCATTTACATTTATTTGTACAAGGAGTATAAGCAAAGGTTGTTGTTGATTCAAAAGCCTTGCGTGACTGCATGAGGCACTATAGAAATATACTACCAACTCTGAAGGTTTGGATGATGTCAGCAGGCCGTAATGGATATCCTTTCCTGAATATCCTGTCAGCCATTAAACGCACATTTTGCCTTTTCATTCTGATCTCTTACATTTGTGGTTTTTAAAAGGTTTCCTCCACTGAGGACTGGTCCTATACAAGCAATTTTTCTCTCCATCGACAACACCATGAAAATGGCAATGATCAGATGCTCCAACAGATCGGACATCATTTCAAGCTTCCTCAGAGCACAGACCCCGTAAAGAAGTTCAAAGATCTGATTTACCTCACTCAGGTAATAGCGATGTCTTAGATGTAAAGTAGCTGTTAATACTTGTTCCATTAGATACTGCCAGCAGTTAAAACTGGGCCTGTCCTGTTAGGTAGTGTTCAGTCATACTGAAAGCTTCTGCACTGAAGCATTGGAGAGTCCAGTTTAATCTGGAACTAGCTTGTCTCTCGTTTATTGGAGAGACTCCAATTTTCATCATAAAAGGGCTGGAATACTTCTCAGGGAATTTCCCAGCAACTGGCTCAACTGGGACAATGTCTGGTTGCGTGTGTTATCTTGTTCCCTGTCCCTAGCTGGGCCCACTAATGAAGCTGGCTGGGGATATAGGGGGTGTGCTGGCCTTCCTTGGTCACCATTATTCCTAGTACTACACCGTTCCTCCCTGTTCCAGGGCGGGTATGGTTTGCTCATCAGACAGCCCCTGTAGGCTCACTGCTTTGTTTTTTGCCACAAGGAATAGATGAGCTTTTGAAACAAAATTATTGGTAGCTTTTATTTTGTTTTGTATTCAGATATTGATATTTTAGATATATTTTTTTCAAATCAGTGGGGTGTATTTTGTTCTTCATCTGTAGTAGTTTACCTCATGCTTGTTTCTTTTTTTTGTGATTTCTATGTAACTCCTAAACGATGTTAAGTGACTTTTTTATGCTATTAGGCAAGTTTCAAGTGCTGTTACTTTTTGTTATGTTCCAGGAATTTCTGAAACACTCTTGATGGGAATGTATGTTCACTAACTATTTATTGTTTGAGAGCTGCTGTCAGCAAGTTTTATATAAAAACAAAACAACTGGAGAAGTTTTGGCACTGATGACAAGAGAATAAGGATAGGTGATGCTGTGAAATAGAAAACAGGGCTAAAACTTGTGCAAAAAAATCTGAATCAAAAAGCCATGAGAGTTTCTGCAGGGTTAAGTCTATCAGGGCCTTATTAACAGCTTAAACAATTTAAGAATACCAAAATAAGGATAGCAAAAAGGATAAGGAGAGTAACCTTGGCTGTAGTGGTTAACTAGAAGTGTTATCTTTACCTTTTGAGCTAAAGACTAGCTTTTCCCTTTATTTTGAGACTTTCTTTTAATATCTCCCTAGCCTAGACATATTATTCATGAAGAAAATAGCAGGCTTTTTGAGGTCTATTGAGAACTTGGCCAATGAGAATTTCTGAAAAGTGTTTTTTAAAGACAAAGCGGGGAAGGAGAGAAGTGGGAGTGCAGGTGAAAAAAGGTTGCTCTTTCAATGCACAATTTTGACTGCATACGGGGAATGTGTCTTATCAGATCTGAGTATAGGGATGTAGACATCATAGTAATGTATACTGGAGATAGTGCAGCATAATGTCATTTTCCAATCTTGGGGGTTTTATTTACATTATTTAAAAAAAAAAAAAAATTATTTTTCTTTCCCTTGTCTTCCATTTGCCTTTCAAAAACTCTGTTTCCCGGTGATCTTCACTGGATGAAAGGCAGGAAGTGCCCCCCGCAGCATTTCTCTAAAGATATTGCTTATAAAGCTGTTGGGAGCTGCTGGGAATAGATCTCATTCAAGCAGAGCCCTACTCCACTGCAAGTGTATATCTTGAAGACTCAAGTTTGAAGTTATGTGTTGTTGCTGTGAAGTCTGTGTTCTATGTTAATATATACACACATGCTTTGAAAGGAAAGTGAAATACAAAATGCAATAAATATGGGGTTTTTATGTGTGTTTGTTGACCAAGGTGATGCAGGCTCAGTGTATAAAGACAGAGACGGAATTCTATCGCTTTAGTCAAAGTGAAATAATCAAGGGAGAAGGACACACAATGGGAGCTCTGTACTGGCAACTCAATGACATTTGGCAGGCACCTTCTTGGGCTTCCTTGGGTAAGTTTTGTTACAGTCTGTTTTGTTTTCCTCGTCTGCAAGTATCAAAATAAGAAGTAGGATTCTGCTTTCTTTCTTGGACAACTTTGCTAACTTTGAACGTGTTTCTGTCCATCCTTTAGAAATGCTTTCCAAAACAGTGTTTTTCAGGATCATCCTAATAGTCTGTGGAAGTCGAAGAGGGTAAAGAACAAAGCAATTCCTTTCCTATGGAAATTTTGCTGTTTAGTTCAGATTTAGCAGCCACCACCTCTTACCATTATTTCAGCAAGGTTTAGTTTAGAGAAGTTAAAATTGTATGTAACTCCTCCTCATTTCTTAAAAATACTTTTTTTTCCATTTAAGCAGTATTCTCATTTCTCCCAACAAAAAAAAAAATATAATTGAAGCCAGACAAAGTTGCATATTAGAAGCAGCGATGCTTAAGATTTGAGGGCACAACACCCTTGTGGGGTAAACTTTCAAGTAGCCTTGCTTGTCTTATGTGGAGCTGGATCTTCCAGAAACTCTGTGATATAGCATCCAGGATTTCCAGAGAAATTTTGCATTTTTGCAAGTTTAATTTTTCTAAAATTAGAAAGATTAATTATTTTTAAACTGGAAATTTTTAAGAAATTTTGTTCCTGTCCTAGGAATCACTGATTATATTTATTGGCTCAACTGTCCAGGTGTGTGCATGTACCTGAGCCACCCTGAATGAGAATGGACAGAGAGGGTACTGGCGGGATAGGAGGGGAAGAAGAAGCCATGTATAATTCTAATTTCCATAATCCCAATACATTTGGTTGATTTTATTCCCCTTGTCCCCCGCCATGGTGAAATGATTGAAACATCTCCCTTCAGTAGGCAGTAGTGCACTGTCAAAGTGACCCCTACAAAACTGTGATCCTGTTCTGAGGAGGATGAGATTTAGTCTGTAAAGGCTAGCCATCCAGAGTTCTTCTGTAGTCAGCTGGGGGAGAGATGGTTATCTCCAGAGTGTGATTCATTGTGTCCTTAGCTGTCTAATAAGTGGGATGAATTATCTCCTGTATGCTGAATTTGATTTTTGTAGAACTTCATGACACCTCTCACCCAGCATAGCTTCTGAGAAGCTATTTATAGGAGAGGATGACTACTTGAGATTTGGTGTCTGACAGTGTCAGGTGAGGCGAATCACTCCTTGTGACTAAATATTCTGCTAATAAGCTGTTTATGCACATGACCTCTCTTTATATATTATATATAATTTTTCCTTTTAGATCACAAAAATGCAGTAATCAGACATATAAAGAGGAAAGTCACTTAGGCAGTAAGAAATAGGGGAGGAATGTGTGGTATGAGCAAAGTGGCTGCGCTTTGTGTTGTGAACATTTTATTTTTTTTTCAGAAGTCACTTTGAAATGGATAAGCTGTTCTATGGCAGCTGTATAGGATTTGGGTAGATTCTCTTTCAATTTTAGTTATTTTTCACATATTCTGTTTTTGAAACTATTTCTTTAAGAATTTCGTGTGTGAAGAAACATGAGTGAACTAGAAAGAGCTAAGAGTTACTATGAAGTTCTTGATCTGTCCTTAGAATAAAGTGCCATTTGGCCTTGCTTTAAAGAAAAAATAATTAGCCTACCCTACCCCCCCCCCCTCTGTCTCTGGGAGATGTTTGTCCCTCTCCCTTTTTCTTTTTGTTATTTTTTTTCCCTTTATTTATCCAAACAAAGTAACTGCAACCAACAAAGGAAAACAAACCAGTAGAAGAAACAGGCAATTTTATTTAAATGTGAAGGCAGCAGTTCAACTATAACTCTCATCTTTCTGGACTTTTGAGACTTGTATTAGGAAATGGAATATCCCAATATTCATTTTTATGACTCTAGCAATGGCTGATGCTCTTAGGCTTTAAGTGCCTCAGGAGAAAGAAATGTTTGGAAAAACGTGTCTTTGTAAAGAAAGGTGTATTGATAGATGAAGTGATCATGGAGACCATAAATGCCTTTTTAAGTACAGAGCTGACGTCATTGTAGAAAATATATCAAATTCTTGAATTATTCATGTGTTGTTGAAGTTAGTTTACAGAAAAGAAGCTCAGCGAAGATACAGCTGTCCCTTTGTTTTGTTCTATTCCCTCAGTGGAATGAGGAAAGGTTTAATATTCATTTAATTAGGCAGTGTGGTAGAGGGAATTTTGAAATGCTAATGGCTGAAATTATGCAAAACTTCAGAGAAATTAGTTTTATTTGCACTTCAAAAACACATTTCTGCATCTTGTTAGATGGCACAGTAGTATCACCAATGACTGCTTCTTATTTAAATCTGTTATTTAAAAGACTCATGGAGGGGCTTACATAATTTCCTGTACAATGTGGAAGTGTTTCCTCATGAAGTGGGGAGTGAAAAAGGTAGCAAATGTTTCTTCTTTTAATTTACCTTTAAGATGTTTGCTTGGGATTGAATGAAAATACAGCACAGCGCTCCTGTGGTCGTACGTCTGCCTTCAGTTCAGAACTAAACAGCTTTTACCACAAGTGGGTTTTGCTTGTTAGCGCCAGTTGTGCCATGTTGCATGCTTTAGCATCTATGCAGTGCATTTTGCTGAAGAGCACTGTGATGCACGTGGCTGTTTACCTCACTCCCACACAAGTGTCACCTTGAGGTACCCAACTCAGTTGTCTTGAGATTCCCTTGAACAGATAACCAGCTTTTATTGCAGGGTCAGTATTTAGAGCCCCTAGTGAGCTGAAACCACAGGCTATTGTGGGATATAATAGATCTAAATTCAAGAGACTGAGGTGAGGGAAGACTAGCAGCATGTTTCTCAGGTTGCCTTTAATGGTGTGAAGTGATTAATTTAAAATCTGTTCCATGGAGAACTGTTTGTTCTCACTCCCGCTCTCAGTGTGGAAGGCTTCAGGGAAGAGTCAGAAAAAAGGGCACTGGGGTCTCATTACAAACCCAATTTTAGTTTTCTATTCTGAAGTTTGTTACTGCAGAAAATGCAGACCCCATGTTATTAACAGGAAGAAAATGGGGATTTCTTTAAAAATTAAAAATTTTAAAATTCGATTTCTTTCAGAGTTCATTTAAATGTGGGGTCGGAGGAGAGAACCACCCCAAGGCTGTTTTAAATAACTTCTGACTGTTGCCTTTGGGCTTGCATGTCTGTAGCAGGAAAGTTTAAGCACAGAGATTTCTCACGATAGCTACCTGATCTCCAGATTTCTTACATCCATTTTTGGGATAGAGGGAGTATTTTATATGAACTTGGCTATTTTTAAATCACGAAACGTTACTCTAGTCTTAAAGAAATCAAGACAACAGATGAGCTGAAGAATGTGGCTTTTTTTTTTAATCATTGAACTTCAGTTTTCTGTGCTGTTTGAAGTTACTTTGACAATTGCATTATCAAGATCCTGTTATCTTTGATATAAGGTAAGCAAACTAGCGATGTTTGCAAACATCCTGGA
Source organism: Gallinago jamesoni (assembly GCA_025769975.1). Taxonomy (NCBI): domain Eukaryota; kingdom Metazoa; phylum Chordata; class Aves; order Charadriiformes; family Scolopacidae; genus Gallinago; species Gallinago jamesoni. The sequence continues at coordinate 26,064,048 of JAOQGH010000032.1, forward strand.
ACAAGAGCTGTAGAAGTTGAGCCCAAGGAGTATTTTTAAAATGCTACAGACTTATAAGTGTGTGATTTGTTTGCTTTTGTTTGTTGGTTGGGGTTTTTGGTTTGTTTGTTTTTCCCTGTAGAAGCATAATGCCAAGTTTAGTCTGAGTTGTTTTCTCTGCTGTACAGGGTGCTCCAGTAACCACTGCAGTGTGGTTATGTAAACCAGTTGGAAATCAGGACACAGCAGAAATTGAGGATAGGGCCCATTCGAAGAGAAATGGGAGTTTATATTACACTCAATGACAAAACCAGCTCTACTTCAGTTGTGTTATTAATTTTCATATTTAAGACAGTTGAAGCCTACATTTTCACCTTGTAAATTAAAATGAGGAAAAAAATCCAAGTCAGCCAACTCTGAAACCTCAGCCCATGCCGGGTAACTTGTCTGAGCTCATGGTGGGCTCTGTCTGAGGCCTGCAGTGACAACTGAAATTCCTGAAAGTCTTGTGGCAGTCCTGAGGGCTTCAGAGAGTTCAGCCCCTCCCAAAGTCTGAGGTTAGGTGCAGGCCCATTTCCCATACAAGGCCCATTGCTTTTATTTTTTAGATCAGATGCTGCTCCACAGTTTTCTCTGTTTCAGATAATCCATCCTCAATACAAATCTCTTCTCAAGTTTCAAGACCCTGAAAAGTAATTTGTTAGCACTCCTTGGTTTTGGCAGAATTGTCCTTTAGACCACCACCATTTTCTGCCAGGAGTTGTCTTTGGAATGTAAGAACATGGCTTTGTTCATATACTGAACAACGCCAAAATGCTATGTTCATCAGTTTATCATCAGTTTGAAGAAACTCAACAGGCTCTCCTGAAGTTTTTGTTCAGACTTCATCTCTTCAGTTTGCTTCGGTGCTATTAACTTGATTGCCAGTGGTGTTTTGTTGGCAACAACCTGATCTTATGGCACAGTTGAATTCTGTATGGGTTTTCCAGTAGATATGAGCTTTTCTTTTCTGTTCTCCAAGCTCACTGGTTGTGATCTTGCTGAAAACAAGGTGATGTGCAAGGTGCTAAGCTGGAGCTAGTGCACTTTGCTGCCCACAAAGTTCATTCATGTCTATGTTAAGTGCAGGCAGAGCATGTTCAGGTCTGCCTGTGAAAGCCACAAAAACACTCTTTAAAGACTACATCACTCTGGATGAAGTCCTTAATTATGAGATGTTTGAAAGAGCTAAGAGCTTTGTATAAGCACCAAAACACAGACAGGTAATTAGTTACAGCAGAAAGATATCGCTGGAAATAATCCAAGGATTTAAAACCTGTTGTATAAAACAAAGAGCCTGAAACAGGAATGAAACCTCCTGCTTTGCTCTCATGAGACCCCACCTGGAGTACTGTGTCCAGCTCTGGAGTCCTCAGGACAGGAAAGACACGGACCTGTTGGAGTGTGTCCAGAGGAGGGCCACAAAAGTGATCGGGGGGCTGGAGCACCTCTCCTACAAGGACGGGCTGAGAGAGTTGAGGTTGTTCAGCCTGGAGAAGAGAAGGTTCCGGAGAGACCTTATTGTGGCCTTTCAGTAGCTAAAGGGGGCCTACAGGAAAAATGGGAACAGACTTCTTAGCAGGGCCTCTAGAGATAGGACAAAGGGTAATGGTTTTAAACTGAAAGAGGGCAAATTCAGACTAGATATAATGAAGACATTTTTTACAATGAGGGTGGTGAAACACTGGGGCAGGTTGCCCAGAGAGGAGGTAGATGCTCCATCCTTGGAAACATTCCAGGTAAGGTTGGACGGGGCTTTGAGCAACCTGATCTCGTTGAAGGTGTCCCTGCTCATTGCAGGGGGTGAGGGAGGGCTGCTAAATGACTTTCAAAGGTTCCTTCCAACCCAAACTATTCTATGACACAACCTTTGATGGCTTTTCCAGTTTGTTATTGGCAGACTTTCAAACTATTAAATGTAATGAGATACAGCCTTCCATTAAAGAGGCAAAGCAAACTGATTGGCACATCTACATCATGTATACTAACTCCCAGAAAGTAAGTGTTGTCTCTGTCTTGGCAAATTCTTTTTGCTAACTCAGAGCTGTCTTTGGTTTGAGAACTTGAAGTCTTTTATCTTCATTGCTATTGATGTTCCACTAAGGAAGAACTGAAAGAGGAGGACTGAAAAAGGGGCAGAGAGCACTTTGAATAAGCACCAAAAGTCAGACTATTGTCTCTTTACAGTGGTGACAGTTTGTGGCAATGTCACCAACGCCAGCCTGTTTATCTGGATTCTCAATAACGTAGATGCTCTAGCTGCTAGCTTCATGTGTAGTTAACCATGTCATTTTGCTTAATGTCACTTGTGTCTAAGGCTTTCTTTAACTGAATAACAGCATAGCAATGATAGGAGCAACACTTACAAAATGTGACCTTTTAAATAAGCTCAAAGAAAAGCTTGAAAGAGCATCAAATTGCTTCCAGAGCAGTCTGGAAGAAAACAAGAGTAACATCAGTCATTCTCTGCACTTGATAGAGATGAGAAAGGGTGGAGGGGGAAATTGTAGTGTCATAGCAGGACCAGAGAGAACAAGAAGGGATTATGTATCAAGGTAATCCTGGATTCAATCTGAATCTTTCTTCCTTTTAACCCTTTTCAGAGTATGGTGGTAAGTGGAAACTGCTTCATTATTTTGCCCAGAATTTCTTTGCACCGCTGCTGCCCGTGGCCTATGAAGACAAAGGTGTGTTGTACATTTATGGTGTCTCAGATCTTCATGTGGACCACAAGCTGACTTTGAGGGTAAGTGACACCTCTCTCACCACTCTTGTATCCCTCCCACAAAAATGTGAGAAGCTGAAACGAGCACTTCTTCATATAGACGAGCTTCACTAAGTCCATGCTCCAACACAATGAGGTGCAATTCTTGTCTTGAATCTTCTTAGGGGAAACACTGTCCTTTATTCTAGTGGTATGTACTGTTTCACAGAAGAAGGAATTAATTGCCTTGCTTATAGCCTATAGGTATAGGCCCAAAATTAACTATTCTGTTGAAATCTTAAAGGAACTGATGGTTAAATAGAACAAAGAGTGAAAAATGGTACCTTGCTACTTGACAAAACCATTCCCAGGGTGTTAGAACTAGATTAACTGACTACGTATGTGGGGGGGGGAAGGATCAGAAAATCATACGGGATTGGAAGAGACCTCTGGAGATCATCTAGTCCAACCCCCCACCAAAGCAGGTCCACCCAGAGCAGATTACACAGGAACGTGTCCAGGCGGGCTTTGAATGTCTCCAGAGAAGGAGACTCCAACACCTCCCTGGGCAGCCTGTTCCAGGGCTCTGCCATCCTCAAAGTAAAGAAGTTCCTCCTCATCTTAGGTGGAACTTCTTATGTTCAAGTTTGTGCCCATTTCCTCTTGTCCTGTCCCTGGGCCCCACTGAAAAAAGACCAGCTCCGTCCTCTTGACACCCTCCCTTTAAGTATTTATGAGCATGGATCAGATTCCCCCTCAGCCTTCTCTTCTCCAGATTAAAAAGACCCAAGTCCCTCAGCCTCTCTTTGTAAGAGAGATGCTCCAGGCCCCTCATCATCTTTGTAGCTCTAGGATTGTACCATTGCTGACCGGTAGTCAAACTACACTGCTTTGGGAAAAAGAACCAGATGATTTTCTGAAATATCAACAGAAATCTAGGTGTACTTTAATTGTAAGGTCACCTATGCGATGTCACTGATTTACAATTGATGCTTTAACTGTTTTCTGATAATACCGTAGAAACTGATAGGATTTCGTAGGTGGTATTTGGGCTGCTGAGTTGTCCTCTAAAACACAGTCTTGTCTTTGTTACATCTTGGTTTTGTTAATCATATGGCAGCTGGATCCCAAATGAATTTAGGGGCCATTTTGCTCTATGACATACAATTCCTGATGTAAAGGACATCCCATGTGAAAAAGCTGGAAGGATGGAAAAATAGACCTAGAGACTTGGAATGAGTCAGTTCCTAGTTCACTGCTCTGTCTGGTGGTCTGCCATGAATTTTCAGATTTATAAGGTTACTTATACATAATAATATATAGTATAGAAAATGGTTGCAATTTCTGGATAGTCAGTGCTTAGAGTAGGACTGCGCTTAATGAAATTGTTTTTTTTCTGGTCTGAGTTATTGTAATAGGCTTAAATTCAGATCTTCTGATAACATCAGAGAAGCATTGGCAGTAGGGTAGTTCCGATGAATACTGTATTTCACAATTTTAGAAAATTTGGAACTTAAAACTTTTGAAAGAAGTTAAGATCTGTTCCTGACTACAGTCCTGTTAACCCTGTTAAGGTCAAAAATAATGTAAAATTTATGAAGAATGCTGTAATTATCATTAAGTGCCTGTCTTCCAAATTATGCCTAGGGTTTGTGTGTTTTGTTTTTCGGTTGCTTTTTTTTTTTGGGTGTAGGTGTGTGGTTTTTGTGTTTTGTTTTTTTATCATAAGGGTGCATTTGTAATACATGTGTGATCACTGGGAATGTCTTTAACTATATTAATATAACTTCCATAATCCCTTTTAAAATGATGCATTTTGCTTCTGTGATTGTGCAGAAGCTCTAGATTACCCAATTGGGTTACATCAGATAACACTGAGCAATCTCAAGAAAATCCTTTGTTTGTCTTTTTTTAATCAGGGAGGGGAGGAAAAAGAATCAACAAATTAGTTGCTTACTAATTCCATTTCTCAGCACTCCCTTGGCAGGATTTTGCACACACACCCCTTCTCTCAAGGAGCTTGGAGAAAAAAAAGCCTTGCAGATCAAGAACAATAACAGATTCAGACTGTTTGAAACAGACTTCTTGTTAGGTTTATATAATGATCTAACTATCATGCCATATTGATTGATTGTGGAGTTTCTTGCTAGGTGAAAATCAGCTAGTACTCCCAGGAGAACATCTCTTGCAATGAGCAATCTGAAAGGTAGGATGCTGGGCTGATGTCACAGATGTAACTTTTCTGCTAAGCTTTGTGCTCTCTCAACATGCTCAACAGGTCGTTGTACACGCCTGGAGTTCTTTGGAGCCAGTATGCACCCTTGCCAAAGACGGTGTGACCGTTAAAGCACAAAGTGCTGTCCCGATCTACAAGGAATCCATAAATGACTTTCTGGAAAGATGCAGAAATTGCAGCAGGAAAAGCTGCGTTATTACTTTCTGCCTTGTGGGAGAAGGTGGGCTCCAGAGTCCTACAAACCATCACTTCCTTTCATCGCTAAAGGATGCTGTAGGATTACAGAAGTCCCAGCTTAGTGTAAGCATCAGTCATGCTAAATTACTGCATTTTGCTTTGCTAACGTTACTGGTTTGAGTTGTTTGCCTGCTGTGCAGTGTCTAATTCCACTGAATGTTCTTTCTCCTTAGCTGTTGCAATTCTAGCTTCCGTGCCGAGTTCAAAATCAGATATTATTTTTTTTTTGGTGCCACTATATGCATATTTAAATAAGACTTGTCGTTTGGTTTGAGCTTGGTTTTTTTTTGGTGGTGTATTTTTTGTTTGGGTTTTGTTTTAAATAATGAAGTCTCCATTTCATTTGTGTTGACTGTCTTTCACCTGGCTGCAGCACCGTTGCTCCTTTTATTCTTTTTGTCCCTAGATAGCAAATAGCGTCACGGCAAGCACTGAGGCTAGCGGACAGCACTGTAGGTCAGTGCTAAGGTGATGGTAGTTCAGTTGAGTGTGGAGTGTGTGTCTGTCAGCAGTTATTTCCTCTTGAAGCGCTCAAACTCCCAGATCATTGTACCATTGCTAACATGCCATATTGCATGCTCCTTTCCTCCTGCAAATCCCTGCCCTCCAGCTAAGGGTTCTAATTTGAATAGTGTTTATTTCTTAATATCTGGCAAGTGTGTCAGTCTTCTGAACAGGCACAGAAAGCATCAGTGTTGTATAACGTTATCATTTAGTCCATTTGCTGCTTTTCCCTAGATTTATTCTGCTCCTGGCAAGTGTGCTTTGTATATAGAGATCAAGCATGCCCTCTGTGTGTGTGTACGCACACATTTTGTTTCTTAGCATGTAAATCTTATTGCAAAATTCTTAATCAGCAAATTGGCAGGATGGGGACCCCTGCGTTCTCACATTTGGCTTCCAAACTGCAGCTTTTCTCTTTGGAGCTAAACTAAACAAGGGAGGGAATAGAGATCTTTAATCTCTTTAAATCTGGACCAGCATAATTGCTTTACAAAAAAAAAAAAAGGGCTAGATTTTTCCCTCTTATCGCTTTCACGGCAGCACAGACTGCCTCCTGAGGATACAAAGGAAACAAATCAGCCTGGTTTTATTTTTATTTTTTTTTCAGCCAGTGGCACGATCAGGAGTCTGAGTCATGGTGGTTTTTTTTGTGGATGACATCATCAATAATAAAAGCTCTGTAACTGGAGCATAGTTGGGAAATTTCACTCTTTTTTCCCATGGCTGTGTTGTCTCTGCAGCACTAATAAAGATAGCTAGCAAGGATAAATGCAAAGTGGTTATTTTAAGAAAGTATGCAGCTGTGATTTAAAAAAATTACTCTGTTTTGTTAGAAGCCGGTGCTTCTGCACATAGTTACTAATAAACTAACTAGACTTTCAAATACATTGCTAAGCAAAGCACTACTCTTCATAGCATTGCTTTTAAAACACACGAAAACTTTTGTGTTCTTCAGAAAACACAAACCGTACAGGATATATGCATTTTCTTAACAACGAATAATGGTGTTTTTCTTTTAAGCAGGATGTGATTTCTGCAGTTAACATAATTTGTTTGTTATAAATAGTTATTTGGTATTTGAAAATGATGTAGCATAATATTTCGTGATGGTGTATGGGGAGTGCTGCAGGAAAATGCATCCTGGTTGTTCTTTTAAGTGTCTCTGAGATCATCTACTGATAGAACTTAATATAAAACGTTATACCTTGTTCTGGTATTTCACAACATAGCTGCCTTCTAAATGTAGTGTAAGGACTTCACTGCCATGTGCCATTAAGATGAGGTGACCTATGTTACTGCAATTCTTACTATCTTTTGGTTCTGTGTATTTCTGTTACCGATATAATCAGAAAGGCCAGAGACTTTAGTAACTGAATTTATAGGTTGAGTGAAATGTGTTGGTGAAAGGACAAATCTCTTTCACTGTAGTAAGTATAGGATACTAGTACTATGTACAAGTCAGATTATCGTTTATTCCATTATTTTTTATAAGAAGATGCTAGAATGATAATACTTCAAGGCATTTTATCACAATCTGTAGTACTCTGTAGGAAGACTATATTTTGCATGATATTTACATATGAATTCTGTTGGTTCAACCTTTTGTTCCAGAAGAGAACAGTAATTTTGATCAAATGTGGTTGTTCAGTCTACTTTACTGACATGCAGATCTTTCCCAGTTTGAGTGTAACTGGGTTCTTCTTTAACATATACCTTTTCTTTTATTTATTATTTATTTTATTTCTCTTCCAGGCCTCTGTATTCCAACAAGATGACATTTACATATTTGTTCTTCAGACCACTGCAATCGCTCCTTTTGTTTCTCTGGATTTAGGGAGTATAAAAGGCAGATTTAGTGATAATGGTTTCCTCATGACTGAAAAGAAGAAAGTGGTTGTGTTTTATCCTTGGGAACCTACCAGTGTTGAAGAACTAGAAAAGTCACTAACCTTGACCTCTCTGGTGGATGTTGTCTGAGGATACTTCATTTCCTTCTAGAGAAGGAGTGAAAAAGGAGGAGGGAAAAAATGAGAAGAATTTGACTGAAGTTGAAGTGACGTACAATTTGAGCTGACTGGAGAGCATACTGTCTATTCCTGTCATGTGTGAATTTTAACTGCTGGTTCAATGTAAAGATACCAGGAGCAAAGCTTGCATATAATGTATGTGGTGTATTGAAAGTAAGGCTTTCTTGGGTAATGAGAGAAATAATCCCATTTATAAAAAAGGAGGGGTGAGCGGGTGCAAGAGAGCTAGTCTAAGTTCTCCAGTTCACACGAGGTTGGAGTTGTGAATTCATCCTAAAAGGCAACACAAATACGCGCCTCCAGACTATGGTTGTAAAAATCCCTATTTTTTCCAGTTTAACTATTCCACAAGTGGAAACTCATCATAGGATGACAGCAAAGTATGCTGGGGACAAGGGAGAAGGGCAGAGGGTGAAGCTGGGACCACCTCCACAGGTATGCTCCGCTTGCAGTTGTTTGCTCTGTCTACACCCAAATTGGGACAGCGCTTGTCCTACTCTTTCCCATATGCAGTGTCACTCTGTGGTGTATCCTGCCTGTCTCCTGCAAGGTAGGCTTACAACTAGACATGAAACCTGGGCTGTCTAGTCAGACATCAGGAGATTTATTCCCCCTTCTGCAAGGGGAACTGAGCACAAGACCTGTTTCCTTCCCTCTTTTCATGAACATGAGCGATAACCTTGAAAGCTCAGCATTTAGCTTTGACTATTCCCAGAGAGCTGCAGGTGCAGTCACAAACCTTTGCTGGTGCGTGGGACACTGCATAATGTGGCATAATATGAGATATGCCTGGCTGTGGGGAAAAGGAACTGGGAGAAGAGACAACTAAAGGTGAAAAGAGAAAGGAGGTAATACAGAGAAGAAATGGTCATGTGAGAGGACCACAGAGTTACAAGTGACTGCTGTTTCTCCACTAGATGTGTGGTGCAGGGGCTGCTGGTCTCACTCAGACATTGCTGCCCAGCTGTTCTGTTACCTCCTGGCATTTCTCATGAGTGGCCCTGTGCTCCACACCGATCCTCCTCTTTCCAACACAGGAAAACCTCAACATCTTAATTTTGCTTCTTTGTGTGTGTGTTCCCCATAGAAGACAGGAAGCATGATTAGATCTGGTGACACATTGCGCTCCTTAGCCCATACAAAGTAATGGTGTTTCACCTTCTATTCTGTTTCTGAGTAAGTTGTTCTTAAAATGTCTAGGTTTCCCATAGAAATGTTGTCTCACTTTGGTATTTTGATAGAAAGAAAATAAGCTTGATTCAGCATGGGAGGGCTACTGTAGCCTGTGGAGCTGGAAGCCTCTGTGTTTGGCTGTCAGGAAATTCAGGCTACCGGTCTGTGCTGTGGGCAAGTTGCTAAATTTTGGGCTTGTCTATTAGATGGTGATTGAAGTACTGGGACCAGTACTGACCAGCTGGGATCTTGCTGGGGTTCTACAAGGATCCTCTCACAGTCCAAGCAAGTGTTAATTTCCTTGCAAAGTATCTAGCAGTATCAGCACTTCACAGTAGATGTTGGAACAATGTCCTTCTTCATTGTAAAAGCACCACATGGGTGATGTTTGCTGGTGGTGTGGGAGGCCTGGCGCACGTGTGGGGAGAGCAGCTGTGTGTTCCATTGGCCAGACAGAGAACTTGGAACTGGGAATTGTTTTTTTGCAATGATCACAATTTTAATGGGCGAAGAGATGAGCATATTGGCTGATGCTCGGCAATCTTTGGTGTTTTTTGACTTAGGTGTTAACCAGAACTGATGTAGTCCTGATCAAGAGGAAAAACTTAAAGATGAAAAGGAAATGATAAATGGGAGTTGCTTACAAGTGCTTTATTAGGTCTCCAAAACAACTAACTGCACTTGCATAGGAGGGCTTTTCTGATTCAAAACTTGTCCTAGTTGAAAGAAAACATGAAAGCAATCAAAATATGCATGTCTATTGTGACAATATTTATAGGTTATATAAAATAAATAGGGAAAATTATAGTCATGAATAAAACTTAACAGTTAGAAAATGCAGATATCGATAAAGGAATCTACAAGTTATCTGTGAGGCATCCTGGGCCAACAATACAAGAAAAATCCTTCGGTTTTGTCAGTGTCTTGGAATCAAAGTGGAGTCAATGCAGCAACAGAGCCAATATAAGGTAAGGATGAAAAAATATGGAATAAAAGTAATTAATAAGTATTATGGAAAGGGCAGGTTGGTTGATGTCTTTCTCTTACATTGATGTAGAAGTGTCTCTTCCAGCAACATCTATATAAAATTTCAAAATGGCACTTAATAGTGTTATCTAAATAAAGCTTCAACGGAGTTGCTTGTTTCAGAAACAATCAAGAAGACTATCTGAAGGTTGATGCTATTTGTCCTTAGTGCATCTCAGAATATGAAGTTTCAGAGATGTAGAAAAGAGCTTTTGGATTCCTAGAAGCCATAAACCATTAATTTGGATACTATGACCTTGTTTAGCATGTCACAATTTTTAGGCAAAATCATGAAAGAGATGACATGGTACATGATCAATAATTGATGAAGTGGCTACGTAACTGGTGCCTGTCTGCACTGTTATGCAGAAAAGCATTCTTTTACAAAACGTGTTGGGGTTTTGGTCGTGTTTTCTGGTTGTTATGTTGGTTATTTTGTTTTGTTTCCTGTTGCTGTCTGTGGTTTCCAGACTGGCATAAAAAAGGTTCAGACAATTTTTAAATTATTGTTAATTTTGAAGGTCAGAAGCTCCCTAAAGAGCAGGTCCATTCTTTCTCACTGGAAAGCTTTAATTCAGTGCTGGGTGCTGTCATGAAAGTTTAGGAATGGCTTAAGCCAAATGCTTGCGCTCAAAGCAGAATTTTATGGGGGAAGTTCACATCCATTATTGTCTTGATATCCTTAATACATTCTTTTGGTTTCCTGGTGTTGTAATAGGTATGTATTTATAGATGCTATTTTCTTCTCTTCCCCGTGTCGCGGTGGCTGTAACATGTACCTTGGTTAAGTTTTTTTCCCCTTAGTACTTTTGCATGTTGTGCTACGCTTGGTTACATTGTCTTGCCTTTGTCTCAAATTAGGGCACAGACAGGAATGCAGCAGCAAAGAGATCTCCAAAAACTCCTACGGACACATCCACCCATCTGCAGCCACGAGAGTGCCCTTGCAGCTCCTCGGCAGCACCTGCATCACCAGTTGTATCTGATGGGCTGGGGATCAGTGGCAGGAGCACTAGAAAGAGCATTTGGTAAGTGTCATGGTGCTTGTCCTCAGTGTCATTAAATTATTGGTGGCAACAGCAGAGCGGAGTGGCCTCATCAGTATTCTTGCAATGTTTTGGTCAAGGGATCACAGGGTTTGCTTGTGCTGATGGCCTTTGTTTGCTTCCAGGCTCCCTCTGGGCTGTTCTCCACAGATGGCCAAAGCAGCAGAGTTCCCCTCGGCAGGAGCCAAGAACAGAACTTGAGAGCAGATTTTGGAAGAAATCTGTATGGCATTGGCTAATTCATTGTCCTAAAATTGCTCTCTGGCAGAGATTTGACGCTGAACCTATTCAAGACCCATAGAGACATTTTGAGCTTTAGAGGGCACCTCTTTGTTGGTACTTTCTGCCACACATGGAAGAGTTATTTTGCTCCAGTTTACTGGAGCATGTCCTTGGAAGCTTTTCCAAGTTCTTCTCCATCTTTTCCAAGACAGAAGCATGTATAAATGTATCTAAAGTTCCTCTCTTAAGTAAGTGTTTGCAGCTGTGAAGCTTTGTCAGTCTTTGTTGTTATCTGCTGTTTGCACACCTTGGGGCCTGGGCAATTTTTCTGCCTTAGAGGCACATCTTCAGTACTTCTAGTTGTATTAATCCCCTTTGGATTCCGGAGATGCGTAGCAGACACCACTTCAGTGACCTGTAGCAGTGCGACGTGCAGAGGAACAGGCCAGTGAGTTTCTTCTTCTCAGTGAAGGACAGTTTGGTTTTGTAGCTTCCAAGCCAGCCTTTACCTTGTCGGGATTGCAGTTTTCTTTCTTACCCTCCAAGGGGTAACCAAGTTGAGTCATCCAGGAACTTGCGGTTTGAACGTTTAAGGACGTGTTCCAGTCAATCGGGTTTACATAACTCTGCTTTCCAGTCAGATGTTACAAGATCGCGAAAGCCCCAATTTAGTTTAATTAGGGTGGAAAAACAAAACTTAAATGAAAAATATAGAACCTTAATATTACTTGGTTCTGTCCACGCCACTGTTGAGGAAAGGCCATCTTACTGTAGGAAATAGTCAGTTAGTAAAGACCTGTAACTGTCAGGTTTGATTATTAGTGTGCATCTTAGCCAAAACAGAGGGGTAGCTTTGGCCACTATAGCAAAGGAAAGGTGCTGCAGCATGAAGGGAAATGACACCCTGAGGACTAGTCGGGAGGAAGGCAGTGAGTCTGGTTGCTTGCCAGGACCTGCTCTTGGGGGTCTGCTTTTGGAAGTGAATCTTGAGATCTCTTGATGGGCTCTGTAAGTGCAGAGTGGTTCAGTTGCTCTTCCTTTGCGTAGCTTGCTTGAGCTTTTTTACTTTGTGGCAGGGGAACTGACTGACTCAGGGGAACAGCTGTGGCAGAAGGGATGTTACCCTTGCGTATTAGAACCACTGGCCTGTGGATTGAGCCAGGCTGCACGGCCCTAGGGAGAGCTGGGTATCTAATATCTAATACCCAATTCTAAATAAGAATGAGCCTGGTGTGTTGAGCTGGTGGCCTGGCGGGGAAGCGTGCTGCTTGTCAGAGGCAGGAGCTGAAGGTTTCAATCCTTTTTGATGGTGGTGAAAATATCAAAACCGTAAATGCTGGCCTCTGACACCTCTTTGTAAACATTGTGATTGCCAGGCTTTTGCCAGCATTGCAACGTCTCTCTCTCTTGTGTTGTAGCAGTCCTTCTTTGCCTGTTAGATATAATACTGTTAGATAGTAATACTCTGGCATGCTGGCCCTGGGAGTCTGGCTCACCAGCTAGCATGTCATACTCCAGCTCACTTCCCCAACAACTGTAAAGAAGCAATGGTGTGAGCCAGCCCTCAGGTGGTTTCTTGTGAAAGAAAGTGTGGAAAGCTTGATCTTTTGTTAAGAGTTTCTGCTGCATTCCACAAGTTTCTGGCTTTGATTACTGCAATACAGTAGCAAAATAATGTAGCAAGTTCTGATTACTGAAACTGCAGATTGTTTAGAATTATTTCAGATTTTGATCCTCACTGCAATTAATTTAAAATTTAATACTAATCTTGACTGAGGATGCCCAAAGGTTACGCCTCTCTATGTTTCAAGAAAAAAAAAGGTGGATTAGATAACCTTTCTTATTTTAATATTGTACCATTTGGATATTGCAAGTGTTTCCAGATCCATCTGTGCAGTCACTGTCAAAGCGACCGAAAGTGTGACTAGCATGCAGAAGGACAAACCAGTAATACCAGCTTTTAAGGATCAGTTTGAGGTTGTTGGTTGATGCTTTTTGACTATTCCTCTAGCCTTGGTGCTTTAATTGCTAATGGAAAAGCGCACCAGGCTTTCTGCGGCGTGATGCAGTGCATTAGAAGAGTCCACTGAGGTGTGGGCCTAGTCAGTACTTCTCTGCTCTGTGGCTGGATGAGCAGATGCCCTGCTCTCAGTGAGTAAGAGCTTGACAGCTTGCTGGGGAAATGTTAGGAATACTTTTAATGGAAAAAATTTATCTCCAGAAACTCCATTCTTGCTGTTCATGTGTGTATCTAAAAAAAACCCCAACCAACCCAACTTAATCCTGACCTTTGAGACCTTAGTGAGTAATACCCTTCTCAGTTTTGTTTCCTCGGAGGCAATATGGAATAGAATGGGGACTCACCTGCAAGGTGCAGTGAGGTGGACACAGCTTGCTGCGCTGAATGAAAACATAACACTGAATTACAGCATTACTACTCTCTTTTTAGCAGTTCAGTGAGAGTGGTTTCTCTCTATCGGGCAGATGTAGACAAGAACTCTCAGGCAGTGAATTCTGGGTTCCTGCAGGACTATTTTTCACTTGATTCTGTCACACTTGTGAAATAGGAATGGAGCTTCCTTTCTGGGCAAGGAGGTGTAAGGATAAATCTGTGTCTGAGGTGAGCAGACACAATGATGAGGCACATAAATGTGTCTTCACAGTTACCTGTTAGGAAGAACTGCTTTAAGTGTTTCTATTAAGACTTGCCTGCATCACTTACACTTTCTCTTCCTAGACCTGGTTCCTCTGTGTGCTGCCTTTATCCTCATACCTGCAAGGAGCCTGACCTTCTCCCAGGTGACATCAGTTCAAGAATCAGCATGGTCTGTACAGGATGACCACCTACTAATAAGAAAAAAGGTAAAGCAGAAAGAGTAAAGCTGTGTTTTAGCATCTTACTTTGACTGAACTGCTTGAGGTAACAGGAACCACACAAGACAACACTAGTGTCTTCTACTAGCTGTCGCACCAGTTTCTGTAGTGTGTCCTCCAAGAGCTGGTGTCTACTCTTGCCCAGTTCGAAGAACTGTGTGGCACACCTGCAATGCATACTTAAGATACTCAGGGTTAAGGCAGATGGGAAGAGTTGTTCTATTACATGACCCAACTAAAAATTTAGTGTTCCTGTTTCAATTAGTGAGAATACTTTAAAGTTACTATTTTTCTATTTTCTAAACAGAGGAGTAAAAAGGAAAAAAAAAAAGAGGAAAAACAAACAAAAAAAAGCCTAACGAACAGCTATTATGCAGCATTTGGCTACAGGAAATACAGCCCCAGGTGTCTTCTGGTGGTTTAAAAGCAGAGCTGGTCAGAAATCAGGCTAAAAGGCTAAAATCGACACCCAGGATGCCCTGGTGACCTGCAGGATTGTAGAATTGTCAAATGGTTCAGGTTTGAAGGGAGCTTAAAGATCACTTAGTTCCAACCCCCCTGCCACGGGCAGGGACATCTCCCACTACAGCAGGTTGCTCAAGGCCCCATCCAGCCTGGCCTCGAACCCCTCCAGGGATGGGGACAGTCCCCTGAGCTGTGCTGGAAATTCTGTGGCAGCAGAAGGTGCATTTGACTCAGCCAGCAGCTCTGTTAAGGCTCAAAAAGCTCTTCCGTCCCCAGAGTATGAGAACCTTTGCCTGTTTCTGTTACGCTGAAATGCAAAGAGAACACTGGACAAGTACATTGATGAAACAAAACATCCATATGCCTTTGACACTGCATGTTATACATAAAATAACAGAGAAAAAGAATGGCATTTTTACTATAAGGCATCTTGTTTTCCTGGAAGTAATTAACATACTCAGTAATTCAGCTGGATATAAAATTATATCACAAGAGTTTTTTCCATTACTGATTGTTTAATTCATTTCAGCAAATTCTGGCTCTAAATGTAACCATTCTCAAGGTTTACCTTTATTATTTTCTCAGGCGTGACACCACCCCAGTTACTGAATACTGAGCTGAGCTAAGAACAGCACCGCCAATTTCTATCTATCTTCGTGTCAAGAAAATCAGCTACAAGTGAGTGACAAGGGTACAGTGCTGCTTCTTGCTTGTTTATCATGAAATCTGGTATCTATTCTTGCTAGTGCCAACATCTGCAACAGTTACACTCACCATCTCAGAATTAACAGGCAAAAGAAGAGATGCTGCTCAGGAACACAGTTATTAGAGGAGTTTCTAGAGAGCCCAAAGAAGAACTGTCTCCTCAGAGTTTTGCTGAGATGCGAAATAGTTGGTTTCAGTGTAAATGAGTCTCTGCTGCCATAATTATGAGAACAGAACTAAAAGAGAGCATGAATCAGTCTTTGGTTCTAAAGCACAGACAAGACAGCTGCTCAGCAGTAGCTGATGTTCCTGGTCTCCCACCATAAAAGATACTTAATCTTAAGACAGGTGACTTGCAACCGTTTATTTATTTTAGTGCTTAGAAAGCACTTTGTACCAATATCTTAATCTTTAATAACTCTACTTGAAAGATATGTAGAAAGTATAAGTGAAGACAAGAGATTTCATTTTGGATTTTTATTATAAAAGTAAAGTAAAATAAAAATAGGCATTTAAAAAGCACATTTTTTAAAAGGAACAGATATAAAAAAAACTATTTACAAATAGAAGAATACCAAACTTGAAATTTTTTTTGAATAAGAGGCACCAAAGTTAAGTTTAAATACATTATTTGAAATATACAAGATTCTTTTTCTTAGAATTCTCTTATCTCTCTGAATTGTTGTTGTGATTAAAGCAATTATTTTTCTTTGCCAGCTACTTTATGAGCTTTTCTCATGCAACTGTGCTGCAAAAATTACGAAGAGAGCAGTTAGATACCATATCCTTTTGATTGCTCGGTGTGCCTTACCTCTTAAGTGAGTTGGTATTATGCATTAACAAGGAGTGACGACTTTCATCTATAACAGAAAATCCTTCCAAACCAGAAAAGCTCCGTCAGTCATTCACAGTGTCCAGCCCTGTGTAGTAATGCAGCAGCAGAGCCCTGGTTATTGTGTATGGCTTGTAAATTAATACAATTAAACATACTTGAAGGTAGCAACAGTTAGCAGTCCCATGCTGAAGTCGCTGCTTGTTCAGGTTTGAGTGTGGATCGTCCAGCGCATGCTTTTGGTTGTGAACTCGCTTCCCTCTGGCCAGGATGACACCGATGTCATTTGAAATGTCACGTTTGTTCCTGTAACTGCGTACTGCTAATGGGATATTGCTAGTTGGCTATGTAACTGCTTTGCGCTGAACTTCCGTGTCTGCAGCCCAGGGTCATTTTGCCGAGTGTTACTGCTGACTTGCTGTTCAGAGAGTCTGAATAGGTAAAGCTCAGTTTGCGGAAGGAGGTCTCCACACCACTGTCACATATGCTTTCGTTGTCTTGAAATTTGCTATTATAAAGTTCACCTGAGGAAGAGAGAAAAGGGAAATCGTTATTGTTTCTGTTGCTGCAGTAATGTTGCTTTCAGAAAAGTCTAAGGAACGTAAACCAGTAGGTTTAAGCTCTATGGGAAAATAACTATAGATATTATAATACAAAAAGCTGTGCTGGATGTTTTTAGTTGACTAGAGCACATGATCTGATGCACTGCTGGCAGAGATCAGCTGCACTTGGAGCTTGGATGGGATGAGAAGCCTGGTGCTCTGCTGACACTAATGCTGTCACCGCTCTCATCAGGACTCTGCCTGAGCGTGGTCATAGACGGATAAAAGGTTTTCTGGCTCTCAGATTCCTAGATTCTGCACAAGCATACAGCTCCAGGATGAGGCTCCTTAAAACTTTCTCATGTTATTTCACTTACAGACTTATTTTTGAGACAAATACTTGAATAATTTTCATCTAGTAAGAAGGCTGAAATATGGAGTCAGCTGTCATCTATGCAAGATCCACAAAAGGAGTGCCTGACAGCAAGAGCACAGTATCCGAGTTGAAAGTATGATGTGGTCAGCATAGTGGAGTTCCGTATTGTTTTTCTAAAAAAGCATCATAAAATAAATTTGTGATACAGTCCATTTATGTTGCAAAGAATCCTTCTCGCCCTTCGAGATTAATGTGAAGAGGCAATATGTGTACAAGCATATTTTCGGATCAGCGTGAAGGTTCATTCCATGACTGAACAAACAGTTTTGTATAGCGAGTAAACTGGCAAGGTTAGACCCGGATGGAGTTACTGTGGGGGTTCTTTTTACTTTTCAGAAATACGTATTTTCACCTAGGGTGAAAGCTTCCGTATCAGGGTGTTGGCAGCAGAACGGGGCATCAGGAAAAAACAAAGGGTTTTGTTACTTGACATGGCCAAGCGGCGACTGAACATCCCTGATGACTTACTGCCTTCTCACAGCTGCTGGTTTTCTGTTGCTAGAGTCCCCTGCCCAAAAACATCATAGGACCTCTGTCATTGAAGGTGCCCAAAACTCAACTGAACACTGGACACCGTGAACTGCTGGATGTCCCGTGTAACTTAATTTTTGTTAAGATTTCTGTGCCTAGAGAACACTGGGCCACTTTGGAGTGCTGCATGAAAATATAACACCAAGGTATTACTGAGAAGTTTATAAACCCAAACCATTTTTGTTTATCCAGAAATGGGAGGGCTGGGGAGGGGGGGGAAACACCCTCAAAAGATAATGGCACTTGTACAGTCCTGGGAGATCATGGCCCAATTTATCTTTTGAACTTATCACCAGTACATCCAAGGAATTGCCATGAATAAGTGGCAGAAGACTGGTTTCAGAAATGGTAGCGGTATAATCAAAATTGCAATGCAGAGCTGATTCAAATGATCTATTTTCCCCCTCTCTTCTAGGCATAGCAAAAGTCTACAACAAGAAAGCTGTGCTGCAGTAAAATATTTCTGAAACAGGTGAGCAGCCTGAGTATTGTGTGTAAGAAACCATCCAATCTATCAGCAGTCCGAGGTGGAGGGGATGGGAGAATAGAAAAAACTTCTTAAATGTAGCTCTAGATGTTTTGCTGTCAATCCTACCTGTCTCTCCATTTGCAAAAGTGGGTGGTGATGATGACGGAAGAGCTTTTGCTGTTTTGTCCTCCAGGTGAGACGGGCTTGGTGAGATGGACAGTGCTTTCTCAATGATGTCAATGGCTTCTGTGTGACCCATCTCTCTCAAAGCAGCAATCAACTCTTGAACTGTACCACCAGAAACCTAAGAGAGAAGACACCAGATGTTTACCCTCATCCAGGCTGCCTAAAACTGAAGGGCTGCACTGTCCACTGTGCAGAAGGACAAGGTTCTCTACATGTCAGAGTGTTCTTTTTAATTTGTTACAGCCACATTACCTCATAGTTATCTAGAAGAGTTTTCGATGGGGACGGGCTCAACCTGAAGGCATTATTAAGTATGCCAAGACCCAGTTTTTGTGCTAGAGTGGACCAGTTTTTGTTTGGATCAGGCAGTTCCAATAGTTTGTAAAGCTGCATCTTTGAACTCTCATTCAGCTGTCTCAGATGTCCTGGGGAACAGAGAAATAATTAGTTTTATTATTTATACAAATTGTGCACCGGTTCATTTCTAAGCAGAAACAGAACCAAATTAAAGAGTATTTTAGTGTCCATCAATCCCAGTGTGTACTAATGTATTGCTATAATAATGAACATGTACTCCGTTGTGTCCTTGTGACCTACCTCCCAACAGAACCATGCAAATTCTATGAGTGAGTGGGTGGGAGGGTACCTCTTTTCCCTCCTCATTTCATTAACAGGCTATTGCAGGACAACGTCTTCTGCAAGTACACTTCGTACACAGTTACTAAAGGGATCTTATCGAGTCTTTTTTATTGATGTTACCTTGTGTCAGTACCTCCTCCGAAACCACTGCTGGCTCGTAGGGTTTGCCATTTAATATGTTGTAGACCTAAGAAAATACATTAAAGTCAGTATTTAGCAGAAACCTGGTTAGCGTGTGTTATTTTGACAAGTCTCAGTAGCATTGTGTAAACTCCTAATTCCACCTGTAAATTCCAGCATTTTTTTCTGTCCCAGGATCAGTATGGCTAAAGATACTGTAGAAGACCCATGCAAAGCTTAAGGGAGAAATCTTGAGAAGTTAATCTCCATTCTTGCCCTTTTGCTATGTCATCTGGCAACTGTTTTCAAGATATGGAGGAAACCTTTGCAGTAAATAAATAAGCCTTTGCAGTAGCAGTGGCTCAACGAGGAGTTACTGCCTGTCTGCAACTAGTCATTTAAAACAAAGCCTGGGTTAGATTTTCACTTAAGGCCAGTACAGGCTCCACATGATTAGAGATGCTGATTGCTTGTACCTTACACTCGCACCAAACCAACTGCACACGATCAGCTACTAAAGCATGGACAATGCAGCCTAATCCCCGTTTGGGTAGGACACAAAGAGTACATTTTCCCTGTAGACAAAGTCTGCAATTCTGAAGAACATGCAGCAAAGAAACACACTAGAGTGTCTCTCAACATGGGCCTTCAAACACCAGCTGCCTGAATAGCTAAATACCTTTACACCTGTACAGACTGTAGTACAACTATTTAAAGAATTGCCTGGTCATTCCTGCTCAGCAGAAGTAGTCTGTTAAGCGGAGCTTACTTCCAATAATATTTTATGGATATTTCATTTTTGTGGCTGAATTAGTTTAATTTTTGATGGCAAAGTAGTAGCTTCTCACCATTAGAATGACTGTGGATGCAGTGAAAAGAGCTGGCTGAGAGAGTTGAACTATCGCTTACTATTAAAAAAAACAAAAGAAAAACCCAGACCACGTACCTCAGAGTTGGCCGCCATATCCAGTGGTGTTGTTCCAGGCACAATCCCTTCATCTTCATCTTCTTTCACATCATCTACATCAAACAACGGCTCAAAGTTTTCAACATGAGGATTTGCACCTGGAAAATTAGTGTGCAAAAACCTCTTAAGCAAAGGCTTCAAGTTGCTTTTCCACAATATTTAAAATATGTATGCTAAGTTCTGAATGGCAAATCTGCTAATTTAGCTACTTGAGCTAAACTACATTTTATACTAAGCCAGGAAATCTTTTTTTATCAACTGAAGTTAAATGCCATCACATCTCTATATAATGCTATGCTCTGTTATAAAGAGGGCAAAAATGACCAGCAGTGTTAGGGGCCACAGAAAGACCTATGACTGTATCAGCTGCCTTCCAGTCCCATTCTTGGCTCACACAGAGCAGGGCAGGTACATGCTGACACAATGGTGAGCTGCTGCACTGCTGCTTTTCATAGCATCAGAGAAACTGGGGCTATTACTAAAAGACCATGCACGCAGCCAGAGTACTGGGAGGCCTGGATTTCTGTTTCAAAGGAGACATATCCGGTCTAAATACAATTGGAAAAATGTTCCAGTAAATATTTAAAACTAAGTCTTCCACACTGATACGAAAAAGGAGTCACTAACAAGCTCATGCTTCAGTGACCTATTTCTTTCTTTTTGTTTTTAAAGCAGTCCAGCGCTTATCCCAACTATGTAACGAGGTCTCTTCTCTCCTCCTTCAGCTATAAAAAACTACAAAAGAAATACTCAAAAAACTTCCAAGAGTGCTCGAGATTTTCTTGACTAAAATAATTTGCTTTTTTAGCCATTAGGTGGTGCTAAAGAGTAGTACAGCACCCGAAAGTAGGCCTTCCCTGAGGAAAAACAAACCTTCATGCTTTTGACATCTGATTTCTTCTGCTCATTAAACAAGTTCACTGGCACATTCCTTTCTGCTTGCAGCCTTCTAACCTGAAATGTCACCGTGAAAGAAAACTCTCCAGCAAATATCTATTTTCATACCTGCTGCTTTGAGAACTGCTGCCAGTTTTGTAGAGCCCTTTCCAGCTGCTATGTGAAGAGGGGTTGTCCCATCATATGTAGTGCTGTCCACATCTGCATCACCCTAAGTTTTTATTGAACGACAAAAGGAAAAGCACTGCTCGTCTATACAATACAACTACAGAGACTTACATCTGCATAAACATTGCTACTGTGCAAATAAACACTATTCCGTGCCTGTTTGCATTAAAACTCTAATCGTAACCTGGAAAAAAGGCATTAGAAAATCACTACAAGCGTCTGTGTGTAGGAACAGATGGTGGCTGTGCGCTCCAGTGTCACAGCAGGAGGCAGAACATATAAACCCAAAGAAGCCAGGTAGGTAACAGTCACTTTGCATCCCGTCTAATAGTTTTGCCATCTGATTCCCCGGAGTCTGCTCTTCAGGAGAGCTGGCAGGCTGCTGGCAGCCTTGTACACGGAGACCAAGGTAAGCTACCACAGCCAGCTGTGCACGTGTAGGATTAAGAATGCTAGGATCCAGGTGTTAAAGAGATGAGACAAATATTTATAGATATGCAAACGATGTCTCCATGCACATTCCACTTCACACAGATGAAGTGATTAACTTGTTGATGAGCAGTTTCATTGGCTGCCGGGATTACTTGGTGCAAATTAAACACGGCATATGCACTCAGGTCAGGGTCATAAACTGTAAATTCCTCACCCTAGGCAAAAGGGTCACCAGCAGTGCTGAACAAGTAATAACGAATAACACAAATTAGTATAATGGCAAAATTATCACTAAGGTAATCAAGTCAATAAACAGGAAAACCCCCTTCCTTCGATTCCTCTGAAGCACTCGAGGATTTTTTACTATGTAAGTTTTTTAATATGTAAGTGAAAAGACCTGGGAGAAAGAAATTCTGCCCTTACCTCAAGCAAGAGGCAGCCTGCCAAAGGGATGTTCTCTTGTTCAACAGCTAAATGCAATGCAGTTCGTCCAGATTTTTGTTCCTGAGTGTTGACATTAACTCCAGCAGCAATGAGCTGTTTGAGGCAGGACATGCTATTTGCCATCACCGCCATGTGAATTGCACTGAGACCTACACAAAACAAAACCCATCCACCATGTGCATTAATATTTGAAAAATATGGAAATATCAGAATAATGAGTTCTGAAGTGGCCACATCTATGAGAATTGTAAAATAAGTGACAGTTACTGTAGTTATCTGAACAGAAGTGACTTATTCTGCCTGCCTGAACACTAAAATATGGTGTTAAAAAAAACTTTCTTGTAAATTGGTTCTTGTAAGTTGGAACTAGTGTTCTTGTGTGAGACAAAGCCATGCAAAAAAAGATTACAAGGTGGCCCAGATTGCAGGAACTAAAGAGATCACCTAGAGCATCTCTTTGCCTCAAAGGAGAGCAGCCTTAAGAAGATCTGCATCTTGGTCCTGCACTGGCCCCATCTGCTACTGAACATCTCTTCTAGAAACAGCCCGGGGAATAATTAGTGTATTTTAGTATCACCTCCTGTAAGGTCACACTGCCCTATCACCTCAAGATGACCGTCACCAGCTAACAAAAGAGAATTAATAAAAAAGCAAACCAACCCCTCTCTCTGAGGAACTTAACACAGGTTTTTTGATTCCAATAATGACATCATTAGGTCAGACATTTTACAATCTACCAGACCAGGAGTACTAAGTTTGAATGACCTGTGCCACTGAAAAATGGGAGAATCTTGTCTTTGTGGTTATTTTATAGGCTTTACTTCTGTATTGTCACAAAGTCACAGATATAAAACTTGACACTGGTCCAGAAATTATTTTTGAGGGGATTTCATTCACTAGAGGAAACCTTTCCTTCTGGGAGGATTTTTTTTAAAAACAGTGTTTGCATGAGATATCTCAGGAGGAACACACTGCTGGAGGTTTTGTGAGTTTAAAAAGAATATACAGTAACAATAATTCAAATCCATACTGCGTCATGTGGCATTACCAGTCTTGTCTGTGTAACCAGAGAAACCTACATGTCCATGTTCTCTCACCTGTGACTGCAGGCACGTAAAAGCCAAGGACAGCATGTGCAAAATGGAGAAAGATGCTATTTCAAAGGTCTGTATCTACCTGTGTAAAAACACTGTGTTGGCAGGAATTGAGATGTGCTTGTCTGGTGTAAGAGTGTAAAATACAGCCAGTATCTTTCCATACCTTCACCATTGGAAAGGTCAACCATCGGAGAAATCTTCTTATGCTTGAGGAGTAGACTCAAAATCTTGTCGTCTCCTTCAGTAGCAGCTAAATGTAAGACAGAATTACCATGGCGATCCAGAAGGCTGACATCTGCTCCAGCCTTCAGCAGGTCTTCTACCACCTCTGCCTGCTTTGTGATTACTGCCAGGTGCAAGGGGGTCTGGAAGTGACAGAAAGAAGCCGTGATAAGAAAAGCAATAGCTACATCACTTCTACAGAAATCTCTTTAACCCAGAAAAGCTCCTGATGCGAGAAGATGTTACTCCACTTCAAAGCTAAGAGAAATCAAAAGCTTGCCTATGTGTACATTTTTTATCTACTGTATACTGCAAACAGGGTTTCTACTTACTGGAAGTAAAAGCTGCCTGCAAGGCAGTGTCAGCAGTTGGACTTTGGGAGGAACAAAGACATTGCCTACTCTATAAGCCAGGGCAATGACCTGGCTATTTGAGCACTGTGGTGCAAGGGACGCAGGAAATGGGGTAATCCCTGTGCCCCCCAGACACTGTAACCCCGCTTCCAGCTGCCCCACAGCCAAGTTCATGCCACAGGGGGAGCCTGCACAAACCTGCACAAACCTGCTCTTGGCACTGAACTGTGCTCTAATTTTGCTCCTGAATAGGGGTTTCACAGGGATTAGGATTTCCTTATCCCCCAAAATGACTCTGCACAGAAAAGACAAAAATCTGGCTGTTCTGTTCATTTGTCAAAGTGCAGAACAACTGTGCATTTACACAGCGTGTGTCCAACTGCCTGATTCTATTTGCACTGTCTCCATTTCTAGGCAAAGACACCTGCAGCGCCGAGAGGCTCTCAGGCCCAGAGCTTTTCAGTATTTCCAAAGCTCAGTTGTACACTGCATTCTTGACTGTCTTGCCAGCGAACAGTATCACATAGACCATGCTCAAAAATGTATGTATTTAAACAGTAAGCATTCCAGTAAGGTTTGGGAAATGGCATTTCCAACACTAAAATAACTTAAAAAATTGCGTAAGATTCCATCTCCATATTGTTATCCTTATATTAACAGAAGACTAAAAAAAAGACTAATTCCAGTTCTGTACAATACAATTGTGTTTGTCAATGCATTCATCAACATATATATATGTCCCCCATGACATCCTGCTTGCCAAATTGGAGAGATATGGATTTGATGGGTGGACTGTTCAGTGGATAAGGAATTG
>JAOQGH010000032.1:26088533-26167697 GCA_025769975.1 Gallinago jamesoni
CTGCAGGGGGGTCGGACTAGATGGCCTTTGGAGGTCCCTTCCGGCCCAGATGATTCTATGATTCTATGATTCTATATTTGCAATTGATTACATCTATAGGGTACATGTATGATTCAGCTTTCAGAACACCTGTACAGAAGGAAAATTCTAGCCCAAGCCTATACTCCCTCCCACCACTGGCTTAAGGTTTAAGTCAAAATTAGGAAGAGGTGTAGAGGTCCTGGTAGTTAAGAGATTTATTTCTTGTGTGGAGCACAGCTTTGCTTCCTGGTCCCGTTAAGCAGAGGGCACAGAAGATTCAATTCAGAATCTTGTGCTTGCTTTCATCAACCTCCACATTTCAAACTTGCTTTATATAAGCATAAAAGTGAAATGTGAAAGAACAAAAAAGTCCAAATAAACCCTCTGGGATTACCTGTGTAGAATAAAATCCTGCCTTTACAGTTCACAGCAAAAGAAACGACACAAATGTCAGAGTTCTGCTGTGTAACATCCAGCTGGTTACCTTTGGGACAACCAAATGGTGCACACAGTTGAAAATAATTCTTTTCCAGGCAGGTTTCCACAGCTCTTTTTAAAGCCTCTCTGAGTTACAATACAAAAACCTCAGAGTCTGTCACAGGTGAAGCTGAGGAGACAGAATTGTGCCTGGCAGCTGAGAATTCTTTTCCTACTAGGTAAAAGATGGGCTTTTTTCCCTTTTGCTGTAATGTGAGTCTCAAAATGAAAGGGAAATTCTTGTGTTCATGTGATGGGCACAAATACCATTTGGGCTATAGGAAGGGCATAGGTTGTTACAGCTTCAGATAACTGATGACGCTGCTACTGACTCACAATCCCAACTTACCCTATGTTAGAAAGGTCAGAAGAGCCCAGAGTTGGCACACTAATCCACACTAATGCTTTAGTAACAGAGAAACCAAATAATGAAGACAAAGCGAAGGATTTCCTATTTTTGA
Source organism: Gallinago jamesoni (assembly GCA_025769975.1). Classification (NCBI taxonomy): domain Eukaryota; kingdom Metazoa; phylum Chordata; class Aves; order Charadriiformes; family Scolopacidae; genus Gallinago; species Gallinago jamesoni. Next base: position 26,089,493 of record JAOQGH010000032.1, read on the forward strand.
CCTGTTCTAGGATTAACTCATGGAGACATTAACATCGAAGAGAGGCATGAACTAAAAACCAGTGAAAACAGGCTCTTGCTCCTCCACTGTTCTTACAATACATCAATATGCTTCTAAGCCTGTTTGCATTACAGTCTGATCTGGGCTCATTCCAATGAACAGAATTAAAATAAGAGGGTGGTAAATTCTGTAATTTCTCTTCTGCTGGCTGAACAATCAACAACACATCCCAACACAACAGCCTACCTGATAAAGGTCGTTTCTCATGTTAATGATGTCTTTATAATTCAAATCAGGTATCACTTCCAAGAGGTTTTTCACCAGCTCAGCATGAAGGTGGATAATTGCTAAATGAAGGACACTGGAACAAATAAAAAACAGATTAACAAATATGTTCAAATTTATTTTAAAAATTTTGAGGTTTTGCTGTAGATCTGATTGAATTCTAACTGATTAAACACCTGACTATTAGAGGTCATAAAATGAAGCACCTAAAATGAATCCCAACATTAAAAAAAGGTAGTCAGAAGGTAATTTTGTAGCCTTTCAACCACAAAAGCAGACTCAGGATGGCTTTTGCTGGTCCTGAGCATAACTTTACTACTAGTCTAATAAACACAAACTTTGTAGCACAAAATAATTGTTTCAGAACTTTTTGAAATCCCCAGATTCTTTGCCACTATGTTGTTGGTTTTTTTTTTCATGTTTTGAATTATACAGCAGAGGAACACCTCTTACTGTCAAACCTTCCTTCAGAATTTCCACTGGCCTCTGCCACCAAAGCAGATTTTCCCTTGGGGGTTTCCCCAGATCTGTGGGTTTTTCTTTTCTTCATTTTCAAACAGAAAGATGACTAAGGACTCTGGCCTGGTGAGTAAGAGCCACAGGATTTGCAGCAGTGGCCAGAGATATTAATGCCAAACGAATGTGGGCATACCAGCAACTCTGCATAGCAAGACATTTCATCACTTCGACCAGGTTAATGCAACGGCCTTTCCCGTGCTCTTCTCCAGAGCCAGGTCCTTCACAACCAACCAGAGCAGCTGTACTTGGAAACCAACATCAGAAACAAAGCAGGTTGTGAATCCCATCACCTCTCTCCAACAGAGGTGGAGTTGTCTTGTTTCCTTGAGACTTCATTTCTGAGCCATGCCCTTTGAAACAAATCTTGCCAAGCTCTCCCTTAGCAGATGCTACCCCACTTCTAGACTCAAATTTAAGCATATTGTGGCCGACACACAATATCAACACAGGACATACAGTGTGCTTGTTACACTGCTCCAGAAATACCTGCATATATTCAAATCTACACTTCCATCAGGAAAATAAAAAGAAGTTCCTTGCCATTGGGGGCTTACAGTCATCTTGAAATTGAGACTGAGAGCACTCAAAACCAGAAGATATTTTAAAAAGAGAAAAAAAAAACCCCAAACTCACCCTCTAAAGGCATTATTGGTTCAGGGCTCTGCCAGAGGCAGTACCATGGCCATGTTTCCCTCCTTCAACATCCCTGTGCTGTTAAAACAGTCCCACCACTACCGTAAAAGACCTGTTCCTCTGCTTTCTGGTAGATGCTGCTTATTATGCTCTATCATGCTGACATTTTATTTCCAAATCTCACTTCAGAAACAAGTTTGCTCTTCTACTGCCTTTAGTTCTCTTTCCTGTAGCAAGTATTTTAATTTTACCCTGCCACTACAGGTGATGCTGGAAAGAGATGCTGGCTAAACCGTGAAAGGGCAGGCAATTCCATTTCTTAAGCAGTCCTGCATCCAAAAAATGCATTTCCACACCTCTGTGAGTACAAACTGCTGTAACAGCATCAGGCTTCTGGAGAGCCCTGGTCCCAGTATAAACACAGTAACAGCTGCTGTTACAGAGTGCCCACTGTAAATATACACTTAATCACAGATTAACATATTTTGTCTCAAAGCCATAAAACACAACACAGGGTCCCATTAAAGGTATTATTATTCCCTACATACTACTTTGATGAAAAACAAGCAAAATTGTTGACAGTAATGTTTCTTTAAAGGCTGAAGCAAAAAATTTTATAGTTTTTGCCATATGATTTTAATGATTAAATTGACAAGTAGAGAAACTAATTTATGATTTTTTTTATTTTTTATTTAAACAGCTCCTGCGAGAGAGCTGGAAGACAGTCACCAAAATTTTGTTTTTTAAAAAATCTGCAGAGCAGTTTGGATATATTACATGCTCACAGACTAAATCCAGGAGAAAGGCAGCATGAGCTTGAGCCTCACATATTCGCAGGTACTTCTTGATCCAGGAAGAAAACAACTACTTACCATTATTCTGAAAAGTATTTTGACTTTGTTGAAATACTCTGCAAGTCCAAATCTGAGGGGCACTGTATTGATATTTAAATGCAGGTCCCACGTGCTCAGTACTCCTCTACACCATGCTTTTTTTAAAATTTAAAACACAGAAGCTGTATTGTCCAAAGTGTGAGCAGATTTTGTTGCTAGCTCCTGCCTCGTTCATATTGCTGCTTCCTCAAAGTAGACATTAGGCTGCCAACTGGAAAGCAACACAGAAAAGTAGCTCTCTCTGATTTTGCGGTCCTTAGTGTATGCTGTTTATCAGTCATCTGAGACCTATTTTCACTGAAAGTGGAGTGAAAGCAGGAGCCTCTCACAGAGTAATCAAACAGCGGGACAGTGCGTCTCACTCACTTGTAATTTTCCATCTAGCTGAACACTTTAAGGCTTCTATGATTTCTACTGTACAAAATACAGCAATTTAAGGAAATGTGTTTGCACAGGACCTGCTCAAAGCCTGCAGCTAAAAAGTGAGGATGTGATAATGTCACTTGCTTACTCAAGAGAGATTATCTTTGCATGTGTTCAGAGCCACTTCCACTGAATTTGCTTTTAAATAAATATAATCGTTAGTTCCTCACTGTATTTTACTCTCCGAGACCCACCGAGTCTGCATCACTGTAGAGGAACAAAATGGATTAGGGCTCCAGCTCACATTACTGAAGGACTGATCAGCAAGTATTGGCAGCCAAGTCTGCCACAAACACCCGTACAACCTCTTGGAAGACAACAGTACAGTAGAGATGTCAGCAAGAGCAAAGTGCTGTCCTCTGGGAAGAACTTGGTGTCAGTGGGAGAACTATTTCTCCGTCTCCCAGTGCATCCGCAACTTAAAGCTTCCTAGGAAAGACTTAAGGACTCTCATGGAATAAAAAGCAGGGCACTCTCCGCCAGCACAAAGCTGAGGATCCCCATCAACTGCGTGTCATGATGTAAACATCGCACTTCACGTTCGGTCAAGATTTTAAGTAAAAAAAGGCAAACAAGCTCACAAGAAACTCAACATGCCCTCAATGACCAGATTACTGTCTGACAAGTACTGGGATCAAGGGACTTTGTGGTGTGAGTGACGTTTCTGCAAATGCAACAAAAATGTCTAAATTGGAGCTGTACCTCTCCCAAACAGCACAAAGGAGAATGATATTTATTTGATTAGAGCAGTGCTGCAATGCATGATCAGCACCCACTGGGGACAGAACAAATTGCCTACACCATTCTGCCATCAAAAACAAGACAAGAGGCCAACTTACTTGTCTCCATTATCATCCTGGACAGCAGTGAGATGGCGCTGAACAGCCAACAGCATCTTCACATCTCCAGTTACAGCATAATCAAAGAGAGCATTGCAGTGACGCTTGGCAAGCTGCATGGCCTTCTCCAGGAACAGACCATCTGCAACATAAAGTTTTGTCTTCAACAGTTTGGTTGTCTTCCTTGCAATAACACCTTCTCTTGGCAGGCATTTGTGCTGCCAAAGAAATACAAAGTGCAGACCACCAAGCATTATTTACTGATTCACTGTGTCAGGTTGCTAATTACTCCTTAGAGCTAAGGATAGGGATAATGAGAGTCCCTAAGAAGAAAAACTAGGTGCATGCTGAGCATTCAGGCAGCAGGAACCCTGAGAACAGTCAAACTCTGGAAGCTACCTTTATTTTGCATGGCACCAAACCAATTGCATTGAAATGCACCTGTGTGTGATGAGAAAAAATGAGGGGGAACTCGGATTTGCTTAGATACAAGTGACTTCTAAGGCCTTTTGTCCATAGAGCAGTTAAAAGAACCTGCCATGCTGTTCTAAGTAGTTTAGACTTAAGGTTACTGAGGCACAAGAAGCCTAAATGACCTATGAAACATTGCACAAAAAGTCACAGAAAGGCTATGGAATAAATGCAGGGCTTTGTGCCCCCTCTCCGACTCGAACCATGCAGTCTCTCCTGCTTTACAGCAGCAGCACAGAGAGCCTGTTCACCTGTTTAACACATTGCAGCATTTACAATGCTTCATATTTGTAGTATCCTGATTTTAGATTTATAAAACGTACAACCACTGAGATTTCAAAAAGCAGAATTTGTGATGGTGGGGAGCGAAAGGGGAGAAAGGGGAAGAAAGAAACTCATTTGTGGAAGAAAGTCACTCTAGCTGCTCTGTCAATATCTTTGTGGTTCTCTATCAGCAAGAAACCAGCGAAAATGAAACAGATGAACTTTCAAACCACAGCCGTCATTCTGGGAAGCAGTATCATCTGAAACCAGCCTGTACTTTGAACAGTTTCATGTTTCTATAAAACTTTGTTAGGTTAGAAATTACTAGCAGCAAGAAGTATAACAGACTTTGTCATTTAAAGAATGCATAGGGAGAGAACACCCAGGATTTCCAATTACATGAACCCAGGAATTTAGACCAGGTTAGAAGTATATCCCTGATGAACACGAATGCATTGCTTCTGTATGGCTAAGACTTACCCAGCTATCCACGATGCTTACTGTTTGAGCCCATACATCACTGCAGTTCCTATACTATATGCCCAGGCCGATATATTTATATTTGCTATTTATCTCTTACACTAAATAACAGCATTAAATGGACAGTATGTTCAGGATACATATCGAGGGTAAAAGGTGTTCATAGAGCCTGTTCTTCTGCACCTATTCCTAATATAATCTGGAGCTTGAAATTGCCTCTTTTCATGCCATTATAATAGATAGTGAAAAAAAAAACAACATTCAACTTCCTGCCTACAATGTTCCTTACTCAGAAACCAGGTCTACAATTCAGGCCCCTCCTTAGTGGCTGCTAAATGGACATAGTTATTTCTTCACGTATATCAGCAAAAGACTTTGCTCTCTAAATCAGTCATGGGATCGACCACAACCAGAACTACAAACAGCAAGTTCTTCAGCTTTTCTCAGGAGCGCCATCAGTTTCTCAGATCACAAGGTGGTACACCTTGGAGCTTTATACCACTACAACTGAGCTGCTGCGTGACTTGGTTTCCCAAGCTGTAGTTTCTAGTGCTGTTAACAGCAAGTATCACACCATGCTGACACATACCAGATAATGTGCCCTCTCCCCGACCAAGGAGAGAACAACAAAAAGTGGCCTGGATGATGTTACACTTGGTAAAAACCAAGAGAAGAAATTCCTTCCTGCTTAATTCCTACCACTATCATGTCTCTCTAATCACACTGCTGTTTTTTATTTTTATGAGAAGCATGATTACTCAAATTCTTTAAAAGGGTGACCATCAAATCTTTTAAAAAACAATCCAGGTAAAGGAAGTCTAACTGCCTGGGAAAGGGTGACTTGTTGTCTTCCTGTATTTTACAGCTCTACTGCTAAAACATTTCTATTGACTACTGTTGCCTTCCTTCCCTTTTCTTCACCAGTTTCATATGTAAGACTTTGTAAGAGTGTTATTTTACTGTGTATTTGTCATGTGGGAACACTAGAATTGCAGGGAAGAACCACTGCAACAATCCCACCAACATCAACTTACTCATTCATTAAAGCCTATGAAATATCAAAAGCCATGTCAATTGCTGAACTGTATGGCACGTACCGTCATTGCTTTCAATGTTCCTCATACAGGTTTATTGTAAAGAAGCGTTAAACGTGCCCAGCAGGCTAAGCTACCTCTTCTCCTTGCATGACAAACAGCAGCTGAGTTGCCCAGTGGCAACACAAAGGTAGAAGATTATCTACAGAACCACGTATGGGGTGGGACCTTAAATTTGGGGGAATGGAATCCCTTCTCTTTCCTCCAGGAGGCGTTATAGTGTTTTGAAACAGCAAGCAGGCTTTCATGGAGTTTCCAGGCCTTTAATAGCAGCTTTGCCCAAAATACTGCAGCTTGATCGACCTGAAATACATTTACTTGGTCACTTACCCTGCCACCTGTAGTCTGCTTCATTTACTTCAGTTTTACAGGAAGAAGCAGCATTCTCCTTCTCCTCATTATCTCCAGAGGTTCTGCACTCGTTCCTCTCCACAGTTCCCGCTTTCATGTCACGTTTCATGTGCCATTTGTCACTTCGTTTATCAGAACTCTTCCCATCTTGTTCAGGTGTGCTATTTGATAGTCCTTCAAACAAAAATTAGTGTAATTAGTGTCCAATGCTGTTGTTTCTTTATGCAAGTGATAAAGCTCAACTAGCCAAAACCAAACCTTAAATAACTCAATACAAAAATTTACTTTGACATGGGTGTTATCATTGAACACTCATGAATCATAATATTCCAGATGCCAACGCATATGAACAGTTGTAGTAATGTAACTTGCTCTAAAGTGATGTTATGACAGCCTCTGCTTTAATAATAAACTTTTATATATAACAAATAGATATAAACAATACATATAGAAATTCTTTTTATAGTACAAGAATAAAAGTATGAAGTATTCCCAGGAAATCTAGCAGAATTATTCAGAATTATTACTTTTATTTTTCTGACAGCAAGTTTAACTACAGGACTTTGGAAATAACTAGAGAGTGTTCAACATGTACATTTGAAATTAATTCCTTCTTTTAGGAAGCCAAGAATTTTCTTATCATTAACTCTGACTTTTCCACTGACTTTTATGTTATTTCTCTGGGCTACTGTGTAGTACCAGACTGTGGCAACACAGGAAGATACCTTTTCTCTGGTCTAGTCCTTGTGTCACCTGTAATCAGCGTATTCAAGCAAGCAAAGGGCTGTTGCTCGAAACATACACTGAACATTGAAGTGCATGGAAGAGTTTTGGTGACTGCTTCTCAGGAACTAGCGGTAAAAGGGAACATGTACACTGTTTTTAAGGCAGACTTGAGAGAATTAAAGCAAAGCAGGGCATCATAATCTACAAAAGCCCCTCTGCTTCCAGACGATCTAGAAAAGAGACTGATTTTTAGGGAAAAAAAATAGCCCTCAGCATGCATAGCTAGATCTGCACGATACTTCAGCTGATACCCTAAGAAAATACAGATGGTTAAACTCAATTCAACTGTTGCAAGACCAACATTTTTATTGTTACCATGTTTCATTCCAGCATTGGACTTTGTTGTGCCAGGGTGGAAATGCATCCCTCCAAAAGCAGAGTATCCATATGAAGGGTAACTGAACCCTAAAAAAAGGAAAAAGATTAAGAATTAATAGAATTACACCCTAAAGCAATGAAAACACTACCTGGAAGAATACTGAACCTAAAGAACTCAAATTTTGTTTTCTACATGTTTTCTGCTTTATTCCATCTGAATAAAATAAATATCCCAGACCAAAGGTGAACTGTCCCACCACCCCTTCAAAAATCCAAAGAAATTCCCAATGGCTGGCTGGTGACACTCCAATCTCAACATCCGCAAAACCACACACATGTAGTACCAGTAGAATTCTTCATCTAAAACTCAACTGAGGCTTTAAAAGCTACCTCTATGCTTTTGAATCTTTCTGATTACAACAGATTTGTGTTCTGGTGTTACGTTACAGATGTGCTGCTAGCAATGCATGTAGTAGTTTGAAAACCACTGCTCTAAAAAAAGGATTGCAAAGGTATTGTGGTTCAGATGACATTTGCTCATGTACAGGTTTTTAATGCTCTGCTGCAAGAATCAAAGTAATGCTCTTACGATCTCAGATATGCTCTGGCTTCAACACATATAGAATAGTAGAAAATTTACTAAACAGTATCTCAAATTTTTAATAGTTCTTTGCACTAACAGGGTTAATTTGCTAAATTCCACTCCTGGTCCCAGAAATAATGAAGAACCTGTGTAATTCTGAGCACCCAAGATGGTACTTAGCTGAGCAGTCTCATGAATTTCAGTGTCTTTGAGGCCCTAGGAAGCAACAAAGCTAAGGTATGATGGATTCCAGTCTCAGACTCCCTCACCTAGAAAGGCATTATCTATGACTCAAAGCCTTGAGGAAAAGGCGGAAAAATAAAAGTCACCAAGAGCCTTATATACATGTAGGAAGGCAAAGGAGCCGATGAAATATTTAGAAAAGAAGGAGATGCTTGACTGAAATGAGTAACGCTGGTACAAAGACAGGAGAGTAAGGACTTATCTACCTAGAAAACAATGAAATCCTCATCACTTTTTAAAAACCAGAATAAATATCTCTTCTGCTCTCAAAGTAGAACCTGTTCCCCTCTTCACCCGAAACTGCTGCCTTACCAGAGCCAGCACCGCCACCTCCCCCTCCATACATGCCACCGCCTCCTGCACCGCTGCCTCCACCATAGCCATCAGAGAAGTTTGGCATGAGCTTCTGTCGTTTCCTTTGCACTTCTTCTTTATCTGGGTTAGAAGGAATAGATGGGATGAAGAGTCACTCTTACTGGTGGCCATGCACAGAACAGGATGAACATACAGAAAGCGTTACTAAATTTACCAGTTTATAAAGGAAAATGCAGAGTTCTATAGAAGAGTCAACTCTCTTCCAGCTCCAAATAACAGAACAACTTTGTAAGGGAGCAGTGAGAATTCCTGTGAGAAACAAGCTAGTGCCAAGTCCCCAGCCAGACCATCAGCATTGCTCAGGCCCACATGGTCTCTTTCAGTTATGTCAGGTGCCTTGTGCTCAGACAGGGTGAGAAAAGCGCAGAGATGTCTTAGGAAGTCTCAGAATTTCCTTCAAAAGTGTCTCACATACTTCGAGCCCTGGAAATCAACGGTCCCTGAATTCTTCTATGCTTAAGCCAAGTCATAATCCAGCACAAGTGCCTCAAACCACAAACTTGTTCAAGAAAATTTACTTTGGGGAATATAAGCACAGGCTCTTCCACTAAGCAAACCCACTTCTGAAATGGACCCTTATTAAAGGGTCAGCAAATCACAAGGCACTTTGATTTCCAACAGTGCAGAGCACTTGCAGTTCCCTTCGAACTTTTGTTTAAGGGTAAGGATGGCAAGAAATGGTGAAAACAACATTTGCTTGACATGATTTACTTAAAATATCAGAAAACCCACCAGAATAAAGATGGTTTATTTTCAGGCAGGACATAACACTGTCAAACCATGCTGAGCAGCAGTAATAAAAAAAGCCTAAATATTTTATAGTGTAAGTACATAATAATACTTAGCCCCCCTGGAAAGCAATACACAAAGACTTAAAAGAAATATCCCAGTGACTGGGGAAAGTGAAAATGTCATGACAAGAGCTACAAAAATAGGGATACAGGGGTTAAAATCCAGTAGAACCGTTCAGGAAAGAACAAAATATCCTTTGTTCATTAAACAATCTAGTAGTTTTCAACAGCCATATCACAAAAAGAAATTTCAAGCACAGGCACATCAGTCATTGCATCAAATAAGGTAGCTGAATACACGCAACAATACACTGAAAAGTACAAGTGCATTATTTCCAGGCATACATGATCTGTAAGTATGTATACATGCACGCACCAGGCATACTCACACTGACCAGGAGAGAAAAATCTAGAGAGCAATCTAATCAGAGAAACAAACAAACAAACAAAAAATCCATATACACATGTCTAAGTTTGCATGAACGCTTGCAGCAACGGGGAAAAAAATACTCCCTAAACAGTAACTTCATGATTGGGTCGTATAAGGGATCCGACAATGCACATAACCACATTGAATTCATTTTAGTCCATTAAGAGTTGCATAAAAGAATTCTGCCTCAAATCTGGCAACTTTGCTCTCCATACAACTTGTGCAACAGATTCCTGAAATCATTACCAGTAAAAAATCCTCGAGCAACTTTGGAGTTTTTTGTGGGTGCATGCTTTCTGCTATTTTATTATAATAGATGTACACTAGATTCACTTGGACATCAACCGCTAGCCCTCTCTCCTCACCTGTCCTTGGTTCATTATCACTCACACGCATATATTGTAAAGATTTTGACAGGGTATTGATTTCAACACACCTCTACGTTAGGCACTGAAAACGTTCAAGATCAGCACAAAATAGTGTAACCTGCAGGCAGGGAAAGTGTTAAGCAGAAAGACTGTCTTAGTTCAATGAAACACCAATTCTGACTGGGGCCTAAAGGCATTTCCACGTCATTAGCATTATTGATATTTAAATCCATGAATGCTGCTGCCATTCCCATCAAACATTTCAAATACAGGCTCTAAAGGCCACAGATCTGTTAGTTAAACTTCTTTTCACTAACAACTTAGGAAGCAGGTGTGATGACAACTATTCTACTTCTGCTAAGGGACTACCACTTTAACATAAGAGATTGTAACAGCACTCTCCCTGCTCTCACAAGAATTGCCTTGGGCTTTCTTAACTAGTAACAGGCAATTGGAAAATCCAAAAACATCAGTGAAATACTGAGGTGAGATGGAAAAAAGGAAGGAACTGCAAAATAAGCACTTTTTCCACCAGATACTAACCAGTCTTTGGTTTACAGTTTCATCTAAAAGTACTGACAGTAAAATGTCCTCAGATATTACTCTGCAGAGGAAGAGAGCGCCATCTACTGTGGACAGGCATGTGTGCATATAGGAAACCTGCACGGAGTAAGCCTCACTGGGAACATTGTCATGGATTTACTGCCTACCAGTCCAACAAAAAACCTACAAACCCATTACAGAGCTACCACTTTTCATATTATCTCTGCACAAAACAAGGAGGCAAATATCCTGTTTTCTAAAAATAACAACTATAAAAAAAAAATATCCCTTATCCAGCAAATCCTATCTTATTAAAAACATTCCTAAGGACCCTGCAGTTTCTGTTTCCAATCTATAAACCAGGTCTAATGAATTACCTTTGATTTCCGGATAGTAGAGAAAAGGCTTTGGTTCGCTTGTTTCTAGATCAGATTTCCGACGCAGTTGTACAAATACAGATGCTGGCTTTGTGATATTGACATCTCGATACTTGGGTGTTTTGAACACAATAGCAAACTGTGAAGGAAACAATGATAAGCACGTCTATTGCAAAGCATGGGCTTTGACAACTTTGCTTTTACATTTATTTTATTTTGTAGGACTTGGTTTGCAGCTTGGGAGGCAAAAATTCTTAGCAAAAGGCTGCTACAACAATAAATTTCCATTTTAGTTTTCAGTTGCACTTTTGAGTTTGAGTCCTTTGGGAAAGACAGAACTGCCATGCAAAGAACCATCACTCATATTAGTACTGCATGATTTGTCCCTTCATCATTTAGCATCAATGCTGTGGCTTTCTCGGTGACAGCTTTTTATGTATTCAATCCCAGTTTACACTGGTGCATTTTAAAGCAATTGGTCTATTTCCCAATTTCCTTGCACTGTATTCCTAACCTGCTTAGTTACCTAACGTGTGTCTTTAAAGAACAGTTAAGATTTTATTATTACGAAGTAACTAACAAAAGAAGAGGTTATTATGGGATACAGATGCTTTCACCTAATGTGCTAATGATAACAGAATCCCAGTTTACACAGATGAGAAGATCATTAACAGATGACAAATGCTCTGCTACTTACCTGTCTATGTACATCTGTAGGAGAAAAGTCTCCAAAGCCTTCCCACATACCACCATTTTCATCTTCTTCATAGAAACGTATTTGAATATCATCTGCAAAGAGTGGAAAAAAACACTCTTTGGGCTGTTTGTGCATTTGTTTAACCCTTGGCTAAGTTTATTTCAGATAAAATCAACATGGTTATTTTTTGGCTGGATGATAATATTACATGAGTTATACATGAATTATCTTTATGCTTTATGAAAACATCATGAATAACCCATTTTTGACATCAATTTTAAATCAGCAACGACTGCACTGAAGTTGCTCCCTATTTACTGAGCAGCGAAAGGAGAACTAGGTTCACTACCTCTTCCTATTCTAGAGCTATAAAACATTCCAGAGGAGCTTTATTTGGAACAAACATTTAGGGAGGGGACAACCTGAAGCGTGAAATGTAGAAACCACCCTCTCTCCTCCAACAGTTTCAGTTCAAAGAAAACTGCAGCAAAACCTGAAGTGCCACAGTTCAAGTTCCGCTTGCTGCTGGCAGAGTGCCACGCTGGAGCTGCAGCCCAGAGAGGCAGAGAGGGTGCGAACAAGCGGCATGTCAGCCGTGATCCCTCACCACCCCCCCACCCCCCCCCAAATACAGCACGGGCCAGACACGTGTGATTTGGCTTCTGCTCCTCTAAATAAATTTTCTTTCATTCCCTTTGTACTTATTTATTTGTATTTTAAGGTGAAGCTAGGGAAATGTCATACTAGCATATTCCTTCCCCAGCACTCCTATGAGGAAAAATCTCAAAAAACCCTATTGTCTGTTAGGGTGATTGATGCAGGACAGGCTTTTGGAGCAGACAGACTGCTTCCTCCCATCCATCACCTGCTAGTCTCAAGACTCTGAACCACCACTTCCAGTCCTGCTGTCCTGAGTGCTCAAGTTCCTTCAGGCAGGAGGTTTCTGAGAGCAATGAGGTCAGGGGAAACCCTGATCTGGCTGAGGGGAAACCCCACCTCAGGGCTTCCACTGACTCAGACATTTATTTATTTATTTTGTGCACAAGTGTTATGTTTCATCTCAGTCCTTCTGACAGCAGAGACTATATACACTACTGAAGGAAAATGTTTTTTTGTCAAAGCCCCTAAAATCCCCTAAGTCCCTTCTCTTTTTCCTAAGTGGTAGAAGAACTTTTGCAAGAAAGAGACCTGGAAAAGACCACCTGTATGAACAGCAAACATCAGTGTGATTTTAATAACATCTGCAGGGACTGATTCCAAGCAGGTGAGAACAGAGCACCCGCTCCACCGCGCAATCTACACCTGGGAGTCCCAGATACTACCGATAGCTGAAAATTGCAAAAGATTCCCTCACTCCTGTTTTTTTCTTTTTAGTTCAGCCCAAATACGACAACCAACCACACTAACCATGACCTTCCTGTCCAAAACCAAAGCATCGAAATCCACACCGCCCAATCCTGACACATTCATAGCCATGAACAGAAATTACCAAAACAAGTCTTTGAGAGGTATGTTTACACCAAGCCCTCTATACCATTAACATACATGTTAAAATGAAGCTACTAGTAGCAGTGCCAACACATCTAGTTCCCATCGATGGCTAATAGAGAATGTTCATACTTACTCTTTATAACCAGGAACTTAATAATAAATCAGAAACTTTAGAATAATTCAGAGCAGATGTTAAGTTAATGGAATTGCCACCCACAAAAACCCCAGAATATGGGCAAGGGCAGAAATTTGAGAAGAACAAAAATGATCACATGGTCCTCTATGGAGGCAACACAAGCTGAATTTGCTTTGCAACAGGCTATTTTGATTTATTAATTTTCTGGACTGCTGGCCTGACTTCCGGAAAGGCTGAGTGCTTACAAACCCTGCTGCACTATCAGGGTAGGAGAATGCTAAGGCAGCACAGCAGACTTCATGTGTGCTCCAGATGAACACCTTGGTGTGCCTCACCATACTCAGAACTCTTACCTTTCTGAACCTTGTCACAGAGAAGGTAAATCTCTTCCCCTCCTGTTACGCATCCTGCTGTTCTGTCCATCCTTACAATTTTTAAGTTGGAGGCATTGGGAGCTTCTATTGAAAGGAAAGATTAAAAAAACCCACTTTCATAATAGTTTTAGATTTCAAAAAAACCCAACCATAACACACAGAAATGCAGCAGAAAGAAAAGCCTCCAATAAAGCCTACATAAATTTGTCTATGTTTTTTTAAACATGAATAAATCAACAGTTTTCCATCTGAAAGGCATAATCTTCTATCCTCTAAGTTTTGACTGAATGTGAACTATAAAATAAGGCCCTGGCCGTTCCACCACAATTACTGCACCAGTAAAGCAGCACAGCGGTGAATTGCATGCAGCACTCTACACCAATACTAACTTTATGACAAGAGGGCACTACAAAAGAATGTAATTTTTTCTCTCTGCTTTCCTTTCAGCGTGACCCTCTCGAGAGCTGCTCCCTGAATATGCAATATGCAATGCTTTGCTTTACACTGTGGCTTACTTGAAAGCACTGTCAGTCCTTGGCAAACATACAGGACTGCGACCAATAAGCCTACCTCCAGGGATCTTAGTGGAGTCATCAATAGATATATATTGGTCCTCAAGACAGAATTATCATCTGATAAGTAAAAGTAGCTGCGATAGATGGTTCTGCTACCACAAGTTGTGTCTGCTCTGTGGAAGGGTTTGAATGGTTCCAATGGAGAGTATTAGAAAAAAACAAAACCCGAGAAAAATCCTTAGTTGGAGACAAATTTTGATGGTCAGATTCAGAAGGACAGGATAACTTTCAATTGCTTTTATATGTATGGCGGGACACATGCTCTACTTCTGTTGATGCTTTGTCCTCCTCCTTCTCTTTGGTTTACAAATACTCTCCATCATTATGCAGGTGTGAGATAGAGTAATGAAAACAAATGGAATCTGTAATTGTTTCTAATGAAAATCAGGATTCCTTAAAGACACTGCTTAGTAAATCACCTCAGCCACCAGATGAGAAGCTTGTGTTTTCTCATCCAGAAAATGCAGGTCATGCGTGCTGTAAGAATGGCAGATATCACATTTTTTCACTCAGTGAATATATGCAAAATGGCTGTGCTATATCACCACATTCCTCAATTAATAGGAAGCAACAAACTATATTAGAATGGTTGCATTTAGTACCTTTTCATCTAGACTTTGTTCTTAAAAAGTAATGATACAGGTATGACTGTTGCCCAATGAAAAAAAAAATGATACTTTTTCTGAGTCATTACAGAATGACTATCAAGAAACATGGTAAACCACCAATACAGGGAGGAAAACTCAGGCAGCAGAAAGGGTTCAGGTAAGATGAGTAAGTAAAATCAAAGAGCACAAGGGAAAATATGAAGTTAAAAGAATCACATAGAAGAAAGACAAATAGAGGAATGTAACAAGTATAAAAAAAATACTGACAGGTCTAAAGGAAATGGATTAAGAACTCTGGTTGTGTTAGTCTCACAGAAAAAGGACAAGCAGATGGCCAGCAAAACTGAAAGGTGTCAAATTTTCAACAGGATTGAAGCAAAGTAGTTTTTTCCCTCACATCTTGTGTGACAAAGGCTTTGTCATAGAAAGCAACTGGAAACTGCAAAATTCAAGCCCTTCTTATGAATGTAACAAGAATTTACAAAATCCTCATGATAAAAATGGCAGGATTAAACAAGTTAACCGCAAAACAAAATCTTCCTGTATGGTTTACATCACCATCTATTAAAAAACAGAATGATACCATGTGTACTTGGACAGACATGGGGCCAATTATACACGGGCTACTTACTTGTTATTGATCAAATAACAAGAGAGCAGCAGGGCTACATGACATGAGCCTACGTATAACAATATCTACATATTGGTTTTGTACATACAAAAGCTTGCCTGTTATTAAAAAAGTAATTAAAGCCAAATATACTTACTGCTGTCATATATTGCATCTGAGATAACAGGATCAAGTTTCCTTGTGAAACTACCATTACTGTCAGGGAGAAAAGCTGTAAACATGAGACGCACCACACTGAGGTCCATTTCTTTAGTCTGCTGTGCTGCTGCCTGACGAATAATTTCTCTTTCTCGTTCTGGAACCAATAAACAAACAGGAGAATTAACACAAGGGGTAGGGGACCCGTAATAAAACAGAGAGAGCATTTTCCAAACTACCATTCCATTATTATCAAAAGGCATCAATAGTGAGGAAATGTTTTCTTTTTCATTTAGTATCCATCCGCTTCTCTCTTTTTAAGCAGAGAGGAGAAGCTATTCACAATATACTGCATTCATCTTGCATTTTGTGGATCAGATGTTATTTAAGATAAGGTATATAATTAAGAGGCATACAGAAAATCACTGTTTTCTGCTTTCAATTTATAAAGGTTAAGAAAAGGACACCTCTAGGAACATTTGAATGCCTGGTATTAGAGTGACAAAGAGAAGGTTGGCCCTTCTATAAGTGCCTGAAAGCAATGTAGACCACAGGTTTTAGAGGGATATGGCTGAAAAGCAGCTGAATGAAATGTCAGTCTCAAAAGAAGGTCTCCAAGTTACTTGAGGATATCATTACTTGCAGCAATAATGCAAAATTTATCAGCTTATTAAATGGGAAAAGAGCAATGAAATAAAGGTGCAGAGGTGAGGACAGGGAGCTATGGAAGAAGTTGCTCCATTCGCATGTGAGTGTTGACAGCAGAGACACTTTCTTTCAGGTTCCTTAAAACATGCCAACAACACACCACCTCAAAGCACATAGCCACAGGCTGTTTTCCTACCCAAGGCCATTTTTTGGCTAAGAATCTGTGTTTTCAGAAGCTAAACCTGTTTTTAGTAGAAGACCTATTAAAACCAGGCCACCATTTCTACATACCAGTTAGCTGTCTGTCTCCACATCCGTCTGCCTGCAGATAGCCAAGTTCAGGATGCACCAGGAGTCCCGGGTTGTATCCCTTTTTGCAAGCATCTATCATGCGTGTTTCCAAAGTTTCAAACACCTTCTTCTTTGTGACATGAAGTATTCCAAGATTTGCAAACCTGTCAAGTTTTGATCAAGGGAAGCATTTTCTTAATGCTTTATGCCAAACCTGAAGCAGGCACTGTCTCTCTCTTAC
The DNA here is from genome assembly GCA_025769975.1 of Gallinago jamesoni. NCBI lineage: Eukaryota > Metazoa > Chordata > Aves > Charadriiformes > Scolopacidae > Gallinago > Gallinago jamesoni. The sequence goes on from JAOQGH010000032.1 coordinate 26,106,389, forward strand.
CAGAGGCAGCTACACAACTGAAGGCAGTTCAAGAACTCTACAGTCTTACTTTGGCACAATTCATTCTTGAGGGCAAATTTTCCAGCTAGAAAAATTTAGCCAAGATTACAAAACATGTAAATCGTGCACCATTACAGGGCAGCAATTACATGGGTGCCCATGGCGTAAGTAGTAATCTATTAGGTTTCAGACTTAGACTGTGGAGGTAACTTACACAACATTTGAAAACCTGGTTGTCACACCTTGTTTGCTCTGTCCTTGCAACAACATTGGTATGCCATTCTACATGGCCGTTATGCAGAGCAAGTGCTCAGAATAAGCTCCCTCCATTCAAAATGATTTGGGGAGAAACCTAAGAAGCTAAAATGAGTGCAACATCTTGCAAAGGAAATGTCTTAAGCAAGGCTCTGGACATTCAGCAAGACACTTCAGTTATCTATCTGAATTAAAACTTCCATAATATAAGATTTGCTTTTGTAAAAAACTCCCGGCACATTTAAAAATCAATTAGATCTGGAAGTACGAAAACAAGACAATAACTCAATTTTCATGTGGGTCAACTGAGGATAGGAAAGCTGTTTCTAAACATCTGATGAAAAACAAGGCAGGTTAGGAAACGAGCCAAACTTTTCAAGATGAAAAGGAGCATTTCAAATAAAACTATTTAAATTGCTGTGCTTGGTAAAGTTAGTGCACTGGGCTTGGACATCAAAAGTTACAGTTTAAAAGAATCTCTCTCTCATAACCTTCTCAGCTTTTTAAACTTCATCTTCTTCACCAACAAAGACATTCTTGAGATCACAGAACTAAAACTCACAGCCAGCATGAAACCTGATCTAAGCCTGAAAACGTAGACAGCAGCCTCAGTTCCATTTACTGATACAAACAATTATTCTTTTAAATTAAACAAGAACAGACCAACTACAATTTCACTACAACCTTACTGCTTTAAACTTAAAAAGTTTGACTCATTTAGTATTTTCATGTTTATACATGTCTTGCATTAATTTCAAATTTACTAACCCTATTTTCTTAATGTTATTCTCTTCACTTTATACCTATTGGCAGATTTCAGCAAAAGTAAAATATTGATCAAAATGGTAACACAAGCTTTTCTTCAGTAATTTTACAGTCCCTTCTCTTTGATCAAAACTACTTACATTTTAAAGAATGAGCTTACAATACAAATTTGGATTGTACACCAAGAGCTTGAAACTCCACAAAATCTAAATGAAAATTATTTGCTTAAACCTATTCAACTTGCTTAGGGCAAATTCTACAAAGGTAAACAGAAACCCCATTTATTTTTCTTTTTAAGATACAAACAAAACACAGATCAGAGTGTGAAGACTAGTGCTCCACTTCATTGCCTCTTAGGCTTATTTCTGTATTGCTCCTTACAGTGTTTATAGTTGATTCTCTCTCCTGTAGCCCAGCTTTACAAATGAGTTGACAGACTTACCCTACAACCATGTCTTTCGGTCCCGCGTTAACTGTGCATACTCCGTCTTCACAAAATTTACCCACCAAACTGTGAGCGTGTAAGTGGACATATTTCCCACTAGTAACTAACTGGACGATTACTTTTGCAGGTCCAACATAATTGCAAATCTGTAAATAAATACGAAAAAAATGCGTGTTGTTTGCTTTTTTAAAATGGAACAAGTGATGATTCCAGTTGAGTATTCTCCATCAGTTAAGTACAATCAAACTTAAATAGGAGAAATGTGTAGGAATTTCCTCATAAAATACAAATGGCAAACTAACTGTACCAGATCATCACAAAGAACAGCCAACATTTTTTTTATTTTTAAATTAAACTTGACATAGAAATGGCAGGAGAAGTGAGCAAAAAAGTTGAAAAATAAAACAAAGCTGAGGGTCAGCAACATTCTGTTTCCCAAATTATCAATCTCAGTTTTACATTTTGGCCAGTTACTCCACATTGCTCTCCTTAAATTTCAATTAGTACATTGAATTCACAATAAACATTGTTAAATGTAAAGAAGCATAGAGATAATGTACATATTTAACAAAATCCCCTGCATTATTTTGCTCAATTTGAAAACAATTAAAAAATATATTTTTAAATATTATGATTGTTTTTAAATATCTTGGCCTCATTACAATGACTCTTGAGGTAGAGATTTTAAAGTGAATTAATTCTATTCCCCACCTAAGGTTCTGCAGGACTGGATCTATGATAAACTGGGTGCCTTAGTATAGCCAACTCTGGAGGACTGCAAAGCTTTTTTTCCCCTGTTTATAGTTTCTAATCACCACACATTTTTTTAATAGCTTTTAGAATTATTATGTCAAATAATGCCTCAAAACCAAACCTAAAATTACTAATAACATACTGTATTGGTAAGTTATTTGCTTTACGTATATTACTTAGAACTTTATTTTCTTTTCTCACAAATAATATTCTTCAAGTCAGTTATTGCTTACGTACCACTTTCAAATTATGCTGAATATAAAATTACCCCACTTTTAAAAAAGCAAACATTACCTTCCCTTCCAATTCACGTAATTAACCCTTTTATCAATGTTGGGTTTTTTCCCTCCTCTAATTTTTCTACTAATTTGCCTTGGGCAAAGTTCTTTGTATTACAGCAGCTTATAGATCTAATCAACCATGGTATTAAAGGATCACGATAAACATTAAAGTGATGAAACAGTGATGAACTGAATACTTAAGGTTATATTGTTGATAAAATGCTGATAACCGGGGATTGCCACAATTTCACCACATTACTAAGTCCTGCTACCTTTCTTCACTCCAGTTAACCCCTCTCTTGAACCCATTCCATCACAGGTGAAACACTCTGCATACATACAACTTGGGCCCTCCCCATCTTCCCATTCACTGCTAAAAGCAAAAAAAATCCCAACTATGAAAAAGCTGTTCCAGGAGGAACAGGTGTGCAAAAGTTCTCTCATTACTCACCGCCTGCCAGTTAACTGTATAATACTGTATTAATGTGCGTTTTACAAGTGGCACTTTCTAAAATACAAAACATGGGGTACCCGTGCTTCCCTCCTGTTTCCAAATTGGAACCCCTCCTGGACTGAAACAACAGAGATGCAGAATAATCACTGCTTCACCACTTCTACCGTTTCCCAGCAATGACAAAATGAAGAGGTCCCTATGTAACTTTCACAAAGTCATCCGTGACTACCACCTCTACTACAATTAATTTCTCAAGAGGATGACTTTCAAAAAAGCTATTTTCATGTTATCCCTCGCTAAACAAGCCTTTCCCTGCTATAAAGTTCCCAGCACAACTATAGTGTTACATTCATTATGAGTAACATGCATATCCTAGTATCACATCAGAAAAGTTCAAGACAATCCTTCATCAGCTGTAGAAACCACAGTGAAACTGTAGGTAGGACTGCTGCACGTCAAGGACTTTCCAGCCTCTGAAAGCAGAACATACAAGTACAGCCGTAACCAGATTGCAATCTCCCCTTCTTACTCAGCTCAGCATGATCTTTGTAGTCTCTCCTCTCTTCTCGGGGGAAAAACAAAAGAATTCTTAAAACGTAATACCTTATGTAGGTCATAAGGCAAGAAAGGACTATTTTTGTCATTCGGTCTGAGGTCCTATGCTGCAAAAACTACATGTGCCTGAATTGTTTCCTACCTGTATTTCTTAGAGACAGACTTTCCTACTTGATTTTGAGACATCCAGGTTATCTTGGTGCCCAGCAAAATAGCCTCAGTTAAATATCTTTATGCACAATAAATTAAGTCTAAAATAACTTTTCAGCGTTTTTGAAACACTGACACCACAATTTCAGAATACCTTAAAATTTATTCTGGCACTAAGATACATAAATAACTACCACCTTTTACGTAAAAATTTAAAAAACACCATTGAAGGCATGAAAAAATAGAGGGTATATTACAATGCTGAATATCTACAGATAATTGAGGATTATGGTATTGACACAAAAATATATCTAGTCAATGTGAGAGGGAGATCATGTGCGTGCTGTACTGCTCAAAATCAGAGCTGTGGTCTGAAAAAAATAGTAACTGAACTTCAAATTAAAGATAGGAGAGCAAAGAGAAAATGAGTTCCTGGGAAGAGCATAGCTGTAATACTTGATTACATCCTGTACTGAAGCAGCATTCGATTGATCTAATCTGGTAAGGTTAAAATGCTGCAGGCTCACATTTATCTGCTGTTTCTGTTTGAGAGAGATTTGTCTGAGAGAATAAAAGGACCCCGTGAACTTGAAATTGAGTCAATTTCAAAACAAGAGTTGAAAGTTTTTTCAGTTATTTCACATCCTCCTGCAATCCAGACCTTGCCATTTTTTATAGTTTCTGAAACTCTACAAAAAATTTTATAAGAACTTTTTCCTACTTCCAACTTGTTTTTTCCAGTTACTCTTAAAAGCAAGAAGTGAAACCAACTGGTAAATGACAGAAAGCAAAAGATGGAAAAGACCATGTCAAACCTGCAAAGCTAGCAATGACAAAAGTAACTATTTCTCTTTCTAATGACTTTGTTATAGCAACAATAGCCCAAATCCTGGCTAACCTTCCAACTGTGACTACTGCTCTCCTCAATAAGATTGTATAAAAGGTGTTCTGTGGATGAGGCATCACTCACTCTTTATAAACAGTATGTTTTCACAGAACAGCAGCTTTTTTTTTTTTCCAGTTGCTAATTTAAGAGAAAATATTTCAGGTGTGGTACAAATCATTTAGGCAAGTGAATACTTAGAGGTCTAAGAAGAATCAATGTAAAGTAACTTACACCGATGGGAGTAAGACAATCTTCTGATCCTCTGAATGTGAGGCCACTCCCATGACAAAAATATGAGTTAAATGCTTAGCCTTAGGAGCCCAATCCAAGGGACTCGGTGCCCCATATTCAGCCAAATTAATGGTAACAGTAAAAAAAGCACAGATCTCACTGAATTTAGCTTTGGCTGAATTTGGTTCAGCACAAGTTTTTAAGAGGGGTAAAGAGTTATAACAAAAAGACTGCTCATTCTTGTCTCCTGTCTATTCCTTAATTCAGCAGCTAAAGGAATTTTTAACTTGTAATCGGTGATCTATCGCTCTACAATTGAATTCCTATGGGGAGAAAAAAGCAAATACACTGCTCCTTTCTTCACCAAGAAGACTCATCAACAAAGTAACTTGACTAATTTTCCATAAATTCCCCTCCTGAACTTGAAGTATGTGCTGAAATCCCCGATTTCAATAAGAACGCTTATCTCCAAATTGAGGTATAATTTAGGATAGCCCCAGGACATGCCTGGATGGGCAGTTCTCCCGTTCAGGTGCCTGGGGTTCAGGGCTGCCTAACTGGTATGCAGCTTCCATTCGCACGCTGAACTGCACAACGTCCAGACTCATGGGCAGAGAGATGGTGCTTGTTAGCTCCAGCACACCTCTGAGCACTCACACCCCTGAGCAATCGGTTACCCAGCCTCCGGGCTGGAGCTGATTTACATCCAGCTCACAAAGAATAGGCAACTTGAGCTTGCAGCCACCCACGTAGATTTGCCCCCAAGGAGATGAAAACTCAGGACATTTCCTTCACACCACTATTTTCAGCAAATTCTTCTCACACCCAAAACTGGATCAAGTACTTCAGTGTAAAACATGAATATGCCTGCACTAACATCAGTATGCAAGATCAAGACAGACGTGGTAAACATCTAAGAAGGGCAGTAGAAATTTTTTGTGCAAGTTTTCTCACAGCTCTTCAAATACATAAAAATAAGAAAATTATGAATAAAAATTTTAGATAGTTAAGTCAGCGATAATATTAGACAAATTAGACAATTTTATTCTTTCTTCTTATACTATTAATTGTTTCTTCCCCTGGACAAAAAGTAATGGTGAATAAGCAGCTCAGGAGCTTTGATTTCAACTGTTCTAGAGAGTAAAAATTTCCAGTGTTGTGTTACTTACACTAATCAGGCAAAAATGAAATTTAAATGAAGAATTTCAGGTCACTTTCTACTATAATCATGAAACTTGTCATGAATTGTAACTTCATCATCATATGTTCTGTATTTACAACTTTTCTGCTCTCTGTAAGTACATGCAAAATTATATAAAATTCTCTGAAAACGTAAGATGTTTTGTACATGATAATAGGATTACTGTGAGCAAAAACAGGGTTAAACAAAGGAATATAATTCCATAAACCATAAAGATTAATTAATTTTTGATACTACAGAAAAATACTACTGTCATCTAGACTCCATTTGCCATGACTGTACAGTTAAAAGAAGAGGTTTTAAATCAATTCCACCTTGATGTCCAGGGCAGATCTGTCTTAAGTGCAAAGACAGGCATTGCAGAACTGCTACACTAACTCCATCTCCTAATACACTATACGGGACGTGGTTAAATATCTAATTAACTACCAAAGCATCTTGCTTAGAGAAATAGCAAAGTCTTCAGCACTTCAGCCTTTAAATGAAAGATACATCTTGATGTGTTCCAGCTCAGCCACAAGTTAGAGACTGGCTGAGGGAAAACAGGTGAAATTGAACAGTTCACATTGGATAAGAGGTCATATCAGATAAATGTATTTTCTTTTGGTCTACTAAAAAGGGACTAGAGAGACTGCAATGCTTTTTTGTGCACTAAAGATGTCTATTTTCAGGACATCCCCTGGCAGCTACTGGTAAATTTTATCAGCTTTCTGTGCAGAGTTGGCCAAGCAGACAACAGATGCCAGTATGAGCTGCGCTGGCCACACCACGGCCAAGGTTTAAAGATCACACCTCCTTTTTACAGAACAGCCAAAGCTCATGCTACTGTCCTTTCACAGCACTGTGATCAACTAATGGAGGTCTTATGGCAAAAGCCTTGACACAAGAGTAAAAAAAAAACAAACAAAAACCAAAACTAAATCAAAAAACCCAAAATAAAGCAAAAAAAAACCCCAATGCAACAAAACCCAGCAATCTTCAATTGTACTCACCTCAGTTATGACAAGGTGAGCACCCTTTGACAAAACACAGAAGAGACTTACAGGAAAAGGTGTGAAACGCTTCTGTCTTTACTGGCATCACTTGAATCAAGAACAGGCACTAACAAGCAATGGCCTTGAGGAATTTACTTGTTGTGTTCCTTTGCCAGCCTCTCCCAGCAGGTGTTGCCATGTGGGGATTTGTACTAGAAAAAACCCAGATGCACACAGCAGGACTAGAGGGAGGGAGGGGAAGAGACACACACGTGCATGTGTGTGGGGAAGCTTTAGATGAAATTAAAATCTGATGATCAATGAAAACAGAAGGTTTGATGGAAAGCCAAAGAACATTTTGCTTTCTAGTTTACTCACAGAGAAATTCCATTTTCTATGTAACTACTCACTGCGTATCTCCTTGTCATGCTATTGTGTGACCCATCACACCATTATAAAGTATTAAATAAATAAATAAATAAATAAACCATTGTGTTATTATCAATATAGACTGGATTAGAATCCAAAGATGTGGCTCAATTGAGGTAAATTATTTTATATCTAAAACATACTAGTGAAATGTCATTCTTTGGTTCATCATTACCATCACAACAGGAAAGGGAAAAGCAAGTAGATCATTTGCCTGGGCTAGTAAATTTTCACAGGAGTTTTGCAAGACTATATGAAATCAGCTTTCCCAGCCTCTTCTCAATTTGCAAGACTAACACCCCAGGCTATCTCAGCCAATGCTGATTACTTTCCATTGAGTCATGCTCATACTGATTCATTATGGAGATGCAACTGTTCCAAATTCCAGCCTTTCTCAAGAACTGTGGAAGAACTACACGCGTAGTGGGGAGAAAGCTGAGGAGTGGCACACACCAAGACAGAGGCTGACTGCTTGCCGCTCTTCCCTCCCCTTCTCTCCCCCTGAAGCAGAGAGTAAGAGATAACATCAGAATTAAAATACATTAACCCTGCTCCTCTTCAGACAATCTCTACTGCAATACCAAGACTGACACTTTCATGAAAAAGATTCCAGAAAGACACAGTGTATCTTTGGCATGGGGAAAGACAGCTCTTCTCTAATCCTAGAATGACTAATCACCAGTGCTATAATCTTCATATTGTGCTAGCACAGAACATTAATTAACATCCCTGAATTTTTTCCAGGAAAAAAAAAGTCCCAAAAAACATTCAGTGAAAACCTGCTCCTAACATAATGCTGCTCCTATTAAAATGAGAAGTTTTTTCTCTGACCTTAAAGGAATTATGACCTTAAGAACTCAGCACCCTGGAGATATTAAATAAGGAATAATATGAACAGAAAAAGAAGGAAAACTTGGTAAATAGGATCTTAGGATGAAGTGGCATAACTGACCAGACTCATGCTTTGCAGTATGGCAGAACTGGAGCAGTTGATCTGCTCAGGCCTTGCTCAATACTAAAATTGCATCCTAAGGAAGAGCTCCATCACTCTGCATGAGGGCAGAGAGGCGGTAAGTGCAGGCAAACTTACTGCTCAACTGGTGGCAGATAAATACGGTGCCAAAGTAACTCCACAAATCTGAAGACGTGTTCCTTTTCAAACTCAATCACGTTTTAAAAGTTGGGATTGAAATGCCGTCAGTCTCGAGTAATTTCATACAAATTTATGTTGATTTGCAGTAATATACATATGACAATTACATTCAGGTTGCAAAATTAATGACTTATGTACTTACTTTAACCTGAGGGTATGATTTTTTGTTCTTTTCACTAGAAGCACCAGGCAGTCCACCATGTGAAGGCCCTTCACAAACGTATCGGAAACGAAAACCCCTCTGTGGAAATAATGGAAAAGAAACTTGAAAGCTGCTTAGAAACAGAACTAAAAAAGAAGCACACACACATACAAACAAGACTTGCCCAAACAGCCCACAAACAGAAAAGTTACAACTGTTCATCCCTGAAATGCTGTCTGAGTGCTGGTTAACAAAGCATACAAAGTTCATAACTGTAGTCCTGGAGAAACTGTTCTATTCTCACTCTTACCCACAGCAGCAACCCAAAATTTTTCTTTCAATAAGTGAAGATACTTTGAAGCAAAGATCTATTTATAGTCCCAAAACAAAATAAAAATTAAAAGATAAAGAATGTAAGAGCAGATACTCTCTCCCATGATTGCTGCTAGGTAGAGACAATGGAAGTCAATAATAATCAAGGAAGTTCACAGCATCATAAAGAAAAGAACAGGGATGAAACAGAAATGCTTCTTCTTTCTGGGAAGAGCATGTGAAAGCTGTATCTCCAAGTGGAGTCCACAAAAGCTCAGGAGACTTTGAATGACTGGCTTTCCATCTTGGCTACATAAATAGATGTCTGAATATACTTCAGAGAACTGCAGGATAGTACCAACCACTCTAAAGTACAGCTGTCCATTTATTTAGTTTTTATTTATAGGAAATAACATCCCCTTTGCTTTACAGGGTAATCTATAAGGCACAAAAGATCCAACTCTTAAGCCAATGTATTTGGTAACTCTAATTCTACTTAACTACATTATTTCACACGTTTTGCATACTTTCAGATCCACTCCCTAGCCCTGCTATTTCTGACAAAATCCCTGTCTCATATAGGGCTCCCAGTGTCTGTCCAAACAGCACCAGTTAGTGTTGTATCCCTCATCAAGAATCATTCAGCTTCTTTCTAATAGACAACTCTGAATTCAAAGTTTGTATTAGCTGACAGTGAACACCACCGTTCAAAATTACTCTGTAATCATTAGCTTCAATACCTATCTCACTAAAGTCTTTTCACTTTAAGAACTTATTTCCCAGACAAATTTAGAGATCTGACTTTTATTCAGATATTGACCAGCCAATATAACTCATCCTTAAGCACACATTTATCTTCCAACTGTGAAGTGAGCGATCAAGTCTATTGCAAGTGAAGTGCCTGGCTATGATGAGCTTGAACTCAAGATGCCCAAAAGGCAAAGCAACCTCTGCAGTCACGGTGCATGAGACAACCCTGTCTCTCTTCACCTCTATGCCTTCAATCCAACAGCTCCAGCTGTCATCCCTGTGGTCTTCCCCAGTCTATATTGCCCTTGCTATCCTAACTATTGCTTTACTAATATAGTTTTACTCCCCCCAGCTGTCTCTTTGTTCCAAAAATGATCATAGGCACAGCACTCTGCTGATGGATCACCCTCATCACCCTGTTATAAACCATTGCCCAGCTTGTCACATGGGTACTCCACTACAAGAGCTGCTTGTTGAGAAGTCATGCATGGAAACAATGATTTCTCCTTAGGTACTGCAGACTGTAGGCTTCACCATGCAAAGACATGGCCTGGTTTGGGATGAACTAGAACAATGAGGAAGAGGCAGCGCGTTCTTCAAGGTCAGGCTGGATGGGGCTTTGAGTAACCTGCTCTTGTGGGAGGTGTCCCTGCCCATGGCAGGGGGCTTAGAACTAGATGATCTCTAAGGTCCCTTCCAACCCAACCCATTCTATGATTCTTCCCAGAGTTCACAGTACATTGCTGTTTCACGTACAATCATTAAGTGCCACTATTCCTGGAGGGATGCTGTAACACAAAAATATCTTTGGTGTGTGGCTGAAACAAATGTTGTCTCCCAGCTTCTACTGGAAGGGTGGATTGCGGCACGCTCCTACAGAAGACCAAGAGGAGGATGGAACAGCTTTTAGTCACCCTCTTCCCCTGTCTACTTAACAGCTCTATAAGGTAGGATTTTATGCAACTGATTGGGAGTGGCAGGAAAGGGGTCTCCATAAGCTGTAATAGCTTCAGGAGGAATACTTGTAATTGCTGATGCCACCAGCCAAGGGGGAACAACAGCCTGGCATACTTCAGGGCAATCTTGACCCAGTAATTATTTGTACGTGATTTGCATGAAAACTACCCAGTGCACTGGGACAACTTTCATACTATCAGAGGAGCATAAATGAGTGTTTGCTATACAGTCACAAAAGAGTTGCATTCAAGTATTTATCTTCATTTTTCTCAGGTTATTCAAAACAGCTAACTGTGACAAAAGGAATCTCAAAAGACAACAAAATTTCTTTACGATGACAAAGCACAAGTCAAAAGTTCCTGTAACCTGGGAACAGAATGAAATGTTTTTATTTCTTCTTTCATGTATTTTAAGAAACGTGAAACAAATTCTAATAATCTTCCGTGTTTGGTCTAATAATTTATGTTCCAAAATATTGGGGTGCTGTAAGCGTCACTTCTAAGACAAAGAGAATATAATAGTTAGCAAAACATTTTTTAACACCCTCAGGGGTTTTTTTGTCTTCTGACACTTCCAGGGAGACACAAAGATGAAAACAGAACAAAACAGGAAACAATTTAACTACAAAAGTGACAGGAAAAACTCCTCATACTTAAGTACCGCATTTGTTATGAGAGTTCAACCTCTTCAACATTCTTTTTTTCTCATCTTAAACCATTATTTTTTTTAAAGATGAATATAGTGACATAGCTACTATACAGATTTTTCAAAACGAAGTGCTGTTCTTACCTGTTTTGGCTGTTCTATGATTTGAAGATAAGGTCCATCTGCTAACATAAAAGAAAGAAAAGTCATAATAGAAATTATATTTCTATTAGTATGACATGTAAGTTGCAGGGCTGAAACTGATGTCCTTGAATATCCAGAGTTAAAGTTTTTGAAAGCATCTAAGCATCTTCAGAACTTAAATTTTAATAAATAATTAAATCACACGGCAGTCTGTCATTTCCATTATTCCCTACGACCAGTGGAGTAAGAAGCGAAGGATTAACTAAAAAATTTTAATTTTAGCTCAGAGGGCCTAAATGGGCAACTCTGATTACTCAAAGGGCAAGTTAAGAACAGGATACTCCCCTTGCCACTGACAAGCAGCCTGGCCTTCCTGAGCTAAGGTTAACTTTTGTATTTAAGCCCCTTAGGCTCTAAAGACTATGCTCCCAAGCTTTTGGCCTTAGGGCTTCCTACTGAATAGGTGCTTTTGAAAGTCTAGAGACAGCCAATGGGAAGCTCTGAGGTATGGGAATACAGGAGGAATTTAAGCTGTCTTAACATGTCCCAACAGTCAGAACGGCTTTTAAAAAAAACCCTGGACTTGAGGAGACTAAATAATTTACATTCCTTTAATAATTTCAGATACAGTTTTAAATTTACTGTTCTGCTGTGCCTCTAAAAACACTGAACAAACTGACTGCAGATGCAGACTCTACAATGAGATCCATCTTTGAGTGCAATGCCAATACATAGCATTATGTTCTACTAAAATTCTAATTGTGTCTTTCAAAGAAAGCTTCCTTAAACAAGTTTCAGTCTTGGACTACTCCCTGAACAGTGGCTAACTTCATACCATAAATCTCATTCAAAATTCAGTTTAAATAGCCTTTGAGCAGGCCCTAAATCCAATGAGAACTCTGTGCCACCAGGGTTAAGAATTCATCACCTGATCAAAGCTTAGCTCCAACTGTGATTGTTTAGATTATTTGCATAGAGAAAGAAAGCTCTCTAGGTGAATGGCTGTGAAATACCTCTTAAAATGCCTCACTAGCAGTCTGAAAATAACAGCTCCGAGAGGTATGATTTTTTCCCTGCCTCTTGCTGAGCAGAAAAGAAGATTCCAATTTCAACGGTAAAAATTCAATTGTTGTCAAAGCAGATCCCAAAGGATAGCTTCACTGTGAACACTTACACAGTATTTTGTCAGCTATATTCTGGTTGGAATTATGTATCAGTACTTATACTCTATTAAAAGGTATTAATGCCAAGGAATCAAGCAAGCTCATGGAGACACATGAAACCTCCAAAGCAGAGGAGCCACAGTTATGTGAGAGAGCCTGCAAGTGTATAAAGCATACCACGGCCCCCCAACAGCTATATGCAACCTGCCTCCAAATAACTGCACCATCTGCAAGTACCACACCATCCAGCTACCTCAACTAAGCAGTACTTGGCTTCAGCACAGAACGGCATACTTGCATCAACTTTAATTTGCCAATAAGCCTAATGTTCACTGATAATTAAAAATGAGGATTCATTAACTTATAGTTCATAGTATGACTACATGCATCCTTCTCAGCTCCTCAATACAACTTCACTTCAATAAACCAGACCTTCATGCCTTTAGTCAGCCTAGGTCCTAACTGAACAGGCTTCTCTCAAAATAAAAGTTTTGATAAATATACTAACAGATGGAATTAGTACTTTGCTGTTGAAGTTAGCTGACACAGCAACTGAATTAGCTTCATGCCAAAGTTGCATTGCAAATCCATAACAATTTCATATACAAAAATCACCTATTTCCCAAGTCCAACATTCTTCCTGTGAAACAGTGCTACAATTGAAATCTTGAAGTCATGCAAAACAATTGCCTCAAGACAATATACACATCATCTTACATTAGAAAGCATGAAAAACAGCTTGGACTTCAGAAACTTTAAAAGATATAGAATACTATATAGAGCTTTGGTGTGGTTGGAGTAAAGCTGGGCTTAAGCATTTTATATTGGCACTTAAATTTAAGATCTCTGTTCACAGACCTCTAACCCTCCTCATGCTTTAGGCATCTAAAATCTTACACTTTAAAAATGCAAAGGCCTTGTATCTTCCAGGCACTGGCAGAAATAATGCACCTAAAATACAACTGTGTAGTTCAACTTTCAACCAAGCCTTCAGGGCAGGATCTGCCAAGTAATTGTTCTTTGGCTGTTATCCCCTTAGGAATTCATTTTCAAGGCATATACACTGGGTCAGTATCAGCACAAACTACTACTGTTTTCTCTTATACATCAGCCAGAAAAGGAAGCACTCTTTTATCCAACAGTTGCTGAAGCAGTCCCCCAGGACGCAGCAGACCCAGGTTCCAACTTTTCCTCAGTATAAGGAATTCAAACTCCTAAGAGAGGGATATATACCACATTGGCATATTGGAAAGCTCAAGGGGAATTCTTCATACCACTGAAATAGTTTTACCTTGCACAGCACTTGTGAAAACTCAGGAAAATGGAAAACGTAGAACTGGTGTTCTCATGCCCCCTTGGGAAAAAACTTATAAAAAGCATACAGATATACTGATAGAAAAAGAATCAAAATATCTTACATACTAATACTAGGAAAGCGCACAAAAGGTGAAGTGTAAATGTACAAAAGCAAATTAGATGTCCGTTATGATTAATCCAGATTATATAAATCATATACCAATGTATTTAAAACAAAGTTTTGTGAGGTCTCATTTGAACCTTTGTGTTTTGTGACTAAGCATTTCCTTTTATATAATGACTAAGTAATTCTCTGGTATAGCATCTGAAACAGATCCAAGTAACAGCATAGAGAAGGCACTCTAATGCAAGGCACTTGATTATATCTGAAATGCTATTTAAAAATAAAGCAGGAACAGTCAAGCTAACTTCCAAGCATAAATGGCATGTTTGACTATAAAAAGGATTTTAATTAGTGAAAGGTCTCATACAGCTGTCTTCACCAAACTCTGAATACTTTCCAGAAGTACATTAGACAGACAGACTACTGGCTATGTGCAGTTCCTCCTTCCTCTCTCTCATCCTTTCCCTTGGGGAAAAGAAATGATGTTTAGTGCTTTGCACAGGGAAGTTTTTAATATTTTATTTCTAGTAATAGATATATCTGGTCTAAACAGATAGCAGGAAGACACCTTGTAAGAGGCACTAATAATGAGGAGATTTGTGACAATCTTTTGCACCTCTGCTCTAGTATGAAAAGTTGCTTGCTTCAAGTTCTTGTTTAAGTGTTAAACAACCACAAGCAGTAATGCTACTTAATACGTAGCTTAAATTCTACTTTTGCCCTACAGAGAGGCTGAAGCAGCATACAGTCTTGGAGCCGGCCTCTGCTCAGGGATGACTCTCATGGTTGCCAAGTTTTGACGTGAGCACTCCTCATGATTTGCCTGGTGCTGCTGCAGTCAGGAAGGCTAAAAACTGCAATTAAAACCTGCAGTCCTCCAGCTGGGAGGGGGTTTGGTGCAGACCGCCACATCCTGGGTATGCTTCAGTGCTTCCTTTTCTGTCTTCTTGCCTCGGTTGCCACAGACGAACTCGCATCCCACTGCCTCCCCTCCAGCCTGAGTCACAGTCCCACTTCCCCACGGCTTCTTCAACTGCTACATTTCTTCATTTTCCTTCCTGCCTGAATCAGAGGCCCTCCTGCATCTTGACACTCCCACCACTTACATTCTTTCTTCCTCTTGACAGGCCTCACCCCGCACGCACACTTCCCAAAGGAGCACCCGTCTTTGATTTCCTCTTGGTTCCCTTCCCATCATAGCTTAAGTCAAGAAAAAAGGTGTCTGTGAGGTTGGTGGGGTAACCCTGCATGCCAGGCAGCTTCCTAGGACTTGTGCAGTCCTTCATCTAACAGCTTACCTGGTACCTGAAGCCATTCAATTTAACCTGCAACTAGCTGTGGTCAAGCCCCCCTCTCACCTCCTCTCTGTTAGTGGGTCCCCCGGAGCAGGCACCTTGCTCTTGTAACCGTGTGCTGTTCTGCTCTGTGGATGTTGATGAAAACACTCATACCCTCTAAGTTTTGACAGTTAAATCCAACACCAATCCTCTTATGCCCATTCTGGCAGTGGTAGTACCTTGCTGCTAAAAGCTCAAACTCTAAATCTAGTGTCTCATCCTTCCAGAAAGGCCTATTGTAGTGTTTGCATGTCCTCCCACCTCCCTCAGGGGTTCACCCACACAGGAATGCATTCTCCCTTGCATCTCAGCTCTGCAGCGTTCAAAGCATGATGCTTAATGCAAGCAGCACACAGGCTTTGCTCAACCTCTCCCTTCCCTCAGTTCACTCTTCAAAATTCCTGATCCAGGAGATCAGGAATAAATACAAGAAGCAGTATACAAGTCTGCTCGTGCTTCTGAGGATTAGGGCCACTGCTATGGGACAGGGAAAACAGACACTCATCTAATCTTTGGTGATGGTCAGACTTCTTTGAATCTCTAACATTATCTCTCTCTGAAAAAATATGAAATAGATTTTTTTCTAAGTGGCTTCTTTCTCCCTCTATGCCCTTCTCATTTTTCAACAGCAAGCATCACAGAAGGCTCCGCTGAAGATGTTAAAGAAATACCAGAAAACTGTAATTTTATCAGCCTCCAGGTAATACTGTTCAGCTGCCAATGGCTCTAAATCCACTTGACAGGCTTAAAAACACAACACCTTAATATCAACAGCTAGTAGACCAGAGTCCCTATAAACCAAAACAACTAACTAGTTCCAAAAAACACCTCTAACCTCAAATTCTAGAATGCTTTGCTCAGAGCTCTGCCCATTGTCTCTCCAATTTAAGGCATCACTTTATCCCTCAGCTACACAGTTGACATCACACTAATGCATATCTGCTTTTACACTGCCTAAATACATGCCATTGGATAATGCTCCCTCCAGCCCCGATGCCACTGAGGATTAGTACCTAACTCTCAAAGGCAAGATACTTCCTAAAGAGCCAAAGAGGAGGCTGACCGTGACATACTGCCTTTGCTGCTGCTGCTGGTGTTTTAAACACACAGCTCAGTCCTGCACTTTGAACTGTTTATGGCAGTTGTTATAGGTACATCTTTTTGTCACTTGTCACCCAAGGCACACAGAGACTATTTCTCTTTCTACATTTAAATCTAAATCTAGAACTTGAACCACGTAACTATCCACTACAGCTTTAGAGCCAAAATAACCTGAATTTTTACTTCAAACTAACGTACATGAGATAAAGAAGGGAGTAAAGACACTTGAGCACTGACAACCTCACTGAGAAAAATCTGTGTCCCAACGTCTCAAAGGCTTTCTACTATTACTGTAAATATTAACCTAATAACAGAACACTTACCATCAGAAAGTCCCCAAATTCCCCAGCTATTTGTTGATTCAGCTATGCTGGCATGATAAGGCAATTCACAGTTACATATTAAACCTGCCTGCCAGTGTAATAAGTCTGACATTGTGAGTTCATGAATGCACAGATTGAAAGATGTAGGCACCACACCAAATCACGAGGAACAATTAGTGTTTTCAGTTCTTTCTGTTTAAGTCATCCAACTGTCCTAGAGAAAAATCCTTAATAGAACACGTATTTCACCCTCTCCGTATCTCAGCTGGAAGTACTTTTTGGAAAATCCCACATGAATTTTTAACTGGCCTTGCTGTGTAGAAAGAATCATTAGATCCTGCTTGTAAACAACTGAAGCGTTGTATATAAATTATTATATTACCTTATAATTGAAGAGCTAGTCCATAGTAATGACACAGCATTGTTTCAAGCAGGGGAAGAAGTAAGCATTATAGTGCTACTACTCAAGAAACCACATCATTATGGCACCATCAGATGCTAATAAATGATCAACCTTTCCTAAAACTTAGGATTAATTTTTTGTTTGTGATAACCTGAAATCCATGATCCTTTATTAAATCCCATTTTGTACACAGGGAACTTGCTAACTATAGTGCAGCAGTAGAAAAGACCACTGCCACTAAAAAAAGAAGGCATTTTCTACGCAATTTTGCAAATTAAGGACATAGCTAGACTTAGTCCAATAAGAGTTTTCTGTGGCTCTAGAACTCAGTGAATGCTTGACTCCCACACACATTTTCAGAAACAGCTGTTTTCTAGTTTAGACAGGACACAGATATCTGAAAATCAGTTTTATATATCTGAGTAATTTCTATGGAATGAGTCTGGCATGAAGACTACAGAGTAAGCTTAAAAAGTACGTGTAAACAAAATAATCTGTACCATGTATTTCTTGATCCCTCCTCACTACTATTCAATCAAGAAAACTGAAGCATGATTTAAACCCAGAAACACTGAAACAGTAAACACACTTCAATTTTTATTTTTAGATCAGCATTTATTGTTACTTTAGGGTGGATTTTTACCACCCTAGTAAAATGAAGTAAAAAATCAATTGCTTATATCATTTTACGCTTCACACCTTCACTGCTGTCAAGAATATAAAAGATTGCTAACAAAAGTGATTTGCATTTTCAACAAACGAAAGCAATCTGCAATAGAAAAGATACCACCTACAACCTGATACAAGAGTCAAACAGACAATAGAAAGTTGTCACGTTAATATTAAAAGACATTAATAGCTATATTGGAAACACATATTGAGAGAAACCTCATAAGCTTACATAAATTTTTATTTCCTTCCTCCTTTTGTATCAGCTATTCTAATAAATAGGAGAAAGAGTTTGCTTAATTCAAGCCAGAAGTAACACTCATAAAGAAATTAAATAAGCAAAACCAGACCAATATTGATCAAGCAGCTAATACTAGCTGAGATAAAACACACTTCTATTTGACATTCCCATTCTGGAACCACACAGGAAGAACTATGTGTCAGACCTTTGCAGAATACTATTTGCTTATTTTCAGTGGCTGGTTGCAAAATTTGACTCTGAATGTTCAAACTAGTGTTATTATTCAGGAAATTGTCAGGTACTTTTAATACCAGATTGCCACTTTACAGGAAACAGCAAAGTCACCGAGAGGAAAAACAGATTCAAATGATACAGGAAGTTGAATATACTCTACTTTTTATTAGTGAAAAACAAGCACCTTAAGAATTATTACAACAAATGAAACATCGTTCACATGAAAAAATAGAAAGTACATGTTGAACTCTGCAGACTGACAATACAAACACGTAGGTCACTGAAGATGCAAATATATTAAAAAATATAAAATGATTTGTAAAAACAGGTCACTCAGACCATTTAACTGATTGAAACTTTTCCGTTTCTGTTGCAGCCAAAAGAAAATTAGATTTGACCCACTGCTGAAAGTTTCGTGAGGGTAAGAAAGAGATGCATAAGGGTGTAATAAAAAGTCCAGTTGACAACTTTGGGATCTAGTATTATGAAATACAAGAGTGTAAACAAAAAAGCCCCTGAAAAGAACTTCATAAAAAAATTAACTGGAAGAAACAGCAGGGCACTAGCACAACCAAATAGCAATGAATGTTTCCTACCTGTTCGCAGTGGTAAGTCTGAAGTGATGTAACTTGTATTGTTAAATAATGCATTCATTCCCATGAACTGCTCCATCGCAAACATCTATATTGAAAGAAAACATACTCTTCGTTACTACAGATATATATCATTTCATAAAGCATCTATCAGCAAAGAACTTCAAAGTCCTCTGCAAATATTGGGACTGCAAATACCCTGGCGCAGTACATAAACATTCTGTATCTATTTTATTTTTGCTAGCAACAGCGGTGCAAGCAAAGCTGATCATACTGACCAAGTTTCACCAGTACCAATGAGAACACTCTGAGCTCAGCACAGTTTCCAGGTTCCTTACATGCACTAACAACTACACTAACAACTAGATTTTCAAAAGAGCTTTTACAGTAAATTGTGAAAATCTGACCCTAGATGTCTTACCCAAGGCCTTGCTGTGAATCTGCGAGTTTTCATTTTCACTTCTGTGATTAAACCCCACAAACTACAGTCCTTACGTAAATATATTTACAAGGCCTAACGCAAGAAAACAGTATACCCAGGTTAAAGTTCAATTTATTTTTTTATTGAACGCTGACATGTCGTAACTCACTGTAATTTTCAGGTATAAATCTATCTTCTTCCAAAGTGGAGCAAGCATAAAGGAGAAAATAGTTCCTTTTTCGAAATTAAGGTGAGTCGAAATGACCTGTTCTTCACTCAAGCTTTTCACTTAAGCACCATTCGCCCAATTCAAATGAATCACCCAACAATCTAATGAGACCACGAATAGCTTCTGAAGACCTACGCCTACTGACCTGCGTGAGTAAAGGAGCATACTAGTCATCAATGTCAATGCAAATTTCACAAAAAAAAAAAAGATATAGAGAGGCCTTCTAAAGTCCAATGTCCATCACAAAAGACCTTTCAGAGCAAGCGTCACAGGCAGAAAGGGTATTTTTTTCAATTGCTTTTTCCAGCAGGCCTAGCATTCCTTTTCATTTTAGCCATTTCACCAGTGGCAAGGCACTTCACAGATCACACAAAAAACACCCTAGAGAAAAAAGAATGCCCTAGATTTCCCCAAACCTGATTTCTGGCAATAGCTAGAATGCTTTTATATCTCCATGTTTTTAAGTCTAAGAAATGATAGGACACTACGAGAGGAAGCCAAACCAGAGAGCTAGGAGAAAGCATAGGACTATTGAAAATACACAAATCCACTTACCTGGGGATCAGACACTCCCATAATATAGGAATCTTCTCCTGCCATTTTATTTCCTGAAACACAAAAACATGATAAGAACTCTCATTTTTTCAATGTACTGCAATAGAGAAACTCAAAAAAAAAATCTCTGACGCTCATTTTACCCATAAGGCTGATGATTTCTAAAATACTCTTAAAATTCCATAGTATTTGCAAGAGGCAGGCTAAGGACAGGACAGTCTACAGCTAGGATTTTCCACTGCCTGCTCCCAAGCAACTAAAATTATAGTCAAAGTCCTGAAGTCAAAATTTATTAAAATCTGGAATTAATTTGTGTCTGTCTTTGCTCTGACTATTCTGCCATTATAGTTTAGGCAAGATCATTATCACAGCTTAGCAAAAGCAGGACTCTATTTTTATACAATACAAAGACTTCTGAGCATTCATGAATGAACCCTAGCGGTTTTCTCATAAAGTACTACCAAATGCAAGATAAAGTTGCCCAAGAAAGAACATCCACTATTTTTTCTTGAAGTAAAAACAGGAGTCAAACGTTGACTAATTTTGGACACCTTTATCTCCAGAGGTCCACAAGCACCTGGCATCCACAACTCAGTGCTGACAATGACAATTATGGTTGTACAACATACCTAACCCTCTCTCACAGGACTCTGTGTAAGTGCTAGACACAGGGAAAAAGTTTAGCCTGGCTTAGTTTTCCTGGGACCAGTAACAGAGCTGGGAAATTTTCTTAGGAATTTATTATGACTATTGTAAAAGATTAGTGTTACTTCCCTTCACGTAGACGTTACTGAAAGAACTACAATTTCACCTCTGTTGATCTTGCTAAAAAAGGCTCTCCAGGGGAACACCTGAAAATAACTCTAGTGACTATTTCAAGAGACTTATGTCTGCATGCAAGCAGACACTTTAAATAAGGTTAATAACTAATGCAAGATAGAAACATGTCACTGGCCCTCATATTCCACCACAATGAACATGACCCATGTTTTCCAGCAAAGCAAACCGTGAAAACCTACCACCACACAGAGAGAGAGTGGCAAGTGATCAGTAAACCAGTAAAGAAAAACTGAGTCACCATGTGCCTTCCACAGGAACTAGAAAGGCAAATATCAAAAAGGAAACTGGAATACTTGGGTACCTTAATTTGATGGAGGCCCAACTCAGCTTGTTAACAGGCTCCAAAGAAAACATACAGCCACCCATCCCACACAAACAGAAAATTAAAGAAAATTTAAAACTGAGAAATAGGAGACGCTTAATACCCAGATGACTTCCAGGAAAGAGGTCCACGATGTTAAAATTATTTTTTAACTTAGAAAATAAAAGTACTCATCTGTTTGTAATTCAATTTTAGAGAGAAATATTTACTGAGTAGCATTTATTTGTAGTATTTGAGCAAATATCAAGTAAATAGTCTTAAGATTTCAGCCAAAAATGAATAATGGCTATAACAAGTAGCCACATGCTGCCCATGCTGGAATTCATAACATAGTACATCAGGATTTCAGCAATATAAATAATACCAGTCAATCACATTACCTCACAGACACATTCTGCATAGCATTATTTTCATCAATTATTTGCTAATTACTATAAATCTTTGTGGAAAAAAATCAACATACAAGGTATACCAAAGCCTTCAGCATACAACAAACTTTACTAAGATATTCTAATTTGACATTTCATTCCACAGAAAGAACATAACCCTCATCACCAATTGACAAGTTACTGAAATAACTGTAATTTAGTTTTTGGCAAACACTTCCCAGATAAATGTGTAGATATTACACAAAACAATCCAAAGACCTCAACGCACATATTTCAGGAAGCAACAGGAATTACCCACCCTACTGATGCACACTGATTAGGTAACTGAGAGTACAAATGCCAGATTTCTTCTACATAAACAGAATAAAAACTGGTTCTAAAAGTCTTGTTTTGTGATCTCTCATATTTAATCACTTACTATTTCATGAGTCACATACGCAAAATTATATTCCAAAATACCAAAAGTACCCAGATAAGACAGTAAATATTCTTCAGAAAAAAAAAAAAGATTCTGAGGAGTTAATATGAATAGCACCTGCCCACTTGCCTGTTTGCTACATGTAATACTTCTTTGCAAAACTTTCAAAGCATCTCACAACTTTTTTTCTGAAAACCCAATAGGATAAATTTAACAGCATATTCTATCATCTTTGCCCTATTCTAGATTCTCAGACTGCATCACTCTCACTCCAGCAGAACTCTGTGGGGCAGTTCTCACACCTGTTACGCTTCCTGGTCACATTTATAATTCTACAATATGTGAATTTAGCAAAGTGGAAAAAAGCTGCAGAGGCAGTATTTCTGAAAACTTTTCATTTAAAATACTTTGATATAAAAATTAGAATCCATACAGAAATAAGACCTCCGTCTATCTGAATCAGTCTTTCAATTTCACCTGATCAAAATGGTAATTTCTGGCTTTTTGGCTGATACAATGAACAACATAATCAGAACAAAACAGCAGTCATTAAAGAGGAACGTTACACTCAGAAACTGCAAAGTAACTACTCACATACTATCCAATTGCTGGAGGTATGTACTAATGAATTTCTAACCAGGTAGTAAACACAATCTCTCTCACACCAAAAGCACAGGTGTCTCTCACTGGAGATCTTTTGTGTTCAACAGTCAGTTGCAGTGTTTGGGGGAGAGGTTAAAGACATTCTCTCTGGCTTGAATGCTAAGCCAGTTATAAACACGATGATTTAGATGTGCAAACATATGCCTTTGTGTATGTAAACTGACACTTGACTGCTTTTTCAGGGCCTAGACAAAAATTAACCCAGCAGTTTAGAATGACCCCTCTAAACGACTGAAAACACTCTCAGTTTCATTGTATGTTTTGTCCTCTTCCAAAGCCAACCAACCAACAAAAATGTTCCAAGAGCCTTACCTCCAAAATAGAATTTCTTCTTTAGAGTTTATTTAGTTAACAAATCTCTAAGTTTCTTCTTTGTACAAGAAAATTGGGGCAAATCCAGGGAGTCAATAACATGACTAAAAACCAGAGAGACACTTGCGGAAAAACAGACCAGCATTAACTGCATGACTTTTAATTGGCCTCTCGCCTTATTGCTTGAGTTTCTAAGCACCTTTCCTACATGCATTAAGTGGTAAGATTAGCATCTACCACCAGCAGCTTTGTTCATTCTCTCCTTACATGAGCTGTATTTTGGGGCAGAGATTGTTTTTTAACCAAGCTGTATTTGCTGCTATATGCATCTTAAAGAAGTCAAGTCAAAACCACCTACCTCTCACTCATTTGAAGATGACTGGGATTAAAATTGTTTTGTGGAAGTTCGTGTTACTATACATGCTGGCTTCCCACATAATCTCCAGTTCTCACAAACTGTACTGCAAACTTGCAGGTACAATAAAAAAAATATAAACTTGCAAATACAATACCCCTACACTTGCAGGCCACAGTCAACCACCACAGTCTCCACCCTGGAGATCATCTGAAGTCTTTCAGAGAATGGGGCACAGGAAACTAGACATTTGAACTCACATAGTACTTTACACGATGAAAATTCAAAGGTAGGTGAAGGAACATCATTTAGCTCCTAACGCAGTGGGAAAATGTGAAATCCAGCTAAATTTGTCCAAAACCACACAGCTGTGCCTACTAAGGGACTATAAGTGTGTATGCATGTGCATATACATGTGTGTGCTGTATTCATTCCTTTCTCCCCACAGTGGGTCAGTTGCCATTGTGAAAAAGGTTAAAGAAGGAAAAAAAAACCCTAAAGAAGATATACATATACACACACACAGATACGGAAGACGATGGAGTTGCACCAACCAAGCAAGCAAACATAATGGCAGTTACTTTGCATCACCACTCCCCTTTAATAAGCAAATAATACCAGGTACAAGTAAGCACAGCTGGAAGAACATGAGTTCATTTATTACATTCTGAATATTTGTTTTAAAGCTTCAAAAGGATCAGGCATTTAAAATGGAAACAACATAATTAATTTAGGAGTGCTCTCATCGAGGAACACGGTTTCTCATTTCCGTTTATCTCGATCATTTGATTTTGGATCTCCCTCCTGCTGTTCTCCAACATCCAGTGTATCTAACTACCTTTTAGAAACAAAGATGGGTTTCTCTAACCAACATGTTTTAGTCCCCTGATATTTTTGAGTCCAGATCCTTTTCTCTGCTGTTCCTCTTCAACTTTCCAGCCTGAATTTTAAAAACGACGTAAAACACTTTCCTTTTTGATACCAGTATCTAATCCCATACATACAAACAGGAAATGGGACTTCTTCCTATTACCTTTCTACAGATAAGCATAATCTGATGCAAATTTCATCATCTATGAAGTACCAAGATTTAACGTCTGATTCAGATACTAGCAGTCCAGTTATTTCTGAAAGCATTTACAGACATCTCACCCAGTAGCTGCATGCCTTTTAAAAAACCTAAGAGTTTAAACATCATTATCTTTCCAGCTTTGCTCTCATACCGGCCTAGTGAAAAACCTTAACAGTAGATATATACTAACAAAGTTCCAAGCAGGAACAAAAATAATTTGAATATTTTCCTGAATAGTTTAAACAAATATACACCACTCCCCCCCCCCCCCCCAATTAATTAATTTGAGCCATACTACCCCAAATCTATCTATTAATGGTTTAAAGCACACCAGTGTGCTTACTGTTGAAGCTAACACTTCACATACGGCCAGAGAAAAGAAAAACCAAAACAAACCATGACACGTGCTTCCTTCCCCAGACCTTCAAAGAGAGACATGGTAAGCAGGTCTCTACTTTTAATCTATGTTCTTTGAATATAAACACATTTTTAAAAACAATTTGGAGACATGAAGGATGAACAGTATCACCAACTGCTCTATACCACAAAGACCTGCCTCATCATAAGAGTGTGATGCCAGGTGGAGACTCTTATCAGCCACTCATCCCTTAAACATTGGTTTGAGCCAATCAAACAAAACAAAAGCATAAAACCTGATGTGACAGGCACCCATTATATCCTCAGAAAACCAATGCAAAAGACTAGCATCAGGGTATCTGCCTGCTGTTGTGTTTTAAAATACAAAGAATCAACTCATCTTCTCTAAAACTTGTCCACTGTATTTCAATTAGTTCAGTATAAAGACTGTGTTCAGGACATATTAATATTTTATAGAAGATGGTTTTGTTATAGCACAGATCAGTTTAACAGGAGAGAAATTAAGGCATATTCCATAAAAAGTACACTTAAGAAATGTATGTTTGTGAATCATGATCTTTATAACCCAGAATTCATTATACTCATGAACTGGAATTAGTCTGATGGTTTAAATAAATTTCTATACTGAAGAACATCCATCTCTTACTTTATGAGACATTTTACATCAGCCTGTACGCTTCTTGCAAGGCTGGGATTCAGAAAGCAAGCCTCAAGACGAGAAACTCAACTACTACACTTCAGCTGACTTGATATACTGAAAGCACAGTTCTTCCTGCAGTTTTCTAGCAGAGTGTTTTTTCTTTTTATCTTGGCTTTCATTGGAATTTACTTCCTAAAAATAAACTTCTTTAACTGGACACTGAATTAAAATAATGAAATTCACTATGATTATATTCTTAGCCTGTTTGTTTTGGTTACTAAAGAGAAAAAAGGACAAAAGAGTGACAGAGACTTTTGCGTTTTATGTTATTAGTATATTTTTGCTACATCAAGGCTATAAAACATGGCAGACTACTTGGTTGCAGAGAACTACATTCTTAGGAATAGCAATAAGTTCTCTGAAATCCTGTAGCATCTATGAAATACTGAGGTAGAAACAGTCACTGTTGTACCGTACAGTCTCTACAATGTGTTTTACCTTGTATTGCTTTCTATCTATCCTTAAGCCTCACTCTTCTATGCTTTGCAAAATATAATCTGTACCCATACAGACAGAATTGGTTTAGAAATCAACATTTCCCAAACGGAGATGCTGGGAAATGTATTGTGCAATAGATGCTGCGTGTTGCTGGGTCAGGGCTGGAAGCAGGACAAGAGCTGCTGAGATGATTTTGGCTAAAGGACAGAGCAGGCTGCTCTGACAGAACAGAGATACTGATCAAGATGTTTAGGCTCAAGCCTTCATCGCTGCAGTGCCTTGGAAGTCAGGATGCTGCCCATCCCTTTCAATGCCTGGCCTTTTCACCTTAGCTCTGCCCACCTCCTCTCAACTTCATCCAGCACTTCATTTCCCTCACAACTCAGTTATTTTTTCCAAAATACCAGGAGTACAGCTCCAGAGAAAAAAATCTTTGGTACAGAATATAGGTTTAAAGAAGCACAGAGAGAGAAAATGAAGTCTGAGAACTGCTATTTTCTAACTCTGCACAAAACAGCAGGCCATATGTAAACACAGTCTTTCTGAAGCTTCAGGGGACACACAAGTCAGATCATGAACCTTGTAAGGACAGCTCTTGGTTTGAGCTGCGTGTGTTCTTCTAACAGCTTTAATTTTTTAAGGCTAAATAAAAGATTTTTTTTTTAAACTGATTTTTGTTAAAAGCAGTGTAACAACAGTAGGAATATTGTACAGGCCGGATTCCAAACAATTGCTGGCATTTTGAACATGTATTGTCCAAACTTGCTTAGAGCAGGTCCACACAACTGAACTCTAACAGCTGTCAGCTAACAGCATCTTGTGCTTCCATTACTGTTGCCATGAAGGAAGCTGCTGCAGAAGAAAATCTTCTGGAGAGGGAGAGACATCCCCTTCCCAAATAACAGTCAAGCAAAATCTGAACACAGAAAAGATTTTACCCATGGTTATTTTATTTACATTGCTCTCAACTACTCATTTTGATTTCATCCACTTTGATAAATTATACTATTTCTGAAGTCACCAGGCAAAATTTAAGACTGGAACAAATCTTTTATCTTTCAGGTGAATGCTATCCTGATGTCCTGGGGAAATGCAACCTATACAGACATTTTTCTTTTTAAAATAAAAGGAAAAGAAAAAAAATTGCTATAGACAGCAAATCCTTGGATTATTAAAAATAAGATGTGATAAAGAGCTATAGTATTCTGACATACTTTAAGTAAATAAAATGAAAATATGAAGGGAACTTCATGCATACTTTCACTCACGTTACTGGCATAGATCACTTAAGCACAAACACCACCAACCAGAAGTTCTAAAAAACAAGAGCAGTGATTGCTAACTCACTCAAGTTGACAAGGAGTCCTACCAACTATGGGGTTTTTGATGGGATTTTAACTTGGTAATGAAAACTATTTGAAATTTGAAGTCTGCCTTTAGATGTTAAAAGTCTACTAATATTTCTTCTCCTGTCTATGGCTTCAATACCTGGAGGTGTAGGGGGCTGTTTTAAGGAAACTGTATGCTCAGTGTAAAACTCAACAACGCTCAATTTCCGCAAAAGCAGGACACAGAAGTTGTTGTTTTGTTTTTGTGTTGGTTTATTTTTTTCTTTTTTACTTTCCTTCAGCTGCTAGAGATGTCATCTCTGAATAAAGATTTGAGTATAACTTCAATCAAAGATACTACTTTCATCTGCAATTTTTCATCATCCGTAGACTGCTGCAGCTGCAATAACACTAACATGACTTAACCCTAAATGACACTGTTTGTTTTTCTAATATAACAACACAAATTGCCTCCTCTTGTTATTAATTAAGTCTGCTTATTATTTCCTGTTGCATGGGACCTGGGAGTTCTGGCTGTGTATTTTTGAAATTAAAAAACTGTTTGAGGTAACATTTTCAAATATTTTCAGTCATTAGCAGATGCATTATTGGACCACAGTATAAAAACTACAAAACATTCAGGAAATTAAATCAATCACAAGTATTAAAGAGATTTCAGAAGTGTGATACTCTGAATCAGAATTGTTGGGTGCAGAATTACTGTAGGAAACCTAGATTCAAATTTAATACACCTGATAACTACTAAATTTGAAAAAAAATTTATAGCATGAGGAAATTCACTTGGCAAAGCGTAACTGGACTACATGAATAGTTGCTTTATTAAATATCTTTTCAAACAGAATTTTGGTCTAAGTGTCTTATTCCTTTCCCAAATGTCAAAGTAGTGAACTCATATGACATGAGGAAACACTAAGATGCCATAAACACATGAACTGCCTTTCCCAGGTATTGCTAGAATAAAAATCAGAATGTTTTTGTTAAAACACATTCAAAGCAACTTAAACCAAAGGAATAAACAATATTCAAATTTATGGCAAGCATACTCTGCAAAACAGAGCACAATTCTAGTAAACAAAATCTAGTAAACAAAACAATTCTAGTAACTACATTGTATTTTAGCTACATGAGGTGGCAATGCTACTTGAACTAACTTTAATATCATGTTACAACGCTGTTCCTTTTTTCTGCAGATTAAAAAGAATCACTAAGTGTTCTTTAGAAATAGTTCTAATTCACATAACCGTGTTCATCAAAGTCAATTTAACTTAAAAAGCCACATTTCATAAGACTTAAGCGTAATGAATCATAATATTAAATAGCAAACCTTTTCCTTTTTAGGGGGGAAAGAGCAGCTTTTCTGAGAAACCTAGCAACAAGCCAAACCCAAGATTTCAGAAGTGCAGTTCACATAAGGTTTGCTGTATTCACCAGGTACTTTCACACAGGTTCTGGGGACTCTCTGAAAACATAGTCCCTCATTTCATGAACAGTGGCAGAAGAGGCGTCAGAAAACAGCAAGGAATGTTACCAGTGCAAACCAGCTAAGGGATTCTCAGCATCCTTTTGGTTTCAAACAGCCACCAAAAATGTTACATGACAGAAATGGTCAGTTAAATAGCACCAGTAAGTGGAACCAAACAGGTGGAACTGAGTAGAGCACCATTACAGTTACATCCCATGTTTCAAATCTACAAGCATAAAGCTTTTTTTTTATTCTTTTTTTAAACAAATAGTAAAACTCCTACACCTCAATTTTGTACAGTAACCTATGACAGACTAATGAGATCCAAAAAACCACATGCTTATTTTGTTTCTATTTCATTTGCATGTTAAAATCTGTCCATAAGTGTTTAAACAGACAGACATATGATTTTTAAAAGAAACAAACAAATAAAAAAAAACCAAAACCAACACCACATAACTCAGACCTACTGTGGTTTTGATCTGTTGACACCAGTACAGTTTGCTTGGAGGATGCAATAAAATACGGAGGTACTTCAGTTTAGCTAATTCTGTAGCTTCCTCCCCACACGTGGTCTGATCAGCTCTACCTAGATCCTAAACAAAGGATTTTACCTTGAGAACAGTTTAATTTGAAACATGTTTAATGCCTTACTTCTGAAACCATCAACAGTGCTTCAGCAAAATATATATGCTTAAATGAAAGCACTGAAGAAGACTCATTGAATTATTTCTATGCTCAAAATAAGATGCAAACGTAGTGCCTGGCTGACCTAAGGGCACAGTTAACGACAACTGTAATTATGATCTTATCAATGTTTAACTTCATAAAAGGTTCACAGCTTATTTAAAGGACATCAAATTAAAACTTCCACTTCTAAAATACCTGTGTCAGAGCTAAGTGACCAAGAGCAGAAATTTCTTTTCCATTATTTGCCTGAAACATTCTCTCCTCTTTGTTTTATAACAGTTATTTTGTGTCTGAGAACCAAAGAAAAGTTGGGGAAAAAAATTTAAGCTAACTTGAGAGTTTTCATTAGTTGCTTAGGGAAATGAGTAACAATTTTCTTTCAGACTAATATTTCTGAACTTAGAGTTGGCAAACATTTCTCACCTTTCAGTGCTGTAAGATTTTAGCAAGTACATTTTGAAGCAATCCATGAAAACACAGAGTAATTAACCAGAACCTCGCAGAATTTTCTCATCACTAGTTACATCAGGAAGCCAACTGTAAGTTACCAAAAAATAGACACTCTTTCACTGTATCTTTGCAACCTCAAAACAACACTTACTTTGTATGCATTTAACTACTGAGGGAGACCTGAACTCTCTATTCAACATAGACAGCATCCTCACAGGCCTTCAGACTTGGTTCCTGTCCTTCTAGTCTCAGCAATGATAAGCACGGTAATGTGAATTCCTAACTGCACTTATTTCTGGAGTCTCCATGTATACGTCAGTCAGTGGCATGGGAAGATTTTAGAAAAATGCAATGAGAAGCAGGAATATTGTTTTCCACAAAAACTCAGAACTACATTCATTAGCAAATTTTTGTTGTTTATGTTTATTTGTAGGTATCCATTACTGAATTCACATAATGCCATCTCAATGAAAAAAAAAAAGTAAATTTAGAGTTATTACTAAAATTGATTTAAAAAGTCAAATACATCATAACTGATAAACAATTGCTATTTTTTAGTAAATGAAGCAGGAAATGTTTAATATGCATATAAATATACATTATTTTAATGCATATATATTTTTATATGCATATACATTATTTTTTTGGAAATAACACACATGACAAAGTGATGCAAAGCCATTCTAAGTTTTACAACCTTAACTCTATTCAAAGTGTATTCATGACTTGCATGAGAAAATAATTCCATTTTTTGATGACTAATTGACATTTCTTTCATTAAAAAAAAAAAGACAAGACAATGGGTGGAAAGAAAAATGCTTTTTCCCTTCTATTAAATATTTCAGATTAAATTATTTAACAGATCTTGCACATATTTCAGCACTGAGTTTCCTTAAAAATCTCCACACACTGAAGCAGATCCTGACAATAATATTTCAGCATAACTGTCAGTTAAATTTTTAAGCCAGGGAAGTTTACAGAAAAGAGGATCTGCCTCAGTTACTGGCTGCTTTCTCCTCTTTCATTTTCTCCAATTGAAGTAATTTCTGTAGATTACAAAACACTGCAGACAGGATGACGTCTTAGAATGACATCTTGGTTAAAGCCACTCTTCTGAAAGAATAAAAGTGCTGTGACTTAAAAACTATTTCAAAAGTTGATACTTCACAATACATAGCGCAGGGCACTGGATGTCAATAAAAACAAAGTGCTGTATTTTCAACCCTGTTCTGTGAGCTTGACAGTGGTGGTGCTGGTGTAGGACCTTACAGCCCATAAGGTATAATGATATGGCAGAGAATTCATCCTCTTAGTACTAATTTTCCCTGTGAACAGAACGACAACGGGACTTAAGCACAAAACACATCAAATATGATCGGCACTTTAAAACCATTTTTAAGGAAATAATCTGTATTTCCTTTAAAATGTTATTCTTTAACAAAGATTTTGAGAATTTTAAAACAGGAGGTTGAAACGCAGCAGGTGATCCCTTGCCTACAAAGCCATATTCTGCAAATGCATACAGGCACTCATATTTACTTATTTGAATGGAGTTACAGCAGTACGCTACATTATGATAATAGCCAAGCAACACACAGCTCATCTGTACTACAGTTCAGAATTAATGCTCCATTTTATGTTCACATACAATGAAATCGACAGTGCTTCTTTATCAAAGTTACTTTTAAAGCAGAAAGCATCAATAAATTTAAAAGATAATAAATGTGATGAAGAAGTTGAATAATCTTGGTCTTTTTAAGGTCAAACAGAATACTCAGCTTCAAAGCATTGCTTGTCATTGTGCGAACTTTTCGGTTTCATCACTTACTGCCAAACTGTCTTTAAAAACCTCACTATTTACAAACTTTGCAAGAAGCCTGTCTCTGTACCGTGACGCTTTCTCTATAGGGTGACTCTTGGCAAGCCCCACCCAAAACAAGGACACCGACAAGCCACCCGGCCGCGAACCCGCGTCCGCCCGGTGATCGCCCGCTGCCTCCGGGGCCGGCCGGCAACCGCACTCGGGCAGAGACCCCCCCCACACCTCCCGGGCTGAGCACATCTGTCACCTTCCGAATCCTCTGCGGCGACAAAAGCAGCACCGCCTCTGCCCACACGCACCCACTGTGTCAGCAGGAGCTGGGCTTTCCAGCTTTTTCACTTTATTTTATTTATTTGACGGTCCTTCGCAGACAGCCCTTTCCCGGATAATCAGACCCCTACAACAGTGTAGCCGAAAAGGCGACTACATGCTTTAAAAAAAAAAAAAAAATCAACAACAAAAACACAAAAAAACCCCACCAAACAAAAACCCAACCCCAATCACAGAGGAAGCGTGAGGCTGCTTGTGCACTGACAGAGGGCAATTTTTCGAGCCCGCGACAGAACGGAAAGTGAGGTGGCAATCGCCACCTTTTCAGACACCTCGCACCGGGAAGAAGGGGGGAGGGGGGGTGTCCACCTCCCCGGGTCCGTTCCCCCTCCTCCCTCCCCCCCCCCCCTCGCTGGCACCGGTACGACCCACAGCCCCGCAATCCCCTGTGTGCCCCCCGCCCTTCACAGGGCACCGGCTTGCGCGCCTTCCCCTCCCGCTCGCCGCGGCCACCCCGGCGGCAATCGCTCCCGGCGCTTCCTTCCCCCGGGAGCTCCCCGCCACGGCCGAGGTCACGGGCCAGCCCGGCAGACACGCTTCCCGTTCGCTAAACCCCCACACCCGGGGGTCCGCCACGCTCTCCACGGCGCTTCCCCTCCCGGCCCGGCCCGGCCCGGCCCAGCTCCGGTCCCCCTCCGCACGGGGCCACAGCCAGCAGCAAAAGGACGCCAAGGTAAGGGCAGGGCAGAAAGAAGGCGGCGGGTGAGGGTCCGCCTGGGGCTCACCCGGGGTAGGGCGGGGCAGGGCTGGCGGTGTCTTCCTCCTCGTCGTCCCGGTCGTCTGCCGCTGGCGGGTCCCCCGGCGGCGCGTCCCCTCAGCGCCGCGCCATGTACCCGGCGTGACGCCGCCCGCGCCCTGGCTCTCCACGGACTTTCCCCACTCCCGCCCGCCCGCCCCTCCGCCGGCCCGCTAGGCTAGGGCAGCCGAGCGGCACCGGCCTGCGCGGCGGCCGCCGCCTCGCCTAGCCTCCGCCCCCGCCTGCCCGCCCGCTCCGGCCCGGGCCGCCGCACTTCCTGGCTGGAAATTCCCACTGACGCTCCGGCAGCGCAAATGGCGGGGCGGGGCGGGGCGGGAGCGGGCGGCTGTTGGGGGGGGGGGTGGGGGTCGCGCGCTGAGGGGGCGCGGGCGGCCCTCGGGGAGGGAGGGGGGTCGCGCGCTGAGGGGGCGCGGGCGGCTCTCGCTGAGGGAGTGGGGCTCGCGCGCTGAGGGGGGCGGGAGGCCCTCGCTGAGGGAGGGGGCTCGCGCGGTCCTCGGGGAGGGGGTGCTCGCGCGCTGAGGTGGCCCATACAGCTCCGAGCCCTGCCGGCCACCTGTGGCGGAGCCCCCTCAGCGCCGCCCGCCACCTCAGGGCTGAGGAGAAAACCCGCCCCGGGAGGGCGAAGAGGGACTGCGACGGGGCGAGCAGGACGGCGCGGAGCAGAGGAAGCGCCTGCCGCCTGCCCGCCCGCTGGCGACGAAAGCCCTCTGCTAGGGACGGTCACTCCGGCCTGGAGGAAGCCGCGTGAACACGGGGGACGTTACCGCCGCCACAAGAGCAATCCTGTCGTTTTTCGTGTTGCCTGGCTCACAGCGACGTTCCCGGGGTGCCCGGCCCGATCGGGGGGCTGGGCGCCTGTCTTCTTGCTGCTTAACCCCTAAGAAGTTTCGAAGGGAAGAGAGAATTTAAACCCACTTCCACAGTGCCTGGCTGTTGGCTGCCTCTCCTGGGCCCTTAGTAAGAGAATGTTTAGTGATGGACTACCACCCGATGTCTGAAAACAGCACTGAGCAGAGAGTACAGGCTACACAGAGGCAGTTTTCCTGTGGATTCCTACAGTTGCTGGCAGAGCAGGCTCCCAGGTCAGTTAACTTCTGTTAAGTAGTGTCAGCCGTCGATAATATTCTGGTCTTAATACTGAAATCCAAGTTTGTAGCACTGTAACGAAGCCTCCCAGACACATTTAACCAAGGCCAACGAACATCAACTAGCACCACGTTTAATGGTCACAAACACATGAAACGTTTAAGCTCAAACATCTTTATGCTGCGTGTTAAATACTGGTTTGCTAAGGGTGAAGAGCATCTCAAATCAGCAGCCAGCATGGCTCCTCTGGTCTGTGTTAGCCCAGAAATTCCGTGATGCACCTGAAAAACACCTTTGGGGAATTTTGTTGCGCTAAGGCCACATGAGGTGGAATGTCACTAATTACTTATCTCAGAGTTGAATGACACTAAGAAAAATCCTAATTTATAAGAATCATTTAACCCATTTCACCCAACCCTATAAATTAATATAATGATGCAACTGTTGCTTCTTGTACTGAAGCAAGGAACTATAATCTAAAGCACAAATGGATTCAAAAGAAACAGGGTCAAATCATAAGCCATATTTTGAGTGAGACAAGGAAAAAAGGCTGTTTTTAGCAGAGAGGTACTACAGCCTTATGTTTAACACCATTTAGATAGTCTAGTCATGTCATCGAAGGAGACTATACTTACTGCTGAGCACTTCCAGTCTACCCAGATGGCAGCTGATTCAATTCCTGAAAAGGGAGCAGGTCCAGATGTTAACGCTTTGCGCTCCCTCTCTGAGTTGGAACAAAGAGGTGCCCATTTAAAATTAGCGCTGAGACTTCGGAAGGGAGCTTGGAAACACAAGGGATTTTTCTCTGTCTCCTGATAAAAGAGCTGAAATCTCATACGCATATGTATAAAGAGACAATAATTTCCTTTATTTACATTGCCACTCGTGTTCTGTCATGCAGTTCTAAAAATACGTTCCCCCGTTCTCTTCCCAATCCAATCTGGGAATTGAGAATGACTTGGTCTTTTAGAGTAAAACGTGTTTTCCCTTATTAAATGGGGCTACTTTCTGGACCCTAAAGACCCAATGTTATCTTTTCTGTGAGAGCAAGTAAGGAGAGAATCAACCCCCAAAGCCCTTTAAGAAGGGGGTCTAGATGGATTTGAAATACAAGAAGTTTCAAAATAAGATTCACTTGAAAGGGAAGATGCCATGTCACAGCTAGTCAAAGGCATGCTCACAGGGCAAAACTTGTACAAACAGGTACCAGGAAATCAGACAAGGTGGAAAAGATCCAAAACTTAAGGAGACTTACCTGGTAGATTTATTTTAAAAGGATGTATTATCAAGTACTCAGGCTTAGCTTTTCCTATGAAATCCTAATCAGCTTCCACAAACATCTAGTATTTAAAAGAAAATTATTTTCACAATTATATTTTAAACATAAAATTGTCTTTCTTATAACTTAACACCATATCAAAAAAATTATTTCCACTGAAACCTACAATAGCAGCAGGCTGTAAGACCACAGTTTGGTAAAATTATCTTCACAGGATACTCTAGATAAATGAAGTGCTTTAAAGCACAGAACACTCACCTGAAGAGCCAAATGAGCAATTACTTCTCTAATCCTGTTTCCACCCACTAGGGAAATTAGGCAGCTAATATAGACTCAGGTGTGAGTGGTTTGCAGTGATAAAGTGGTACCTCTTTCCTGGATAACACAGGTGTGCACTATTACCATCAAGATACTTCAGTACCTTGAACACAGCTCACAAATGAAGAACAGGTGATTAAAGCTGAACCCAAAGGCTCAAATGCTCGTGGTGCTAAGCTGAAGGAGATGTTGTGAAATGTTTCTAGCTGTGTTACAGTCTTTGGTAGTTTGGGAGGTGTATCAGAGGGAAGACTTTCTAGTTGTACGCTCACCTAGGCTGCCTCACCTTAGTGAGGTTGTGTATGTTTAAGTTTCCTGATATGTAAATGCAATCTAGGAGCTGCATCTGTTCTCTGCTGGGTTTGCTCTGGGAGTATAGTTCCCTTTCCAAAGTCAGAAGCCTTTTTAATCTTGTAACTAATACTGTTTCTCCTCAGGAACAAAGTGTTATTTCTGAAAATTAAGTTTTATTTATCCATGAACATCTGAAAATAGATAAACCATGTAAGAATACCAGAGCTTTTTAAAATAATCACTCTTTAATTGGTATGCCTGAATTGAGAAAAAAATGTTGCAGTTTCCTACTGTATTTTTTCCCCATTTCTGAGGTATTAATTGGAATCGGGACAGAAGTTTTTAATTCCCTTTGACCTGATAACTTTGATACTAAAACAGGAAGAGATAAGGGAAAGTCTCACATGGCTACTGAGAGATAACTTTCTTTTAAAGCTTTCAACTCTCTGTCTTCATTGGCCTGCTAGGCCATGCTATCCAAATCTCTTTCTGGTTAATCTATTATTACTTTATTATCCAGAAATTCTAACTTAAAACCTGATTTGCCTTGGATGGTAGCCAGCCATTGTCTTACACTCCAGACCTCATAGATGTTAAGCCAACATTTGCTGTTGGTGTTGTCATTATCTCCTGTAATTTGAATCCACCAGGAACACAAGAAGACAATATGCTTAAAAAACACACATTTTTAAGACAGTGTTGTCTTTGTCAGACAGAATGTATATTGAGCTCTAATGAAGTAGACAATAGAAGCTGTTTAAAAAAAAATCTAATAGCCAAAGTACATATGCAAAGCAAACCAATTTGAACTGCAGCTAGTGCAGAGTCTAGAGTTCTGCTGAATCACCACGTTGCAGCATCCCTGAGAAGTACTTTCTGTCATCTCCACCATCTTCTGCTGGATGATGACCTGGCCTCAATTCATGATGTATTTCATCAGCACCCAGCAAAATTCAGAACTGTGTAGTGTCTCCTGTAGTTACACAGGCTGTATCCCAAACATACCTTTCATTTGCTTCCTACACAACCACAAATCAGATATGGGATCATATATTACATCCAAAGTGGTTCAGATCTGTAACTGTGCTAAAAGACTAAATTTCTAATGGATTGCGTAGAAGTGCCAGAGCTGAAGCAAGAGAACGTTTCAGGAATGAATAGTTGTTTTTGGGGAGGGGAGAATAGATTTAGTAAGCTTAAGTAAGACCACTGTGAGGCTGTAGACTTGCCCGATGTGTAGAATTAATAGAGAAAGGGGAACCTTTGGAAAGAGCTAGAAGTAAACAAGAAAAGGAAGATTAAAGAATTATATAAAAAATACAGAAGTGATCATGAAACCTTGAATAGGGTGTTACTAAAGATAAGCACTAATCTGAACATCTAAATTGGAGTGTGAGTGAACTTGTATTTGTATGTGATAGCTAACTTTTGTGCATGAGATACAGATAGAGGTAAATAACAGGTTAGCTTGGTCCTGGGCTCTGAGTGGGGAGAAGATCTGAATGGGTGGAAGGGAGTTGATCAGGTTGCTGTTTCTATATTTTCTCTTCTAGAGCCCTATAGTTTTCTTGCAATAGTAGTTGATAGATACAGTTATGAGTCTACTTTTATCTGCCAATTATTTAGGAAATAAATCTAGCAGTCAGTTCTTCAGAATCTGGACCCAGTACAGAGTGTGAATTCTGTTGCTCAGCTACCTAATGCTTTGGCCAGCCACTGAAGGCAGAGGGATGGGACTTTGTCATTTGAGTTCAGTGACAACAGGTTCTTACCAGTCCACTGTATTTACTCCCTTCTCTTCCCACCTACCCTCCCCGGGTCGGTTTCTTTTCATAGTATTTTTCATATCTGAATTATGTGTACTTCCAACTTTTATCTGATTATACCCATCAGAACTCGGTTGAGGCACCCAGTTGTTTTCACAAAAGACTTAAGTTCTTCCCATTTCATGACTTCAGCTTTACAGCCTCAACAATGTCTCACCCTGTTAGCTAAGGCAAACAAGAACAGCTGTTTGATTCTTGTTGTCTTTGTCACTTTGTTTCGTTAATAGTCACTTTATTTAAATAAATGTTCAGTGCAATTTCTGAGGTCATTTTGGGGCAGGTGTACTGAATAGTACCGATGTTAATTCTGTAGAGAAAGCAGAATTTAGTTAACTTGACACTGTATTACTGCTATGGCTATGCTGTAGCAGCTCATGAAGGCCCCAGCAGAGGAAACAAGTTCCAGACAGCTAAGCACTGTACAAATGTATAGGGATGAGATTTTCTCTGCTGCAGAACTTTAAACATCTAAATATATAGTGCAAAGCAGATTATGGAAGCACAAAGTAGCACTCTCATTGCTGTTTGAGCTCTTGCAGTGAGTCATTTAAGTCTTCTGCTCAACTACTGGTAGAAGTACTGATTTCCTGAACTGTTTCTGTTGCAAGTTTTAAGCCTTTAGCATAATTTTTGATATTCTCCTTAAAATTCCAGTCCTAGAATCGCTGGTTATATGGCTAGTTTTCTATCAGGTTTTGATGAAAACTTAAAACTTATGTTTAAAATCCCCAAAGTATCACCATTCAAATGGTATATTTTACATCAATGTGATTCTCTTTAGGCAAATCCTGAGGGTTTATGGGACTTTATAATTTTGTTATGATAGTGGGTTAACAACAGTCAGTGGTGAGTCACAACAAATCACTACTGTAATGGATCAGACTTTCTAAAAATACAAGACTATAAAAGAATATTTGGAGGGCAGTAGGAAAAGCAAGTTGTCACATGGATC
Source organism: Gallinago jamesoni (assembly GCA_025769975.1). NCBI lineage: Eukaryota > Metazoa > Chordata > Aves > Charadriiformes > Scolopacidae > Gallinago > Gallinago jamesoni. Next base: position 26,145,062 of record JAOQGH010000032.1, read on the forward strand.
TGATTCCATAAAAGCTTGTTTTCTTTACCTTTGCTCCAGAGCTGTGAGGATTAGAAACGTTTTTAAGGAAAGTATTCTGTACTTAAAGCTGCAACATCAGAAACAGTACAGGTGATATCTAAGATTGTGATAAGATGCAACAGGCTGAGGCTGATGCAACAGGCAAGAGAATATGCCATAACAAGAAAAAGCCCTGTGACAGAGCAGGGTTTCAGAAAAAGAGAGAGAACCTCAGTCTGTTTTCTACTCAACACAAGAAAAACAATGAGTGATAGTAGTGGAGGAAGCAGAGTGTTCTCCTTATTTTAGTTTCTTTCTCAGTTCCCCTCTTGATTTACTGATTGGAAGGTGAAGCCTGGGTGATAATGGCACAGTCTTTGAATCTTTCTTTAACTGTTTAAGAGCATGGTGCAGAGGCTTTTAAGCTATAAATAAACATCTTGGCACTGAAGCCAGAAACCAGTATGACTATGCAATTATATTGCTGTTCCTAAGCATGTTTTCTTGGATGCTGTCGTGCTTGCATGGTGTGCATTGCTTTCAAGGCTAAGAATCCCCACACAGTGCTGTAAACACATTACCAATGTGTACTTGTAGAGGCTCAGGGTCTTTGCACTGCTGAAAGTGCATGTGACTTTTCTCACCTGAGGGCAGGGAAATGGAATTGCAAAGTCTTCAAATGTTGCTGTTTACCTAGACATCCAAATAAGAATATGAGACTACAGTTGAAGCCCTTGGGTATATTTACAACAGCTCTTCCCAGCTTTAAGGATTGTGCTGCCAACAACTGGCTGCACCCAAAGACACTCCCTTAGATAGCATAGTGAGAACTCAGTGCTGCTTGTATTCAGATCAACAGCAAACTCTTGTTGACCTGCCTGGGTGTAAGGTTGGCAGCTGAGGGAGGATCTCTCTCTTCTCTGCAGACTTGGAAAGCATTTTGACAGTGGGCTCATGTTCTTGTAAATAGTAAGGCTGGACAGCATCTGCCAAACTGTTCATGTTCATTTTCTTGAAGTCAGACTTAGCTTTTCAAGCTGTATATTGGTCTGCAAGAAGGTAAAGTGGGTGTGCTGGTGACTTTAAATGCTTCTGGGTAGGTCCAGCTGAGTCTGCTGGAGTTCTGACAGTGGTCTAGACATGTTAGAATGATGTTATTGTGACAAAAATGCTATTCTTATTCTAAGGATACAGAACAAAAGCCTAAAGAAATGAAGATTGAAAATATGAATGTTAGGATGTGTCTGAAACACTGAGAGTCTCATTTCCCCAACAGTTCTTATCACTAGATAAGCGAATATGCCCATATTATCATGTACGATTTGTATGTCCCACACCGGGACAATTCATGTAGCTCTGGAGCCCACTTTTGTCTTGCTCCATCCTATAAGAATACTTGGAGGAAGTGGTTGTGCCATTATAAGAAACTCATCTGTCATTGGATGATACTACAGTACCTGCCTGACTAGAAAAGTTGGACACCCTGGTATAGTACTTGCTATTTTCAGAACAATTGCCCCTGTTGACTTCAGTTGCAGATGTGTTTTTAGTACTTCTGCAATCAGACTTCAGTGTCCAAGCCAAGCACCTAGAAAATGAGGAACACTGACTACCTGTGAAAAGTTTGGTTTAAGTGATGTGACTAGCATCACACAGGAATTTTGGCACAGAAGTGAAGACATTACAGCCTGGTGAGGATTAAGGATATAATCTTGTCTCTTCCAGCAGTTACCTGCTTGTTTTTTACAATCCTGCCAGCTTTTGCCAGGAAATTCATGGAGGCCCTATGGAAAGTGGTGTCTTTAACATGCAGTTCTCTAACAACTCAGTTTGATACAGATACTCTGGAGTAGCACCTTTCAAGCAAGCAAATAAATTTTGCTTAAATTATAAACTGAAAACAATCTCCTCTTAATAAGAAGTTATCATCAATAGATTATTATTAGTAGTAATATAATCAACCCCCCTTCATAATATAAAGACAAACCTATGGTTAGAGCAGAAGTCTGAGAATCTAGGTTCTCTATATAGACTTCCAGTGTAACTTCAGAGAAGAGAAACTGTGACCATTTATGTTAAAGGCTGGAGAAAGACTGGGAAGAGCTAAAATACAGGTAACAGCCAGTGACCAGCTCTTGTTCTATATTGCATATAACCCTTAATTTATTTTCCACTTTGCAAAAAAATGAGCAGCATGTCAAGCAAATAAATCTCCAAATCCTGATTTTGCTGACTCAGATAGCAAAACACTTATTTTGGTCCTCCACTGACATGGAGTAGTGTGATTTTTCTGGCTGTGTGAAATACCTGTTGTGTGAAGCATTACAACTGAATATCTGCCACAAGTCTGTCTCCTGATCTGCCAATAGTTTCATTAAGCTGTGCCTTTTAGAAGAGTGGCTTTTAAACCTTGAAAGAGTCTTGAATAAACTTGAAACTGGAAGAGACAGGGCCAGATTTAATCAAAGTATGTATGACTCATCTCCTGCTCTTTATCAATATTTTGTATGACAAAATCACATAAACAGCTTCTCTAGCTGAAAAATACTGGTTCCCTGAAAATGGAGCTGGTGATTCCCTCTCTGAAAGATGCTCTGCTTATGAACAGCACAAATTGAAATGGAAATGCTGAGCAGGAAGGTAAACCCAAAAACTGGACTACTGAGCTATAAAACTCTTGACACCTTTTATCACGATGACCTACATAAAACGTCCACCCCCACTAACTTTCATCCAATATGACCTCAAACTGCCAGGCACCAGAATTCTCATCCTCAAGCTTCTTAGAAGAAAAATATTTCTGAAGTCATTGATGGTCTCCCCTCACTCCTCCCCCAATAGGAAGTATATGCATGACTCATTAAATACTGTAAAGTTGTGAAATAATCAAGTTATACTGCAAAAGAGGATTCTGTCATCTCTAACTCTTAGGAGCCTCATGGTTTTCTGAGGATTCCGGCAACATTTCTCAGACTGTGATTCATGTCTTTAACAAAACAGGTCAGAGATTTCAGTAGAGAAGCCTGATCACATGCAGTGCATGCCCAAACCTGTTACAGTTCTTTACCCAGGGGCCAAAACCAACCACAAGCATTTCTATTTCGTCACCTTGCCTCTTAACAGAAAAAAACAGCTATTTAGATTTATTATGTTTGTTATTAAGTTTGCTTAATAGCTATGCAAAATGCCTTTTTTCTATGCATATATCAAAGCCATATCATCGTGAAAAAAAGTTAAAAAAATCAGTTCTGACTCCTTTTAACTCCTGCATGTGCTTCTGTGACAAGACTGCTGTAAATGCCTGAGCTAGACTCTATTTAAAAAATGTGCAAATGACAGAATACTTTTCCAAATTCTCACTGGCTGTTTCTAGAAAGGTAAGTTCCCACTGATTTTGAGTTCTAAATCTTTTTCACTTTGGCTTGCATGGAAATGCTTGAAAAATACATTAAAGAACAGACACAATGGAAATAAAATGAGTGGGGCATACAGAAAAGTCATCTAATTCATGGCAACCACCCAAAACTTAGTCCTGCCCTGAAATTCATATAAGAAATAGATGTATTCTGGTTTTATCATCTAGCTTAAAAGGCATTTGAAAATTTCAACAATTTCCAGAGTTTCCAGATTTGGTAATATTCATGTCAGACATTTGTTAGGGAAGTACTTCTCCTGAGCTGTGAACAGCAGCTCTGGAATCTCCAGACTTGCCAAAATATATCTAAAAAACCCTAGGCAGTATGGCAGATTTCTATATCAATCTAGACTTGTTTAATGAAGACAGAGGAAATTCTGAGTAAATGGAGTCAAGATTTATCAGTGTCTGTCTTGGCCACACAAGAAAGGAGACAAACTTGACACAGAACAAACAAAAAAAATCCCCAGTGTATTTCCATCTAATCCTTTGCATTAAACACTAACCCACACAGGCAATTGGGTATGCTATTCTTCCTGCAGGTTTTCCGCAGCAGAACTAAATGCCAAAGAACTGTAGTACAAACAGAAGGTCACAGAGCTAAGGAAATTACTCTTAAAATAACAGCTTTTTAAACATTAAATAGATTACCACAGAGAAGAAACAGTATGCTTGGGGATACCAGTAGAGGCATATTGCCACTCAAGCCACCTGATGAAGATCTCATCACCTGATAGGCTACTTAAGGAGTCACATGATAGAGAATCTGAAGAGCCCTAATAGGAGTCTTTAGCTGCTACAGTGTGTGGTTTATCAGGAAGCTACTGATGGTAGAAAATGCCTTCTTTTTTTCTCCCACTATGTATGTAATCTTTGAGGCATTTAACAACAGGGTGAGTCTGAGTAAAGGTGCTTGTTTTTAGGGGTTGTGTTCTTTTTTTTTTCTTCCTTCTTTCCTCCCTCAAGAGTTGTAAGTGCTTCTTTTTTTTTTTTTTTTTTTTTTTTTTTTTACAGAAGTGTGGTGTGATGAGAAATCTTTTGCCTCTCTGTTTCTGAAGAACTCCTGTACTTTGTGATTTTGTGGGAAGAAATGTATTTAAGCTCCTGAGGGATTTAAGGCTAGGTTCTGTGGACAGAGTGTAAAATTGTGAGTCTGGCTGCTCAAAGAGATTGTCTTTACCCTGTGAGTGGTTTTGGGCTGCTTCTCAACAGGATTCACCAGAAGTGAACACTGAAGACAAGCACAGCAAGCTTGTGTCCAGGGAAAGCCTCAGCCTAGAAAATGAGTAAGTTGAACTAAGTGAGTTGATGGGATGTTTGGTGATAGCAGGAGTAATGCAATGCAGACTGATGTGATATTCTGCTTGTTGGGGAAAACAGATAACTGACGCTGGTAGTCTGGAAAATACTTTATTATGGCTTGTCTGTATGGTGCAAGGACAGGAGGTCTCGTTTCCAGTTATATGGACAGGCTTTTGAGAAATGCTAGAGAGGAACTGACCATTGTGGTAAAATGGGTAACAGGACGTGGGGACATTCTGCAGTCAAATGTAGGCTGTGATGTAGAAAACCAGAAAGCAGAACTTCCACAGATCATTTTCTGAAATGTGCTTAACGTTGCATGCAGTGCTAGTCAGATGTCCAGAGCAAGCTTCAACATCCAACTGAGAAGATGACATCAGAAGGAAAGTTTGAAAGTCATTGGAAAGTGGCCACATAAAATGTAAGAGGTTATAGCAATTACCTACCACACCGTGCCTAGGAATTCTGGTCCTTCCATTGCTTCAACTGAGGACAGGCCCAAAGTCTTCCCCACCACAGAAACCAATACGGTAGAAGCTAACAGATTTTGATTTTTATTTGCTGTGAGGTCAGGATGCTGTAGGATGTGATCTACCACCCACAAACTGGGCTGTAGCCAGAGTTCTACCATTGTGTTTCTTTCATAAGCTTATATCGAAAGACTTCTAAACTCTTTAAGAAAATGAAGGCCAAAAAGTTCTTTCATAGCTCTTCCAAGTAAGTTCACCTGTTTTCATTGATCTGAAAGGGATATCTATTACCAAACCAATATTACACTGTTAAAGACCTAAAATTTCTCCATAATGCTAGTTACTACTTAAAGAACATCAAATGTAATGGGTTTATGAGATCTGCAATCCATTGGTTGGATTCAGTGTGTAATTCATTGTATAACTCATAGAGTAGGTAATAACCTGTAGAGGTAAAATTGGTGCTAAGGGTAAAGACAATCAGAGATTCTGTTCTTTACTGCATATGGGGCAGTCTTGTTTACAGGTATGAGAGCTAGCTTCAGTGCTGAATGCAGTAGTGTGTTCATTAAAATTTGATGCAAACCATTTCACTTCTGCCAGTACAGATACAAGTGTCCAACACTGGCAACTGTTGTCATATTTGGGGTAAGGTCCAGTTATTTTGTTTGCTGTGTTGTTTTAGTTTGTGTTTTAATATAAAGCTAGTTTTAACAGCAGAACAGTCCCTAAAACCCTGCTCTTAAGATTAGTTCAAATTTTGAACAGAATAAATCAATGATGTCTTCATAAAAGACATTGATCTTAAGCCGAACATACCTAAAACCCAACAACAATACTTTATGAAGAGTATAGTCTGTATGTGTGGATGGGAGGGAAGCTGTTGCTGCTATAGTATTAGAGCTACATATAGCTAGGCTGTAACTTTCATCCTTGCTGTGCTTTGGCCTAATCCCGTTTGGCAGGGGAGGACTAAATCAAAAGGTGATTATGAGGCTGTATCTAGTAACATTAGTATTTTTATTATTACTTATTTTAGGGAAGAGTAACATAAAGGAAGGAGGGGGGGGGGGGAAGAGGATGGGCAGATCAACACTGCCTCCAGCTGAAATTCTGGTAGGTTTCACTAAACAAGATAAGGGAATCCATGTAGAGTAAGGAAAATAAAACAAGATATCATTGCTCATTTAATGAACAGTGAGTTGGAGAGGGAGGAATAAAAGATTATAGCATGTAGATAAAGGCAGTCATGGTGTATTTGGATAAGATACAGGTGTTGTTACATGAAATAAGGATATACAGCCTACCTAAATGCTGACATTCTTGTGGCTGAGTCTCTGATATGACAATCATAATGTTCTTTATATAACTACCTGCACAAAAATTGCATCTTAACTGTGTTAAACTGTATTAAGTAAACTAGAAAGGATTTAATTTAAGTTTAATTTTGTCTCACTAGCTCCAGCCCTGTGGAAAGCAGTCTCACAAGTGTCCCCACAAGTATATACTATCAGGGTTTTACCACTCATCTGGGTTTCTCACTGTCTTCACCCTGAATATTGAATCACAATTCATAAAGCTAAGTTTTATGGGTTGAAGTGATTATTTTATTAATTCCCTTTTTAGCTCTTGCCACATGTTCAACATTAAAAAGATACAAAGTAGAATGATACACTTTTAAAGGAAAACTGCACAGTTCTGCTTTTAGACATCAAAATAAGCCCATGTAAATACTAAAAATCCAACCATAAATTCTGTTCTGAAGAAATTACAATGTATCTCTCTGACCTGAGAAAGCATTCTTCTTTCATGCCCTGAAGAGCAATAACTCTACTCTTTTAGACCCAGAATCTGATCTAAATCCTGAGGAAGAAGAGGGGGAAATCTTTGGAAATTAGAACATTTTCTTCCTATAATTTTACAAGCAGAGGGAGGATGTTGCATTTTTCTCTTGATTCTGCCTGTCTTCCCACCACGAGAAGGAGGAAGAAAGATAAGAAAGATTCTTTTTTTGCCTGTGTTTGTTTTTGTGTAGGTTTTTTGTTGTTGTTTTTGTTTGTTTTTACAGCTAAAATTGTTTGCAAGAGGGAACCAGGAAAAGCAAATAACTGTAGAGCTGCTGCCACCTACAGCCTTGCCGAAAAAATGTCAGCTTCGGGGAAAAATACAAACGTTGTTATTACTGGGTCTTAAATGTCCACTCAGAGAACACAACCATATTATGCAAGTGATTTAAAGTATATTTAGGATTCAACTAAGGATTCTGAAAGGCCTTACTGAAGGATTTGCCCTATTTGCCTAGCCTTCATTGTGTGTTAATGGATTATTTTTGCAAATACTAATGATTGACACCCTGAAAAATTCTCACTTTCTTTTCCCCACATTATGTGGTAAACCACTTTAATAGACACCAGATGTAACAAGGAATGAGTTACTGCTCATAGCACAGTGATGAACACAGTTGCTAAGCACAGGCGAGCTGCATCCCAAGAAGCAAGAGAGTTCCAAAATGCTTGCAAAAGGATCATGGTCAGCTCTACCGTACCTGTCTCTTGTTTTCCTGACATTAAGGAAGCAAAAAATTGAAGCATGAGATGAACCAGAAGTAGAGTCCTAGTAGATCATGCAAATGAAAATTGCAGAGTGGGAATTTAAAGCTATACTCTGTCAAGTGCGTTGTTCCTGTCCGTAAAGAACAGTTTTTTCCTCTCCCTCTGTTCCATTCTTTTCCAGTTTTAGTTTTCAAAGGATTTTGTTGCAAAAATTCAGGAAAGAGCATGTCTTTTGGGAAACTGTCGCTCACCTTTAGGAAGAAGAAGATACTTAAAACCATTCAGACCAGCTGGATGATTTATTTCCCCTGGACCCTCCTCTTTAACTAGCCAATGTGATGAATGTGTTCAGTGGTGGTGTTTGTATAATTCTGTTCTGGAAGTAACACAGGCACTTGGACCTGTGTTTGTTGGTATTCTGAGACCAAACTTAATTATTTTGCAAAGCCTTTTTATTAAACATGTATTTAACAGACTGGAGGTTTTTATTTTTCCCAGGCTTTAGGCTGCAGTAATATTATGTTTCACTCCACTTGATGGCGACATATATAAAGTATGGACTAGTTTTCTATTAATTACAGGAGGTCTAGCTTCAGGTTTTTAAAGAGTTTGTCTTATCATAGTCTTTTCAGTGTCTTAAAAATAGTGGTCAATCAAATCCAACTTACGTGGTCCTAGTTAGTCACTGAGGCTTGAATTTGTCACTGGGTTTGGACAATGACTACTTGTAGATCTGTGTTCTTGGCAAAATGAAAGCCTTATAGATAATCACAGAGTACAAATTGGAACTCAAAGGTAAGCCAACAGGACAATGTGTACACTCTTTTGGCAGCAGCTGCCTTTGCCATCGTATAGGAACACTTGTTGTAGGTTTGTGACTCTCTGTAGTTAGAAGAAATTCAGGTCATGATCAATTCAGGCATCAATAGGTGAGGCATCTATGGCATTGAAGGGTCCTACAGCTCTGGATTAGATAGGCGGTTACACACTTCGAAAACATAATATTAGTTGGGAATTTGGGATCCTTCAGAAGTGGATTCAACCCATATCCTATATCCTTCTTTTATGACACTGAAACAATTGTTGAGTTTACATATACAAACACAAGGATGATTCTGTGTGGTTAATGTGCTATAGAAGGATTTGGACAGCATGAGTTCAGCTCCTAATTCTGTGACAGTCTGTGTGACCTGAAGCATTCAGGCTAAGGCCAATAAAAGGACATAGACACATGGCTCCTATTGGAATTTAATCAGTATTAGACACCTGAGTTTCATGGCAGATTTGTCCCTTAATCTGTGTCCAGTTATTTAACCTGTTTAATGAGAGGGTCGTTGACACTGAAACAGGCTTATTAGGTGGTCTGTGCTCCAAGCTTGTCAGTGTTTAAGAGGCATTTGGACAATGCTCTTAATAACATGCTTTAACTTGACTTGGCCTGAATTGGTCAGACAGCTGGACCGGATGATTATTGTTAAGTCCCTTCCACCTGAAACACTGTAGTCTATTCTGTTTCTCTTCCATGCTGCAGTTTTGCCTCTTTATGTAAGCTCTTCGTTAAGGACTGTTTTTCACTGGTATGTGGAGAGACCAGTGGTATCCTAGTTTCAATGGACAGTAAGATAATTCACAATGATCTGTAGGAGTAGTGATAATAACCACACCCAGCCACAGAAGAGAGTTAAGAGCTTTCTGTTCTGTGCTTGAAACATATTTATTTCACTGACAAGGAGTGGAGGGGAAACTAGACTAGACTTTTCCCAGAAAGCAAAGGGCTCATGTTACAAACCTGTTGTAGCTTTTGCTGGTGTCTAAAGTGTCCAAGTTCTCTCATGTTTCTATCAAATGGCAAATGATTTGTGGAAGACAAACTGGGAATGCTTTTTGAATTCTTATGACTAAGAACGTCTAAGTGAAAGTAAAATAATTTCAGGAGGTTGGATTTTGGTGTTTCATACTGTAAATAAGTCACTCATGACACTTTACTACATCAGTTCTATCTAAAAAATCATAATGGGAGGTCTTGCCCTTATTGTAACACTTGAATTTTCGCTGAGTGAAATAGTGAAGATAATAGATCTGGCAGAAAGTTCAAATCTCAGTTAAGTATCTTTTTGTTGGAAAAACATCCATTTAAACACTGCTTATTTTTAATGGTATCTTCAGTGATGGAAAGCTTCTGAGAGCAGTGGCAAGGCGGAGAATGCGAGTGGTTTCTGTAAAAAAATTCAGGCCCTGCATCACAGAGACCTGTGTCTGACGATGCTAGATTGCTTACATTTCTCTTTAGATGGTTAGGGTGTCCTTTGAGTGGCAGTAGGTCCTGTGAAAATTGACAAATAAAATAGTATTTGATGACCTCATATCTTAACATTACAGAAGAAGAGTCAAATGGAGTCAGACTTCTAATATTACTGCATTTTATATTTTTTGTTAGGTATACACTGTAACTGTAAATGAATGCAAACTGAAAACCACATTTGTTCTGCTTTCAGATGAGATGCATTTGTGACTTCAAAGCACATTCTTTCTGTCCTTTGTATGATATCAGAAAGATGCACTAAAGGGAAAAAAGCTCAGCATTCAAACGTGATGTCCAGGAAAGAAAAAACAAAGCTAGAAAATACACATCCAAAATGTTTGCAAGTTTTTCAAATACAGTATTTACTTAACTAGATAGTAAAGAGAATTACATTACTTATATCCACTTTTTGAAACTTCTAAAATATTTCAGTAAGCTTGTACTGAGGACTTAAGGAAATGCATGATTATTTTAAGGTGAAACTGCTTACATCGACCATCACATTATTCAGCATTTAGTTTTTGTAATTAGGCAATCAAGCCACAGTTTGATCAGTATTAAAATCACTATTTTTAAGTACTATATTTTATCTGATTGGCAAAATTAATCATAAGAGGTATCTTCATCTGGCCTCTCATGTAATTATTCTGTAGCAATTTAGTAGTTTCTTCACTTCTCTCCAGTAAGTGTTTTATTTTTAAAAACAAAGGCTTCAGAGACTCAGCTGGAAATGGAACCTTTATTCAATGATCACCAGTTAGCACATGTGAGGCAGCAGGAGCCTAATGTACCAGCTTGTGGAGGTTAGATTTCCTTAGATGTGTAAGAAAAAAGCATGCTCTGAGCCTTCCAGTTTTACAGCAAGTGAGTAGAAGCTATTGAGTCATTCCACTGTTCATCTGGTCTACACAGATTACGTAGGTTAAAGGGATAAGCATCCTAGTATATACTGGTCCTTTTAATGGTACCATGATCTTACCTGGTTTCTCTAAAGGCTATTGAAAGCAGACTAAGAAAATTAACTGCCTATTTTTGTTTGGATTTGGAACTTAGCCTTGCTATAAACCCGTGAACGAGAACTAGTGCGTGGTGAGTTTTGCTGAGCCAAGTTCTGAACCTGGCATACTGGAGCTGTTCCTTGGGAATGTGGTGTGCTGCTCTTTCTCTGAACCTCTTATGGTAGCACTATAAAACACCTGGAAATGGTACCTACCATAGCTTCCCTGTTACTGACACAGCAAACATCTCATGCTCAGACTCCATTGTGTTTAATTTTAATGCAGCATAATAGGTTACAGGCTAGTAACCTTTTGTACAACAGAAGAGTTTACATTAATCCCCTCCCCAGATCTGTATTATAAAGAGGATTCAGTTTTTCTCCCAGGTGAACTACTTGGGGAAGAAAGTATGAGACTCTTCCCCTTTTCAGGTGTGCCTCCAAAACTACATTTAATCTATAGCAGTGTAACTTATTATAGCTTTACCGTGGTTAGTCAGATTGACTTAGATCAACTAGGGAAGCGGTCGTGAATATTCTCTCTATGGCAAAGTTTTATGCTGACAACTGGATATGATCCTTGATGATTAATTTATGCAAAAAATGACTAGAATACTTAAGCCAGTCCAGGGCTGTAGGCTTATATTGAGGGGTTTCTGGATTTTCTTCATGTTCAGTTTTAGGAGATAAATGGCAGAATACAACTACTATAAATTTGTTAGAACAGGAGCTTTGTACTTTTTAAGAAATTCTAGAAATGTTGGATCACATTTGACTGGACATAGGGATCTTCCAAAAGGGACCTTGCTTTCATGTAAGAGATACATGGTAGTCCATGGAGTTTTCTGTGTGAGAAATTTTCTTGTATGTTCAGAAAACATGTGATAGAAGTCTTTTCATCTGGGGAGTGTAATTAAAGGAAAAAAGTCAACCACATGCCAAAAGTAAAAAGTCACACCAGGACATCAGCTTACCTCATTTATTTTATTTTCTGGGTAGAGGTAAAACCAAGTGCTTGAAGCATTCACTCACTGCCTACAAGTTTTCACAGTCTGAAAACTTTCACATCTATCTGAAAACACTTCAGTGAAGTTACAGTTCTAAGCTGAATATTGGAAAGTGAAGAAGTAGTGGTACTAAGTTGTTGCTGGCATTATCTCTAGGCAAAAGACTGTTAGCACATTGCTTGGGAATAGGGGTTCTCTCTTAATTTAAGTCTTCTGAGTGTATTCTAACTGAGCGGTTGCAAGTGCTCTGATTTCTTGGGATTGTGTCTCTGACATACAAAACCCAAGACATATTGTGAGAGTTCCTATGGTAGAATGGACTGATATAGGACTTCTTGGAAATTAGAATTTGACACAAAGTAAACCAAAACTGGTGCTGATTTATCTTCACATGCTGTCTGTAAACTGCAGTAGCTCACGTTGCTACTTTAGGAGCAGCTTGGTTCTCCACATAGCGTTAGGCTGTTTTGGGGGTGAGATAATGAGCTGGGGCAGTTATCTCATCATGTCTTCGTATCAGTCAGAGCCCTCTGTGCCTGCTTACAACTGCTGCTGGTCCTTCTAAACACTGAGAAGACCAGAATCTGGAGTCTGTATGGGATGACTTAGGCAAGCACGTGCTGATGTTAGTGTTTTTCTGTGTGTTTGTCCTGTATTTATAGTGTGAGTGCAGCTACCATACATGACTCAAATGGGATTTCTGGGGGTGGGGTGAGGTGTAGGAACTTGCTTTGCTCTGCTCTGTCCAGCTTTTAGAGCAATGGGATCCTAGTCTGGGATTTACATACTGCTATCAGAGGACAGTCTGGTGCAGCATTATTCTAAGTGAGACAAATCCAGTTGCAAAATATAAAACAATATGTATCACTTGTGATGTTGAAAACAGGGCATTTTTATGAGTGAAGTAACTAGTTGAACTGTTGTGATGCAACCAGTTCAGTGGTCAGTGTTCCCTGTCTTGATTAAATACTGTACACTTAGTATCACTGCACTTACTGTGACTTCTGTTATTCTTGCACTTCAAGCCTGGTGCACCTATACCTGCATTGAACTGTTGAAGCAGAAGCCACTGCCTGAGCATTCACACACCATTCGAGGAGTAGCAGACACACCACCCTAGTCTTTAGCTGCTAAGACCAGAGTCCCTTCACAGCGGGCAACTGCAGTGAGTTGATGGGTGCCCCTTTCTACTAACACACACATACACTCTTAGGTGCACTTCCTTCTCCTTCAGGCTTAATCCTAGGTTTCCTGCACCAGAGCCTCAGGCATTGGATTTCATAAAATAATTTAATTTAAAGGTACAGCAGCAAGGACAGCCTAGGCTGGGTGCCTCCAAAGAGAGGCACCCTGAACAAAGAAATCCCTGAGCAATGATACCCTTGGAATCTATATACCCACTCTTCATGCACTGTCCACGCATCTTTTAGTCCAATGGTGATTTGAAATCTTCTAACATCTTACTGTTGCCTCCTTTTTTTTTTTTTTTTTTAATGTGTCCAAGCAGGCAGGCTCTTACCTTGTTAATTTGCAGTTTCAGGTGAGGGTTGGAGCCTCCTTATCTTCTGGTTTACATTCCTTGTGCACCTGCATTCACTGGCAGAACATGGAGAACTGAAGAATCCCAGACTTGGGAAAAACACTACCAAAACATCAATGTGATATCAACATCTTCCCCATACTAAAATACTAAACACCACACTGGAGCAGCTGCTGCTAGGAAAATTACTAAGAAAAAACCAACACATTAAGAGCAACAGAACTGTAAGAATTGCCACCTTGCTATCCTTGGCTAACCTAATTATATTTAGCAAACTTTTTCCACGCTGACGTGAAAGTTTTATAGGAAGTTTGTGTCAGGGAAATGCATGCTATTGCTTGATGCAAATCTAATTACTCTGTGAGACATTTTGCATGCTTAGCAAGTCCTTGTCCAAGGATGATTGTCTCAGCTTTTTAGCAGCTCTAACTTCCACGAGTAATTCAGAGAAGCTGTTATTGCTGCTTGAGTTAGAAGGCTTCCTGATACAAAACTGCCATCCAGGCACTATAATTGAGCCCTGATTTGAATGAAAATTGATGACAACAAGCAATAAAGCTGTAGGGGCCCCCATAGAGAGTGCGAAGACCATTAGAGTCTATGGCAAGTGTCGAAGTCAGAGGTGACACCAGCAGACGCTGGTTAGAAAAGGCAACAGGTACCACTTCTGCCTCTTCTTAGCTCTACAAAAAAATCTTTTCTGAGCATTATACATGTCCAAATAGTGTTTCTCATGCTGCAAATTATTTGTGCCAGTGGATTATATAATTATTTGGCCACATCCAGCACTGCAAGATGCATATTAGTAACTGCATTTGTTATTTCATGTGAAAAGCTGATTAGAAAGAGCAAGCGCAGTTGCAGTGCTAAAGTGTATGTGCTTTGTATCATCCTTTGCAGTTGCTTGGTACCTTTCAGAATTATTTAATTTCTTATAGTTGGTAAAAGAAAAACAAAAAAGGTGTTGGAATGAGATGTAAAGCACTTCAAGTCAGTGAAACAGCAGTAAAACCAAGATAAGCTAAGAGCGCTCTCAGCAGAAAGGATGATTATCTAAAGTATGTCCCATTTCCTAAGTATGCTTCTTGCTTCTAGAAAGTATCTTTCAGAAGCACTTCCTTTCTCCTGAAGTTTGCCAAAATCCCCAACTCAGTAGAAGTACTTGAGGATAGGTGCATTGAAGAGCACCTAAGGGTTGACATAAGGTAGTAGTAAGCATGCTTTTGAGTGGTCTGTTTAATACTAACACATCTCAGAACATATCATGTTACCAAAATTAAAACATAAACCTTTGACATTATTTTTAAAACATTGGATTCAATTTTAAGGATAATCATTTTAATACTGAGTTTTCAGCTTGACTTATTTACTTGAATAATACTTTCTCTGCAGTATCTATTCAAGAATCTCAAACAAATAAATTCTGAACTGCAGTAATGACAGTCAAAGCTTGGGTTTTGGGTTGTTTGCTTGGTTGGTTGTTTTTTTGTAATACAACTTAATTAAAGAACCAAAATATGTACCTAGACATAGCATGTGTTCTGCAGGTATTTCTGCTTAATTGGTTTATAAAGACAGGAAGCTAGAAAATTTTTTAAAATTTGCTAACATGGAGACTGGCTTAGCTGAAATGAAGACCTTCCGTGTTTTTAATATATTTCCTACCTGGGAAGATACAAAGGGTTAGTCCATTTGCTTGAGGAAGGACTATGCTGTTCACTATTCAAGCTGTTAGAGGAGTTAGCTGTGTATCTCACAGGACATTAGGTGGCTTTGTCATTGAGTTTTCTGTTAATTTACCAAACTAGATCAGGTTAGATGTGTCCGAAATGTGAAGTAAAAGGCTTGAGGGAGGGTATTGATGGTAGCAGAACACAAGAGAAAGAGGTCAAAACTTCCCTTCCTTCTTCTGCTACTTCAGTGATGCTGCTTTCTAGGTTTAAGTATCTATTGCCTTCCCCAGTGTAAAGGTAATATAAAGCTGGAAATCTGTCTGGTCATTTAGAGCGGGACTGAAAGAAAATCAGAAATTGGGATCCAGTATTCTAAATCTAGGCCAGTGGCTTTAGCAAGATGATTTAAGGCACAATCCTTGAACTTGGGGCAATAGGTAAGAAAGAGAAGCCAGATCTTTCAGCTGTTTGGTTAATGGAGACTCTTAATTAAAGCATTGAAATTGTTTGGAAAGCCTCTTACCAGTAATTGCAGCTGTTCTGTTGACTGCACAAATGAACTGGTTCATTCTGTCTGTCCCCTTTAAGTCTATACTCCTAGCAGTTGATCTGATAATTATTTATTTTTAAGTAGCCATTCTGTAGTTCGGGACAATATTGATTGCAATGCCTATATAGGGAAGGGGGGAAACAGTAAAGTTTTATTGTGTTTGCAAACAAGTCCATTATGACCTTGCAATATAAAAGCAGGAGGACAGCTTGACCCTTCAGTGTAGGAAGACAGTGCTGAGGTATGACGTGTACAGATTTATTTATGTCAAAGTAGAGAAAAAGAAAGCTCTGAAACACAGCTTGCTCATTTGGTTCCTGCTGCCTCCTTTCCCATGTGTTTTGCAGGTAGTTGTCTGCTTTGCCAACAATATAACATACAGAAAAGCACTGTATATATGTAAATCTAGCATTATCATTGTCACTTACAAAAATAAACCTGAGAACACCACCAGCTCAGAATGGTACTGCCCTGAAGTTAAATTTTCATCAAGGTTTAGTCTGAGTGCAGTTGTAGTGACAGAATGGCTGATGAGAGCATAAATATGAACTGCTAGCGAAGCTGTATACCACAGTAGGTATCTCTGCTTGAAAATCCAGAAGCAAAATGTTAGGTTCATTTTGGGAGGAATGCTTTCTAGACTTAGGTATCCATAAAACGTGTCTGGAAGTTGTTGTATTTATGCAAGCTGTAAAATATCTCCCAATTACTGAGACATAATCGTGTCACAGGTGAGGCATTTGCAGCCCACATGCACAAGTCCTGGCATACCTTTACTGGATTCTGGAAGTAGGAGCATAGCTTAAGGACACCTGAGAAGCTGTAGTTTGAGTCAGCTTGGGTTGTCACTTGGGTCTCAGTGCCCACACTGTGAGAGATATAGGACTGAAAGCAGCAGAAAAGAGGAGACAGTGGTGGTGTGAAGTAAAAGTCCTGTTTGCATTGAAAAAGTATGTGGAAGAGGAGTCAGAAAAAGAGAGGAGGTGGGCTGAAGAAAAGAGTGCTAGGGGACTGGACCTGAGGAAATACAGCACACTGCCTAATTTCTCAAGTAAGTCTTCACAACAAAACTGAAATGCCTGCTTTATAGTGTCAATTTTCTGCTCCCTCAGAGTTGCTCTGTTTGTGCAGAGAGAAGGCCACAAGAGGGACCGCCAAGTTTTCAGTTGTCCAAACAAATCAAAATGTTTCAAATTGTCCTTTTAACAGCGTGTTTCTTATAAAACATCCAGTACAGTCAGATTATATCACTAAAACCAAATATACAGTCAGGCATAAAGCCAGAGGATTAGCTACAGTTCTGGTTTACCAAGAACAACAATACTAGTATCAGGGCAGAGGGAACTGAAATACTCTAGCAGTTGGATACATGGTAATTAGTGGCTCCTTAATAAGTACTCGGTGAGAGGCTGACGTACTGGGTGTTCCCAGAAAGTGACTGAAAGACCCACTGTTGGTGTGGCAGAAACTCACTTCTTGGTTCACAGCTGAATTCTTTTATTAGGTCCTTAGCAAGTGTGGTTTCCTCCTGCCTCTATGTTAATGCCTCTATTTCATGTGTATTGTTAACTGTGTCTAACGTGGGGATAAAATGGTGATGCAAAGGCCTTGCCTACCCTGCCTGGCCATCCCCAAGGTGTTTTAGAAGTTCAGATTTTGTCAATAACATACTGGCATGAGCAGCTAGTTGTGTGCTGCACATATGCTTTTAGAGTCTGGGTTGGGATTAACTTCTTAAAATCAGCCCTATAGACTAGGCTAAAAAGAAACCAATACTCTGCTCGCATTTGGAGGCTTTCAAATCCTGGATTCTAATCTAACTTTACAGCATGGTTACTCTCTAATTAAGGATTCTGTGGATAAGCAGCTGTGCCACATCTAACCCCAATGTAAATAAGATATACTAGCTCTTTGCCTAGCAAGTATTGAATAACTGTTTTTAATGTATTTAAAAAAAAAAAAAACCAAAACCTATTATTTGCTCTCTATACTATAAAAAAGAACAACTTTGCCAGGATGTACTGAATCTTTTCATTGTAACGACAGACTTTCTTAATTTACTTCCATAGGAAATACTAGATTTTATGAATGAGTCTATCTGTGTTTGACAAACTCCCACTTGAAGATACATCAATTACCTCCACTGATAAAAAGCCTACAGTTGTTAGAAGTTGCAACTTCACTTTGCACAGCTAAGGACAAATATTACAAATCCTGCCAATCTGTTTATATTTACCCTGATTTCTTTTACAGTTCTGTCTCATACAGTTCTATGGCTCTAAAGTAACTTGAGACTACCATATTCAGTCTCACACTGACCTAGTCAACTAGTCCCATGTTTATACTATCCTAAACCCCATGTAGTTTTTACATTTGTACAAGCTACGTGTACAATTTCAGAATAAAAGTATCCATGTTAATCTGTATGTTTTAGAAGAAAAAACTGTTTCTGCTTTGATAAATCTTCTTGGAATATTCAAGTAGCTGCAAATGATCTAGTGTGGTTCTGACTGAAGTGCTTTTCCTGACAACAATGTCCCACTTCTCTACAATGCCCTCTTTCTGCAGCAAAGCCCCACACAAACAGACAAAACTGCAACTTGAGGTAGGATGACAGCATCACGATTTTTTAAAAGGGAATTTTTAACAGATTTTTATGGAGAATGAATTTATCTATGGTTTGGTAGGTTACATGCCTGATAATATAACTCTTTGTTTAGCATAAGGTAACTAAGCAGGTATAGTCCAGGGGAAGGTGATGTGCTAAAAGTAGATAAAGTTGGCAGAGAATATGTGAAATAACTTCTCACGGCCTCTTTCCTCGACAATGGTAACCACACTTTGAGCATCTCTGCCTATGCATGATCAACAACATTAGTTTAGTAATCTGAGGTGCAAAGAGATTTAAAGTTGGTAACTATCCTTTCTTGCTTAAATTTAGCCCATACTCGCTACTTGCGGACTGTTCTTATACTGATATTCTGGAAATATGTCAGCAGGGAGAGGGAGGGAGAAGTAACTTGCCCTGCTGCTCTGTGTACTGCATACGCATAGGATTCTTTGCATTTAAACATGATGGATTGAAAGAAAGCTCAGTCTTGCAAGTGGATATTCTTTAGCATTGCTAGCAGCTTCAAGGGAGCCCTACCTGTTGGTATAGCACTAAAGCTATAGGGCCACAGTTGTTAAGCAACAGAAGCAAAACATCCCTTGTGATTCCAGAAGGAAGTGGAGGGCCTGTTGGAGGATGGAGAGGCTAGACTTCATTTAGAGGAAAGTCTGTAGGTGTATTGCTTCAAGCCAGATCTGGAGCTGCAACTAAATCCAGACAGCATGGTTTTGGCAGCTCAAACAATTTAGTGTGTCATGAGCTGGAAGATGATGAAGAGCTAAGGGGTGTCCTCTGGGTTTTCTGGTAAATATTTGGCTATGCTTAATTTTAAATTATTTTTTCTTCTGTAAAAGTGCCTGCAACTGCTGGCAGCCAGTATAGTTGAGAGCAGCCTTCGGCTGTTCTAGGATTGTGAAAACATAGAAGGGGTTTAACACCTTTGCATCCTCCGGATCCTTCCGTGCTTTCCATGAGCTTGGCTTTCTGACTTGCAGCCAAGTCTTCATAACGTTTGCCGGGAATGCTGCCAAGTGCCAACACCTGTCAGAGCAGAACAAACTGCATGGGTACAGCCCTCACTGCTGATCAGCAGGGTGCTGGGATTCAAGGGTGGGGGCAGGCCAGGAGGACAGCTGTGAATCTCATCCTCTTGGCAGGAGCTGTGTCACGTATTCTGTGATACCTGTGGGTTTGCTGTAACAGAACTAAAGGTAATGCCCTAAAAAAGCAAATAAGTGTTGTATAGATTGAAAGGAAAATGCAATATAGTCATGAACCATTACTGCATGCAATGTGTTTGGTTTTGTACGACTTGCTAGAGAGCAAGCGAGAACACTATTTAAGGTAACACTGTATTGACTTTCTTGGGGTGGTTTCAGTGCCCTGCACAGCAGCACACTTGTTTATCAGATCTTTTGTTGATGTATGTCCCTGACTTTCCTCTTCATCCCTTTTTGTTCTAACAGTTGCTGTGACTGCTCGGCTGTCCATATCCATGCCTGTCTCTGTGTATCTCCTAGGAATGACGTCACTTACACTGCAGCTCTGCTGTTTTGTTGTCTAAACAATTTTTTTTCTCCTTACAAATTAAAGAGGAGAGAGAAAGCACCCCATCCTTGTCCAGTCTTTTTCCTAGAAGATAATCCTGTCTCTTCTTAAGAAGGGAGGAGTCTTTCTTTGGTTTTAATGAGGGAAAACCTTAGTCTGTTCATCGTTAAACACAGTAGTTAGTGATGTTAAATTAAAATAAGATAAAATCTGAAGTTTCAATTCAAAAATGTGAAATGGCTTCAACACCAGAGCCATTGCTTTTAGGAGCTAAGATGAGTGTTCATGGTAGTTTTCTAGTGGAAGTTTATTTTTGATTATTCATGTGGAAGTGTTTCAGTTATTTAACACAATCTTTCTTGAGTGTTGACAGTTGTTTTCACATACTGGAATGTGGGGATAACTTCACAGTTAATATTGTTATTTATTCCTTGAATCTTGTAGTATGAGATGAAGATATTCTCCTTCTTCAATTTAGCATTATGATCAATGTGTACCTGCTTCCAATTTGTGTATGAGGACCATATCCTTGCCAGATATCTCACAATCAAGGAGTCAAATCCTATTACTTCATTAAAAAGACCAAAAGGGAAGTTGTGTATATGTACAACCTTTGATTTGCAACATTAAATTCACCATTTCATGTGAGTAGCATTATGGCAGGTGCATATGAAGCTAACACCTTTTATATTTGTAGTAGCCATCAAAATTTCTCAGAGAAGTCTAATATTTTCTTTTTAAACATACAAACAATGAAATAACTTTGAATTTTCAGTTTACTCCCTAGAAAGCTCCGTAACAAAGTATGGAGAAGGAGTTGGACACAATTGATCCAGGAAGAGCTGCCCTTGAATGGCCTCTTTAGTGTCCTGTCCTTTGGTTTATGTCAAAGGGGGTGGCGAAAGGCGCTAAGAACAACCCCTTGCTCTAGCTGCATCTTCCTCCGCCCCTTGTACTCTCAGGACAACGAGGTTTTGTTCAGATTTCAAATGCTCTCATATTACTTACTACCAAGTCAAGTGAAGGACAGAGAGGGGAAAGGTTTGCTTTATAAACAGTAAGGAAAATAGTGTGTGTATGAAAGATGCGAGTCTTTAAGTACATAACATTTATTAGCTGGTGTGACAGAATCTCTTCTCCATAAACAAAGGTATGTATACTCATCACTAAATTATCTGGATTTTATTTATGTTACTTTCAGTCACCTGACTTATATCTATCCCAGGTGACTGGGATAGATATAAGCAAATCCATTTTGAATTTGTGTTGTATGTTTAATAACTGATCTATAATTCAGAAATTATAGATCAGTTTTTCATCACAACAGAACTTTTAACTCTTAATGAAAAAAAAATGCCAATAAAATTCCACAATACTTCAAGGATTTAGGCCTTGGAAATTCCTAAAATGTCCCAGAATTGATAATTGATTACAATGCAAAACTTGTGTGTGTTGTTGGGTCTTTAATGATGTAATGTGGGATACTTTGGCAATTCTTAAAAAATTTAGAACATGAAACTGCTAGAAGATACATCAATATAAACAAATGAATCTGTTCTTAATAATGTTCTCTATATATCTGAGCACAATAAGGTAGTACATAATATGGAGCCTACTAGCCCTGAGCCAGTTTCTGTAATGGGCACTGTAGGGATAAGTTGGCTGATTTTGCTCTCTTAAGCACTTGTTTCTGACAGTTTCTGATGTTACCAATCTGTGTAAAATTGTTTCATATTTCTCAAACACCATGTCAGTGGTTAAGTCAGGACCTGATATCATAATGCTTCTTACTATGTTAAGTATGTTGGAAATGATAAAGCATGAAAAAAATTAAAATACAGAACCACATTTGAGATCCATTATTTAATTTTGGATTCCTTTTGCAATGTAGTTACAGATTCAACACCCCCTTCCCTGCCCCAAATATTTACTTGATGCATTCCAATTCCTCCCCTTCCTATTTCTTCTGTGCTGTGAAATCCAAAGATCATGTTTTGATGCTCTGCTTTCTACTGGAGGAAAAGTCATCTGGCCTCTGGGCAGTTGCCACTTGACCTTATGACACATATTTCAGTGACGTGGGCAGTTTTGCCACATGTGAAATGCTTTGCCTGTTGTTTATCTTACAGGTGTTAGTGATGAATACTTTCCCTACGGAAGATATCAGCTTAAAGTTTGAAACAGGGCAGGGTCGTCTCTTGCCACGCTTGAGTAATGTGTTGCTAGGAACAGGAGATGATAGTGCTTCTTCCGTGTTATTGTGAACCAATGTTTAACTTTGCTTCCTTGCTTCCAAGCAACAAAATTACAGCATGTCCTTAAAAAAACGAGGTTTTCTTTGTCCTGAGGTGAATTTATTTAAAAATAAATAAAAAAAAGGCTTGGTGCCTTAACGTGGTTAACGTGCCTCACAAATTTTGAGCTCACCCCTTCTGCTTCTCTACACACAGACTTGCCCTCATTGAACAGTGTTTTTACAAGGAGTGAATGGTGTTCAGAAGTTAAAAAAGTGGATTCCTTGCACTTGTTTGCATTTACATAAATGAACTTCACTATTTGTAAGTTTCCCAGTCTGTAAAACCTAATGTTTTTGAGGCTCCGGGGAGATCTAATAGCGGCCTTCCAGTACCTGAGAGGGGCCTACAGGAAAGCTGGGGAGAGTCTGTTCA
>JAOQGH010000032.1:26167797-26208426 GCA_025769975.1 Gallinago jamesoni
TGCAGGGGGGTCGGACTAGATGGCCTTTGGAGGTCCCTTCCGGCCCAGATGATTCTATGATTCTATGATTCTATGTGGTGTGTCCTTCACTTACAAGTTTTAGAAAGGTGAACTCATTAAACTCAATGGTCTTGAGATTCTCAGACGAAGGTCACACTTGAGATGCCTATTGCTATTAAACTATTGCTTCAGGTACCCTTTAGTGAGGACTAAAACTGTATTTACTTTCAGGGATTAGATGGTGAATCTTTCGATCCTAAAGAATAATAACTAACCACCACAAACTATGTAAGGAATCTCAACAACTGTGTGGTGTCAAGCGGTAGACTGGTAATTGTTTACTTACAAAGCTTTCTCACTGGTTGTGCTGTGCTCTTCTATCACTTTGTGATCTATACCCACCCCCAAAATGAACTGCTTGTAGGGCAGATGCTTAAGGCCATTTGGGTCTTTTAAATTCGTTTTCCTACAGTTATTAGCATTTGCTCACAAAGTTTTTCAGTTCTTCCTGTATTTGCTAAAAATAAGAATTATTTTTAATATTTTGGAGTAATTTTATAATCTGTTCATGTTGGTATACTTTGACAGCTATACAGGTGGATACAGAGAGGCCATTTCCTCATCTAGAGCAATTTACTGTCTGCTTCTGCAACCTAGAGCTTGGAAACATAGTGTATCCACACATTTGCCTCACAAACTCACAATAACAGGGAACAAGCTGACCTGAACTCTTATGTTTCTTTTCTCCCTGCTGGGCTTGCCTGACAGGACACCTTTTGTAGGACAAGCAAATACAGACTGTGGGACTCTCTTAATTTTTGGCTTGTAAATTGTGATTCTGATTTGTCCTCTATTCTGCTTTGCTAGAGAGATTCTACTCTAATTTATACCAGAGGAGCATAAATTGACTCAAAGGACTTAATGTATTTAGTCTTCAAAGACCTTTAAAAGTGGTAATGGACTATAAATCCTCTACAGCATTTTAGAGTTAGGATGATAAGAAACCAATGTGTGAACCAACCTGTAAAATTATTGAAGACTTCTGCAGCCAGCTTGCTTAAGTTAATAGTACCAAACTACTTGTCTGATTTCTTATGTAAAGTCTTTTGAGACCCCCAGTTGCAAATCCCCGAGGTTTGGTGTTTGTTTTTTTTTTTAATTTGTAACTTGTCTGGGAAGTATTCTCTGTCAAATGTTTGTACTGTGTTATCCTTTAGCCATTTTAACACTTTCTATTCCACAACTGATAGTAAATACTTTGGAAGGTTGTGGTGTTTTTTGTTTGTGTTCCCCTACCCACCCCCCCCCCCACCCCCACCCCCCCCCCGCCTTTTTTTTCCCCACTTTAAGGTTTGAGTCACTCATTTCCACGTTTGAGTTGTGGTGAACAAAGGCAATGATTTTGTGTAGGTTTTTTAGTATTCTGACCCGATGATAAGTTAATGTACAGCTTCCAAACCCCCCCTTTTTTTTTAAAGCGTATTTTTTTTACTCACAGAACCTTTCTGGTTCTCTAAATTCATGACTCCTTTAAAATCAAAGCTCTGGTACGTTCATGACTTCAGTTTTAGCCTCCTGTACACATTGTGTATAAAGACTGCTCAGCAGAGCTGGCAATACTCCTACCTCAGTAAGATAGGCTTACTGGTGGTAGGCCTAAATGAGAGTACAAGATTTTAAAACAAAAATAGTTGAATATGAAAAGAACCTGCTGTCACTGTGTCCCCCCAAAAAACCAAACACACAGTCTGTAACATCTAACTCCAGCACCAAATAAAAATCATAAAACAGATATGCCATGATGAAGTTACAAATGGAATTAGAAATTCTTACATAAACAGTAAGCACTCAAATCTGAAAATCATTATCACCATCTAAACAGACAGAGTTTAAAAGCTGTCATGAACTGCATGGAATGCCAGTGCTCCATTGTGATAATGCTGCTGTTCTTGCAACAGCATGATGCAAAGTATCTTTGAAATAATGTTAACATTTGTTACTTCCAGATATCTGCAGCTAGACATGAAAATACAGTCAGGATGGAGTTAAAACTGAGATGCGTTCTGTGTTCAAGTAATATGTCCCAAATGACTGAACTAATATTTGACTGAGAGCCATCGCTCAAATTTTAAAACTTTGTCATTTAAGGGATATTATTTTCATAGATTAAAGCACCACAGTTTTAAGTATATCCTGAATTTAAACTTGGCATGGTGGCAGTACGTACTTAAGAGTTCCTGCAGGCCTGGAGTACTGTCTGTTAATTCAAACTTTTAAAATTTCAGGGCTAAGTGGCTAGAAGAGAAGTGACTGAAGACAGAGTCTTATTCTGTATGGTAACTCACCGCATCCCAAACTAGGAGATTGTTAGCTGCAACTGTGGTTTTCCTCTGAAGTAAGATGTCTTCTATCTTACAGCACCTCTTCTCCCCTCTCTCATGTTAGTAGTTGTTCAAAAATTAAGCTGGATTCAATGCACATTTGCCAATCCCAGGGGCCAGTATAGGACCTATTTTAGAGATGTGCTAAGCACACTGACATGATTTGCAAACTCAGAGCTGAGTTTTCATGGTTTTGGAAAGAATTTGCTTATTCAAGCATGTTTAACAGCTGTATTTCCAAGGAACAGAGAAAGAGACTGATGTATTGAAGGCCACTGATCTAGAAAATTGTTTGGAACAACTGTTTTCTTCCTTCATCCTGTAACGGGAGCTGGTAAGGCTATTCTGGTCCCTTCTCAGAACTTCTACCTACTTTTTCACCCTACAGGATTATGAGGAATAAACTTAAATGACTCCTGCAGCTGGTTTAGCATTGCTTGCTTTCTCACAGGGTTCATCTTGATCCCTGCAGAATCCAGCCTGTAAAACACAACGCCAGCATGTTGTGTCTCAGACATCCTGCTGACACTACTCTGCTTATCTAATCATACTAATATTGACATATGACTGTTTCTCCTTTATTCTGTCGCAACCCTTGTTCTTTAGATACATACAATTTAGTGCAGATATGTCAATATAATCTGGGCTTTTAGCTTTCAGTCATGTACTGGAATCCTCTGGTGGATTTAAAGGTCATCACCAGGTAAGAGGTCGCTATTAGGCATGTACCTACAAAACATGAATTGTTTAATCAGTGATTTTGAGATTTTAAGGTTGGTTTTGATCTAATTTGAGAACAATAGAAAATTTAAATTTCAAAGTGTATCTGCAAGACTTGGAGAATAGTTGAAATGTTTAACTTTGAATTTGTAAATGTAAAAATTCTTTTTTTTATACTGCTACAGTTTAAAATAAGGCTACCTTGAAAAAGAGCTCCAAACCTCTAAACTTCCCTGTTCTTACAAAATGAAGTTTTACTCATAAGAATGTGTAGTGTCTTTTTGCTTCATTTAAAAAACTTTTTGTGTGTTTTTTTTTTCCCCAAAAAATTGTAAGAGACCTTTATGTTTTCCAGAAGATGATTCTACTGGTAAAGATTATTTGAGCAATGTGAGCAGTATTAGTCTTTACAGTTAATACTGTTCTCTTTTAAGAAAGTCTATTAGTTCCTATCTTTCCGCACACCTATCTTGCGTACTCTGAGTCATGACCCACAGCTGCTATAGGCTGGCTCAGCTCTCCAGGCACAAGCCCTCTTCATACTATCCAAAACCATAGCCCAACATCTACTGGCTTTGTAAGTTAAAAGCCTGTTTACCAGCTGAAAATTAGAGATAGCCCTAGGCCAAAACTTTATAAGATTCAAAACAATTTTAAGCTTTGACACTGGAAATATGATCTAGATAGTCTTGATGCTATGCTAACAAGGTGGAGACAGATAATGTTTCTAAAGTGTCAGCAGAATTTTATTAATCTTAGTTTTCTAATGAGCAGCTATGAACTAGGAATACTTTCATCTCCATATCTCCATTAAAGAGATAGTTGTGATTGAAGCTTCTTATATATCTCTATGTATTATTACTTGAAAATGTAAGATGTAAAGATTTTATCTGATATTTTATTATAGAGGTTTTCTTTTTAAAGGTACTTGCTTAAACAATATTTAGTCCTAAGGAGTGAATGGATTGTGTTCCTTATTCAGAAACAGGGTATTTTACAATTTCACAGAGTGAGTGCTAATAAACTAGCTTGTAGAGGGTTGTAGAACGAGTAATACTTCTTGCTGGGTGAAATCTATTGCATAATGTTAACCTTTTGTGTGAGCCAAGCTGCTCAGGGTAGTAAACAATACATAAATTGCACTGATAGTGCAGCCTCAGAAAAGAAGCAAGTTATGATTGATTTACCATAGCAATGCCATTATACCTCTGGTACATTGAGGTTCATATCATGCCCCTAGCACTTGTAATTCGCTATTAAAATTACAGAGTCAAACTCTTTTGTAAAACCTGGGATCCCACTTTTCCCTTTGAATGTTTTCCTGTACCAACACAAGGTATTTTGGCCAGTGGGCCTTAAAGGAAACGTTCCTTTTAAT
Source organism: Gallinago jamesoni (assembly GCA_025769975.1). Lineage (NCBI taxonomy): Eukaryota > Metazoa > Chordata > Aves > Charadriiformes > Scolopacidae > Gallinago > Gallinago jamesoni. The sequence goes on from JAOQGH010000032.1 coordinate 26,172,277, forward strand.
TCTGTAATTTCAGAAATTTTTCTACTATGATATATTAGGATAAGGATATATTTCTAGTGCTGTTCCATGAACAAAAATCTTTCAAAAATTAGTCAAGATCTGCAGATTTTATGAGATTCAGGTTTTTTAAAGCCAAACAGTATGTTTTTTGCCTGGTTTCTAGGAACTGTGTTCCTAGAGCTGTAATCCCTGAATTTCCTTGTGGTGTTTGCAAGGGCACAGAGTTGAGAAGAACTGCAAGATTCCTGAGCTGGCAATACTGAAAACTGAGTATCTATCTTAGCATGCTATTAATCTGTAGTGCCACTGTGAGGCTCTGGAAGCTAGAATGTAGTAGCTCTGCATGTTTGAGTCTGCCTTGCCAAGTTAAAAATGAACAAATAGAACTGCTGGGAATTCACTTACCACAGTGAAGAGAATTACTTAAAGGAAATACATGAAAAAAGCTGTCAGTTGAATATTTTTACATATCTATCTAAATAGTTCCCCTAGAATTATCCGTTGCTATGTCTTTTCATTCAAGGGTTTTTAGTTACAGGATGTAATTTTTTAATTCTATTTAAATAGTTAATCCAACTAAGAGTTGAGAGAAAAAAAGGTGCAAATGTTAATGAAAGGAATGGGTATGTCTATTTTACCTGTCAAGTGATGGAATTCTAATATGACTACTATTTTCAAATAGGTTTATTTCAATTGGTTTGAATGACAATTAACAGAGAGCGTTCTTCTAACTTTGAAATAAGTAAATAACACATAAGATTGCAAATCATGCTAACTTTGATGTAATTAGCTACAGCTTCACTGAATTTCCTAAGAGAAACCCACCTCAGGGAGGATTTGGCCCTTTAGAAGATTGGAGAAGCTGATTATGCGTCATCTTGCCCACTGCCAGTCACCATCTGGTGCGCTGGCACCCTGGGGTGGTTTAAATGTGACAGTAACATTACACAGGTGCACGAAAAGCAGGAAAAAAAAATACAATAGTGAATCAGGACCATGAAGTACTGTTGGGAAATACTTTGTTTACAGTGTACAAACAGATTGTTCTGCTTTGAGAAAGAGAATTTGGCTCCGTTACGTATCTGGCCAAACTTTATCAGACTTGACATAAACAAAAGATCAAACTTTCTGATTGAGTCTGTATATGACAGGAATATAGACAAAATCTGGAGCAGTCCTTCAAGTGTTACATATACAATTTGAAAGGTACAGGATGTCTGGCCTTATTGTTAGTATGCCCTTCTAGCCCTTGCAGTCTCTTTCGGTAATGCTCAGTTTAGAAACTTTTTTTTCTTTTAAACTAGATCAATATGAATGCATCACTCCTTGAGGAAAAATTTTGTCTGTCTCTCAGAAATAGAGCAGGATTTTCATTCTGCAAAGGATTGGAAACAGAGAATAAGTCGTAATGGTATTATCCAGGAATTCCTTGAACTTTTTAACATTATGCAAATACGGGCCTAAGAACAAATGTAAATATAAATTTGTTTAATTATGCTAATTTAAATAATCCTTTCTATTTCTGTTACTGATAAAAAGAATCTCTTAAAATAATAACTTCCGAGAGTAACCCTTTGGCCCTGTACAATAGAGCACCAACAAATCTTTTTGAGGCAACCAGCAACCTGTTTTGATTTACCTGATTTAACCAGTTTGCAGTTTCCAGTTTATCTACTGGTCATAAGGCACTCTTCAAATATAGGCTTTTTAAAATTTCAGAACGCTTTCAATAATCAACTGTTACTAGAGCTGTGTTTAGAAATAGACACACCAAAGAAGAAAGTATAGGGGGTATCAGTTCTGCTGCTGACATAGCTGCTGCCTAAAGAAGAATGTTGTGATTCCCTTAGCAGCCAAGGAAATCTTGTGTTGATTTCTCTGGAAGAGACCCAAACCGCACACATAAATGGAGAGGTGGGTAGGGTGGAACAATTCCAGCCACCGCTGGTGGTATAACCAGTGCAGATGGGGACTATCACTTGCAACAACCTGTGACTAAATTGTGCTGGGGCTATTTTAGCTGCCACCACCCAAAGATGAGGGAAGCATGAAGGTATCTTAGCTATTTGGGCTCCAATTCGGAAAGATTAACATTTTGGGTTTCCAATAACAGAATTTATATGATTGTAGCCTTCTCTAGATTTTTTTTTTTTCTTGGAACTGGGTTATGGCTGCTGGTACAAAGTCGTTTATGAAGAATTTATCCAAGCGAGTGGCACTGCTTGTGAAGTATGTTTACCTGTGCCGCCTCCATGGTGCTGTTACCCAGACCGCTTGGCACCCATGGTGCAGAATTCTGGTTTCAGGAAAATTGGCATTGGGGAAAGTGTCTCAGTTCATGTGATTCAGCACAGTTCCACGGAGGTCTAAATGAGAATATGTTTTTAAAAAAATAATTTAAAAATGTTCTATCTCTGCCCACTATAGGGATATATAAGAAATCTGGAACAGGCAGTTATAGAACAACTTGTCAGTAGTAAAATTATCTCCGGAGCTAGAGCTGCTATTTCATGGCTGCTGTCCTGAAACATGAGGATCTCTACCCAAACCAGTTGCGTGACAGCTTCCAGGACCAGTCCTGATTTTTTCTGTTTGTTAAAAAGGATGCATGAAATCACCTTTTTTTTTTTTTTTTTTTGGTGTAGCCTAGGTACAAATTCGTGTCTCAGCCGGAGGGAGGGAGGGAAGGGGCCTGAGAGAACAGGGTCCGTTCCAAGGTCCAGCTGCCTTGACGGTGGAGATACTGCGGCTGAGGTGTGTGCGCCTGGCTGGGGCCTGAGCGTGGACCTTGGCCTGGACTATCCCACCGGTTTTGTGGCAGATCATGGCAGGTGGGCAGCTTGTGGGGCCCGGGCAGGGGGGCGGTGGGGAAGGCGGGTGGGCTGAGCTCGGCGAGGGGGGGAAGTGGGGTGTGTGTTACGTCGGAAAACAGCCCTTGGGGCACTTCAGAAAAGGGTGCGTGCCTCCGTGGATGTGCCTGATGGTTTTATGACCCTTGCCCCCCTACCCCCCGGGGTCAGGGCTAGTAGCAGCCAGGAATTTTGCTGCCTTCCCCCTCTGTCTGCGCGTGGGGTCATCCCCGGGCAGCCCCACTGCCACCCTTCTGTCGCGATACAGGGTTACGGAGCGGCCCTTCGGCTGCCCTCAGCCCCGGGTCGGCGGGCGTTCGGCCGGCAGCCTGACATCGCGGCGGAGACCGAAAAGCACGCACCGCTCCCGCCCGCCCCGTCCGGAGCCGGGCTGCCGCCCGCCCCGTCTCCCCACGACGTCCCCCGGGGAGGGGCCGGACCGGACCGGGCGGCAGCCGCGGGCAGAGGCGGCGCCGACGGGAAGGCGGTCCGGAGGGGTTGCGACGTGTTGCTCCCTCAGCGACGACACTCGACGCGTCCCGTGGGGCTAGAGATGCTCTCAGGCGTGGGGGCGCGGGGCGCCCCAGCTACGGCGAGCTTCGCCGACGACGTGCTGCGCGTCTTCGGTTCCAACCACAGCCTATCGGCCGAGCAGCTCTCCGCGCTGCTGCGGCAGCTGGGTGCCGCGCCGGCCCTGGACGCGGTGCTGCCGTTCACGCCCCTGCACCACAACCAGGTACCGCGGTTTGTCCGGGTGCGGTGGTGAGGGCTGGGCTAGAAAAAACACGTCCAGGAGCAATGGGGCGCCGAGGCGGGTGGGCAGCTCCTTAGTTTCTTTAATCTCATCGTCGTTGTGTTTTCTCACGGTGAAGCAGGGAGAGAGGGAGGGAACAAAGTTCTCCTGAGACGCTGGGCCTGAGTTTCGGAAAGGTACCGGTCCGCCGGTGAGAGCGATTTGTGGCCGGAGGGAAAGCTGCCATCCATCAGTGATCCATCACGGCAGTGCGGGGCTGCCCGTGGGATTAGCTCTACCCCTTCATGGCTGAGCTCTTAAACTGGCACTTCTCCTGGGTAAATAACGCCTGGATGCAAAAAGCATATGAGAATCAGCTAGTGTTTCCCGCTGAGAATTGTATAAGCAAACCTTCAGGACTTGTTAAAATACAATTGTCACATGATAACACAAACTTGATTATAGGCAGGTCTGCTTGTGTAAAGAAACTTTTTTCAGAAATTTTCACATCTTTCTTCTAAGTTGAGTGCAAAGGGTACACTCATCAATGCATCTACTGAAAGCTGTTTAAAAGGATGTTTAATTTACTGACTAAATATCATTGGAATACCAGTTTTCATGAAAAATGTTACTCTGTTTAGTGTCTCCATGCAGAACTCAGACCTCATTGCTACTGTTAAAGTCTCTGTAATTTCATGTATTTGTAGTGTCCTAGACTAAGTTTGTTTTCTTGAAGGGAAATTTTGAGGTTTGTGATTTCCTTATGCTCAGGAATCAAGGACACAAAATCAGTCATGAAAATGAAAGGAAAGCAGGGATGACTGTTTGCTCTGGTTTGGTTCAACTTCCTAAGAAACAGAAGAGGCATGGTTCTAGGGGCCTTGAGAATTTTTTTTCAGCATTTATTGTAGTAGCTCTTTTGCTTATTCCATGAAGGAGCTTGAATAAGCTCCTTGAATAAGCTCCCTTTCTTTTAGGAAGAGTACAATTCTGATGTCTTTACCCTCACCAGAGGTTTAAGTGAGAGTTAGTTCTACTGAAATCAATGTAGTGTTCAGGATGAGCGTGGCAGTATTTGCCAGAATCACTGCTTTAAAATCTCACAAATTGAACACTGTTCCAACACAGTGTATTAAAAACATAAACATTTGCAGCCACACACGCTAAATACAAGTTTACAGTGTTGAATATGGCTATGAAAAGAAGCTTTCTTTAAACCGGGATAGAAATGAGTAGATTCTGTAGTCCTTCAGGTTTTCCCTCTGCACGTAGCCCTCGTACACAGGCTTTGGCACGAGGTACAGAGGAAATAAAAGAAAAAAAGCAATACTCTTTCTTATCATTTAAATGAGCATTCCTTACAAGTCGTTTGAAGTTTAACTGAAACAATATTTTTTTACAAGCCTGCTCTGGTTGTGTCCATTTTGAATAATATCTAGGATACCACCCTAAAATGTGCATACTTGCTGAGTTACTGCTGTTCTTTGTTAAAATTGGATTTACAGCTTCTCCATCAGGTACGTGCATTTAAGCAAGTGCATTTTGCCTCATGGCTTTTATTCCTTCATAGATATTATATAGTATATCAGTGACCTTGGGCAGGCGGCGCATGCGAATGCATACTCATACCAAGTAAATCAGACATGATAATTTTCAAAGGCTGCGACTCTTTGTGCTTACAAGTTGATAATTTATAGTATCTACTGGTTATGACAGAAAACATAAAGTGGCCTAATCTAACTTCGTGTGTTGGAAGGCACCAGAAGCCTAAGGTCTACTGATTCTCGAAAGAAGGAAACACTCTGGAGAGTGTTTCAGGTCTTTCTCAGATCTGAATTGTCTATTCAGGCTGCATAAGTGTCTGACTGTAGGAGGAAGCAAGGTTTATCTTAGCCTTTCAGTTCTTAACTTCAGGGTTCAGAGCTAGTGTGAGGACTCCTAGGCCTTTCTTCCAATCAAGATAATACAGCCCTGCTCAGCCAAGCCTGAAGTAATTTTTAGTGGAGAGCAGATCTGTAAGGGACAGGCGATACAGGACTTCAAAAACTGGTGGGAAGGAACAGTTTTTCTTAGTTTTATCCCAGTATTAGTGTTTTGTTTTAATCTTTTATTCGTAGTTTTGGTAAGCCTGTTAATCTCACAAGATCCACCAGAAGCTGATCCATTTTCTTAAAAATTGAAAGAGTTTGGATATGCAAGTCAGAAAGAAGATGGTGCTTGATGCTTTGTTTTACCTTGATACCAGGATGACTTGAAAGGATAAGGGAGAATAAAAAATAATTTAATTTGTTGATGATGGTGTACAAACATATATTCATGTAGGCATTTATGGTAACTTAAGTCCTATCATGTCCATGAGGATGCTAATTTTTTTTTCCTGTAAAAGGCAAAAAAGAAAACAAATTTTTTGAATACTGTTTTGGATTTTTTGGTTGAACTGTCTCCAATTCCTTATGCTTTTGGTTGATTTTTTTTTTTCATCATGCACTTTTATAATTCTCTTTATTTTGTGTTTATATTTTCTTTCCTCTTCAGTTTTTGATAATCACCTTTTCTTATATGTAAGCAAAGACTTCCTGTCAGAGAAAAAAGTAGTAACTGAGCAAATTCAAATAATGGTCACTGCTGTTTTTTCACATTTTACTGTGAAATTCCAAAACATTTTAGTCCTGCTAATAAGGATAAAATTAGCAGTTTCAGCGTAATAGATGATGGCATGCTTACTCTGTATTTTTTATTATTAGCAAGACCTAAAAACATGAAACTGTACTTGATTTTCTGTGATTGAGTTAGTACGATAGCCATATGTGTGTGCTGGAGGATTAAATTATACACTCAAAAGTTTTGGTCAGAAGATACATGGAAGATAAGTGGGCATTGCTAAGAAAGCTTGTTAGCATCACATTTATTCTGTGCATTCACTTAACCCGTATGTGCTGAAATCATGCTCCGATTTTCTTCTTTGACTTTTCTGAATTTATATTTATGCCAGTCTAGATATTACACCTGAACACTGTGTCTTAGTGTAATGCATTTTATTTTTTAAACAAAACATTTGGACAAAATTAAGTTAAAATCTTTATTAATATTCATGATTAGGTTTGATTAATTTTCACCTCAAGATGAGTCAAAACCCAGTAACATTAGACTTGAACCAAGCTAGTATCTGCTTTGATTTGAGCTTTTTCAGTAGTGCTCCATGTTCTACTAGTTACAACTTGAGCTTTTTTGGAAGAAGGGGGGTGCCCTGACAGAAGGTAGCTTATGGTCTTGATCCAACACCATGATCAAGTTGCCTGGCAAGTGAGAGGATAGACTTATTTGTCCTACACGCTAAGGGTCTTATTTCTATAATATCTTCAGGAAATTTCAGCATTCATGGACAGTTCTCAGCTCTCAGTATGAACAGCTGCCTTGAACACGTTCATGTGTTTGTGAAATCCCTAAAAAGCACATAAGTGTGTTCAAGCAGCTTCATCTGGTCTGACTTTTCCTCATGGAGTGCTGCTTATTGAAGGCATGGTCGTCTCCTAGCATCCAGTTCTTACCTGTGCTGAGTGACAAAATGGTGCCACTGCATCAGTATTAGTATAATTTGTTACAAGTTGAGGAAGAAGACATATATTGTATATCTATGACCACAAGTCATATGTCTCTATTTTGCCTTATCCAGACTCAGGCTAAGTTAAAAAAAAATAAATAATGCTGGTTAGACAGGTATTCACTGCATTCTTTCTTTGCAGTTACTCCTTTGTGACCCACTGGCTCAGCCCTGGTGTGGGCTAGGCTAGCATTTAATCAGGAAACGTCTAGAAACTGCAGTCCTGGTTGCTGTTGGGTATCTTGCTACTTCACATGTGGAATGCTACAGATAAAACAAAGGTAGAGCAAAGATAAGAACGTGACAGAAGATCAGAAAAGGGACTGAAGCATTTACAAGATGGCTGGTAGTGTAGCATTTTATGTTAATTTTCCAGTTAGAGGTCCTCTCTGCATTATTTTTACGTGAGCAATTATCCCATCCTTTCATTCAAAGGATGTGGTCAGCTGGCATCTGCTTTTCATTATAAAGATGCTGGTGTAAAGAGATTCTATGTAGTAATGTATCACTTTTTTTCATTTAATACCTTAAAAAAAACCCAACACCATATTGGTTGTAGTTTTCGGAGAGCCTTACCAGGAGGAAGGTAAATGTTTGAATGACCCAGTTGATGATTTAATTTTTTTTTTAAAGTCTGAATGCTTTGTAATTCTGCTGATTTAAGTTCTCCCTAATTTTGATGAAAGCATTTTTTAAATTGTTTTTTAACAGTTGAGGGATGTGATCAGTGATGTCATATCTTTTTTGCAGTTGTTTGTTAAATACTGGGTGACAGTCCCCTCAGCTAAGTGCTGTGACAAGGTTTACTGAACAGCAGGGGACAGACATGGCAGTAGAGTTGGTGAGCCAGGTCTTCATTCTCAGTCCCCTGTTCCATGAGGCTAAATTTCCTTTCTTCCTTTCTGCTGAGATCATCTGTCAGTCTTACAAAATAAATAGCTTGTGTTTTCACAGCAGTGTGGCTGTCTTAATGCATTTATCCGCCAAAGACAAATGCAGAGTTTTGCAGTGTGCAAACATGAGTTGCTGCAATCCAAGGCTTCCAATAGATTTAATCTTTTAATTAATCCTTTTAATTGTGCCACTGAACTCATGCAAGCTTGCTTTTTAGCTCTTCAATATATGTAGGAGTTTACTGAGAGGATGAAGTGACTTAAAACAATGAATCATTTATAGGAATCATTATCCTCTGGGATTGTCCCTGATCAAAATAATAATAGTAATTAAGTAAAATGCTGTTTCTCATCCTTACATAAAGAGCTCTTCTCCGATGCTATTTCTTGCTTATTTGTTTGTATGTAGCCAAAGTCTCAAGTTTACTAATTCATGCTCTGTGTGATTTATTTTCTCTCCATAATCTGTTTTTCTACCTAGAACATAGTTTGGATTTTTGTAAGATAATATTAATACAAATATATTAGTATTTTAAAACACTAGTAATCCGTTCTGTATTTCTAGGAATGATATAGTTAAAGATTATTTCTTTTGGAGGTAGTTACATTACAAATTCTCAGCTCCTACTGACTTGTTTTTCTTAGGGCTTTTCACTGTACACTTCCAGAAATGGCTCTATAAGCCACTAATACAAGAAGCGCTGTATAGGAACTATTCCCATAGACTGCAACTGTCCTCTCTTTGTTCCACACTGGACATATTAGTCATGTATTTTGCGTTATTCCATAATGGAGAGTTAACAGTAAAATGGTTAGGCACATAACCAGTGCCACATAACCAGAAAGCTCCTGAGGTTCGTGTATATTAAAGACTGTATCTTCAGGGGTGATTTCTCCGTACACTACTTCCATTGAGATTACATGGAGCAACCAAAAAAACATTTTCTGCTGTCAAGCTATATTTATTTTATATGTGATACTTTGACATTTGCATTGACATTGGAAGATGAAAGTACATACACATTGCTTGTGTATATGTGAGCCTTCAAGGTTTCATGGCCTTAAAAAAATTGATACTTATATTTATTTAGCTTCAAGCATGTACTTGACTGCTGTGCTAGACTGGGTTGCTGTAAAGGAAGGATAGAAACATGTTGGATGTAGCTGAAGTCACTTGAATTGGCCTGCATGTTCTTTTCCTCCAAGCTGAATCAGAAATAGTCACATTCAAAGGATGTGTGCATGCCTTTGACCTTTTGGACAGTATTGGAAAAATTTTTATTAACAGAAGTGGAAGCAGCTGTTGAAATAAATGACTTGCGGTTGCTTTGGCTTATCTCTAGAAGGAATTTGCTTTACCAATAATCTTGAATTATTGGAGAAGTGCTGTGGAATCTGAAGGCTAGGAAAACTGCAAAGAGCAGTGAATAACCATTTATTTTTATTTTGCTAAGGCTTCCAACGCTTAACTTTTGCAACCATGCAGAGATTTGCTACAGGGAGAGTTGTACTCTGACTTGATGTCTCATATAGAAGGAAATTGTTTGACTTTGGTTTTGTCTTGATACCATTGCTTGTACCTTGTACAGCAATGAGCCAAATCCCTTTTGCTTATACCCCAAAAAACCCCACTCTTTCCTTATTGAGCATTGTAGGAAATAATGAATGTGAATAAACGGAAGGTGTTGGATGAAAAACTACAGTGGTACAGAACATTTCATATAAAAATGCTCAGTTTTTCTGTAGATATATATATTAAGGTGTTTCTTGGTTTGTCTTTTATCTTTTTGGTTGAAAATAACAAACAGAGCAACCAGCCTTCCTCCTGTCCTGGTTGGGCACTGCTAAGAGTATTTGTCCTTGACCTATTAGATACTGTTATGTCCTGAGCTGAAGTGAAGATCCCAACTAAGAGTTTATCTCATTGGAGTACAGGGTGGTTTTACAAAACATGTTTCATGTTAACAATTATTGCTATAAAATGAATGAAAAATGTTGAGTACTGCTAACATTTAGACCGTTTTTAAAGAGCTAATTGGGGCAGAGAAATAAGAAGTGTTGTAGAGAAAAAGTGGTGGCTTACATGAATTACATTACACTTATATATGTCACTGAATCACCAATAATTTTCTGGCACACTCTGTCATGGAGATTTTAACTGTATCTGGTCTGCCTTTAAATGTGATTTAATTACTTTGAAGCTATTTTTCCAAATATGTAAGGTTTAACTCTCCAGGTTCATGGGGCATAAGATTTGCAAATATCTATTTAAAACATGTTTCATTGATCTGTGATTTATCTTACTTAAAATACTTTGAATCACTTCTGCTTCACATTAAGCAATCACAGTGTTTTCACACACAGCATGCAAACACTGTGTACACTTCCTTGAAAATGCATTACGGTATTTTTATGTTGTAATTCTTGTGTTTCTCATGGTATGACTTTTTTTTTTTTGGTTTTGCTTTAATGTATTAAGTTGGCAAAATTCCTTTTTATTCCAGTGCTTGACCAGTGAAGAAATTTTTTCTTTGCATGGGATACCGAACAACAGCCATGTATCAAATACAAGCTTCTCTACAGTATGTCCTGCTGTTTTGCAACAGCTACTTTTTCACCCATGTGATCATCAGGAAAACTTTGAGGATACATCTAAACCACATTCTTTACAAGGTTAGTTAATATTAATTGCATTAATACTGCAACTGGACTGGGGTTTCCTTAGGAGAAGAGTAAGCATTTGCCTGTGTGTCACAGGAGAGTCTTGTTTAGGAAGATATAGTTGTAAAGTGGGAACATAAAATTAAAATAATGTTTCAGGTCAGTGGATTATCTAAACAAATATCCTGTCTCTTAACAGTGATCTTTCCAAAATGATTTAGAGAAAGGCGAAAGAACTGAGTAGGTAGGTATGGAATAATTTGTCCATTAAAGGACTAGTCTTTCTCACCTGTTTTATTTGGATAATGGTTTGTGCCCTGAAACATAAGGGCTCTTGCTAATAGCTGGTTAATAGCAGAGAAGATGGGAGTACAGAATGGAAGTTTGTGCAGGTAATTTGCAGTGGGAAATCGGCCTTGGCAGGGTGTGTGTGTATCAAGGTAACTTAGGGTAAAATTACTAGGGGACTGCATTCAAGGGGAATTATTTGCAGGTGGGAGTTGTGACATCAGGGGGGCCAGTGACTGTTTTACTGAGAAAAAAATGCTCATATTCTTTCCAAACTCGGACTTCTGCTTTCATATCATCTTCTGTGCTGCCTCCTCCACATGGAACATCTTCACATGGCTGAGTAGCCTTAATATTCCTTCCTTCTATTTTTCTCACTATTTTTTCTATATTGTGCACAGTACTGTACAGTAAAAAAATGTAGGTCAGGGAAGATTCAGCTGGTTAATGAAGTCAATTGTTGCACTGATAAGGATCAAATATGTAATTGTCTATTTATTTGTCTCAGTATTCCAAATAAATTTGTTGTTCCAAGGGACTGTCTAAGTTAAAAGTAATGATCTTGGATAAGCAGGTGCCTAAAGGCAGTATTTATGAGCAAAGATAGAGCAGTGTTTTCCATAACTTTTGAAATATTAGTGTTAATAACATTCTGATTAATCACAGAATTGTAGAGGTTGGAAGAGACCTTCAGAGATCATCTAGTACAACCCCCCTGCCAGAGCAGGTTCACCTAGATCAGGCTGGACAGGAATGCATCCAGGCAGGTTTTTAAGATCTCCAGAGAAGGAGACCCCACCATGTCTCTGGGCAGCCTGTTCCAGTGCTCTGCCACCCTCAAAGTAAAGAAGTTTTTCCTCATGCTGAGCTGGAATTTCCTGTGTTCCAGCTTGTGTCTGTTGCCCCTTGTCCTGTCACCAGGCACTGCTGAGGAGAGTCTGACCCCATCCTCTTGACACCCACCCTTTAGATACTTTTAAGTATTGATGAGATCCCCTCTCAGTCTTCTCCAGGATAAACAGACTCAGGTCTCTCAGCCTTTCCTCATAAGAAAGGTGCTCCATTCCCTTGATCATCTTTGCAGCCCTCCACTGGACTCTCTCCAGTAGTTCCCTGTCCTTCTTGAACTGGACACAGTACTCCAGATGTGGCCTCACCAGGGCAGAGTAGAGGGGGAGGATGACCTCCCTCAGCTTGCTGGTCGTGCTGTTCTTAATGCACCCAGGAGAACATTGGCCTTCATGGCCACAAGGGCACATTGCTGACTCATGGTCAACTTGTCCACCAGGACTCCCAGGTCTCTCTCTGCAGAGCTGCTTTACGGCAGGTCAGCCCCTAACCTGTACTGGTGCATGGGGTTATTCCTCCTTAGGGGCAGGACCCTACACTTGCCCTTGTTGGACTTCATCAGGTTCCTCTTCACCCAACTCTCTGGCCTGTCTAGGTCTTGTTGAATGGTGGCACAGCATTCTGGTGTGTCAGCCACTCCTCACAGTTTTGCGTCATCAGCAAACTTGCTGAGGGTGCACTCTCCTCTCATCCAGGTTGTAGACAAATATATAGATCAAGACAGGACGCAGTACTGACCCCTCAGGAACACCACTAGTTACAGGCCTCCAACTAGACTTTGCGCCGCTGATCACAACTCTCTTAGCTCTGCCATTCAGCCAGTTCTCAATCCACCTCACTGTCTACTCAGCTAACCCACACTTCCTAGGCTTACCTATGAGGAAGTTATGGGAGACAGCATCAAAAGCCTTGCTGAAGTCAAGGTAGACGATGTCCACTGCTCTACCCTCATCTACCCAGCCAGTCATGCCATCGTAGAAGGCTATCAGATTGGTCAAGCATGATTTCCCCTTGGTGAATCCAGGTTGACCACTCCTGATAACTTTCTCTTACTTTACCTGCTTAGAGATCACATCCAGGATGAGCTGTTCCATCATCTTTCCAGGGATGGAGGTAAGGCTGACCAGCTGGTAGTTTCCCAGGTCCTCCTTGCCCTTTTTGAAGACTGGAGTGATGCTGGCTTTCCTCCAGTCCTCAGGCATCCCTCCTATTCTCCGTGACCTTTCAAAGTTGATGGAGAGCAGCTTCACAATAACATCTGCCAGATCCTCAGCTCTCATGGGTGCATCCCATCAGGGCCCATGGATTTGTGGGTGTCAGGTTTGCCTAAATGATCTCTAACCCGATCCTTCTTGATGGCCTTAGCGGTAAAGACTGAAGCAAAAAAGGCATTCAGTAGCTCTGCCTTCTCTGCATCCTCTGTCACCGGGGCACCCACCTCATTCAGCAGTGGGCCCACATTTTCCCTGGTCTTCCTTTTACTGCAGATGTACTTGAAGAAGCCCTTCTTATTGTCCTTGAGATTCCTTGCCAGTTTTAATTCCAAGAGGGCCTTAGTCTTCCTCGTTGCAGCCCTGCACACCCTGACAATATTCCTATATTCCTCCTAAGTGGCAAGTGCCCTTTTCCATGTTCTCTAAACGTCGTTCTTCCATTTGAATTTTTCCAGAAGCTCCTTGCTCATCCATACAGGTTTCCTGCCTCCTTTGCCCAATTTCTTACTCATAAGGGTGAACCAATCTTGAGTTTGGGTGTCACATTTATGTGATGATAACTGTTAAGAGTTATAGATCATTCCTAAAACTTAGCTGCATAAACGAATAATTAGAATTATATTTGATTAATCACTGAAACCATGGCATCAGTTTGCCATGGTTGTTCTGGCTTGCTTATACCATATGAGGACAGATATTGTCAAGAAGTCCACAATATCTTACTACACCAGGAGGCAGGATCTGTCTTTCTCTTTTTTTTTTTTGTTTTGTTTGGGGCTGTTTAATTAGATTGTACATGGAAAGTTTGACCTGTAGTTAACCTCCTAAGCTGTTTAGACCATTCCTCTTGCTTTTCTTTTATCCTGCCAGCTCAGAAGCAATGTCCAGTAGCCAGATAAGCAAGGCAGTCTTCTCCCTGCCCCTCCCTTGGCTGTAGTGCAAGAAATCTGCAAGGCTCATGGTTAGGGTTGTTTAAAACCATAGGCATATAAGGCTGTGACACATAGTGGTACCTGTTTTAAAGGGAGATTCACAGAAAGGACCAGTGCCAAATGCAGATATTGATTTATGCTCACCCCCACCCCATCACAAAATGAATCTGCATTGTGGTAGGATTGAGACCAGGTGATTTTACTCACTGCCTATGAAGCCAAATCCTCAATGCATGTTTCCAGCTGTGCTTATGTGGATCTTCTGCCCAGGGACTCCCACACACTTACCAATATTCTCTCTTCCAAAATATGAAGAGACAAGACATACGGCAGAAATTAGTACAATAAGCTTTATGGGCTAGCTTCTTGCAATTAAAAAAAAAGTGCTGCTGAAGCAGAGTAAAAGTTAAAACGCAGCATATAGCATGTCCTTTTTCCTTGGGGTTTGTATATCTCCTGTCTAACCTAGCTGACCTGAGGGGCATGTTCATGTCCTTCCCTTTCTTGCTTCTCTGGAAGGCAAAAGGAAGGTGTATAGAGCTGTATGAAATAGCTGGAAATGCCCAGTGCTTTTCCTCTGTCCAAGGTGAACAGGTTCTTTGCTCTCTGCCTGGCTTCTTCAGAAAGGTATTCATACCCTTATTTCCTCTTCATCCCAGGACGGGGCTCAGGAAGCCCCACAGCAGTTGTCCTCACTTAGAAGGAACAATGCTGAGCAATGGTGTCCTAAAAGAGGGCATCTTACTTGCACTCCTGCTATTTTAATTTTTGGATTTCTTGTGGCTCTGGGTGTCTTGGCTGTCTCTTTGTTGGGGCTGCAGTTCTAGAGACAGAAAGAATAATGTTTATTAGCAAAAGCTGACTGTGCCCCCAGTCTCAGGGGAGAGGAGAGAGTTTGCGTCCTAAAGAGAATGCTCTGCTTTGATCCGTGAAGTCAGCCCTGCCAGCTTTCTGAGATGCATGGACTCATGAAAAGCTTAGCATGGATGAAGTCGTAATGAATCTAACCCATTTTAAGACAGCAGTGCATACACTATTTTGTGAAATACAGTCCATAATGCATTACCTTTGGCAACATTGGTTGTCTTGTAAATTTAAAACTTCCCCCCCCCCCCAATTTGTGCTATTTTTCTTGAAATACCAATTCCTAAAATTAGGTAATTATGGAGTAATCTTTTTTTTCTTTACAATTATACTTCAGGCCCTTCTGAACTCATAGACAAGCTTGCCACATGGCCTAGGAGCACCTTCCTGGAGAACTATAGGAAAGATCTTAGATTTATTTTATTCATTTAAAATTTTCATTAGTTTAAACTAGTCCCCATATTACTGAGGCTCATTGCAGGATCTGTGGAATGGCTACTCTTATTTTAACTCTTCCCTATTCTTCCACTTTGAGTAAATCAGAAACAAAATATCAATACATAAGATCCCAAGTTCTTTGGACTATCCCTAAGTTCTTTGGACTATCCAAACCTAGGACAGAATTTTAAAAGTAAAACCACATCTATCTTCTGGCACTCAGACCTCTGGTAAATTAGGAAGGAGAAAGGCTGACAGGAGAAATCGTGACAGTTGTATGTTGCATAACACATACTTCAAGTTAAGTGTCCCAATATGTTTTGCTGTTCTGACCCAGGAGTGCCAGCCAATGGAAGTTAGACCATTTGTTAGTGAAGCATATTAGTATTGTGAGAACTTCTTTCACAATTTGGCAATTACTTTTTTGTCTGTGTTTAGTTTTAAGCTCCATTCTCGTATCATTTTTGTCATCCACTGATTTACACACACAACTTGTGAATTTATCCTCTTTGTCTTTTGTTGTAAAAAGTAATTAGTACTGGCTTTTTGCATTGTCATTTTTGAAACTTGTTCTGATTTCCTGTGTCTGATGAAGTAATTTGTGCAAGTACACTAAACGCTTCATATCTGATAAATGTGATTATTTTGTTAAGGAACTTTAAAATGTGCATTTTGCACAGAATGTGTAGTAGTTGTCTGTATACAAAGTTGAGACAGACTTGTGCTTCTATAGTAATCCCAAACTGTAAATAGTGGGTTTTGACTTGTGATGGCATTGAAAGTCCATTTGTTAATTATAGACTTGATTTCAAAAAGATATTTACAAGCTTAATTGTAATGTATTTTAATGGAAATTAATCTCCTGGGTAGTTTAGTAAATCTCTCCATATCTAGTTGTTTTTTCCCTCCCTTTGTCTCTATCAAAAATGGCAAATGAAATGTTCTAATTGGCATTGTTTTACCTTCTGCAAATGCTTTAAATGTTTCTAATTTTTTACATTGAAAAATTGTTACGCTATGCAAGGTAGAGCCATCCCAGTTGCAGATGAGGAATCTAGCTTACATTTCTGCCAACTGTGTTGGAGGAAAGTTGGGCTGCAGGTCATAATCTCATCTGTTAAGTGTCTGCTAAGCAGGTAACTTCTGTACATATATATTGTAAAGCTTATAATGACGCAGCTTTCTGGATTACACCAAACCGTTTTCTTATAGCCAACATTGTGTTGGCTTTGATTATTATTTGGGGTTAATTTTTATACACAAATCCATTGTCTATGTGAATAACTGTGGTTCTGTGGCATCACTTGAGGCAGAAGTTGTAGATCTTTAAAGCTTTTCTCTGTACTCAGAGCAACTTGAGATGTCACTGGGAAAACTAGTACCCCTATATAGAGGGACGACTTTGTGATGCTTATGAGTAACAACACCAACCACCACCCTCCACCCCCAACCTATATTTCAGACTCCAGAATAATTGTGCTATGGCTTTTTACAAGTCCTGGTGTCTGAACTCTAAAAATCGGAGACTGCTTATGGTGAAGGAAGCTAAGTTATGATGAACCTGGTGCATTTGCACTTCTTAGGAAAACTTTTTCCATGTTGCGTACCTAAATCACATGTCCATCTTTTTGAAGCTAGAACCTCTTTTTTTCTATATGCGCTTTTTTTTTTTTCCTATTATAATTGTCTCTACTGTCAGCTGTCATGCATCCCCGGTTTGATAAGCAGTTATGGACAGTATTTTCAGCTACTTTGAATTGGAGAAGGAAGAGTGTTAGGAATAGAAAGTTACCACCTCAGGAAGATTTGAAAGAATCGTCCTTTATCAGGAAGAATTTTGGGGTCTAGTTCACCAAGAGAGCAGACTTTTTATCTTGGAGTTCCTTAGGAGTAAATGACAATTTGATCTAGCCCTGGGATTAGTAAGAAGTTTTGCCTTCTGTCCATGCTATAGCTACTTTGATTGTTGGCCAAAGACTTAGTTTTCACTCTTCACTGATTGTAGAGAGACCTGATTTATACTAGCAGCAGATAGACTATCCCAGATCTTATACTAGCAGTTTTCATTTTTAATGTGGTACTACCAGACAGTGTTTACAGATATTTCCTTTTTGCAGGTGTGCATCTTAAGTATCTATGCATTTTAAGATTTTTGTATTTGTGAAGTGTAATTTCAACCAGGGAATCACTCTTTTTCCCAATTCCATGCCAGTTGAGCTGTTAGTAAAATCACAAACAGCCTGAAGTGGGCGTTGTACTAAAATATTTTGTATTTCTGCTTGTTTATCCACAGTTTGGGGATTTGGGTTCCTGGCTGTGACTATCATAAACCTGGCAGCACTCCTGGGATTGATTTTAACTCCTCTCTTGAAGAAGTCATATTTCCCCAAGGTTTTAACTTACTTTGTGGGCTTGGCCATTGGCACTCTCTTTTCTAATGCAATTTTCCAGCTCATTCCAGAGGTAAGCAAGAGGAATCACTGTTTGGTTTGCATACTAGTTTCTAAAGCATATTAATTTTAGAAGCGTGCTGCAGAGGGGTTCTGTGTGTGGGTTGCAGTCTCCAAAGAGTTGCGGATGGGCCTCAGTGACATTAGCTACCACCTCTTTCTGGCTGGGTGAGGAGAACCGTCAAGATCCATGTCTAGTTGTGCCATGGGAAAGACCAAGGGCTATTCTGCCTCTAGGCAGGAGGAGAAATGCATTGGATAAAATTCTAGTGAACTTTATGGGGCTATAGGTTACACCCTCCTCATCTTGGAATTTACTACTATATTCTGCATGTAAAGTTCTACTAAATTAAAACACTGTTAACATTTAACTCAAAAAAAAATCTAAAATGATCAGGATCTTTGATAATTTCAGCTTCATGGAAACTCATGGTGGGTAAAGAGACAGTTTGTATTTTAGAGGACTATCTGTGTGTGGGATGTTTGTTTGTTTTTCTGGAAATGTGCTAAAATTACAGACTAATTTGCATTGCTTTTTTCTTTACTGTTAGGCATTTGGGTTTGACCCCAAAGTAGATAACTATGTTGAGAAAGCAGTTGCTGTGTTTGGTGGTTTCTATATTCTCTTCTTTGTGGAAAGGATTCTTAAAGTGATATTGAAGATCTATAATCAGGTAATGAAGAGGTATCACTAACTGAATAAGACTTGCCTTAAAGTACCTGTTATATTTTATGACATACTTCATAGTTTAATAATGTGGGTGGGTTTTTTTTCTATTTTATTTGAGGAATTCAGCCTTACCACATATTCTGATATGTCTGTTTAAAATCCATATGGATAGGGGAAGCAATTTCACTTTTTCAAGAGAGTTATAAGCAGAGTTGGGAATAGAATCGAGATGTGAATGTGGTCTGCTATCACTGGCATATGCTCTAGTTGCTCTCGGTGGCCAAGTTGTTGCTGTGCTACCTAAACAGTATGCTAAAAGTAAGAGATAAGTTAGGAACTTAGATATATTTGGAGTTCATTTATACATTTAAATGTTTATTGCTGCCTATTTAAGAATTTATGTGGTGCTGAAAGCAAGGCGGCATGAATATGATGCCCGCACGTTTTCCCTTTTGGTCTCTATTCTCTTACATTTATTATTTTGCTTTTGTTTTAATTAGCTCCCTACTTATTTATTTGCCACCTAGGCTGGACGTAATGATTCTGAAAATGGTGAACAGAATAATTCTCAGGATAAGACTAACCCATCCAAACCACCATCCTCCAGCAATGGGGGGACATGTTACGCAAATTCAGCTGTCATAGAAAGCAATGGGAATCTTGGGTTTGACAGCATCAGCGTGGTCTCAGCACAGGTATGAAAATTGTGTCTTTTTATTTATCTTCTTCCCTGCCAATTATATAAGCATATCTGAGAGGAGAGTTATTATGAATTTTAATTGCTTCTGTCAAGTTTTTGTAAACTTATAACTTGTTTGAGGTCTGTGAAAGAAACATGGAGTCTTGGGGTAAGCTTACAAAAGCTGAATGATGCATTCAATTTGTAGCCAACAAAAGGAGCTAATAGATATCAGTGTTGGAATGGGTAAGACAGAGATATATTTAATCAGATAATTCATGTAATTTGGATTTTGCTGTTATTATTTTCTTTAAATAGTGATAGTGTGTTTTAGTGTTGAGTGATCCATATTGTGTTCCCGGCTATGTAAAGACCTAAGTATGAGAACCTGGTTCCTCTGAATCAATGATTAAGGATTAAAACCAATACAGGAACTTTCGTGCAGTATCTTGTGAGCACTGCTTGTGCTAGGTCCAGTGTATTTGGTTACTGTGGGAATATGGAGTTAATGATGTAGAGGCAGAAGCCATTCCTCCTGGTTTAAGTATTATTTTCATTCAAATTTATTCTCTATATTTCTCTGTGTTTTTCATACTACAAATATGACTGACTTCTGTCTGAGAAGAAAATGAAAGGAGAAACAGAAAGTTGGTGTGCTTCTTTATTCTTTTCCTTGTATAGGGAGAAGTGGTACTGTCTCTTATTTAAAAAAATAAAAAAAACCCCCAACACATAGAAACAATTCTCTGATAGCTAAGACAGACTTTTACATAGCAGAGATTTCTGGTTTACGCCAAGTTCTTTAGCCAGTAAGTTGTTTACAGGGAGCAGTGAGAAGCAGGAAGCAGGCCCTAATAGCTGGGGAGAGAATGATAGCAGACTCATGGCATATTAATGCACACAGTTTAAAGTAGAAAAATTGTACTTGTCCTTACTGTAGAAATGTCATGAATTGTGGTGGTTATTGAGCATTTTAAAAACTAGGAGAAACATGCTTAATAATGAAAAATGCATGGGGACCAAGAGGGAGTTAAGTATTATAAGGGTCCGTAAACTGTATTGTGTAGATTTATATAATGAACAAAAGAACCCTGTACTCTCTGCAGTCAGTCATCTCCAGTGGCACAGGTGTTGTTCTTCTGCCCTGTTTACCAGAAGTTTTATGTGGATTTACTCCATTATTATGTTTCAGCTAGCCATCTACTTATGTGTAACATAAACATAACTAAATCATACCATCATTTATAATAATAAAATGTAGCTATATAGCATATCTTTCTAGCAACTAGTTTAGTTGCAGTGCTGGTGATCATAAAGTATTGTAGGTCACCCCAAGATCCTTTGTGAAATACTCATACTTCTCCTTTTAAATGCAGTCTTGACTTCAAAATTTCACTAAAGGTTCTTCTCTTCTACTTATTGTTCTCATGAAAATTCATGCTTTCCATTCTTTCTTCCTCTTTCTCCTGAAAGTTACAGGGTAAAATACACTCTAGAGCCAAGGCTGGTTGCAAGGAAATCCCAGTGGCAGGCAGATAGCCCTCTGCTGATACTGGAGGCAGAACAAAAAAGCCATCATTACTCTTTTCCTCTTCCAGACAGGTTCAAAGGAGCCAGGTAGCCTTCAGAGTCATTAGGGGGTTGAGGAGGACCAGTGTGGCAGAGGGGTTTGGGAGCAGCGAGGGTGGTGCTGTGAGGTTAGGTATGCTTTCAACTTTACAGGCATTTGATATTTATGAGGGAACCATTTGGCATAAACCAACCCATACCTAATAGATCTTAAAATTGTTCATGTAATCTAAAGCTTATTAGAGGTGGCAAACAGTGTAGCCAGAAATCATCATGTAGGCTTTAAGGATGGAGTTGGAAATCTGATTGTGCCAAAGTGTGGTAGATGTTTTCAGCTATGGGGATCCATCCATCTTTTCTCTATTAATCCCAGAACAGACTGACTGCCAGAGTAAACCTAAATGTTTAATTAGTCACATTTCAGATTTTACTTGCAGCAATAATTCCAACCTTGGAAACCTCTTTTGTGCTGACCCAAAATTGGTATCTACTATTCTTTAAAATTATGTGTCTTGACAAAAATAACTTTGAAGAAAAGTTGTTTCAAAGACAAATGGCTGAATGTCTGTATCCTCAAGTGAACGTAAAAGTTGTATAACAAAACTTTATGATGGCCTTTATGCCCTGGAGGCAGTGTCAGGATTCCTTCTTGGTCCTATGGGCACTTCCAGAGAACGCAAAAGGACATGTCTGGTTCGTGTCTGAGGGAGTTAAAGACGTATTAGAAATAGCAATAGTAATGTGATGATAAAATAAGGATGGTGTCTGTATACTATATCATATACTGATGGTGTCTGTATACCATATCCTATACCATAGCATAAAATAAGATGGTGTCTGTATAGTTTCTTAAGTTTGGGAACAAAGCAGAGGCCATTACTTTTAAAGAAAAAATGCGTCCAGAAGAGCAAAAATACCAAGGATGTCTTTGGTTTACCAGAAACTATGGAGATACAAATAATACAGAACTGCACTGATAATTAATAAAAGTCAGATCTGATAGTCCAGCTGAGTATTACAAAGCACCTTAGCTGGCATCTCTGTGATGTCTGCTAAACTACCATGAGAAAGTGGGAACAGTCTATCAGAGATATTGTTTGGTTTTTGCCTTGGAATTCTATGTATTTGTAGGGTAAATTTGTCAGTTGTTTGCCTTATCTTCAACATTAAGAATATGTATTAGTCATTCTTCTACTTCTATCAGACACACAATCTGGTAAAGTTCAGAATGTAAATCCAAACAAGCAATGTCATTGTACTGTACGTAACTTACAAAAGGAAGTCAAGACATTATCTAAAATAGATTACAGGTAAGAATTATTATGCTTCAAAGCTACAAAGTAAACAGCAGATAGCTGTATATATATTACAATGGCCTCTCAGAAACTGTTACCTAGTTTTTAAACTATGGTTGCTTCTACATTTTGAAAGATTGAATCAAGAAAGTAATTTTTAGAAGTAAATCAGTACTGTTCTTTGAAATGAATTGCAATTACTTAAAAAGAAAAAAAGTCCGTAGATAAAACAACCCTCAGCAAATTTCTGGTCAGTTCCATTCTTGATGAGTTCAACAGCTAGTTTTTAATAGCATTCTCTTACTCAATGTTCATTTTCTTCATACGTGCATACAGAGCTCAGCATGTAGATTTGTAAATTATTTATTTCAACAAAAAAGCCCTTGAGGTCACATCTTTATGTTTGTAATACATACTCAATGCTTTGTACTGTGATTGGAATTCTCAGCTGTGCTAATAGTACGGGAAAACGAGCCCTTTATTTAGTTCTGTGGCTAAGCTGGTTATGCCCCTACAGCCAGAAGAAGACTGTACGCCTACAGGGTTCCTACATAAAACCAAAGCTGTGTACATATGTACAAATGACATTTCTGTACTTTTGTATTATTTGCTCACTGTTTTCATTGCCACCTCTCTTTCTTATGTATAACAGAAGTTGTTAATATACCTTTTCAAAATACAGTCCCTTGACATTAATGTTATTTAGAAACAATGTTTCTAAATGTTATCTGAATGTTAGAATCTGATTACAGATAACATTACGATAACATTATCTAATGTTATCAGAAAATACTTTCTGGTTTTGTTGGTGTTTTTTTTTTGTGTGTGTGTGTTTCCAAAAGAAAAATATTCTCTTTTTTTTAGCAGAAAAATGCATGAATTTTTCAAAACGAAAATCTGTGCATTATCTCAAACTCCCTTTCCTCAGTGAAGCTAGGAACATGCCCAAGAAAGAAGATATGCTTTTGGCAGAAATCAGGATGATCTACAAAATGGTGCTTCCATCAGTTCTTAGGCAGGTTGAAGGATTGTCACCAAGGAACAGAAAAAACCATAGGCAAACAGAATTTCAGTTCATGGAGCTGTATGAATAAGTAGAAGAGCTTCACTAATAGTACTTGGATTTTCTAATACTTATGCTTGTTTTTACTTCCAGTTACCTAATATATGTATTTTGTGTGGCTTGCTTTGTAGTATTTCTTTCTTAAAGTGAAGTTCAAGTCTTGTGGACTGAGGTCAATCACTCATAAAAAAAAACCTATCCCAAACCGTATTAGTACAGGTGCAAATTAGTCATCCCAAAAGTATGATTGGCATTGCTTGTATGCTAGATAAAATATTGAGAGGAAAACCTCCAAAAAAAGGCAAGCATGTAGTTCAAGTCTAAAACCTATGTGTTCGAGTAGGCAGGGAATGTCCCTATTTTTTATATCATTGCTAATTTTCAAATCATAGAAGTATAATCTCAGGCTTTCCTATGCACTGAATAAGAGCTGTAAGTGTGCTTTATGGCAGTTGTGACACTACTTAACCAAGGCTCTATTAGCTACTGGTTTCAAGTAATGCAATAGACACCTGAGTCAGAAATCTTTGACCTGAACTTCTGTCCTGTCCCAAGGCAGCTCCTTGACGTAGAGATGTACTATGTCAGATAAGAATCTGGTGACCAAATAATGAGACAGACCTTCCCACTCTGTTAGTAAAGGTTTTGTAAGAATGTATTTCTCAGATTTCTTTGAAGTTCAAAATTTAGTTGCCTGGTAGTGTTTGCTTTTGATATGGCAAAACTGAAACAATGTGCAGTGTTAATTTTAATAATTGATGAAAATTTCTTGGAATAATCTGTGACCTTTTCATAAAGAGGAAGAGGTGTTACTGTACACACTTCTCCTACAAGAGAAAGAGAGGTGTAAATATGTCTATGGCCATGCAGTTTTATTATTACTGAGTACATATTCCAGTAAGTAAGCACCAGTAAGTAAACCTTATATGCAAATCCTGTTTTTAGGGAAAAATGCTATAATGCGTGCAAATATTACGTAACTACAATATATGTATGTATAGAAATTTATCAGAATGGATCATCAAGAATTTTTTAGAGGATGTTAGTTTGTGCTCTCAGCTAAAATGGTAGTTCCTTTTATCTGCCTCAGGTTTTTAATTATTTCAGGGCACTGCAGGTATAAATTACTTCCACTTGTGGGAGGAATTATTGAAATCTCTGGTGTGTATGTGCATTGCAGTTTTGTATTAGCCTGTTGTTTTCATGCTCTGAGCCTTCGACTTGCACAGTCAGAATTACCCACTGCTGTTTTATTAAACATGCACTTTGTAGAAACAGATTTGAATAGCTGGACTTCATTGTCATTGCCCAAAATTAGAAATCAAGTTTATGGAGTATCTGGACGTGTGTCTATATTCGCATGTGCCTCACTGTTACTATGGCTGCTGCTACCTGTGCCTTTTGCTTCTTGGACAAAACATTTTGGTCTCCATATGTAGAAAGAGCTTTCTTTCGCTTTGTTTAAAGACAAAAACATGATTCGTTCTTTATTCCGTATTTTGTGTAATGGCTTTATGGTGGTGTTTTTTTCCAGGAAGAAGCCGTCCAAAGCAGATTATGCAAGTGTCTTAATGGGCGTCCACTCTCAAAGATTGGGACCATTGCTTGGATGGTAACACTGAGTGATGCCTTACATAATTTCATAGATGGTTTGGCTATTGGTGCTTCTTTCACTTTGTCTCTACTTCAAGGGCTTAGTACCTCCATAGCCATCTTGTGCGAAGAGTTTCCTCATGAACTGGGTAAGGAACTTCATTCAACATGTTTACTGTGGAAATCGCTGTTGTTGGCATAGATTGAAAGAAAGTTTATACAAATTAATGGAAAAAATATTCATAAAAAATTTCCCAAGCACCAAAATACACATCTAGCACAGGGCGTTCCCAAGTGTAAGTAGGTGGAAGCCTGGAATATATATTAGAGAAGTATTAATTGTCCTGTTCGTATATGCTGCACACACTCTTGTATTAAATTTTTTAAAAATCACTGTCAGTAGATATTTCTGTGTGCCTATGCTCTTAGCTCAATTGTGCATCACCTACTTGTTTTAGAATATTTCAGTTACTCTTAGTATTGAAGGAGAATGCTCATCATTTACTTGAATGAAGAAAATGAGCAGTGGATTATAATTTGTATATAAATCATGTATATTCTTCAGACTTCCTTTGAAATAAAAATAAATAAATCACAATATCATCTTCTGAAGATGGTTTTGTGTGTTTTTCCTTTTCTTTTAGGGGATTTTGTCATCTTGCTCAACGCAGGAATGAGTACTCGGCAGGCTCTCTTTTTCAACTTTCTGTCTGCATGTTCCTGTTACATTGGGATGGCTTTTGGTATATTAGTAGGCAACAACTTTGCTCCTAACATCATCTTTGCCGTGGCTGGTGGAATGTTCCTGTACATCTCCCTGGCAGATATGGTGAGATATAATTTCATTTTGAGTTATTTATTTTTCTGCAAGAAAACAAAGATTGCACTATGTCTCTCTGATACAATTTAGTATTTTGTCCCTCTCGTGCCAGTGTCATCTACTTATTGTTATTAGGTGGTAAGTCATCAATTATACCCTTAATGGCGGTGCACAAATAGTTACACTTATTCAGGAAACTTGAAAGCCTTTCACTTCACAAATAGGGCTGATCAGATTATTGCTGAAAAGGACTTTGAGAAAGACAAGCTTTTCATGAACTTGGGCTGTTTCATCAGAGACTAAAAAGTGTATAAGTACTTTGTTTCAGCATTCTAAAGTGGCAAAGTATTTCAGCTTATTATGTTTCAAAGATTTATTTGTCTCTTCATTTAAACCATATTTTAAAAGAAAATAAAAAAAATACAACCCAAAATGAAGCACAATATTTAGTTTTGAGTTGAATGAAAGGTGTTGCGTAACCACAGTGATAATTTTGGGATTGTTCAGATGAAAAATCTGACTTGAATCCTACATTGGTTTAAACTAAACAGTGCCAGCCACAATTTTTTGGTTCAGACTAAAAAAATTGCTGAATTCTATTCAAAACAGTCTGTCCGTAATTTATTCTTTTAAAGTGTGCTAGAACATACAAGCTAAAGAAATGATGCTAACATCTAGATCAGATTTAAACATTGGGAAATAAAGTCTGGATTCTAGGCAGTCAGCAATATTCCATATTGTTTTATGTCAAAATTAAAGAGATCTTTCAAGAATTTTAACTTTTATTATGTTTAATTCAGTGTTGCGAGAACAGATGTATCTGCAAAGATGTTTGCACTTGCTGCATGAGAATCCATTTGAGTGTAGAACTGGAAGAGCGAGGCCTGAATTTGAAAAGATTTGAGACCCCAGTTTGGTTCTATATGCGTTTAAGAACTGTCCTATTTATAGTGACTATTTCATTAAATGCTATTATAGTTTAAGGTAATAACATAGAATTTAATAAATAATAATGTTAAATGAACAATGTAAATAGTCTATTTTACAAGTTTGCAGTGTCTTAATTGCTAATGCTTTTTATTTAATTTCACTCATATAATGAACATATAGTGTACTCAACTCATGGCATAAATTTAGAGAGGTTCAACTTAAATTTGTTATTAAATCCATCAAAGTAGGTAACATTCTTTTCTTTGTACCTGTTGTTCTGTTCTCTGTTTCTCTCTCTCTGTCTCTCCCTCTTCCCTCCCCTCCAGTCTCTCTTTTTTTATAGGTTTTTGGATTGTGTCAGTTACCTATCTGAATTTTTCTTCCCCTTGAAAAGTCTGAAATAGGGCACTCAAGTGCTTTTTACAAAGATCTGGCTTTCCACTTTCTGTTACGATTTTCACACAGTTGTGGTTTGCTTGTCCAGCAGCAGGTATGATTAACTAGAATATCATTCATTCCTTCCTTCTTTTGCTGTTCTTTTTTTTCCCTTGTATTGGCATAATCCAACCTTTGACAGTAAGTTCACTGTGTGGTGAGGCTGTGGACATGTGAGAATGTGTACACTGAGGTGTGTGCGCAAATGAGCCTTGCTGTATGGCATGAAGCTGATCTGGTTTGTTGTCTGCCTCTTGTGCAAGAGTATTACAGAGCTCTGGAATGATCTCTGGGAAAGTTTCCCACTTCCCACTAACATTAGTCTGTTCTTCCAGAATTGCATTACCTTCAGTGGTTGGTTTTGCCTTGTGAGATCAAAGAAAGATACAGCTTCTGACTCACCCAGCTGGAAGGTTTCTAAACTAATGCTGAAATGTACAGTCTTCATTGCATTCTGGATATACTACTCTCCAGATAACAGGAGAAGAGTTTAAAGCTTAATTGAGTATGTTTGTCGAAATAACTGCAGCTGGCTATATCTGTAGCAAACACATACTCTTCTGAATCACCCCATATGGGGGACTTTATCACCAGTGCTCATCTGCCATCACCTCCATTGGCTCTTAGAGGAAGTTTCTTTGTTTCTGCAGTTCCCAGCAGATCAGTCACCTTTTGCTAAGGTGTGTGTTATGGAATGAAGAATCTCTTCATTGCACTGTAATGTATTATTGCATGCATTACCACCAGTTTCACAACATTCTTCTTTCTTTCTTGTTTTACCATTACCTCATCAGCCCACCAGACCTTCTATTTGTGACAGGTTTCTTATTTCTGAGGGATTGTCTATGTTATCAGCTTCACTTCATTTGTTTATAGGTAAAGCAGAAAAATCATAATCTTTGATTTCCTGAACAAGGATTTCTCTGTCTATACTAGTGAAGAAAGAAACACAGCATTTAGCAATATAAGGGCAGCTGCTCCTAGCAACATGTGGACCAATATTTAGACCCTAGGAGACTGCTGGAAACAAAAAGAGGAAATTTGCATGAGAGACAACCAGGTGAAATGACAGTAGAGAGGAACGAAACAACAGTTCATTTTAGCATCCTTGGTGAAGTTGGGCAGCTAGAGTGACCTGTTCCTGTGACTGCCTTCACCCTCTGTTAGTTCTAATACTGAGTCCAAAGTAGCAATACGGTTCACTTCTTAATGCCTTAAGTTATGCACACTACCACAAGATGGCAATACTTACCTAAAAATATCCCTTTTTTCAGTTCCCGGAGATGAATGATATGCTGCGAGAGAAAGTGACGGGAAGAAAGACGGATCTCACATTCTTCCTTATTCAGAATGCTGGTTTACTCACGGGGTTTACTGCTATACTGATGATTACCTTGTATGCAGGAGATATTCAGCTGTGATAATGCAAATGAAAGTGGAATCAGTACTGAAGACATCAAGTAAATAACAAATGGAAGACACTTGAAATCCATAAAAGGACATTCATTTAATCTGCTTGGTTTTGAAATGGTGACAAGTCCCATTCTCTCCCCCTTGCTCCAAGTACAGGAAATTCTTCTTTAGGACTTGCAGTAAATCCAAATAGCAGGAGCCATCAACTTCTGTACTATGCCAAAGATCTGATTCTAATTTTTTTTTCTACTTAAAATTATCAGACATATCTGAACTGTCATAAAGGATGTTAATTGGCCAGTAGAGCTATGCAACATATGCAACTTAAGACCAAATGAAAGCTGAGGTTTTTGAAGGAAGATGTTTATTTAAAAGAAAATAATGGAGTCTCAAATCCTTTTTAACTATGATAAGCAAGCAGTTTCAAAGCTGGTTAATTTTCATGACTTTTGTTGCAGGATTTGTCTGTGTAACATCCCCTTCCCCAGCCAAAAAAAAAATATTGAACTATTTCAGAGTAGGTACTAATGAAGCTAAGATTTTTAATTACTAATTAACACTGGAAGGAAAGATACCAGTTACAGCTTTTGATCTTTTCTTTTTATAAGTGCACTAGGGAATTGTTGATTTATTTTGAGAACCACTTTTTTTAATTAGAGGGAACCTGTGTTAAATTTAAGGCAATTTATCGACTCCATAATGTTTTAGAAACATTGAGTATTTTTAAAATGTTCAAGCATTTTTTATTTTATGAAAATAATAATGTTTTGTATTTAAGTTCCTCAAATATCCCTTTTTAATAATCAGTATTTTTGGTTAAAATTTTACAAAGTGGAAGTTAGAAAAAACTTGCTAAAATCAATATTGCAGTAAGCTTTCTTGTAATTTGAATAATTTTCTTGTGTGCAGTTGGGTGAAAGTAAGTGATACTAAAATATACAAACTCTTATCACAGTCTGTTGCGTGTGCACTTTCTAAAATCATGCTAATATGTGTGAGTTTTTCTGAAATAAAGAATCCTGCTACTCTGGTCTTGTAAGATGTGTGCAAGGAAGTTCATTAAAAAATATATATTCCATTTCAGTCACCACTAAGCTTTGAGGAAAGTGTTGTTATACTCTAATAAGTTACTTTTTTTCATTGATTTTTAGGCAAGTTTTACAACTTCAAAGAAGATTCTGTTTCTTGACATATTTCCTGACAGTAGGAAGGGACAAATCTTTTATTTATTTACTATTAAAATATATTTTCTATCAGGTAAAGGATTATTTTTAATATTTTATTTGAATTGCATCTGTAATTACATTATAAAAATAACTCTTCTAGGTGTCTGGTTGATAAAAACTTCAAGGCAGACTGCACAAGAATTGTAAATGATACTTATTTTAAAATAAGTTGTAACTGTTAAAAAGTAATTACAGTAGTCTATATTTGCTATATGGAAAAAGCATTTATTAGTCACTTTATGCCCTCTAAGTTTCTGTGAAGAAGAGTCCACCCACTCCATGTTCTTCCCTTTAATTCTTTCTTTTGTTGATTCCTTGCATATAAGCTGTTTGTAAATGCTAGTCTTGTATGTGACAAGCATGCGTTCTAGTAACTATGAAGGTTCATTGACTTTTTAAAATCATTTGACCATTCCTAGTTCATGAGATTATTATAATAATAATATGCCTGCATGGTACTTTTCACCTTTAAATCCAAACATTTGCAAGGCAGACTTGATTTTTGTTGTCATCTCCCTAAGGAGGTAAAACTGAGACAAACAGGTCATTGAAATAACCTACTTATAGATCACTGAGCAGACTAGAGATGGAACAAAGTGTGATTTTCAGGGTGGAGCTTTAGTCATAAACCACATTTCTTTTTCTGCTAGGCAGAAATTGTGCTAGGCCTACTATATTTAGTAGGCAAGAATGCTTTTTGATTTCTCTATGAGCTGGTTTGTCTGCATAATTTTTGCTATTATGTTTGTCCAGTACAAGTAATATAAATCTGTTCCAATCCTAGGACTGACAGTGATTTCATAGATTTTGCTGATGTATCCAGGGAGGAAGAAGCATGAGCAAACAATCAAAAAATCACTGCTTTGTGACAAATAAGACTGCAGTAAGTTACTCACTAAAAGTTTGGAAATTAGTTGAGGGAAAGATTTTCATACTCTTTTTCATGTTAATGTCATCTGTAACACTGTTCATCTTATAGTCTGCCATCTCTTCAGCTGTCTTTTTAACAGTTGTGCAAATTCTGTATATAATGTAATTTTAGAGGGCTCTTAGATGCTTTTGTATTTGTTATTTCTGTGTTAACAATACTGTAATATCCGATCACTACCGTAAAGTTTCCTCTTTTTTTCATGGTATGGTTTATGACCCAAGACACACTTCAGTAAATTTCACTAGAGGTGGGGAAAAAAGCCCCACACCACCATAAAACCTGCTGTCTGTAAAAGACACTAGGTAGGGAAGAACAATTGATTTTGGAGCCAAAAGCATGTAAAGAGTAACAACAAGGACAAAGGATATGCCCTAGAGCTCTTCTGATCCCTTGAAAAAGGGATATGCAGAAAAGTGAAATGCTCTATGGAGGAGACCTGTCAAAAATGTGATATGTAATTACTGTCTATGATTTTAGGAAAAACTAAGTGAAAAATTGAATTGGTGCTTAAAGTTGAGGGTTATTGCTTTTGACATTTTGATGAGTTCTTCATTGAATAAAGATTTAAAGCATTGAGGTAAAAATTTCTTCTCAACTATAACCAGCTAAATTAAATATCACCCGCATTCTAACAGCAGTCTGGAACTCATTGTGGTCTTCTATATGAGGTATTGGCCCTGCTGCTCCACCAAGTTTTGCAGCCTGCTTAAAGCTTTTTGTTGCCTTCATTAAAAGAGCTACAAAACCTGATCTACCTAGTTTAAACTTGACTTGAACGTGCATAAATGACATTCAGTTACACTAGTGACAGCAGTGGAAACATCTCCTATTTGATACACATAGACAATCAATTGTGTGTGCTAATTTTTGTATCAGAATCTGTAATATTTTTTTTAAAGAAACTATTTGCGTTACCTGTGCATAGGTGAACAGGTTTACATATTTGCATGTTGTTTTGTCTTGTGCTATAGCATCTCATCTGTGTAACTTTGAAGGTGGCTAAGATCCAGGGAGAAAACAGTTTTAGATTACTTTTTTTCCTCTTTGTGCAATTCTAATGAAGCCATTTATGTAGGCAAACAATGTTGAGACGAGTTTTAACTTCTCTGAACATGCAACTTGTTAAATTTTTAATATGTATTGAACACGTTTCCTTTAGACAATAATGCTAAGCAGTAGAATTCAAGAAATCTTTCCAATCCCTTGAAACTTAATAAAAAAATTAAAATCCCACAAACAGTTTAAGTCCACCAAAAGCTGCTTAAATAGAAATCTGATTGTAAGAACAACATATAGCAAGAGACACAGTCCCACTCTCCTCCCTTATGGGAGCTAGTCAGCTGGAGCTGATTTCTTGGGTAATGTCAGGTGTTTGAGCTTCCAACCTATGTAAAAAAGCACAGGTGCTGTGAGGCCATTTCCAAAAGGATCAAAATTGTTCAGAATTCCTCAATGGAAGTTTGACTAAAGGAAAAGAAGATAGAGAAAAATTGTCTCTAGAAATGTGTGTTTTGTTTCAGGAATACATATGGAAAAGGACACTAACTTGGATTATCCTTCTGCAGGCAGTTACTTTGTATAGATTGGTAGGTGCCAGCAAACCATTTCAATTATGCACATGCACCAAATGCATATTGTAGCTCTTGAATTTTATTTTACTATAATATCCCAAAGTTTCCAGGAATGCTGTAGCTGCCTTATCAGCTCTTAAAAAAACTTAAAAAACAGTTCTTAAAAACCTGATGCACAGTTATCTCTCTTAAGATTCGAGAAGAAACTCCTCTCCCTATCTTGCAGTTCCATTCAAAATGTAAAGGTGTGACAAGCTGACAAAGGTTGCTAAAATGAAAACTAGAGAGAAAGCCGTGTCTGTTAGCAATAGATATAATGCATCTGTCAAAGATAAGGTCACATTGTAGTTTTAGGATTTAATCCCTAGTGCATTTCTTTTGTATGCAATGTATTCTTTTTTTTTTCTTTATTTTTACAGTACTTTTGAAGAAGATAATGTATTTACATGTTTTGTAGTCCCTATTATGATCATAATGCTTTATTCTAATTTAAAGAAACCTCCACAATTATCTTCTTCCATTTTAAAAATATCTTCTTCCATTTTAAAGTTAAGTACTACAGCATTTAAGGTTTGGGGCAAAAATAGGAGATATTGAATGGCATAGGAAGTGAACTGCAGAGAAGATGTAGTTTGAATATATGGATAGCATAAGAATTTAGGAGATAGTGTAATTCTGCATAATTTAGCTATTAACTGCTGCTCTGGGTGAAAGCACTATGAAAGATTCATGGGATCCAAATTTGATTTCCTTTAGAGAAATAACTGTTCCTGACTCTTAAGAACAAACAACATGTTTGTTGGAATATAAGCATCTGCAGTATCCAAAGAGGGACATGGATGTCTCTACCATACTCAGAAGTTCTGTCTTGTGACACTGTCTTTGCAGTCTTTGTTTGTATGTGACAAAAGAGTTTAGGAGAATCGTGGCTGCAAGTGAGTAAGAGCATCTGTAGTAGTGACATGGTGGGCTCCATGGTACTTAATATTCCACCTGCTCTTTTCCCTTCCTCTGGAAATTAAGACTGGTGGGTCACCATATTTGGGGAGGGAACTTTTTTGGGTGTCTCTTCTGTACAGGAAAAGAAAGAGAATGTTCCTAAAAACTCATGAGGAGCACTGTGCTGTTGAAGATGCTTCAAGAAGTAATTCTTTATACAGGACATGTGCAAGGGAAGAATATAAAGTAGAATTGGTTCATAAGAAAAATGCTTGTATTCTTACCAGAGCTGCTTAGTATAAGTCTTGGAGAACTGCTTCTTTATACTAAGCTCCAGATAAAAGAATTTGGAAAACATTTTCTCTGAACTTTTAATTTATAGTTTCTTTCTCTGAACCACAAACAAGGCTTTTGTATCGGAGAGTCTTACATAGATGCGCAAAGCCTTTCAGTTATTTCACCCTGTTTAATTCCAAATAATACTGTTTTTCCTTACCTTGACTATGTTCCTGGATAGTTGTTAATTTCCTACTGATTGCTAGCTATCTTGCTTGATCTTTTAACTTGCGATCTTAGCTTGTGTTAGAGCAAAAAAAAGTCATTATTTTTACTTAATGTTGAAAAAACAACCCACCCTTACTATGCTTTACTGCTCTTGTTTCTGTGCTTAATCAGATTCTTCTATGAGCTTTGAATATAAAATATTTCTACTGTGATTGTCAGTATAAAATCTAGTGCATATTAAGTTATTGTGTTGGCTTCAGTTTGAACTGTTTGGCTCTCATGTACTCATTTCAGACCTAAATTCCAAGTTGTTTCATAAAAGGGGTTCGGTGTAAATAGCGTAGCTTACAGATAAGGAAAGTAAGTCAGTAACATGAAATAGCTATGCATACAAAGGCAAGAAACAGAGCTAGGAGTAGAATTATGACCCTTCTGTCTGTATTTTTTAGCTATTTATTAGAACATTTGGGAAGATTGATGACATCCCCAAAGCTAATATCCTCAGAAACTCTCCTTGATTATTTATTGCCCTCCTTTAAAAAATATTGGTTACAATCTGTCCATTGTTTTCTGTAGCTTTTGCTTATGTACAGTTGTTGTTAGTGACTCTGGGAGCAACACATGCATAAATGTGGTTTAGTTTAAACGAGAAAAAGATGCTGTTCTCTGGCAATAAAATCCAGACATTTCATACATGCAAAAATATAACATTTATGAATTACTCTTGCCTGAGATCAAAAACATACTGCTTCTCAGAAACTCCAAAATAGATGATCTCTAGAGGTCCCTTCCAGCTCTGACAACTCCATGATTCTGTGATTCACAGCCAGTATCTCATGATGGCATCTACATATATCCCATTCCGAACTCCTGTTTTACCATCTTAGCAAGTGTTGAGGAGGAGCCCATCATGATTTTGTTTGCTAAGAAAACATACTTGGACCTACGCAGTTGCTGAAATTAGCCACCTGGTGTTTTGTAGAGTGGCCTTGGCAATGCGTGAGTTATTAAAAAGAAGATAATGGTAACTATTAATCCTGTTCAATAAAAGGATTTAGCTATTTTACCATATATTTTATTATGTAGTAGTGGTATAGACAAAGACAAGAAGAAAATTTATGTCCAGCTAGCCTTAGTCAATTGGAGAGACAGCAGCAGTCACCTCTGGATAGGCTGGTTCATGCATAGTTTCATTCCCTCACTGATAGACAGTGAGAAAACCAAGCTAATTAGAAGAAACATGAAATGAGATTATGTAAGTTAAGCATATCTACTTAGAGAATACCAGTTGGCTTTGATGTTATTGGCCTGAAGGACCCAGAAACTAGACTAAAATCCACTTTTCCAATTCATGGGTGAAAGCTAGTGGAGTTTTTGTTCCACACCAAATACAACAACAAAATTCTGTCTAAAAAAAGGTAAATAATTTCCAAGTTGTTTCTGTAACACACAAAATATTCCTTCGTCACTGATTTCTGTATTTTTGTCCTTGCAATGAGTGGCATTAAGCTGACTTAATTGTAATGAAACCTTTTTTTAGAATTTTTTTTTAATCTTTGAGAGAGTCATATTTGTGTGTCATGCTGAGAAGATTTTGATTATTTCTTAGGTTTTCATATATTGAAATTAATTACATCTTGTAAAGTTTATCACAAAACTTATAGTGTCTCTTTTCCTCTCTAATTTTCTATATACTTCTTACAGCCTACAGGAAGCTCTTGACCATTTTAATAAGCTATTAGTAAGGTAATAGAGATCCCCTTTTGGTTGTAAAAATGTTGGTAGTGATTTGCAATAGGTAAGTGTTCATTAGAAGTAAGTTATGGTGTGATTTGTTTGAAATTTGAAATTACAAACAGCAGACTCAAGTGCAAAAAAATGATTCTGTTATGATTAATGTTCTTGTATTAAAAAGCACGATTCTCTGTGCCAGCAAAGAAATTGTCCTCCATTCAGTAGAGATTTTGTAATTTTTCACCTCATTGGTATATTAATGAAATCAAAGCTACAGCTTCTGCTGAATTGGTAAGTAATTAGATGAGGTATATAATGTTCCTTGACCCTTTTTTTTTAAAAAAAAAAAATCAGTCCATAAAAATTACTTCTCCCTTTTTGCATTTTTATTGCTCTTCCAGTCATAGCTAAATCTGTGGTTGCTTGTCTTACCATAATGAAAAATCACTTAGCAGCTCAAGTGAATGACTTTCATTGATATCAACAAAGGGCCTTGTTCACTGAAGTACTTGTAACGAATTTCTTCTGTACCTCAGGGAGAATTTTGGGTATGCAAGAGGCATAGAGCTGTTTTCTAAATGTGACCATAGTCACCATATTTCATACTTGAAAATGTATGTCTTTGAAGAGGTCTTTTGCCAAGATTGTTTTGTGAATTTTGAAACTGATGTGGCACTGTTGGACTTGCACTGTGTATAACTTCTTGCTTGACATGTTGAATGAGTTATGTCTGTGCTTCATAATGAAGAGTTGTGTTGAGAGCTATTCTAGCTCAGATTAGCAGAACAGTATGTGTTCATAAATAGTGTATGCAGGAAGAAGGACAGCCATATTGATAAGGCAGTCAGCCCTAATAAGAAAGGTGTATTATGTCAGGAAATGACAGTATCTCTTTGTGACATAGTGATAGTATATCTCCATGAAATGATAGTATTACAGAATCACAGAATCACAGAATCTTAGTGGTTGGAAGGGACCTTTGAGATCATCGAGTCCAACCACATTA
>JAOQGH010000032.1:26208526-26299237 GCA_025769975.1 Gallinago jamesoni
TTAAGCCGGCTGTCCACTAACACTCCCAGGTCCTTTTCTGCCAGGCAGCTTTCCAGCCACTCTGCCCCAAGCCTGTATATATTTGCATAGTGAGTATCAGGC
This sequence comes from Gallinago jamesoni, assembly GCA_025769975.1. NCBI lineage: Eukaryota > Metazoa > Chordata > Aves > Charadriiformes > Scolopacidae > Gallinago > Gallinago jamesoni. The sequence goes on from JAOQGH010000032.1 coordinate 26,208,629, forward strand.
ACAGGATTTTCTGTCTTGAGTGTATATAGTACTGGAGCTTACTGTCCTACAAACTTGTTCCTTGTTCTGTCATAACAGTATTCTAAGACATTTGAGATAAAAGCTGTCTATAGACCAGTATCCTCACTCATTAGTTCAGTTTAGCGTACTCTTTTTTTTTTTTTCTTCCTTTTCAGAGTAGAGTGTATAGAATGCCGCTACAACATTCTGTGAAACAGTTCTACAAACCAGTGAAAATGTATGACATAAGGAACTTCTGCTTGTTCACTGAGAGTAAAGCTCCTAACTTTTGAAAGGCTAACAATGGTGACAGCAAGCAAAACCTGCATTTTGCATCTTATCCGAAAAATTATAACCTTTGGTACTTCCAGTACTATTTGTTCAACATACTCTCTACAATGCCGTATAAGTCATCAGTTCTTGGAGACTTTTTAATCACTTACTGGATTGCAGCCTCGCTTCTTAGCTGAAGTCCTATTTCCTAATTTACTTAGCCATGCTGAGGAAAAAGCTTGTAGAGTAAAACACAACAGAGAGGTGTCAAACTATTTATAAGGCAGATCTCACCAGTGCAGCTTAAGCGTACTTCTCAGCTTCTCAGTAACTTCCGGTTACTTCTTATGGTAACTGGATGGTTGTCCAGGTACATCTTGACACTGTATTGGGATGACACCCAGGTAAGTAGCATCCTTCCTCCACCCTCTTATCTTCTGTGTCCGCTCTAATTTCTACTGGATGGGAAGTGGCTTGCCAGCAAGGGTAGATCTGTAACTGTTTGCTTTAGGCAACTGGCATACCTGGGACTGTCATTACTCTCCAGACCATACTTGCCTTGCGATTTAGACACAGACATAAATACCAACAATTTGAGCTGTAACCACATTTGACTAGTAATTACTTACCCTGTGTGGGTATGAAATACCTGCAAAATTCCCAGCCTAGCGGGTTCAGGGAATTTGCTGTATTTCAGAAACATTATCCGAGTCTTCAAAGTGAAACTGCATCCCATTTTGCAGTTTATGAGAAACTTGAAAATACTGGTATTGGTAGGAAATTTAATCAATAACTACATAATAGAGGGCACGTTATGAGCCACAAATCCTGCTTGTCCTCCAGCTATATCTACTCTATTTGTTTCATGAAACTAAACCTAACAAGATTAGTAAATCTGTACTAGCAGGTCAGAACAGGATAGTTTGGTCAGGTTGCTGGTAGGTGATGCAATGCTGTGTGTGAGGGAGGAACTTTCTTGTTCTTTCTCCCTCAGGGTGGAGGAGTGGGGAAAGTATATAAAGACAGAGCTGATACCAGAAATGCAAGTCAGGGCAATTGTGATTCGAGAGGCACAATTAGTAATATAATTTCAACACACTAGCAGTAATTATTATAATTACTTTTATTTACATAAATTCTGCATTAAATGCTGTAATTAATGTTATGGACATATTGTGATTTGTGGCTTTTGAAGTTGAAAGATTATTCAAATAGAGCTTTCCCCTTGCATGGGCAACAGTGACTTTCTTTTTGAGGCTAAGAAATGTTGTAATTTTATACTTTAGATAACAACTTTTCTTCAAAAAAATCGGCCAAGGATGGGAGAATATGGAAGGCACTAGCTCGTCTGGGCACAGTTCAGTATTCACAAAGAGCAAAGGAAAGAGAGTTTGCTCAACTAGTCATCTAGAGTCTAATGGATCACTGTGTAAATGAGTCAAAATGTAGCACCCAGCAATAACAGGCACAGGCCAGAGTCTGAAAGGTAAAGTTCCCAGCACAATAGGATGAAATGTCAATGTGGGAAGGGAATGGCACAGCACCTACTGTTGCTTTTGTGGGGAGAATTAAGGAGGAGTTGTGATTCTTTACTGACAGCTGGAGGCTGCTAGAGGGCAGATCTTGGAGCAACTGATTAGAAACTAAATGACGGAGCAAAGCAAAGGCTCAGGGCTGGCACTGTTGCTGCTGAGAGGATGGAAGTACTTCTTAAGGAAGAGTCAGCTGGAGGATTTGGGGGCAAATATACTGTGAAAGTAGGGTTAGGTAATGTGAGGGGTGGATGATGTCTTGGGAGAGGAAAAATGGGATAACTGCTGTTTTAGCTGGACTGGAAAAGGGCAAGTAGAAGAGATGGGTGAGTACAGTCTGTCACGCCTACCCTCTGATTTCTGGTAACCCCACATGGATTTGAAGTACATGCTATAAAGAATTGAAAGAAAGTAGCATAAAAGATCAAGCGTAGTGTGGGAAAGATGGGCTGGGGCATATGAGAGACTAACCAAGTTGGAATACAACAGTGAGGTGAGGTGGTTAAATATATTTATGCTGTAGTAGGTGTTGCAAATGTGAACTGCACATTGAGAAAAGGGGCTCCTGTTGGTGTGGACTGCAAGCACATGCTGAAGCTGTGCCCCAGTCCAGGTGGTATGTGTGAAACCATTAGCTGTACTAATTATTTCACAGCTTCTCTCAGCTGGGTTCAGGTGGCTAACAGGGCTGAGCGAGGCTTTTGCAGGGCTCAGAAACAACATGCTTTAAAAATTTTAACTATATGAAACTGGTGAAGATGCACCATAAATGGATTAAAGAAACACTCTAAAGGGTGTTTATAACAGAACAGATGGTTCCTCTTGGGCTTTACTGGCATCTTAACTGCCACTCATACATCTGATGGGATTAAAAGTGAGTTAAAGAGAAACTTTGCTACCTGAAGGCTTTTGAGGAAGCAAAACGCCTGGCTTTGAAAAGGGAGTGACTGGAGTCTGCCTCGCATTAAGAACCCTTGGAGAGGTTTGGACTTCTGTGTAGGTTTGTGCTAAAGAAGAGGTAAGAGGGGTGCTGTTGCTGGGTAAGGGTGAGCGAGGGAAGTTGAGGAGCCTCTACCACTGTGTGTGATAAGGAGCTGTTTGTGCTTTTCTGAACGTGCACTCGGTCCTGCTGCTGTTTCTGAAGTGGCAGGTTTCTCCAGGAGCAAGTACACTGTAGTGGTAGCTGCAGCATGGAGTGCTTATGAAGGAAGCCTATAACAAACACTTTATTAGAATATTGTTCTGAATTATTGCAAAAAGAGCTGGAAGTTACATAATTGCTGTGGAGAATAATTTGTGGGCAACATAAAAAATGATGGAGAGGGAAGTAGCTGCAGGTCGCTTCTGTTTGTCCAGGTCTACATGTTCAGCTGTATATCAATGTATATCAATGAATACGAGATGCAGGGTGCCTGAGCTGAAACCTGTTGCCCTGTTATCTTCAGCTCTGCTGGGTGCCAGAGAGCTGCTCCTCAGAACATGGGCTGTGTTGATGTAAGACAAAGTGCTTGCTGCTTGAGCTGTCTCAGGACTGGGGTAAACGAAATAGTGGGGCTGATGTGCTTCGCTGACTGGGCTAATTAAGGCGATTTGCTGATAGGTTAAATTCCTGTCTTTGTTTTCTTGTTGGAGCTTGTTATTTTTGAGGATGTGTGAACTGTGATTTCTGAGAAGTGTTAAGGGGTTCTTTTGATTGCTTTCATTTGACCATACAAAGTTTTATGAAGATGTTATTCTTTAAGTGGCTCTGTCCTGTTAGGTGTCCAGACTGTTGGGTATTTCTTCATTATTTTGTTAATTGTTGTAATGAGGATGATAACCTTAGAGATGCTGAGTGTTTTCTATGGGGAATTAAGCCACTGGAGGCCGTGGGCATTCAAGGGTGCCTGCCAGCTTAAACAATTGGGTCTCTTTTAATGTTAGTGTATTTGCTTAATTGTAATGAATGCGGATGGGAATGTGAATGTACCTTCTTCGAGAGAGAGGTTTAGGAAACTTGCTATCACTTCCTCTCTGCTCATCTCTGCTCACTGTTGGGGTGGGGGAGGGCAGCAAATCAGCAAATCGCTGAAAACTAGTAAGGAAGATACTGTGTTTAAGATGGGAGAAACAAGGACTGTTGAGAGCTCGCTGCTCGTGGTTTTGATCTTTAAGATGAAAATTTCCTATCAGGAGTGGTATAAGCAAAATTCCTAAGTATGTATGTGTTATAGTGATTGCCATGCAGAAAATCGTATGTAACATTTAAATTTAATGGTTTCAAATGATTTTTGTCTTGTTCTCTGGAGAGTAAGAGGTCAAGGAGGAGTAACGCCTTGTGACTTGCAGGCATTGCAGATAAAGAAATATTCAGCTTGGCTTGTAGTAATTCCTGAATGGAAGTATGGGGAACACAGAGATGCCCAAGTTCCTTGGGTCTGCACCAGCATGTGTCTATAACAAGGGTGACTGTATTTGTATAGTAATGCAGCCATTGTCTGGTTAAATGGGGTATGAGTGCATATGAACTTGGCTGCTGTCCCCCAAATCCCACTGGTGAGTCCGTGTAATGTTGTGTGATCTTGCTTGCATGTTTGTTGATTTCTAGACAAAGGCGAAATGAGGTTTTCGAGTTGGATGTGAGTTTAACTGCTGCTGGCATTTTGTGTAGATCACTTAAATCTACCTTCTCCCTTCATTTCTGCTGCCTCCCTGAAATGGCAATAATGGTCCATCTTGTCTCACAGTTTAGAGCATTGCTAATTGCAATCTGTTAATGTTTGTAAAACACTTAGAAAATGAATAGCTGTCCTGTGTGAGATCAATTTGCTACTCTTTTCTTACCACAGAAATAAAAGCCCATCAGTGTCAACTTGCCTCGGATCCACTTTTGACCCCAGGCCTGACAACACTGAAGCCTGAGCCTGGGGAGGCAAGTTGTGATCCTATTGTGGGAAAAGAGCTACTTGTTGTCTATTCTTCAAAAATATACAAATCAAGACAAAGTGATTCAAACCTTGGATGTAAAACACTGCTTTGATTCTATATTATTTCTTGGCAGGCAAGTTGCTGGGAAGTTTGTCAGGATTTGAAAAAAAAAAAAAAAGAGGTTGAGCACTTTGTTTTGCCATTCCCAAGTCTATTCACAATGTGCAATATGCTGGAAGCCAACAGGGAGAAGTGTGTAGGTGGTAGTAAGAGAAGAAGTTCCTATGAAGGATACTGAGTACTGTCATAGTCCTGCCCTTCTGTATTTCTGCTAGTAAGTACAAAAACTGTCTGTTGAAATTCATTAATTTGACTTCTTATAGCTCTCCCTAGCTACTCCATACAACAAATTCCCCTTCACAGATGCAGCACAGTTGTGCAAGTCAAAACCCAATGTTTGCTACTTCAGTGAGCAGACCTAGCTAAAGCCTGGGTCTTTGCACAGGACTGGGATTTAGCATGGCTGACTGCTGCTATTAACATTATTTTGTCTGGCAGACTAACTACAAGTGTCTTTTCTAGTTCCAAATGCTAACATCCAAGATGACAAGGTGACAACTATCTAGTCACATAAGTAAAATGCATAGTTCAGGCTGAATTTTTAAGCTCTGGATTCTTTCAAAGAAGATAAGAACATGAAAACTCTCTCAACGTGAATAGGCAAATGCAGAAGTCCTAACTGGCTTTGCAAAATTGGAAGGATGTTCAGACTGATGATTTGGTCCGTGCTATGGTCAGGTAAATGAGATAATGTTCCTGTTTAGCAAAGCTATATATTTCATAGCTGAATCCAGTCAAGTTAAAAATCTCTTTTCATCAAAAATACAGACTTAAGTTGAAGTCTGGGATTATTGTAATTCCTGTAGGACTTGTAAGAATACATATGGTCTATCTTCTATCAAGGTCTGGCTTCCTTGAACACCCCCTGTTCTTAGAGTAGACCCAACCTTCGCCATACCCTTTCTAGCAAAGGAAAGTTAGAGGTCCAGTCTTCATGAGTGGCTGTTGATGTCTGCAGACTGGGATAAATGGGGCTAACCAGGCCCTTGGAAATAGAACCTGCTTGTATGGGCTGCAGGCCAGAGCAGCTTCTAAGTACTGAGCCAAGATACTAAATACTACAGGAAATGCAGGTGTGGGGAAGTGATTGCTGAGTCACACAGCAGTGGATAGATAGGGGAGGAAGGGGTGAACTTTTAAGCTATGGAATAAACCAGAAAGCTCAGATCACAGCAAAAAATCTGTGTGCTGGGCTGTTTCTGATAAAAGACCTGAAAAGGCCTGGACTGAAATAGAGCAGACGACATTAGAGCATAGTGCTCCCAGCTGAGAGCTCAAACTTTAAGCTTAAAGTCTGTAGCAAGTGATTTTAGAGACAGCAAGTTGGAGAAACAGTATGGAGTCTGGTAGACACTGGAGGCTTATAGCAGAGATAGATTTGACTGCTCGTTTGCTGATGGTTGCTTAGGCTGTTTTGTGAGTAAGAAGTAACAACTCCTCCTGTTTTGCCTTAGCAACTGGATGCAACTGTGGTTTGCTGCAGAAGGAACTAGGGATATGTTCAAGTTCAGCCAAATCGCATCAATTTTGTACTTAAGCCTGAAGAGAATATATGTCAACCTCCCTTTCTATTCCCTATTTAAAAAGCTCCCAAAGCTGTACTGAATCTTTGCAAACTAAATGGGAGCAGAGAAAATTGGAACTGGCAATCTCTCACTGAACACTGTAACTTTACATTCAGGTATCCTTGAGCTGCTAATGTCACTTGCCCCTTTGGTCAAGTAAATCAGTTTTTTCTTGACTATTTATTTGTTTATTCCCTTTGTGGGAGCTGTTTGATCTCAATGTCGGTGCAAAAAGTTTTGGTGAAGTCAGCAGTGCCATACTTGCCCTGATTATTCTTAAATTGAATCACATACTTTTTACTTGAAATTAAGATAAAAAAACGTCATCCACCATGGGAATATTTGTGTCAGGCAACATTACAATGTACTGTAACTTCTCAGTGCCAGTTGAAGCTCTTGAGGTTCTTGTTTGTGGTGTGGGCAATCAAGAAATGGAATCTACAGATTAATTGAGAGAAACTACTGGAGCATCTGAGGAAGGCTATTTCTTCTATTCAGGGTGTCTCTCCTAAAGCCCTTCCATCTTCTCAAACGTGGTTTTTGAGGTCCTGTGTTAGTGTTCCCTTTAACCTAGTAACAAGAAGGAGAGAAAGGGAATGTAAATTTTGTTTATGATGGCAAACTAAGAAATACAACTCTCAGTATTCTCTTTATAAACTTGGGCTGATTCTGTTATGGTAAAAATTCATTGCTCATGAGACACACTCTAGCTCAATAACTTAGAAAATATAGTACAATATAAGGGATATTTTTTTCCTTGCACAGCTGGCCGTTTAGTTGTGGTTTCCTAGGAAAGTACAGAGGAAAGGAGCTATTATCAACTGTGCTTGAAGCCTTTCTGATCTTGCTGGCTAATATAGCAGCTGGCGAAATTATTTTCCTAGCCTTGAACTTCTTCTTTGCAATTTACTATTTGTTAGTAGTGAAGATAAGAAATGCTTCTCTGTGTTACAGATCAGCTGCGCTTTTTTTGTACTTTCTGTAGTGTTTTCATTGCCTTTAGTGCTGCTGGCAGCTCAGCTGATGATTTCATGGGAGAATTGCTGCTGAAATACCTGGTTCAAGTCTGTAATGTTTGCTCATTTTGGATTCCTATACGAGGTATTTTACAGCGAAGTACACCGATTATGCAACTGTGCATAATATATGGGCAGAGAGAGCTCCTCCCTTGGCTTAAATCAGCCTTGGTCTCAAAGCTGCTCTGAGGTTTTATGCAGTGTCCCTCCTACAAATGCTGCCTGTACTGAAGAGTAGCACCTTCCTCTCAACTGCATCAACCCAATTCTTAGTCATAAGTGTGTGTTTCATAAACCAAGGCTGAGGGATTTTGTGAGATTAGACCAGTGATTTTTATCCCTCTTGTTGGACTGCTCTCTCCATGGGGCTGTAACATAAAGGCTACTTTCATTCTTCCCTTGGCAGATTCCATCTCTTGTGACTATCTCACTCACTTCAAAAGGCAATCACAGAAAAAGAAATTCATTATGCTCACATGTATGATGAATTCCTGTAAATAGCCCATTGAAAAATATTCTTTGGAAATAGTGGAAATTAATTTGTTGTCATTATGTGCACCACCTTACAGAATTTTGAGCAAGGAGTTTGCTTGTAATTAAAAATGTGGCTAGATATGTCAGGGAAAAGTTTTTCATTTGGTAGACTGCAGATGTTTGGTGCATCCATACTGGCTGTTTCTCATGTTTGGAAACAGTTTTCCCCTCTGTTGTGACAGAATTGACAGCAGTAGATGGGCACTAACTACAGAACTTGGAAGATGCTATAGGTTGTTCTAAGGCGCAAACAAGTTACAGAGTTGTTAGATACTTACCAGTTGTTAATCACATCACTTCTGTCTCAGCATAGCTGTAATAAGGTTCTTGCTGCAGAAAACCCATGCTTATTTATAGCTTGTATAATTACACGTTTGGCTTTAAATTGTGAAGTAGCAAAGCAATTGCTAATGGCCAACTGCTTTCTTAAATGGAAAAAATATCCCACAGTGCAGGGCAGATCTTTGAGACACTGAAATAAGCTAACTCTGCTGGACCATGGGGGAAAAACTCTGAGGAAGTTTTAGGGGGCGAAGAGTCCACATTATTATGGTCATCTCTGGCCTATGGAGGCACTTGATATCTCTAAGTCTTCCCCAAAATCGATCATGACACCTGTGCCCTGTTTGGATATAAAATTTATTTTTAATTCCTTAGTGCTTGATTGTGCTCAGCACTCATAGATGTATAAATCCATTTCTTACACATGTGAGCACTTGATTATTCAAGCTGACCCATCAAACTTGTCTGTAAGTTCTTGCAGATGGGGAGAGGTGTGAGCTGGTCTCCACCGACAGCACCAGTTATGCCAGTTAGAGGATGGCCTCCACCCAACGCAGCTCACAAGCCCGGTTCCCTGTGGGCTTGCTGCACATGCCGCTTGCTCTTACAACTTATTTGTACAACACCAAACTATCAGAACTTCTTCCTGGCACATATCTGCTTTGTCCCAGTTTGTCATGAAGAATTGGTTTCAGTGTTACCCATGTGTGTTCACTAGAAATGACTCAGTGTCATTCCCTTGGAGCGTGGCTTTAGAGCTGGGTTGGTTGGTACAGGAAAAGTGACAGTGTTAAAAGGGCCTTGCTGAAGAGCTCCCTTCAAATGAGTTGTGTGGGTTCCTATCCATCATTTCCATACTTTTCATGTGACAGAGGTGTTTCAGAAAGATCTCTGTACTAGGGAGAAAAATCTTGAAATCTCTTGCAAATCTGAAGCAGTCTTCTTCCAATTACATGAGAGTAGATCACAGTTTGAGGCTGAAATGAAGTCAAATCCCTTTGAAGTGCTGAATAAATAGCACCAACCTTCAGAAGGATGAAAACTGACAATGCTTGAATTTTACTGACATGTAAAAGGCACATTGTTAGCTACTGGAGAAAAGGGAGGGTGCTTTTTTATTTTTCAAATAATATATTTCTGCTCTTATCCTTTTCTTCATGTCCCATCCTGCCATGACTTGTAAGTTTTTCATGTGATAATGAGCATTTTTACTTCCTTGTTTAATAAGACACCATGTAGCCAAATAATTCTGTGCAACCCTTAGAAAACTTAGCAGAAATACCTGGATAGATGTTGATCTCAAGTCTAACAATAAGTGAAAAAAGACAGCTCAGGTAAGTAGAGGTATCACTACCAATGACTGTTACTACTGTGAATAATTTTAAGCTTTTGTGCAGCTGCATTTATTTTCCCTTTTCTAATCCCTGAAGCATCGTGTAGAGTATAGAAATAGAGCCTTTTATAAATCAGGACTGTATAATAAAGTAGGGTGAAATCCAGCAACTAGAAAAAAAAACTTCGGTATGTATGTGTCGGCAAACTTTAATTTTGCCTAAAGAATGTAACTTGCTGCTTTTTAATTTGTGGTGCAGATACAGCAAATCTGCAACTAAGCCTTCTAGCAGGTCTGTAGGACTGGTAATTGTTTTGTAATCCTTCCTTGGAACACAATAAGTGCAAACAGTCATCACAGGTTTAATGAGTATAATCTATCATAAAATACCTAACAAAACAGTATGTACAATATTATCTTCTGGTTCATGCTTCAGCTATTCCAACTGTATTAAAGGAGTGCAGGGATCTGAGTACCTACCTAGGCAGGAAAGAGAGAACAGATTTCTAAATAAGTAAACAGTATATATCTGGATGATAAACATGAAGGCTTATTCAAAATTCATTTTGCTCTTGTGGGGGGTGAGTGGAAGGTTCTTCCTGATTGCAGGCACATGCCCTGCTGCTATGCGAAGGCCTAATTCGTCTAAAGCTGTTTTTTGAGTCATCACACTGAATATACACCAGGATGTTTAGAAAAGATTGCTGAATAGTGAACTGTAAGACTCAGTATTTTTCTTAAGTTCATCGCTGCAGAAATTGTTATCCATGTCTTTGTTCTCTCATGTCTTAATCACTTCAGGTTTTTCACACGTGCGTTTACCTTTCAAAAACCATATGGCATATCTGGGTTCTGACTTCATGTAAACCAAAGGGAGAGTTACTGTACAGCTAATTATATGGGCTCTAGTTCTGCACTGCCCTTACCCATACTCCTTTATGAAACACATATCTGCCCAATCAGACATTCCAGCTCCAGCTGTGTGATTCTTCTGGGGAGGCTATTAACACTGGATAACACTGAAATTGCTTTAAACTTAAGTTTCCGGCCAGAGTTCCTGAAAAGCTCAAAACTTGTAAAACTAGAAATTGGGAAACCTTTTCAGCCTAAGATTAAATGGAACCTGGCACTATCTGTCACTTCAGGCGATGTGCTCTCCTTGTTTTGCCTCCCCCGCCCTGGCTCCTGCTTGGGCTTTGGCCACCATGGCCATCACAACAGCAGGTGTGATAACTTGCATCTGGACTTTGGGAGATGGCTGGCAACATAGTCAAAATACTGCCTGGAGTGGGGACCTAGAAATTTTGTTTCCATGAGAATATGACTGTAGGTCAATTATCTTACTGTATAAATAGTGCACAGCCCCAGAGCCCTTTGAGCTCTCCTGTATGGCAGTGGCTACCCGTCAGGATCTCCCCTTTTGTGAGGATGCTTACTTAAGGTTCTACTCCTCGAGGTTGAGAGATTCCTTGCCACAACAGATTCTCAGTAAGTGACTAACAGCATGCTGAACTTTGAAATCTTAGCTAAGTAATGTAAAGGATTGATTGCATATATATAATCCTTCAGACATAAATCGTTGACCAAGTCTGGGACTAGGATTGGATCCAGCCGCACCTAGACTCCTCTCTGAGAAGGAGTTTAGAAAGCAAGGGGGTCCTTTCTGAACCTCGTGACTCAACGGGAGAGTCTCCCTGGCAGCTTGTTTGACCTATCCTCTATGCAGTAAATAATAGAGTGTACCTTGACATTGAATCTCGTAAAACACTGTCGCATTTGCTGCTGGTTTTATTGCACTTATTACTGATTTTGTTAAATCACTGTTTCACCTTAATAAATATTTCACTACTTCACTCTAACTAGTGAAGTTAATCACTCCGTCTGTGACAGGCAGACCTTGCTGACCTTTAGGTTAATTTACTCTGTTGCTTACCTTCTCACCACCCTGATATGCCGGGAGAATTTGTCGCTTGAAAAGCAGATAGTTGAAAAAGTAGTGCAAATGTGGTCCCCAAGGGAACACTTTCTGCCAGGACAAACGCATAAACGTAATATATTTTTCTAGCCTCTTCCTGAGCATACAGAATAGTACGCTATAGTGGGAGTACCTTGCCTTAGTAGAAAGTTGACTTTTGTTCTGCAGACCCAATTACTGTTCCTTTTCTGGACTTGTGCTGCCACCAGAGAGAAATGCCACCTCTTTGAAACCCGTGTGTGGCAACTGTTGCAGGCAGTCTCTTGACTCTTTCCTTTGATTTACATCAGTTGAAACCACTTAAAGGAACTGGTTATTCAAAAAGCTTATGTGAATTTCTCTTCAGCTGACTAGCAACACAGTGTTGTTTCCAAGTGATCTGCCAGTCTGACATCAGTATTAAATAGAATATCACACCTCATGGACTAACTGTCTGATTCATTGTGACAATTTTTTCCTCTAATGTCTGAAATTGTAATTAAGGGAGGAACATGTGGGAGAGAGAATAAAAATCAAGAGATAAAATGAGGAATTGGATTGCAGAGGCAAGGAGAGAACCTTTTAATTTATTACTCTAAGAGAAATATGGGAGCAATACAGTTACAGGTAATATTTAAACACCAAAGTGAAGCTATTCCATGTAAAAATATACTGAAGTTGTTGAAGACTTCTGTTTAATATCAGTTATTGTTCTACTTCATTTGCAGCTATTAAGACTGATAAGTTCTATTGTCCAGACCAGAGTAGGTTAGGTTGTGGAAGAGGCGATGGGAGACTTCTGGCAGGCAATAGTTTCCTATCCTTTGTAGCTTTACTTAAGGCAACAATGTGCTGTTGAACAAACTAATTTGGCTTTTTATTGCAGTTGTACCCTGTGTGTGGTTTGTATCAGAGGTATTTAGAGTTTTTGACTACTGTAGCAAATAGATTCAATAGCCAACTTCCTATCCCCGCCTGGTATGACTCAGACCCTGTGATGATGAGGATCACTTTAAATCATAACACTTTAAATCTTAACTATGAAGTACATGAAACCCACCTCTCCAGTTTCTAAGTCCTCTGAATGTAATAATTTATTCAGCATACCACCTTTCTTGGTAAGAAAGTGTGGCATGGGAATCTTGTCTTCAGTGAAGTCCTTGTTAAAAGCCACTTATAACTTGGTGCATCCCATGCTCTCGCTTGACTGTTAGAGGAGGGCTGAGTGTCACCCCAGACATGAGCATACTTTTCCGTGGGATGGATATGGACAATGTTGAGCAAACCTGCTGAACGTATCTCAAGTGACCTGCTGTTGGGGAATCAGTTATTTTCTCACTGTACTTGGGCTGTCATTCTTCATACATGAGTTTAGAACACTGTCTTCTGTTGTATGACCATACTTTTTGAAAGGATACTAAATGCTGTGGCTCGTGTTACTTGAAGTAGGTTGTGGAATAAACTTTATTCCTTGATAATCTTACCAAGCTGGATGCCTTCATTTTGAGCAGAGCTGTGTGGATAACAGAGTCCTAGACTGCAATCTAGGGGCACAGTTCTTTTTTTCAGGGGTCTTAGTGCAATGAGTTCACATGGGATCCTTGGAAAGAGGACTTGTCTGGGAGCTGCCTTTTCTTGTGGTATCCCCTTCCCAGTTTTCCTAGTATTATTCCTCCCAATGGCTTCTATTATCACTAGAGCAGACGGGCTTGGAAAACTGTAAGGGGAGAAGGGAAAAGTTGTTTGCTCAAGAACTTAACATTGTTCTTAGATGCCTGGGAGCTACTAGGAGCAGTGGGATTTAATATAATTTAAGACTATTCATTCCAGCTTCCCTTTTACCCAGGGGTGCCTATCAAGCACCCTATTCTTTGAGACCTGATGGGGCCTCCTCCAGATCCAGGCTAGTCCAGATCTCTGAAACACAGCCAGCAAATGTCCTGCTTCTGAGGGGATGGCTGTGCAACAACTTTAGATTTACAGCATGTTGGCTGTAGCTTGGTAATTATTCTGTGTGGGTTTTACTCCTTGGCAAATGAAAGATCACTTGTTCCTCAGTTACTGCTGGGTAAGAGCTGGCACGCAGCAAGTACCACGGCTTTGGCTGAAGGGCTGTGAATCTAAAGGAGAGATGGCTGCCCTCTGGGCTGCATGCTGTAATCTCAAACAAGTGAGGCATATTCATAGAATAAAGGCATTTTCCTGTCTTTCCAGACAGCGATTTTTATATTGAATAAGATTTGCTATCAGTTACGCTTACAATGTGGAGAGTTTGACACTTCTCCTAATGGGACATTAGCTGTGCTTGATTTTAAACCTGCTGTGATCTTACTTCCTATTGTAAATTGTGAGAGAATATAAGACAACCAGTTGAAAAATGAGGTGCATATTGAAAAGGGACTTAAACCTCTAACCAATGAAACCTAGAATGTATTGAGAGCTTGCACCTACATTTCCAGAAATACTCTGTGTTTTGATTATTGTGTGTATTGGGTAAATAAGTGCTGTGTTCTTGGTCTCATGTTGCTCACCTTTTTCCTGAAGGTAGCAGAATGGTTTTTGAACTGAAAAGATAAACTTGAGGTCTGGACCATTCCAGCAGTGCCGGCTTTGCTCTTGTTGGATAATTCCTTTTTTGCAGAGAAGCTCCAGATCTTATCTTTGTCTCCTTAGAGTAATAACAGGGTATCTTGGGGAAAAGTTTTTTCAGTGATTTGCACAGTGGAACATGCTGAAAAATAGATTTGTTTTCTTTATTATATCTATGGAATGAATGCAGGCATAAGATGGCTTATGCAAATCTGCAGCAGGTACAGTTTTCCTTTAGAAATGCACCCTAGCTGTTTGGAAAATACACACTGTAGCTTTTTGTGTGACTGGCATAACTGCCTCACCATAATCTTTAGAAATTAAATCTGTTGACTAGAAAAGGCAACTCGCTGAACTGACTTTTGGGGTATGGGAGGAGAAGGGAGGGAAGAGAAAGTAAGGAAACAAAATGCTTTATCTTTTTCACCTAAGGAATGGCTGCAAGGGATAGGAAGGACAGAATACCAATGGCAATGAATCAACCGACTCCCTGTACCACTAGTGTAATTTGTATAACTGAGCTTTTTTTTTTTCACATCTTACAGCTCCAAAATATAGCAAGTATTTCCTATATTCCATCCTATCACATGCTTTTCCCTCTTCTCAGGGTAAGTTAAATTACTGTTCTCTATAGGTAGTAACTTATGATAGCAGCAGCACAGTTGCTTTTAGTGAAACTAGTTATATTCTTTTCCAAAGCAACCCTGAGGTAGAGCAACAGAATCTGCCTGTGCTTTATGAGCGGATGGCTCTTCTCCAAATAGGTTTCCATTCGAGTTGTGTAAAGTAGTGGGGTGTTTTTCCCCTGCCCCTGCTTCTCCATCAAAAAGTTTGAAAACTGTCCGTACAAAAATGCACTGTGTTTTGAATTGGGAAGGTGAGTGAATGTGAAAAAGTGATTTCAGTGTTGGAGAGGAGGGCTGGGAAGGGGAACTACAAGAAACAGGGGGAAGGACATCATCGTTTCTCTGAATGTGGCGTGACCTGATTCCCCACCAATTCAAACAGCTGCTAGGAATTGTGAATCTGCTTAGGAGAATCACAGCAACCACCTGCTGCAAGTTGCATTTCCAAAAAGCAGCAATAATTAGTGTAAAATACTTCCTGGTGGTCCTTGATGATCTTCTGAGTTTTCATGTTACCAAAGTCAAATGGTGTAGGACTGTGTCCTTACAAACTAGCCGGTGCTTGACAGACCCTTTTGTAAGGAAAACATGCTTGCAATGTGTCTTCTGGGACTAATAGTGTGTTGTTGTATCATACAAATAATAAATATAACATTAGGGTAAACTAAAAAGAAGAGACTGTCGATAGGGTAGGACTAATCTAGTTGCAAAAGCTCAATGGGAGGAAGAAAAAATGAAAAATTTTTGGATGGGACAGTTAAATACCTTTATATCATGAAAATCATACAAATAGAACTGCACTTTTATAAGTATATTCCGTAATTTTAAAAATCCTTTTGTTAAAGGATGAGTATGAATTATGTCAGCTTTTACTGAAAACACTTTTACATTGGTGTGGCATTTTTTTGTACACAACCAAGCAGGTTATAAAGAGGGTAAGATTTACTAACCTGTCCTAACTTCCTATTGAGGATTGTGTTGGAATAGCAGGCTTGACTTGGGCATGTAGAGTAAAACAGTGAATTTCTTCAACACCTCCCTACTACAATAAATTGCATTAATCTGGTGTCTATCCTTGTATAATGGATTATTTAGAAAATCAGTCAGCTTCCTGTGTATGTGTATATATCTTTAACCATAATCATTAAACACCCAAAACCTCCATAAAACTCTAATAGCAGATCAAAGGAAGAAAAGGACAGTTCTGTCACAGAGAACAGGTATTTGGAGCTATCTTCAATCCTTGAAGTGAAAACAATACCATGTTTCGCCTTGTTTTAGTGGAGGGAAGGGGATCTAGATGAAGCATGTCAAAACAAATAGAGCATCTGTCAACCTCAATTCCATTTTTACTCACAGTAAATATTCCTTTCCTAAGCTTGATTGACTCTGAGATCTGCATTTGCTTTGAGTGGGCTGGGTTTGTGCTCTTCTGTTAAGCTTTCTTTGGCTTCCTGTGAGTTGCTGTGACTATTGTTGAGAGGTTTTGCAGCCAATGCGTTATATCCAAAGTGCAGAGGTGGGCGTTCTGGAGCCCTCTGTGGTGCAATGCAACCACAGTGCTTGTTTTCTTTTGCTAGTTCAGCAGGGACAGGAGGAGATCTTAAAATCCTGTTTTCAAAATGTCTCTCCCAGTACTGATACCTGGTGGCAAAGCTATGTGTTATTTCTTGCCTTCTAGTGGGTTGTAAAAGAGTATCTGAATGCTTGCATTTGTTACCAGGGCTTGTAGTGTTCTTTCTTGTTTTTTTTTTAAATTTATTTTACTTTAATCTAAACATGCTGTTTTCTTTATATTTAAGAAATTGGACTGAAGTATTATGCATACCATAAATAACCCTGTGGTTGAATTTAAACAAGATTTGGAATTCCTTACATTTAGTTGTTTTCTTGTATACATCTGGTTCCAGAATAAAATGAGAGCAGAGTACAGCAGTTTCTGTTAATGAGATGAGGGGCTTTTTCCTGCGGTTAACTGGGGATTAGCATGCTGTGAGGTAGGATGATAACCATAGGCCACTCTTATGGTTGCTCTAAAGAATAGGCAGGAATATAAGAATTGTGATGCAAATAGGTATAAAACATCCACTAGATATTCTTTTTGTCCCAAATCCAGTGGCTGAGATATGTCCTGAAGTATATTTTATGAATGCATAATTTTTATTACATGTCAAATACTCTTTTAAATTGGTGAGTTCTTGGCATCAACTATAGTTTTAGCAACACTTACAGTGATTAATTTATACATATTTTCTTTCCATTAAGCTTTTCTCTTGGGTTCACTCTTTTTTTGTATTTTGAAGGTACGGTTAATGGATGTGTCAAGTTCATTCTTTTTATGTTTTTACACATTCTAGTGTTATCCTTTCTTACTTGACTTTCCAATTTTAAGAATCCCGGTCTTTCACAATTACCTGTAGATGCAAATCATTTGCATATGGAATAGAACAACCAATTTGAAGACTGGGTACTTAAAGGTGGTTCAAAACATGTTATCCAAAAAGGAAACAACTAATTTTTTTTTTTATTTTTATAAATAGCAGTGTGTTTTGGGCTTTATCCTCCATAATTTTCTTTCTTCAGTGCAAGATTTTTGCTGATGCTTTAGCAACAATTGCAGATTCAGCAGAATCTCTCATTGAGTTACTCAAAAGTGATTGCCAAGTGTTTCTTCCAAGTTACTCATCCAAGCTCCTGCAGAATATATCGGGTTTTTTCAAATTGGAAAGAAAAATGTGCCTGATTTCAGAATATGAACTCCATATGGCATCTTGTTGCCTTGTGACTTCAGTCCTGAAGCTTGTGAGGATCTTTCTAGACTTACTGAGAGGCTTGGTTTATCAACACATCCCACCTCAGCGCTGGCCAGAAGTTACCTGAGCTGGCTGGGGCTCTGGAGTGTGTAGTCCTAGGCTGCCCCACGTAGTCTAATTAGCTCTACCCATGCATAGTGAACATGGAATGATACATTTAATGTGTATGTGTTAGCCACGCTAATCTGCAGATGGGACCTGGACAAGCAGGGGAGTGTCTAGGCAGGCATTGCAAGGACTTTGGAAAAGAGGTGTGACTGAAGGAGGTCACTGTCCCAACACAAATCTGACAAGAAGCTGAAGCCATGCTGTGATGCCAGTTAGGAAGCTGGCTATTAACAAGAATGCTATTGATCAAAATCAATTTGCCAAAATTAAAGAAGAATGTTGACCAGATATATTATCTGGATGAATACTAAGACTAACAAAGAATGTATCAGCTAAAACGTTAATCATAAATTATGCTTTTACATCCAGTGTCGGGGCTGATAAGTGCAGTTACATCTGCTCAGTTGAGCCTTCTCCATTTCTTTATAATTTAAGTGTTTTCTGGGCTTTAGTTTACAGACCTTGAGACTAGGAGGACTTCTTGCATCATCCACCCTGTTTTTCACTCCCACTGCTGGAGCACTGCATTCCTTAATATGTAGTGCTTTAAAAATAAAAAAAACCAAGCACAAATAAACCCTCAAACTTGTATCCCCCCCACCCCAATCTTGCATACATTGGAATTCTCCTGATACAATCATTAAAATGGCCTTCAGTGGCAGCAGAGTTTTCTCTGATGAGGAAAGTCTCTGCCGGTTTTACTACATTGCGGTTGTGGGAATGTAGTGGAGAGAAAGTAAAAGGGGGTCTCTGACAATACGATTAATTATAAAATAATTAGCTAGTACATCTACTGGTTTCCCTGTTAATTCACATTTTGAAGTGAGCAGAATGAGAAGCCATTTCATTTAAGGCAAGTTACTAAGTTAAAGCTTAGGTTGTGGATATTTGAAAAAGAAAAATTAAAAAATTCCATTTACATTGGACCTCTAGAGACTACTGTGTCTCAGAGTAACATGAAATTTCAGTTTAAAAATTATGAACAAACAGTGTGACTTAATGTAATGTTTCTTTGTCTGCCCAAAGAGATTAACACAAGGCTGAGTTGTTAGAACATGTTAATCACTGGCAACAGTGGTTTCAAAATAAATGTCTTTTAAGCCTCATTTATTTAAATATCCTAAAGCGTCTGAAGAGTGCTCTCCCTGTTATTTACTTCCCCCGCTGCTGCTAAGAAATAGCTTGTATTTGCTAGATGCTTTTCACAGAGAAAAGTTAGACTCTAGGAGGCTCGCAGTGGTTATGGATAATATGAATTCTCCCATCCTTGCAATGCAGCCAGCTGCAGAGCTGAAAGTGCCACACATTTCAGCAATGAGTAAACAAGTTAAGGTAGAATAGCCAAAAATGGAGCTTTTAACCCCCTTAGCTCAAACTTTCTGGTATTCTCTGTCCTGGACAAGGCATCTGGCATGTGCTGTAACCTCTTGAGTCTTAGTCTTGCAAACACTGCTTTCTATTTTAGCAGCTTTATGCTTTTTAGAAGTTGTGTGAAAAGTGCTAATTGCTAAAGAAGACCAGAGAATGCTGGATCTCCAAACAATCAGAGGCCTTATGGTGGTCGGCTTCTCAGCACTGAACTTAAAAATGGTATGTGGTCCTTCCTACAGTACACCCAGAGTTCTGATACCTTAGAATGAGCCTGAATTGCTGCTATGTGGCCAAAACTTTCAAGTTGGAGAACAGCTGGTGTCCTTTGGTCTCTAAGTGCATTGCTTAGACTTTGGATGAGTCTCTGAGCTTAATCTTGTCATTCCCTGTGAGACCACAAATCACAAAGACAAAATCTTCTAGGATATTCTATGCAGGCATGTGTGGCAGGGTAGTGGCAGCCACCCTGACTGTGGCCCCTTGTCTTGAGTGGAAATATTTGACAGGGGTATGATTTAGCAGTGGTTAAAAATTTATTAATGATTTGAGGTAGATCAAGAGGTTGAGTTTTAGCAGCACTTAATCATTAACGTATTTAAAAATTTACAAAGTGATTTGTAAAAATGATTGAACGACTTAATTACAGATTTGAAGATGACAAGATTCACACTGACATACTATAAGGTAAAATCAATACATGCACATATGAGCAAAAGTGCAGATCTCTAATATCTATATCTCTATATATATAAGCAAGCACGTACATGCTCTCCCTCACGCATCTTTGCTAGAATCAAAATCTTAGTAGCAGGTAACACTGAGTCGACGGGTACACCTTTTAACTTCTCCGGGTGCACAGACAAATGGAAGAACGCCCCCATCCGTAAAGGCAGTGCATATATCACAAACGGATAGGTGGAGGGGTGGATGAAAGAGAGACAAGTCTATAGTTAAAATTATTTTCATTTTCTCAAGTTAGAGTAAATACTCACACCACCTCGGTACTCCTCAATGGCCAGTAATTAAGATTTGAGAGGGTTGTCTTGCCCTGGCCCTTCAACTCTCGAGGTGTCTGCCTGAGTTGCATCCTCACTCACAGCCCATTGCAATCCAGGAGAGCTCAAGGGGTCTTTACTAGAATTGCTACTTGTAGGGTCTGAGAGAATTTACTTTAATCTGGTACTTTTCCACTCCAGTCCAGTTTGGACAGTGCAATATTCTGGTACTTTCCACCAGTTACACAGGCCCAGAACTTGCTAGATCTTGGGGTCCTAGTATCCCCTGCTCTGTGGCCACGATCCAGATGTTGTCAGAAGAGATGGATTATAGTTACTATGTTGGAAAGCAGGAGCCATGGGAGCCAGGCGTGCTAAGGGGTTGCCGTAGTGTTCTGGTCCATTGATCTCCACCTTTTTTCTTTCATGTTAGACTATTATGTAGTGTTCTGGTCCATGGTGCTTGGTGTGATTTCCTCCCCACCTGGGCTGCACAATGATACCGAGTGGCCTAAAGGAGGGAAGGGGGGAGTGTTGCACCGCCACACACCCTGAAAAAATGCACTTGACAGCTTACAATCACAATATAGAACTAAGCCACGTGCAATAGCTGCTATGCTAGGATATTGTGCCTGCTGCCCGAGTCTCAGCTGGGGCTTTAACAGAAAGAGCATCCTTCTCTTTCCTCCTCATTTCTTTAAAAATGAAAGTAAATTTTGCAATTTATCTGTAGCAGGTAGTCACCACGTTTGAAATTGGTGTACTTATTTAATGGCCTGTATAATTTAGAAGCTTGGTTTATTGCATTCAGGGTTGAAAGTCTTCCCTTGATCATTATTTTTCCATGCTTTGCATATCATGTTGCTATACAGGCATTTGTGTTCACTGCTGGTTATCTAGCTGAGTTGTAATCCTCCCCCTCTGCTGCACTGAGACACAATGATTCATAAGAAACCCTTATCTACTGAGAAAACCAGATAGATTTAAAATGGCAGTTTCAATCTGTAGCAGCACTGGGGGTTGTTACAGTCTGGTTGCTGGAGGATTTACTGTAGTCTGTGTCACTGCAATCAGCTGAGCACATCTCTGATAAGAGATTGTGGGTTTCCTCTTGAAGAGATGGTGAACTGTCAAATAATGAAGATAAAGTAAGGGAATTATGCCTTTCCTGCTATTATGCACCATGCCTGTGCCCCATGATGTCTTCCCTTCGCTATTGCATATATCATGTCATGCTGGTAATGCCTGGGTTCATGAAGTGGGTTTCTGAGAGCTTGAAATAGTGCTCACAGGGCTGTTTGTATGGCTCAGTGCTGGGCAGGCTACATTCTTTGCTATGTGAGGCAGAACTGTACAGTATTGAACCCAGAGGGAAGAGGAAAACATGCTGCTAGAAAAATTTGAGGAGAAAGACTGGTTCCAGGTGTGCCCAGGTGTTATAGTTGTGATGTTGTCTGTAGGATATGATTGCTTTGTCTCCTAAAATTTTGTTGCATTGAATTTCTTTAGTAATGACCATTTATTACAATGTGAAGTGGAATGCATGGAGACAGGAATGCCTGGGCCCCAGCCTCCCACTTAAATGAGACAGGATTTTTCTTCCTGAACAGAGTACAACTGTTCTGGATGAGAAGCAGGATGTGACAATGTGACACAAGGTAATGGTTCATCTCTCATGCCTATCTGATTCTAGTGCAGGAGGTGTCAGCTCTCTTGCCTGAAGACACAGTGGCAAGCAGAAGCATCTCCAGGATTAGTCTGTCACGTGGAACAGGAGTCCTTTTCACTCAGGTGGTTTGATTGGGACTATGGCAAAGAAAATGTCACCTCTCCCTTTGCCTGTCCTTGTTCATGCATTTGGGCTGTAGCTGGGCTGTTGAATAACAAAATCCCTGGTGCTGGGGTGGAGGCCCTGTCAGCCCCTGTCTGCCTAAGGAAGAGCAAACTGGTCAGTGTGGGTCTCTGGGCTCAGCGGTGGGAGGCTTGTTCTCTGTGCAGTGCTGGTGAGGCCATGGCAGTGCTGCCCTGCAGCTGAGCACACAGAACCTGGCAGCTGCCTTTGCGTCTGGAAAAGATGGTGTGGTACATTCCAGTACTCCTGTACGATGGGTCTGCTGGGTCAGCAGGGGTACCTCCGACCTAGAGACTGTAATGGGGAGCTGCCTTTTCCATTGCTATTAAGGTAGAGTTCTTCGAGCTCTTGAATTTCAGCTGTCTTCAGCTTCTTTGAAAACCCCACTTTCTGTGTTTGACGGTTACTGATGCTGCCTCCAGATCTAAAAATTAGCAACTACTTGCTCTTGCAAATAGTTCCTGGGGGCTGTTTCAGTGGCTTTGCACTAGTTAGTTTGAACACTGGCACATTACATGTGTGTGTGTGATGTAAACCTGTGACAGTCCGTCTTGTACAGCCTTTCAGAGCCTGCTCTCCCCACTGCTGCCCTTATTCTCTCAATACCAGAGTCACAAAAGCCATTACTGTAATTCTGAATGCATATGTGCAGCTGGGCTGTCAGCAAGGAATATATGTGGGCGAGTAGCTGAGGGAGCATGAATGAATGATTGAACAGAGGTAAATGCAAAACAAAAGGTGTGGGTGGAAAGAGAATGCTTGAAATTGGCTCACCCACCGCTTTAATATGTTCTTTACAATGATGTATACAAGTGAGAAGAGGATGGAGGGGTCTTTATTCCCCCAGCCATTTGAATTCAATGTGGTTTTGTCTGGGGCATATTTTTGTTTCTACGCTCTTTTTAGTAATGGGGGAAAATGCCCTGGCTGCCAGTATTCTTAAAAGTGTGCTTGAATTTCCTGAATAAATAAGCTGCAGCTGCTGTGGTGAGTGCAGGGAGCCTTGCTTAACTTAATGCTTCATGGAAAGCTACTAGATAAGGAGAGCTTGGCTGTGTGAGACTGAGCAAGCAACTGTCTATGGGTTTTCTGATATCCTAAACCCCAAAGTGTTTAGCAAACAGATTAGGTCAGTGAAGCAAAACAGACATGTGGATGTTTCATTAGTCTGTTCAATTTGATGATATCTGTGACCTATTCACAAAAAAAAAATTAAATAGTAGTATGTTTCCCACCACTGAACTGGTTTCTCTCTGGGCTGTGTTGTCATTTGGTTGTAGCTGGCTTGCAGAAATTTCTGGGAGAATAAAAAAGAACTCAATCCCTGTGTGGCTGCAAAAGGGTTAGCTGGCATGCCATGGGGGAAGAATGTCCTTTATGGCCTTGTGGATAGGCAACCAAGCAGAAGGGAGAAGGAAGAAGTATGTGGGTGGGATATTGGCTTCTCTTCCTCAAGGTACGTACCAAGCTAAGATGGGAGGGAATGAGGGAGGAGGCGGCACTGGGCTGAGCTGTTCATAGAGATGCAGTAAGTGTTTGAGCAACACAGAGCAGGAGACAAATGTTACTGTCTGGCTTCCTTTAAGCCAGGGGACTTACACGCTCTCCCGGAGAGGGTAGCTTGCTGTAGCCCTATCTGATCTCACTAGCCGTGATTTTTATTTTCGCTAATTTAGTATTGCTATTAGAAAATGGTACAGTATCTCAAATGCCTTCTATCAACTGCTTGTAAAAAAACCAAAAGGTGTCTTTTACTCTTGATTGTGGTTTGATTTGTAGCCTTAGAGTTATGAACCTGGTCAGTGAACTAAAATAGTCTCCTCCCAATGGTAAATCTGTTTTTCACCCTGTTGTTGGTGCCACAGAATATGCATGCATTCTTCTGCATGTAATTCAGTTCACATGAACGCCAGTCAGGAACACCACTGCATTTTGTTCCAATATTTTGCTGAAAGATAAGGAGGCTGCTTAAATTAGCTTGGAGAAGTGGAGCTTGCTACAGCTGTACAAAATTTGGTCGACCTTTGCTTCAGGTGGACAGTAACCAGATAGGCTATGCTGGTCAAATTTCTGCTTTTTCTTCAGTACTGGTGCAAACACTTTAAATTACAAGTTTTTACAATCTTCTCTATTAACCTGGGTTATTTGGTACAAGCCAGACATCTTATGTTGAAAGGTGAATTAAAGACTAGTTACCCTGTGAAATTTAGAACCTCAGGGTGATAATGACCATCAGGCACAGAAAACTGACTGACAGTATTGTGGCTCTGGACATAGCACTAGGAACAGTCAAATGTCACCTCTGGAAGCGTTAGCTGATCTGTGTTTTAAATGGGAAGCAATGTTTTTCTTAGCATTTAAACATCAGCAATTTGTCACTGTATTTCAGCCTTTGTCCAGTTAACCCTGGTCCTAAGTGGGGAGTGCTGACTGCTCAGACCCTGCTCTGGATGGGCTGGAAAGAGAAGACCTGGGGGGGAATATCCCAGCACAAGGGTTGTTTAAACACCAGTGCCCATGCTGGGGTTAAGGCATCTTCTCTCCTCTGGGAGAAGGAAGGGAGCCTCCTTTGGATCCACAAAATTATTTACTTACCTTGTTTTATAAAATAATACTCCTTAAAAGGCAGAGTAGTCAGGGTTTTACAGCACTGAGCTGTAGGAAGTGTTACTTACTGTTTCCAAATAGCTGGTGCTTGGTGGGGTATGGAGGGCAGAAGCGGAAGTGTAGCTTCCTCGAAGGCTATTTTGGGAAGCTGACTCATGCTCTAGAGAGCTCATTTTGTTAGAATCCTGATTTTAGCTTAATTTTAAAAACAGTATGTGTTTTTACTCTGAAATGCCTCCAGTGTGCGGTTTTGTTTATCTTGCGTGTGTTTGCAATGCATGCAATTAGCCACAAATCTGACATCTAGAATGTAAAACTGGCAAAAGAAATAGAAACTATATTCAGATCAGCAGTTAGAGTACAAGGTGATGTTAATGACACTTGTTGCAAAACATACAAAAAAACCCATAAAAACTGAGGTGACACAATACTGTGTGATGGCAAGTGAATTCAGTGTTCAAGCTCACTTACCATAGTAAGCTTAGCATATCTATTTTCTTAGGTACTAAGGAAAAGTGTCTGGAGAAGAAATAGTCCTGCCTGGGAAGTTTTGTAATGCATCTTTCCTACAAAACTCTTTCTACAGTGTGTTCATGTTTTGTAAATTTCTAGTTCAGGTGGGCAGGAGAAAATAAGAAATGATGTGACAATGCTCAAATGGCAATGACACTACCTGATCAGAGGAATATTGCTGCCTCTTTCTTTCCCTTCATTCTGTTGGTACCCCAGGTGTCTAATGCCGAAAACAAAAAATACTTCAGTCATTTTTCTCAAAGAAGATGTATTATGTTAGTGGGATTTTAGTAAAGGCAACTTAAAACTCATTAGATGGATCAAGGAGAGAAAGATCGTCTGTAGAGCTGAGGCAGAAGTTTCTTGCATATTTTGGTCTCATCACTTTTTGGCCAGTCTTGCTTAGCAGAGCACTCACACCACCTCTAGGCCTGATACATTAATTGGGATTGAAACTATTGCAGAGGAAGGCTGTGGAAGTTATGCAAGACAAAATACGTACTGCAGTTTGTGGATTTCCCTGAGGTAACTGTGTGCCATCTGCGTATTAATCTCACTCCAAAAGTTTTTAGTGTGTTAGGGCTGGAAAAAGTTTCTTTTTAATGGTGTCGATACTAATGAAGAAGCTTGGTTGGCTCCAAAGGGATTTAATTGATCAGTAGAGACAGCATCAGGAACTTCATTTATTGCATCCTGTGGTTATAGATCGACTGAGTTCACCCTAAAATAGAAGACTAATGTAAGTTGTTGGCTGTATTGGCTGTGATGGGGTTTTTGAGGGTATACTTAAATGAAGGCTTCCCTCTTGCACTAATGGTGCAATTTACGCCTTGCCTAATCCTTTCCTATGCCCTGCCTCCTTCACCAGAGCAGTATGTGTCTCTCCATACTGTGAGCCCAAAACTATGACTGGGAAGAGTGGTGCCGGCTCTGTTTTGCAGCCAGGCAGCTGCTGTTATTTGCTTGTCTGGTTAACAGCGGGTGAGGAATTGTTAGGTTAAGCTGCAGCTTGCATTCATGGCATAACTGCTGGTACTTACATGGCCCTTGATTATTTTTTTATTATTTTTATCAGACTTGAATGCACTGCCATCTGTATTGCATCTTTGTTTGAAACGGGGGTTTGGCATAGGGGAATACAAAGGATGCCCTGAAGCATCCCCGTACATGTAAAGGGGATTTGATGCAAAACTATTGCATGCCGTGTGCCGACCGTTTAGGTATCTACTTCCAACAGCGACATTCATGAGCTCATTTGGGTGCCTGCCTTCCTTGTGTGACTTCAATTGGAGTTGAACAGCCACCGTGTTAGGGTGAAAAAGGGTATAGAAACCTACCAAAGTGAAAATCTGACAGACAGGAGTGGTTACTGGCAGTGATGCTGTTTGTTGGGTTATGTGCTGCTGCTTTACAGTCCCCGATTGTTGTCTTCCCAGTGTGACTGAAATCTAAGTTGTGGGGTGGTGCAAGAACGCGACAGGTGGTGGCCCTGTGTATGACATAGGTGGATTCTCATCTCCAGAGTGAGATGAGGTTTTCCTGTGGTGTAAGTCAACAGCAGGGATGCGTGCCAGTCCAGGCCTTGCAGGTAGAACTGCATGTTGTAACTTCAAAAACTACGACAAAGTTTATCAAGTCTGCTTTGGGATCTCAGCTTAAAAAAGGAAAGGATGTTTTCAAAGGTTTTTTTTTTTTCTTTATCTAGAAGTATCTTTGTATGAAAAGACCTCATAATGGCACTGAATCTAGCAAAGCGAAGTATTGCAAGAATTGGAGAAGGGAGGTTGAATTAGTCAAGCCTTTGCTAGGCACAAGTCTTTCAGACAGTTGTTACACCTCTGTATCTAGCCTTGAAGTGTGCTGGATCTAAGGTTACTTTCTGAGGAGCTGATGTAACCCAACCAAATTTCATAGTTTAGTGCCCTGGGGTGAAGTGTTCTGGCCTGTCTTCTGCCAGGAGTGAAACTACAGGTTCAAAATGAGTCATCTTAGCATTACAGTTGATGAACTTTGAGTACTGGCCAATGAAAAAATACTGCTTTTTTCTTTCTTTTATGAGGTTAGGTGCATTCTCTGAATAGATGGCTACAGTAAATTTGTTCTACTGGTAAAAATTTTCCATGCATTTTTATTTATTTTTTTTAGACAACTAATTGGCTTAGATATATCATAGGAACAACTATCTTAGGTCATTTACATCTGCAAACAACTGCAGCTAATATATGTATTTTTTTACTTTTTAACTCTGCTTTGCACCATGTACCATACCAACCAGGGAGTACCCATGCTGGGCAGCCTCAGTGGATTCTTCCCCTGTGTTGAATCCCTGTGTTGAACCCCTGCCGTCTGCATGTGCGGGGTCTTTGCAGAAGTGAGCTGAGACTTTACTCCTGGGTTTTCTTATCTGTGACAATAGACTCATCCAAGCCTTTGGAATATCTGTTGAGAGCTGGCAATGGTGTTGGTATAGGTCTTCAGATTTCTTGTACTAGGAGTATAGCATAAACTGACTGTCCCTTCCCTGGGACCGTTTTCTGTCTCCATTAAACTTTCCCTTGCTCTCTTGATGTAGTTCTTAATTTCAGTTACTGCAGTTACCACACTTGTTGATGGCTTGTCTTGGGGCCTGTTTCTGGAATGATTCCCTTCAGAGTCACATTTCAGTAATGCTGAAGTTTGACAGAACAAATGTTGGTTCCCGTAAATGAAGGGGATGAGCAGTAAGTCTACATGGTCCTGCCTCCCCTTCATTATTAACATCCCCTCACGGACTGTCAGGACAACTCTTGCCATTTTGCTCCTTCTTTTATCGCAGTAGAGCTTTCCTACCAAGACTGAAACACATCTTCAGCATCACTTACATTCCTGCAAAGGTTATAGCTCCTTTAATAAAATGAAGGCAGGCCTTTAGACTTATTCTGCTATATATTACATGTTTATTGAAATGATACAAGTATTTTTTTCACAGGGTGAACATCCAGCAAGGCTGTACTGAACCCTCATGGATGACAGGCTACATCTGAAGGGGGAGTTACCTGAACGAAAATCAGACAATCTTTGAGCGCTGATGACCCAGTGAAACCTCCTGTAACGTGGCTCCTCCAGGCCCATCAGCCAGGCTGTCCATGGGATCCTGACGTGAGTTTGGGCTTGCTGATAACTACACTTACTGTGAATCTCTTGGTATTGTTTTCCTTCTCTTGGATGTTGCCATTTTAAAAATACTTATTTTTGAACAGATTAACGGTTGAAGTTGGACAGAGTACACAGTGGGTAGAGTGGTGTTACTTTGCTGATGGGTCAAGTAGTGAATCTCCCAGCTTACAATGAAGGTAATATTTCAGAGCACCTACAACAGGGATCTGGTGTCAGCTGGGTATCAGGCTCTTACAGTGTACTTAATCATTTATGCACTGCTAAAGAGACACTTGCTGATGTTTCCTGTTAGTGACGCACATTTGGTTAGCAAAACTTCAGGACTTCCTTTGTGTCAGAATGTCTGCTTAGAAACGTGTCTGAAGTTAGTGACACACCTTGGGGGACATACGGGGAAATCCTGCAGCAGAAAACAGAGCGTGAATACTGAACGTGAGCAGGGCAGGGAACAGATACTTTTATTTTTGTATTTTACTTGTAGCTTGCACATACATAATTAATTACACTGAGATTCAGTGCAGGAGGGGGAGGAAAAAAAAAGCCTCCATCCCTTAGTTTCTGGCCTGGGGTCTTGGCTGGCTGGCTCAGAGGATAGGTGGGTGGGAGGGGAGTCTGTATGAGTGTGTAAATAAAAGCCAAATGACCAAAAGACCTGATCTCAACTTGTTGCTTGGCCAGTGTCTAATTTCATACCACAGAACTTTTATGGATTGCATACAATTAGTCGGAAATACTTTGTACACCAACAGTTGATCTGAGATAGACATGGGATGTGTAAGTCACTGAAAGGGTTTTGGATGTGTGTGTGAGGCTATGTGGTGTTTTTCTTCTTTTTTTGTGTGTTTCTATGTTAAAACAGCAGGCATCAGAAGAGATATTAAACTATTTGTGTCAAATGCATCATCAGTTGAAGATCAGTGTGATAAAAGTAAGAAAATCTGTAGTGTAGCAATAGTATTTGTTAAAGTGGCACCACGTTTTCCACATTGATTTCTCACAGCCTTTTGAGACTGCTCTGTACTCTGTCAGATGGTTGTATGTCTGTGACAGTGGCAAAAGCAGCTGTCCCAGCTGTGGGAACTGAAAACACTATTGCTTTTTGTACATCAGGGCTCAAGCTTAAAGTCATTTCAGCGACAGCTTTAAGTAGTTTAAATATTTGCTGTTATTACACTTCTATTGTGCAACAGCGAGACACTGTGTCTGTCAAACACTAGGTGCACTTGCTGCCTGAAAGTGACACAGCCTTAGAAAATTGTGGGGAGATTAAAAAAAAGGAAAAAAAAAAAAAAAAAGAAGCAAGCTGGATGTGCTGCCTGGGAGGGCCAGCCTGAAATTTGTCAGTGGCTTCCCTGGCTACAGCTTGTGAAAATTCCCTACTAAGCTAATGCTTCACTGATGAAAAATATGAGCGGTGGCTCTGCCTGTCCTCTCCTACCCTTCCTGTTCAAGGTTTACTGATGCTTTCTGCCTTTTAAATCTCACTAGTGTTGCTGAGGCTTGAATTTGGCCTTTAAAAATTCTAAAATACTCTTTGCTGTCGTTACCCTGTAACAAGGCAATAGTTTCTTTGGGCTTCAGTTTTTAGCAAACGGGAATTCCCTGGTTGTGTTCCCGGCTGGAACTGGTGCTGTGCTTGGGTGCTGCCAAAACCTGTAACGCTGGTGCTACCATACCTGCTGTCCTTACAGCCCAGCTGGAATGAAGCAGCAAAAGCAGAGAACAAGAGCTGCTTTGTTACAGGGAATCCTAAACTTCCCTGGCCTGGAAGCTGTGGAGTGTCATGCCGTGCATTAGACATGCAAATATTTGTACCTACATAGAGCATGCCATGCCTTTTTCTTTTTCTTTTTTTTTTTTTTTTGTTTTTTAATTTCCCGAGGGAAACTACTTCTGGCTTCTAGTTTGTGTGTTTGGCACTGTTGAGGTATTGCTACACTCTTTCTTTTCCCTAGGAAAACCCATCTGGTTCATTTATGTAACTGTCTGTGCTTAAATTTTGCAAGTTTCCTGTTGTATTAGTTTCTTAGCATTGACCTTGGATCTCTACCTTTTCCAGGTTCCCTCTCACTGGTACAGAGGAGCCACTGGGCCACTGCCTCTGCCTTGGCAGCCCTGAGAGCTCTGGCTCCTCCTGAGGGTCTGTGAGGACTCACCCCCTCAAGAACATGCCTTTCATCTCTTCTCCTCTGCTACAGAACCGAGCAATGAACTTCTGAAAAGACACCAGGTACCAACACGTTTCAGGTTTTGTGTTCTCCTTTCAATTTATATGTTGGCTCTTCAGGAATGCTTGCCAGGGAATAGATGGACTAGCCAGATTTATAAGAATATAAACAGATTTTTTTGGGGGAGGAAGAGGAACCTCTTAAGGGAAAATAACAGCTCATACACATTTAGATTTCTGAGTAATTCTCCCTGCCCCATTTCCATGTTGCCAGGTAAGTCTTAAAATGTCTCAGCTCCTCTCCTATGAAGCCTGACAGTCTCATGTCCCTCAGATCCGAGGCACTGACTGTATTTCCAGATCTGGGAGACATTATATATTTCAAGGTTTTTCACTGTGGTCCACGTAGCTCAAGAACAGCCTTTGTATGGAATACAAAGCTGTGTTGCCACACTAATACAGAAGTCACTGAATATTTATGACTTCATAGCAACACATCTGCAGTATTTGTGGGAGTGTTTCTAACGGAGATGCGGGTTTTCCCCAGAGAACAGATAATGTTTACTCAGCCCATTTAAAATAGAATTTTAATTAGCCTAAAGCTATATCTGGGATACAAACTTGCAAGATTCTCTCATTATTTTAAAATCCCAACATTGTCTTTTTGGCTTATTTTTATTTGTAACATTTCTTGTCACAATAATTTGTTGAAATTGGAATAATAATATGACTTAAGACTTGTATCTGAACATCAAATCCACTCCCCTCTTCCAAATTTAGGTGTCACATTTATGTGTGGTTAAGGAGCAACATCTATTTATGAGTATCTATCAAGTAGTTTTTTGTTTTTCCTAACTGAGGTTTAAGTGTGAGCATCCCTTCATACATGCAAAGCAAAGATTCAGCGCTACTGAGATCTTGAGGGGAGGCCTGCTGTGAACAATTCGGGTTCCCAAAGATGTCTGTGAACAACACACAGTTAAGAGGTTAGGACAGATGAAAATCTCTGTGGAGGCAGTTTTGGCCAACAACACGTTCACTGGCTTTTTAAGAAGGCTTGTGCAAAGCTCTAATAACCAGGATGGGCAGTCTCTTTAACCTCCTACTTATCTGAAAAGTAAAATATTCTCTCCTACCCTCTGCAGGTTGCATGAGAGCTTTTTTTTTTTCCCCTTTTTTTGTGTATGAAATAGGGCAAGTTGTCTTGTATACTCCTGTGGCGTCACACTCTCACTTAGATTTTTGGAGTATATATCACTGTGGGAATGCAAAGCAGTAGACCCATTAACCATATTTGTTCCTTTACTTTTGCTGTGTAAATGCAGTAGAGGTTCTTCTGGGTTTGGTCTGGATATCACCTTAGGCAACTTAGTAAACAAAACACAATTTCCTTGTAAACCTGATTCTTGTAATCACTTTAATGCATTAGTAAGTAATTAGTACTGATTTACATAGTTTGACTTTAGAAATTAGCTTTGCTCTGAGTACAATTATTTAAACTAGTAATGCAGTAAAAGTATTATTCCTAGGAAAGATAAATTTATATACAAAGTTTATACAAAGATGTCTCAACAAAAAGTAAAAACTAAATTTTTTTTGTATTATTAACTTCATAATCTTCATAACTTTTCATTATCTTCCTCTCTTGTGCATAAAATCTACTTTTAAACAACTATCAAGCATTATGGAAAAATTGAAACGAGTTTAAAAATGATTAACCAAAGCGCACAATGTATCTTTTGTATAAATCCTCAGCTGTCACCTTGAATTAAAAAAAAAAAATTGGCAAAGAAAAAATGTAAAATTCAGTGCTGACTGTACAAGAAGTCTTATTAATTCACTTGAGTGATACTGGATTTCTTCCAGACTTGGCCCAGGTGAGAACTTCCAAGCCAGCAGAAGCACAACACTGAGCACGCAGCCATGTCACTGCCAGGACCCAGCACGGAGACCTGTGGGACGCCAAACAGAGGAACCAGCTGCACAGAGAAATCTCACTGTAAGAAAGAATGAAAAATGCCTGGTTATGTTTGTTTAGGAATAAAATCAAACACTGTATTATTTGAAATGAGTATGAGAGAATCAGGACCATGGTCTACTTCAGATCCATCAGCTGGATCTCGGCTCTCTTATTCTTGTCCCCTCTTGCATCAGGGAAGTGTGATGATCTACAGGTAGGCATGAGCAACAGAGCTAAAAAATTTGCACTGCAGTTGGAGGCTTGACTGTTTGGAGGGTCACAATATTAGAAATGTAGGTTTTGAATGGTTTATCTGCCAATTTTTGTAATAATCAAACGCTCAAAAATTTCCCTGTGATGAGGTCAGTCCAGCCCTCTTAAGAGGTATAGGCCATATTGTTGTGTACACCACTCAATGTAGTTCATCACTTTAAGAAAGAATAATGAAGTCTTAAAAAAAAAATTTAAAAAAAGACTTCAGATATGTAGTTAGTTTCTCAGAAGACTTTAAAATTTCCCTGTAAATGCATGTTTTCCAGTGCATGTGGGTAATGAACATTCCCTTTCTCTGTTATTTTACTGTTAATATGGCCTTCTTGAAAGTGGTGTAAAAGAGAAAAGAATAAAAACCAGCCCCCAAACCACCAAGTTTGGGGGCCATTCTACTACTTTAGAGGCACATGCTCCAACTCTACAGAAACTCTCTGCTTTTCAAATAATAGTATATTTAGTGCTAAGGTATTGTAAGGCCTCTGAACCCACCTGAATGAGAGCTATACAGAGGCCATACTTTGCAGAAGAGGAGAAGCCTGGAATTTGATGTGGATAATTCACAATCAGAACTGATTGAATGTGCTGGATAAATTGTATTTTGCAAGTTCTCCCATATCTAATTCACCTCCTCTCTCCCACAGAACAATTTTCTGAAAGTGACAGAGATCACCTGTTCTGATCCCAGGGGTAACTCCTGCGCCCCCCTTGCATGATTCATCTCACTTTAGCGATCTGAAATTTCTAAGCACCTCTGCTATTACCAAGTTTTTCATAATAGTTTTTTTCCAGCGTTGGAGTTTTTAATGTTCAAAGCTTTTTTACCGATTTAGTGTAGGTGACTCCAGCTCCACTCAAGGAAACAGCTCTCAGGAAAGCCCATGCAGGAGTTGAGCTGCCTCTTGAAGGAGGAGTGATAATTTTTCATTTTCAGGTCATGCCATAAAACTAATTTTTTGGATCTTATGAGCTCTTTGGAGGAGGAGGCGCCTGAACAAGTGCTTTAGAGGGTAAGCAGCAGCAGAGGAGGTACCTGTTGTTTTATGGCGTGGGCACTGTATTCCAGTGAGCAGGAGGGCAGCTGGCGCCAGAAATGAGATGAGGAAACAGCTCTTGCAAGGAGCAACTGCTTTACATCAGAGAAGGGTGGCAGAAGAGACCTCACTGAAAATTATTCATTTTCAGTGCCACAAAAATAGCACTACAACAGTATAACATCTCATTCCTCCCACTTGGAAAAGTTGGAGAGGCAAACTGAATCCAAGCAATGCAGCTAAGAAAGCCTTTAAAACTGCATTTATCTTCAGGAATAAATTATATCATTTTGTTACTATGAACAAATATTATTTAATCACTTTTATAACTCTAATAATGGAAAATTACAAATACTACTCCTATCTAAAATGGTAAACTTTAATTTTGAAACTTTCAGGTCCTAAACTCATGTGAAGGAAAGGAAATGGAAGAAGAAAATCTGACTGTTGAGCGGTGACTGTTCTTGCAGTAATCAACAAGGCATGACTCCTTCATTTTCAAAGGAATGAGTAAACAAAGAAATTTTTCAGGTGATTCTTTCACTATACCCTCTTCTCAGAATGAATCCAAGGTAATTCATTAAGTCTACAATCTCAGATGGTGACCTAAGTTCAGTTCCTGGTAAGTTTGTTCTCAACACAGATGTTGAAAACGGAACCCATTTAAGAAAAAAATACCCTACTACAAAAAAACCCTACCCCCAAAACCCAATCAGTCCTGTAAATCAGATTTATTTACTCTTACCTCCTAGCAGGAAGCCTCATGATCAAGCTTCATTGAAAGGTAGACATACAGCTTACAAACTGCTATGAGGTATACATGGAAGCACACAGGTAGAAAACAGTAATTAAACCCTCCAACTGTTAAAGATCTCATTAGATGCCCCAAACCAAGAAACTTACAATCACTAACACAAACATCAGCAAATTCTGCTGTTCAGAGAGAGTATCACCACCTTTAAGCTTTCCAGCACTGAAATGACAATTGCTGTCTTGGTTAATCAGCATTGCTGGACACATCCTCACCTCTACACCTTTCAACCTTCAGTACTATTTTAATATTCAATGCGTTCGGTATGTAGGACGACACTTTGATACAGCTTTTAGTTGCATAAGCTTAATTAATTGCAATAACTAATGGGAATTTCCTTCAACAGCATCCCTGAGTCAGGTAAGTGTCTAACTGCCTGCAAATCTGCCCTGAGGTAACAAGAATAGGTTGATGCTAGAACTTATTTTTTGTCAGGTATCAACCAGAAGCTATGATGATGAAGGTTTAGCTTGGGAAATCAGACCTCTGAGATGTACTTCCATTCTTCTGTTAGACAAATTCACTCTGATGGAGAGTTACTTCCACAAGCGTTAGTTTCCATGACAAATAATATCTGTGTGTGTGTGTTCACATGCATGCTCTTACCTCTGCTAATTAGGCATCTCTTCCTTGTCTGTTGGGTTCCTAGTTGGAGATTAAAAAGAAATAGATGCAATTAATATATAGTCATACATATCAATGATAAATAAGGTCAGTTCAGAATGTCTTTCAAGGGTGATTAATTCACAAAATACATACCTAGGCAGAGTCCCTTTTTATGCGTTTTAATTCAAATGTGAACACAGCAGATGTCCCTGGGAGCAGGGGAGCATGAGACATCCACAAAAATAGGCAGTTGTTGTGTGGGAGAAGGACACGAGGTAGATTTTGTACAAATCTTACTTCTAATAGCATGGCTGGTCTTTACTGGTGGCAATTAGGAGAGGCTGAAGGATACAGGGATATCGAGTTGTCTTGGTGAATGCCTCAGTCAACAGTTTGACTGTGGCCTTGTCTCAGGAAGACCTGATTTGGTGACAGATGGGCAAGAGACTGATTTTTGTTATTTTCTTGATTTTTTTTTTATTTTTTTTTTTAAATTTGAGCATCATGTGAAGCTACAAAATACTTAAGAAACTGGAAATAAGCCAGTAGATGTATCTTTGCAAGTCCAATGGAAACTATTGTAAACTACCAACAAATAAGTATTTTCAAGATTAGAGGTCCTGATTGAAATGCAAACTGTCCAAGTCATGAAGGAAAAAAAAAAGAATTTTTTCTATGACTTCCTCCTTTAGGATTCCAAGTTATTTTAGTTTTGCTCACTGGGTACTGGGTTGTAGAGTTCCTGTGGATCCAAAAGTCAAAATTAGGGTCTGTCTTTGTTCATCTTCCTATTGGAGACAATGGAAATTGGTTAGTGTGCTCAAAATGTTTTGGTGATCAGGGAACTCTGCTTAGACACTCCCTGCAAACTGGAGTGGCATCAACTGATGAATAAGCAATCTGTTAGCAACTTGGACTGAAAACAAGGTGCAGATGAGGGGTGAGGAATGGAGCCAGTTATTTAGGATAGCGAATGTAATCAATAACCTGCCAGTTTGTGAAAGGTGCATAGTGCTCTTTTGAGTGTTTTTTTGGATGAAGCCGAGGAAAAGATTTGGTCTTTGGCAGCTGGTTGAGCAAACTTAATTAAATCAGACCTGCGTTACTGTCATAGGCATCTACAGAGCTGGAAATCAAAATCTGGAAGAAGAAATTCTGTGAAGGATGCCTTTACTGCGGCGGGTGACCTGGCTGTTTCCGGTGCCTTTCAGGAGTGGGTCAGTATTAAACAGTCGAGAGCAACAGAGAGCAAAGTTGACTTTCTTGGATATGTCAGTGTAAGTACCTGCTGATTGTAACAGCTAAGAAATAAATAAGTTTCAGCTGAGTTGCCTGTGCAGGCCACCTACCTTGCCAAGGATCCCAAGACTGGAACCGAATTGTTCATTTGCCCCATGAGAATATATGTCAGTGGAGGACTAGTAAGCATCTGACATGTTTCTCAAGACCTGCCTTCATTTAAAACTATTACATAAGTTGCTGGCATTGAAATAATAATAATAATACTAAAACATTCAAGCTTAACATTTGCTTAAGGCAGTACTGTTCTTCTGAAGTCTGTCTGTGTTACAGTTTGTCTTCTGCAGCCTCTATCTTGCTCAATACCTAGCAAGGAAGCAGTGACACCTACTACTCAGTTCTCGCTGCTATGCCAAGAGTGGAGAAGAGAGCATCAGTCATTCCCAGGTTTGATGAGGAACCTTACACTATCCTAGCTGCATCCCTAAAGACCATGTTGAAGGTTCTAGGAGATTAGCTATGAGCAATTCAAACCCTCTTACGTAGTTTCTGCAATCTTGCACTTATTTTTAGATGCTGGATGACTAAATCTGTGGGATGTGGCACATAAGGTGCCATAACGTAACTGCAATAGAAGGCAGATTTTTGAAATCTCATTTTCAGAAACAGCTAAATGAAATGCACGTAGGTAATTCAAATATCCAAAGATGCAGAGAGGCATCATACAGGTTTTTCAAAAATTCCTATGTGCTAGAAAGTATGGACATGGAATACATGTGAAAGCTGTATGTTTTTTAAGACTTTAAAGAAAACTTGTTTGGTCATCCTTACATAATTGTCTAAGCTGCTGCCATTCATTCTGCTAGTGGACGTGCACAAGCCCACGGCTCTCAAGCCTTCTCTTATGCTTAAGGGTGCAGGCAAGGAACCAGTTACCACAGAGTAAGCTGAGAACTAACCATGTTTCTATGCTCCCACCTTGTGGGACTCCACAGCAGCAGCACGCATCCACCTTAGTGTGAGAGCAGCACACTTCAGCCTCACCGTGGGTGTGTTCTGCCTCTCCTCATCTAGTAGTGTCTCCCAGAGGAGACCTATGGCTGAGGACTTCAAATGCCAAGACATACCTCATCAGCTCAACTGTTCCAGTTCTGTTGTTCTCCCTATTCTTCCTTGTCTCCTACTCTGTAGTACTTCATGGTTGGCAAGGCGGCTTTCCAAACAGCGAACGAGCCTCACTTACAGATAAAGTTTCCTGTAGGCAATAGGTTACTACCTGTTCAGTACTTCTGTGGCGGCAAGAAGGATGCTAAGGAAAACCTTAAATACCTTAAAAAAAAATAAAAATCTGTGCACTCACATTTCAAAATGGAGCTTTAGTCCCCAAGTCATTAATGTATTTCCATGAAATTTTATCAAAGATATTTTTTGTTGTTGTTCTGTTGCCTAACACCTTAATTCCCTTCTTGGAAAAAAGATATTATCAATGTCTATAGGCAAGACCATATATGTATATTATATAGTAATGAAATAAATCGTTGTCTGTGCCTGTACTTTCTGCAAATGAGCATTCCACATGCTTAGTTCTTATTTAGTTGTTCTTAAAATAGGTTTTTGTAGATATTTCACTCCAAGACTGACAGAAATTTTTGCTTTGAGGTTGGTTTTTCTTTTTTTGCTGTTAACTCAGTCCTATATTAAACTGTTGCAAAGTAAGACATGAACTTTGAGATAGCATCAAATGTTATAATAGAAAACTGAACTGAGCGCCACTATCATTAATAACTTTCATTACAGTGGAAGCAAGATCAAACTTACCAAGAAACAAAAAATTATGTTCTATACTAATTTATGGGAGATATTGTCTTTTCTCATTAAAATATAATCAAATTCCTTTTCTAGCAGGCTTTTGATGTGATCTCCTTAAATCCTCAATCAAGTCCTCAAAAACTATCTACGAAAAAGACTATCCAAATCCTGATTTCAAATATGGATCTGAGAGGGAGGCCTATGTTTTTAAAGGTACAGATGAAGAGTCTGTGTACAGATGTAAAAAAATAGAATTCATTAAACAAATCTGAGCACTGCTAACATTCATACATACCGCTTTATTATATGGCATATGGAACAGAACGTCTCTAAAATGGATGCTGTCGGGTCTGCCTTCCTTGGGAACTATGAAAGAGAAAAGAATGTGTTTGTCATTTTTGTTTCAGGCAACTTATTTATGTCAGGACCGAGGTAGTGGTCTTCTAAGATCCTTCTTTACTCTTGCTATCAATAGGGCAAGCTTCAGCTGGAAAGGCAGTTCCATCTTTTAGAACTTCTTATTTTCAAGAATTTAAATCTTTGCTGTTGGACAAGACAAGGGCCTCCATAATGATTCCTGCCATTTTATTTCTGCAGTGCAAAGCTGCATCTCAGGCTATAAGACAGTGTAACAGAGGGTGGAGGGGTCGGGATCAGAAGAGAACACAGTGATCATTACCTGAGTTACTGGATAATGTCACAACATTTACAATTCTGGTGTTGATAGTACATTTCTACTGCTACGATTCACTAACCAGGCAGCTACAGAGGCAGAACCAACGTCAACTTTAAAGAGAACCCTACAAATACTTTCCAAGAATCACCCTCATGTCACCATGAGCTTTGCCTTGCCTATAGAAAATAGACCATAGGAACAAATGCAGTGATCCCAGGCTCTGAGCACCTTGTGAAGGCGCTTACAGGGACTGAGCCCGTTACGTGCTCAGGATGGTGCACCCCTACCTACCATGGACGATAATAAATAGTCTGGACTGCAGCTTGGCCACCGGGGCAGCAAGAATTTCCCTAAATGACAG
The DNA here is from genome assembly GCA_025769975.1 of Gallinago jamesoni. Lineage (NCBI taxonomy): Eukaryota > Metazoa > Chordata > Aves > Charadriiformes > Scolopacidae > Gallinago > Gallinago jamesoni. The sequence goes on from JAOQGH010000032.1 coordinate 26,247,708, forward strand.
TATCATCTCACAAGCCCATGTAACTACAACACTGTCTAACAGAGTAACCAAAGCAGTACTGTAGATTATTCTTCCCTCTCTTGCAGTAAGGAAATAGTCCCATTTGTATATCAGTATTTAAAATTGTCACCTAAATGTATTAAGTCCTGTGTGAAGAAATAAATACTAAATTTCTCTTCCAAGAACGCATATGTACTGAAGTCTATAGAACACAGGCCTAAAGTCCATGCCATTTAACACAATCTTCTCAATAACAAGAGAAAATCATTTGCAGGAAATGCAGGTGATTTATACTGCTGCAGATGACATTCAATCACAAAGAGAAAAAAACCTCTTAAATGACCACCGATACTGCTGTTATTAATAACTCACAGCACTAAGATGCTGTAGCAGTGGAAAATTCATCAAGAATTTGCAAGTGCAAATTGATAGCTGATTTACAAATAAAATATTGAAGCCATCAAGGAAATTGTTCTAAAGAAATCATCTACCCTAATTGTGATGAAGCAGTAGGAAATGGGCTACAGAAAAGCTGAGCCGCAAAGACTTGGTAAATTTTCTGCCCCATTAACTCTCAGTGAGCTCATCTTTGGGATGAAATCTTGACCCTGCTGAAGGCCTAATTACACTAAAATAACTTAAGTGTGGTCAGATACAGAAAAAGCTCATTACAAATTCAATGCCCCAGGTCATGCTTTGGATCAGACCTGTGCAATACACTTACAGTTCAAGGCTACAATGTTCTGAGAGATAAAGAAAGTGCAACTTACCATTCAGATTTTTCCTTTTCCAGTCTGTTTCCGATATTGGTGTCTCTAAGGTGGTGCACTTTTTCCTTAAAGTAAAAATCAAGCAAAGCCAGCATCAGAAAAATCAGTAACAGAAATTTACTGTAGAAATAATAACTATAAAAAGTTGGAGTATTTAGCATTCTGAACACCATGTTTTTCTCTCTCCAGAAAAATAATTCTAAAAGACTGAAAAAAGTCTCCGATGGCAGGGGGGTTGGAACAAGACGATTTTCAAGGCCCCTTCCAATGCAAACCATCCTATGATTCTAAAAGCAGATGCTAATTTTAGCATTTAGACCTAAGAGTCTTGTGGATTTTTTTCTTATCAGTAAGTTATATCAATTCCACTGTTAGATTACAGAGGTGTGGGACTTGATTTTTCTCCTTTGACAGTCCCAGTGAAGACCAGACAACTGCAGTGATATCATGAAGTAAATTCATCGTGTTCAAGTTTGGGTAACAGTATAAGACTTGTCTTTGGCTTTGTACCATAGAGAAGTCAGACACGCAATGCAGGGTATAAACCACTGCTAGAAAGCAGCTTTTTTTCCCTGAAACAGTGAAAACAGGCCAAGTAAATCCTCCTCGGAATACAGGTTTATGACTTAGGGCTGCTATCTTTGCACAGATTAGATATCACCTTCCTCCACAAGTAATTCCCCTGACCGAGAGAGCAATACCAGCAATACCCATCTGCATGCTTGGCCACAGACAGATTGGGAAGGGGGCATCCACCATACTCCGGTGCTGCTGCTGCTGCCCAGCCTGGGAACGGGGCTCCTAAACCCTTCTAAGGCCCTTGCACTTCTGCTGCAAAGTGTTCCACTGTGACGACAAAGCTCATGCTATTTCTTCAGCAACTGGAAACACAAGCACTTAACCTCTCCTTGTTGGCAGCATCCAATAGCTCTGCCATGCTGTAGAGTAGCAGACTAGCTTTGGTTTTCCTCTTTCTGCTAAATGCTCTTAAAGGACAAGAAAATATTTTTGTTAATGCACGACCTCATATAAGATGAGGGCAGAACCTCTCCCTCCAGCTGTCTTGTTAAAAGGAATTAACAAACCTCCTCGCCCTGCCTTTCTCCTTGGCCTCTAGCTTGGATGCAGTTCTTTCAGTGACTCGGTGTGTGGTCTTTTCTAAATCCTGTTTTTGTGCACCTCAATTGATTCCATACTTTGAATATAAAGGAGCTGAAGAGCACTGCTGACAATTGGGAATTTCACTGAGTAGATTCAACACTTTCAGAACGGCATAAAGCCTGATGTAAGTCAATATATATATTAACAATGTTTGGTTGAAATAGTTATGTTTCTGTTAGCTGACATTATTCAATAGCACATTGTTTGTTCAGCTATAGAAAGTTTGTCATTTCATAAAAGATGCATAGACCTAAGCATCACCAAGCAATTTAGAATGAAAGTCTTAAAAGATGAACATATTTGACTTAGGATTTTAACCAAATGCAACAGCACCTGAAGTTAGGCAAAATAAATTCAGGAAGCTTGTCAAGTCATCAAACAGCAGTGGAAATAGGTATCTAGAAGATTCCAAAACATAAACAGCAAGTTCCTTGGGAGCTGATGGGCCAATAAATCATTACTCTTATTTTTGACCTCACATGTAGGAGCCAAAATACAAGAGTTTGTTTTTTTGGAACTTCTGATCAAGAATCCCCATCAAGAAACATAAATTTCAGACTCATACCTGTTGAGTGGGCTGTAGTCTCTGTTTTTCATTCTGCCACTGTTTAAATCTGTCAAGAGCATCATCCACAGAAATTGCACCCTTTTTCACCTGTTCCTGCAAGTAGATGAGTTCTTCCTTTTGAGCACGGCTCTTGTGCTTCACAGGGCTATCACTCACTGTGTCAGGGTGGCCTCTGTGTGTTGCTACAAAAAGCAGAAAGATAAACCCATTTAATTCCTTTCTGACACAGCACTTTTTTTCAATAAAGGTGTGTAAGCAGTGATTTTTTAATGTGACATCAATAAAAAGAAACTGTCATTAGGGTGGCTCCTCCCACCCCCTTCTTTTATTTCTGTTTGCTTTTGTTTGTTTTTTGTTTTTGTTTTTTTTTTTCAATGCTAGAAATGTAACAGATCAATGAGGATTCTGCCATTACTCTTTGGCAGCAGAGCAGCATCTTAAACATTTCATTCATTACTATTGGCCTGATCCATGGATTCTCCATTAGTGTCAGATCAAGTAAGAATTTCCTTCTGGTGCTGAAGGTACAGTACTGACATTTTCAAGGAAATTGTTGCTATGTTAAGGCAACAAATACCCACAGGGCCTTTTTTCTCCTTCCGTCTCCAACTTCACACATTACATTTCTCAAAAGCTGGGGCTGAAATTTGGTCAGAAAGCATTTTGAAATTTCACATGATTTCCTTCCCCCAAATTATTAAATACAATACAGTGACATGAAAATGTTGCAGCTGAGTCCTCCCAGAGACTACGGTACAGGTGCAGAAGCGAAGGGAAATGAGAGGGAGACATGTGTCATCAGACTCACAGCTTGGACCAGGGAGGTGGAGCACCGTGTGTCTCCAGGATACTGGCACTGAAATGGCTGATCCAGAACACGTGAGCAGCCCAGTGTGAGGCTGTTGCAAAAGTGCCATAAAGCACCTGTTCCACTGCACAGAGAACACAGCCAGGATAAAAGTTTAAACCATAACTATGATTTGGGTCAGTTTTTCTGCTGTGTTATGCAACAGTATCTTTATTTTAAGAGAGGAAGGACCGTGCAAAGAGAAATATATCAAGGAAGTGAAAAATCAGCTACTGTGGCTTCTCTCCCACTCCTTCCTTTTGATCATACTAGCACATATTAGGCATGAAATTCTACTCTTGTACCTCTCAGCTAAATGTTTCTATTTTGATGGAGTAATGACCTTAATGCCTTGCGTCTGATGAGATGCTTTGGAGATCAGATCAGTTTAGGTAAAACCACATTCATCACATCAGCAAAAGAGAGTGTATGTATGTATTTCCTCAGACCCATAAAAACTACTCTTTTTGTCATAGAATAGTTGGGGTTGGAAGGGACCTTTAAAAGTCATCTAGTCCAACCTCTCTTGCAATGAGCAGAGACATCTTCAACTAGATCAGGTTGCTCAGAGTCCCAACCAACCTAACCTGGCATGTTTCCAGGGATTGAGCATCTACCACCTCTTTGGGCAATCCGCCCCAGTGTTTCACCACGCTCATTGTAAAAAACTTCTTCCTTATATCTAGTCTGAATCTGCCCACTTGCTCCTTGTCCCGTCCCGACAAGCCCAGCCAAAAACTTTGTCCCCATCTTTCCTGTAGGCCCCCATTTACGTACTGAAAGGCCACAATAAGGTCTTCCCGGAGTCTTCTCTTCTCCAAGCTGAACAACCCCAGCTCTGTCCTTTCTTTTTCTTGGTTTTAATCACAATGGGGGAAGGAAACAGAAAAGCATAAAGTAACTCTTGACTCTACAAATCTTTCCCAGAAGACTGTAACTTATTTTTCTTTCTTTAATCTGATCTCTTAATGCTGCAATACCATTAAGGATATAAATCACATGTGGGAACACAGATACTAAATCAGTCAAAATCAAGTCACAGCAAACCTCTACTAGTGCTATTGAAAAGCATCAAGGCAGTTAAAGATCTAAATTAAATTCCTTACCGGGCTTCCTGGCATCGCAGTACGTCCTGTCATGGTCATTGGGCACTCGAGTGGCCTTTTGCTGAAACACTACAATAAAAATAAGAATACGGGGAATTTAGTGAAAAATGGCAATAAAAGAACATCACGTTCTGAACGAAAGGAGGCTCATGAAAGCAGGCGGGAATAAATTTCTTGTTCTAGCCTAGCAGTACTCAACTCACTTGTCAGTCTAATGCTAATTACTTGAAAAATTGTTCAGTTGCACAGAATAGGAGGATTACTGATATTACAGATACCATGACAAGAAGCTTTGAAGAAAATAAAATACAGGTATCACATTAACATATTACTTGTTTAGAAAAACCAGCTAGATCTCGGCGTTCCTCACATACTACAGACACCTACTGTAGCCCGTTTCTTATTTTATGGTGAAAGCTAAGGCAGAAAACCCCAACAGTACTAGGTGAGAATGATGGCAATGCTTAAGAAAGAATACCTATATATTTTTGTTTGCTTTATTCAAGCATTAGGAACAGCAACGCATCATCACTTACTCCATTAGCGTAGCCCCTCATCCCCATTCCTGTAAGGTGGCCAGAGTAGGGCCAGCCTGGATGTGTCCCAAAATGCTGCAGTCAAGCTTTTGCTGGCAGCACATGTAAAACCCAGAAGGTGGGAATGACTTAGTGCCTACATGGCTTACTGCTATACAGGCTCTCCCTTTGAAGTCTCACTTCTGATTTTAGCTAAACAAATTGATAATCTAGAATAACTCCTACCGATTAAGTAATCTTCCCGACATCACTGCAACGCAGCCAATGTGCCAACGGAGCAGATACTTGCTTGGGTACCAAGGCTCAGTACAGCAGAGCTCTGCTCCAGTGGCAGAGCAGGCACGCACTGTGTGGTACCCCAGCGTCCCAGCTTCTCACTCCTGCTGACCAGGGAGACCCCATGGACCTCGGTTTGCTCCTTGTCTGCCTGCCCAGGCTGCCTTGTACGATGCGTCCACTTCTCTCAGAGAAACTTGAAAAACAGATGGATCAAGAGCAGTGTGAAATCTCAACTCCACACATGCTGCATGCAGAGGTGAGAAAGGAGCAATTCCTAAGGATGCATTTTCTACAGTGCAGAATAAAGTCTTTACACTAACTCCTGAGTAGGCTTGTATGGAAGGTGATGATCAATGAAAACAGCTGGGGACTTGATGTTCCTTAAAATGTTCTCAGGCTAAATGGAGAGAGTAAAAGAACTCTACAGGCAGCACAATCTGCCGATGGTATGTCCCTAACTTCCGTCTAACACTGACAGATTTTAACTGTTGCAACACTCTTCTCTGTAATTCTCAAAGAATCCTGCTAAATATGGTTGCAGTGTTCTCTTCTATACTTGAAATAGTATTCTCTTTTTAAAGAAGAAGTTAAAGTAGCCAGAACACAGAGGTAATGCAGGCAGCCTGAATTTTACTGCATGAGCAGGAGAAGGGCTATACTCAACTATCTCCCTGATTGGAAAGCACTTTAATTGATAGCTTTAAAATTTCTGCTGAGTTTTGCAGCACTGGAGTAATCAGAAATGGAATTACTCTTCCAGTTCAAAGTAAAATTGTTAAAACCGCTTTACATGCCACATCTTGCTGAAAGTATTTTATTTGGCAGCAAGTGTTCAGTGTGGGTGAGGTCCATGGAAACAAATCCGTGTTACTGGAATGCCTGGAAAGACGTGTGCACACACCGCGGTACGGCTGCCACAGGCTTAGGGAAGACTCCAGCAATTTACTCTTTCATTCCAACATTCTAATTACTTATCAAATACTTATCAATCCACGCTAGTGGAATGAAAGAAACAGGTAATCTTGCACAGGGATGTATTCCATTATTTCTTATGGAAGATAAAGTGAATGTTCCTTCAGTAAAGCCATATTAATATAGCAATTTTTAAAGGGTCAGAATGCCACAGTCCTTCAACTGTGGAAGAATATATATTTTTATATTTTCACAGCCTATCTGCCATAAATAATCCAAGTAAAAAATTGCAGTACTTCTATTATGCTTTTTTACTAAATGTGCAGCCTTCAATAATATCTGTATGATCAGGACAGTCCTTTTGAATTTTTAATCACAGTACCCACAGATGCTTGTAGACAAAATCTATGTATTGTACCTCCCAACCTGACATTTGCTATATAATTTTTATAATTTTTGTCTACAGTGTATCTCCCCTCTCAGTTTCTCAGAATTAAAGGAAGCCGAGAGAGCTAATAAGTAATTCCACTTAATTCTCTCTCATCTCTTCATTTGCTACAGGACACAGATCAAGTTCTTTGCATGCCCTAAATACATTTTTATGTCTTAGGTAGTAAGATCGCTTTTTAGGAATGTAATGTAGCCTCAGTATTTCTCCAGAAAAGCAAACTCGGAGAGTAAGAAAGTACCGCAGTATTTTCTAGTAGGACATGAAACCAGAAAACAACATTTCACAAGTGTGACAAACGACAAATTTTGTGGCAAACATGCAGAACTCTGGGAAAATCCCTAACAGAAGGCTTGGAAAGTGAGTGGGATCCAAGGAACTCTGAATTGCCTTTTTTATCTCTTTTCTATCAGACTAGCTACAGATGTTGTTTCAGGCTGTCTGTACATGCAGGTAAATAACGTTATAAGGCTTAAAACATGGTTAATATTGTTATCACCACAAATAGAAGGGCTAGAAACATTTGAAATCTAAGTCACTTGTGTATAATTCTGTACCAAGAAGAACATGTTATAGTCAAGAAACTACGATGAGTAGAAAAGGTCTAGAAAGAGAATGAATTTTTTTTACAATAGCTGCAGGTTGACAAAAAGAACAGGCATTTGATTTTTCAGAATTAATTGAGATTCTAACACAAAGCTGTGATGGTAAGGAATCATAGATGCACTACCATATTTTAAAAATTGCTTAGTGATAGACTAGTAAGAAGTGATACAATTAGAAACACAGGCAATCAAAAGGTGGAAAGCTTTACGGTATGAGAGAGGACAACTCATAGCAGTTAAGAGACAATGACCAACCAAGATACAGTTTCTAATTTACATTTTACTTTACCCATTTAAACTATGAGGGATGTTGCCTAATTTGTTGTATTAGTAACATTATCTCTAAGAATCAAACACCAGTGTGTGCCACCATACACTTCTCCTAGTTCCAGCTGGAATAGAGTTAATTTTATTCCTAGTGTGGTCATTCAGCGGGGCTCAAACCACAACCACACTAGTGGTTCCATTAAAGCTAGACCGAGGAACTACCCTCTGGAAGAACACGAGCTAATCATACTAACCTACTTAACACTTTCAGCAGAACAAACACAAACGAGAAAAGACACAGCAAAAATAACAAATAATAATAAAAAAATCAATAAATATCACTTATTTGAATTCAGTTTGCTTAAAGAAAGTCAAGACGCATTTGTTCATCAGGTCCATTGAGCTGATGTTCCAAACAAAGTTACCTATCACCACGACTGTTTTATTTAGGAAACATTCAAAATTAAAATCCAGGGGAACAAAATCTTTATAGAAACACAGGGCTAAGTGATAATGCAAATACACTAGGGTTGCACTTATTAACACATCTCAACTCAGTTGCAAATTACAGTGAGTTTGTAAGCTTCCTCCTTGGTCTTAGTAGGTTTTTGCTTCATTCATTTTAGAATTGTCACGCAATTAACACACGATTAACAGAGGAATGGAGAAGGAGGGGTGAATTGCTAGTTGGGATATGTTGCGGGGAGAGACTCCTATCTTTGCTCACTCAATTTTTTTCCTATTATTTAAACATTTTAACATTTAAACTAGGCAAATAAAACTTGCAAGTTCTTTTTTTCTGGTAAGGATTAGACTGTAAATTAGATGTAGCACAGCAAGGGATGACAAATACACAGAGAATACTAAGGAAGGAATATAGTAGAATGATGCTTATTATTCAGGAGATGAGAACTCTGCAGATGTTTGTTCATCTTTTTAGGTCTCATTTTCCTTTTGTCTTTTTGTTTGCTAACGCACAGCAGCATGAGGAGGAGACAGAGGTCACCCACCAATGCAATGCTAACCAGTAAGTTTTGGAAGAGATGATTAAGGGCCACTCCCAAAATTTATACAAAATATCTCCCATATTTAAGATTAAACCAAAAAATTCTAGTGGTTCATAGCATGAAATAAACTAAGGAAACGGGACTCTGTAAACAGTATGGCCTTTTCCTATTTTTGAGGCAACATAGCTAAGCACAGAACAAAAGCTGCACAGCTCTGGTCTGGTTTGGTCCGAGCCTTGTGGAGAAGGGATGGCTGGGCTGTCCTGTCACAGCACCACAGGTGTCTGAATGCACTTACACTGTCAGAAGGCAAGGGGGGAAAAAAAACTGTCCAGTTTTAACTGCACTGGTGTGAGAAAACCAAATGGCCCTGCCACCGCTCCGTTAATTCAGTGTCCCGGTGCATGAGTGGCCCACAGTGCCCAAGAGTTTCAGCTACAGCATCGCGTCCGCTCCTCACAACTTCTACAGGCTGTTGTCAGCCTCTACCTTCCACAGCCGCATAATTAGTCAACTGAGATTGAAAAAAACCCAGTTTTCTCAGATCAAAAGTAAAATGACTTTAGAAAGAATCGCAGTGTAATGACAATGTGAAAACATTGATCCAAAAATAAACACATGCTCACCAGCAATTCTCTTCCCAATTTGCAGTGAGGTTCTGAGTCTGTCAGATACGAGCTGAAAGCTGTTAGAATCCCAGCGGCCTTGCTCAGGGAGGGACCTCAGGAGACTACACAGAGATGACTCCCCTATGCTGAGGCAAGGTAATAACAGTAATACCACAAGCCCCAAAGAGCGAGTAAAGAGCGAGTGAGAAGAGCAGGCACTGGGAGATGCCATTCAGAAGGTGGTGTCCGTGTCACTTGCCGTGCCATACACAACAAAGAGAGCTCTCCCACTGTTGCTTTCTTGTCAGAAATTTAGCAGGATTATGGAAATTGGGAGGACTTTAGCGATATACGCAAGAATACGCGCTCCAGCATGTAAAACCTGAGCATGCTGCTGCAGGCCCATTTAATTCAGCAGAGAAAAGCAAAAAGGTGAAGACTCTATATCTGCTTCCCCCCCCCTTCCAAAATATGCTATTTAGAACAGTTTGCTTTTCAACCAGGCAGCATCCTATAAATATTTTCTCTCTGTGCACCTTATTCAGTACATGTTTCAATCTACCAAAGTTAAGGTAGCAAAAAAACCTGATTGAATGAACAGGGTGGGCGAGGCCAGCACACCATTTCCCAACCAGGTCCGTAAAAACAGTCTAAGTGCTCCAAGAGAGCTGAACAGCGGTTCCTAGTATTTTATTCATGGAAAAACACCCTTAAGTTGGGGATACATAATGAAATTCATCTGCAGTGCAGTACTTTATACTCACTGTAGGAAAGTACTAAAAAATCCCTCTGTGGGACATAAATGTTTTGAATGGGCTCCGAGGCTTCACTTTGGAAGCCCCTGCTTTAGAGCATTTAAACAATCTGCACCATAAGAATTACTAACTCAGGATGGGATCTGTATAGTTCCCAGCAATCAGCCCGGTAAGTTTTCAAGACACTAACAGTTCTGGTTTGGATTTGGGGTTTTTTCATTTCCTTTGGGTTTATGTTGTATATTCTGTACACGAGATATTCTGCCTCCCTAAAAATATCCACTGGCTCCTGCTTTTTCTGCATACCCTGTGATTTTGATGAGCAAGGAGAATGCTATTTTCTTTTGGGATAGTAACTGGGAAACATATTTTTCCACGTCTAACCCTAATGTGAAGTCCCACAGACAGCTATCTTGAAATAGTAAACTGTTTCTGGTGCACAGAGGGGAAGGGCATTCCTTCAGGGGTTTGTGAGATGTTTGGAAAGGAGCAAAGGCTACAGCCTATTTTTATTTATGCTGCTGTAGGACAGGTGTCCTTGCTGGAGAGAACCCCTCTTGTACTGGTGGTCTCTGATAAAACATAAATGATCAAACCAGGCCAGGATTGTAATTCCTAAGGCCGGAGGCAGTCCTGGTAGGTAGGTAGGTGTTACAGAAACTCATGTACCTGTCCTATGAGTACACAGGGGACTTCGGTTTCCAGCTCGATCAAAGCTGGTATCAATAGGGAACATTAAAATTGCACCGTAAACTGAAAACGCAACACCTTCATACATTTATTTAACAGTTGTTTTGGCAGCACACAATTGAAAAAACACTGAAATAACCTACAAAGGAATACTAAGCACTTGAGGAATGAGAAGGGAGCACACTAGGAGTGCGCACCATCTGGACAACAAGCTATTTGGCACCGATTTGCAGCTCCATAAGCCTTTCACACAGAAGGCAGAATTCATGCAGTGGTCGAAATTAAAGAGCAAATGTACTCTCTGTTTGTTAAAGATGCAGCACGTCGAGCAGTGTGCCATACGGTAGTTCATTAAAATTTGAAAATAGAATAAATGAAACTGAGTAAAAGTGATTTCAACACTTAGTTTTAAATCCTTCAGCTGACTCGTGTTTCCCAGAATTTGTCTGCAAATTCAGGTCAGATGCTCAAACTGTAAATTGTGGTAGTTTGGTTATTGCATCACTGAGTGTCTACTGCCTAGGTCTTGAAGTGTAGGTCCTGCTCTGAAAGAGATTCTAAAAAGGGGCTGGTGAAGTCCCATGTTTGTTTCCTACAGATCAACAGTTCCTCTATCCTTTTCTGCAGAGCAGCAAGTGATAAATCTACATGGAGTAGGCTTTCTGCCTAGTGTAAACTTCAGCTTCCATGGATTTGAAAGCTACTTATTACAAAGAGAGCTATCTGCTCACTGTCTTTGTTGCTATTCTCACAGAAACACCACTACTTTTGCTTAAAGAAGATACTCTTTCCTAACTTCATGGACTTCAATGTGTGGTGAAAGCCCTCAGAGAATTCAGCCACTCAATTTGTCCTGATGGATAGGAAAAAAAATAAAAAGGAGACACCAGCATGCAATCTGAGGCAAAAGGCATTTCTGCTATGCAATGCTTATGCGTTTTTTTGGCCAGTAAATGAGCCCACTTCTGTGGGTACATAAAGGGCAAAAAGAAATCGGCCTCTTGCATCTCTGTCTGGCACTAACCCAACAGCCCCTGCAAATCCTTGGAGCATGAAGGCTGCTCCTCCCATAAACTCCCAAAGTACCTGGGGATCCTGTTGTGGGAGACTGTGCAGCCTTACCACAGCCCTCCTCTGTGCAGCGTGCTCCCTTCTCTCATCCCATTTTTCATGGTTCTGAAGATCAACCAGAACTGTGCAGTGAAGACAACCCGTTTCTTACAGGAATATTATATAATTTGTTTTAGAAGTTAAAGGGTATTAAGCAAATGGCAAGCGAATACAGAGGAGGGAAGAATGCCTCAGTTAATTAACTAGAAGTTGCTCTGTGGAACAGGACTTCTCTCTCCAACAAAGCCCAGCATAACCCCAGATGAGTCATGTAGGACAGCAGGTGAGCCTATGAATCCCTGACATTAGGGTGCTGAGTAGACACACTAACGATTTAATTTGAAGTTCTGAGCACTCAAAGTGGCCACTGAAAGCAATGGAATCTCTGCTTTGAATGAGTAAAATAATACATAAGGTTGTTAATCCCAAAAATGGCATCTTACTTTACTTCATATTGGGCATCCAAGAACTCAACCGATACAGGAAAAATCAAAGGGTTTATCACAGGGGGGTCTGAATCAACACACTGGACCTAGGGCAGGCACGAGTTACACTTTAAACAAAAATGGGAATGAAAAACACTGAATTATTATATTTGCATATTACATATGCAAATTATCCTCACCCATTTTAAACACTAGATGAAACAAAATATCTGGGATAAAGAGCAGCACAGGGGTATATTCTTAAGGACTGTACTGAAATGTTAGTGGCAGGGAAAAAGAAGTAAAACTACCTCAATTCTAACTTTTTGATTATTTGACTTTGCAACTTCTGCAATACTCTTTTTAATGTAATATATGAAAACAAAACCTGAAACTATCACCGATTTATTTGAGGGATGAAAAATGTGTATATGCACTAGCCAGAGTAATTTTATTTTACACTGATTAGATTAAATTATAAAGCAATGGCTGCAAACACATGCAGATTTTAATGATGTACTGGAATGAAATTTTCTGGTTCTTACAGCCAAAACAATCTTTTTTTCCTATTATAAGCAGTTTTAATATAATAAGCTGGAAACTAGGATATTGCTGGACTGGATGAAGAATTTTTTAACCACTGTGGAGAAGGACAAAAACTGGCAAACCAAGTAGCAAGAAAAATCTTTCAGCTGAAGACATATCACTTCTGACTAAATTGTCACTGTCTGTCTACCAGGCTGGATGAGGCTTTGAGCAGTCTGCTCTAGTGGGAGGTGTCCCTGCCCAGGGCAGGGAGGTTGGAACTGGATGATCTTCAAGGTCCCTTCCTACACAAACCATTCTATGACTCTATGATCTCAGGAATCCCTGCACAAAACAGGAGAGTGAGATACCCCGGGTCTGGAACTAGCAGGACAGCCAGGGGAAACAGAGGCCTGAGTGGTCAACTGAAGTGTTCATGAAGCACTTCCACTTTTCTCATTTTTTTATATAAGTAAATGAACTTGAGCCAGAGGCTGATTCCACAGAAAAACAGGAAAGTAATTTGTCTACCACCACCTGCTTATAAAAGCAAAGCTAAAAACCTTGGGGTTGTTGTGCATATATATATATATATATATATATATAGTATAAAAGAACCACAGTCCCATCAAAGCAGCTCCTCTGATAGTCTCTTCCTTACTGAACAGTTAGGGTAGACAAAGCAGAAACACTCTACTCAATAAAAGACAGTGAAAGCAATCTCCCAAATAATGCACCTTCACAGTAGGGTTATCAAGTCACTGGCCTGTCTATGACTATGGGAGACCAAGACTGGAGACACTGCTCTAGCAATCTCAGTAAAAGCAGCCATTTCAGGACTTTTGTAGTTGTAACAGGCCCCTATACAGATCCGTTCTTGGAGAACACTTTAACTACTGCAATGATTCATCCTTATACCTCCTGAACCTGCTGAAGAAAGAGCAACTAAATGATGAACGCATTAGCCCACGCATTCTGGCCCTCAACTGGAGTTATACAGCCTGGAGGAAGGCAGCTAGCTAGGGAGAATAAAATAAATCACTGACTGAAACAGACACAGAAAGGGAGGTGTTCCTCTGTATTTGGTAGGATGATTTGGGCAGTATTAATCCTGTTTTAGTGCCAAATATGCCCTGGTTGGAGTAAGCAATTTGCTGTTCCTCTGTCCTTTCTCAGCCTGTTTTCCCCACATTTATTCTTATGTATTTTCTTATACATCAGCACGTTTTTGTAGAGGAAGCTGGAAATGCAGGCAGTATGGGTTTTGGGGCTTACACAGAGACCTCTGCAGCAGGTTCACAGAAATTCCCTTTGTTATTTTGATATTTGGCTTCCATCTGAAGCAGACTACAAGACGCCTGAGATGTCTTCCAATCTTACATTTCCATGAATAAGCTCAAAAAGGTCCCCCAGTTTTCACAGATGTGGTAAAAGAACATAACCCTTCCTCAGGTGGCCATTTCTAGCATCTTGCATTGGAGAAAAGATATTTGAAAGAGTTCTCACACAGACATTCCTCCCTGACGTTCTGATCAGAGAAAATAAAATGTGGCTAAAATCTCTCTCTTAGAATTAAGTAAAAACATTTTGATAAAGAAATTGAAAGGAAAGCTGATTCAAGTACCACATTCTGTATTACACCATTAAAATGGACACACAGCTAGCCCAGTAATTCATAATTTTCCATCATATTGTCAAAATTTTTGTAAAATTAAACCAAAAAAGTGATGCCATCTGAGATACAAACTGAAAATTAACAGTAGTCAGAGATGTTCTCAGCTCATTTGAAAGGTGAGAATAGGTTGACTGAATCAACCAATTTTTCGGTTTGAAAGCAACCAAACAAGGATGTTTTAAAAACAGTATTATTCATCAAGTAGAAGAGACATGTCTGCATTCTACCAGCAAATTTACAAAGCAGCAGCACTAACCTTGTACAATATAGGGAGTGTTCTCCTCTCTGACCGGCGGACATATGGGACGAGGGGCAGGGGCTGGTGGCCTCTTCATGATAAAAGACCCGTGTTCTTTCCTTTTCTTCTCCTCCTTCTCAGCCAGTATTAAATCATACACAGAGTCATCCAGCTTTGCAAAAGTATATGGGTGTTCCTCCTCATCGTCTTCCTCACACGTATCTTGCTCTTCTCTATAGCATGCTGTTACGAGTCCATCACCACGTTCTCTTTCACTTCTCTCCTCCACAAAATTCCTCTCTGAAACAGCAAGGAATTGTGTTCCATATATAGGGTAAAGGAAGGAGATTAGGATTTAACTTAAAGCTCTGGAGTTTCCTGAAGTAACTCAGAGACCTAATTTCACTTCTAAACTAAAGCGCTCTGATTTTCAGGGGCTTCTGATCATCTAAGTCAGTGGAGAGGATGTCCCAAAGGAATAATCCCAACTTCAGGGTCTCCTCATGATTTCACATCAGATTATCAAAAACAGATGCTTAGCTATTAGTTCCAAAATAAATGAGCTTATTTAAAAGAAATACTGAGTGCCCCAGTTGCCCTCACAAGAGGCACACAAACATGTTCTTTAATGGTGAAGCCAAGTAAGGGGTACCTGTGGCCCCTGGCATTTTGGACAGTCAGGTTATTTGTTAGCTGTTGCTACAATGGCTTAAGAATTAAAATTTATTTTAGAAATATTGGCACCCTCTCTGTCCCATTTGGTTTTGAGGGCTTTACTAAAATGTCCTGAAGAATAAGGTGAAAAAATTTTAAAAAGCCCCTTACAGAGGAGATGAAATTTATGACTGCCTATAAATCTATGCTAAGACTATCCAAATCTCCCACCCCAATAACTTGCCTGACTCTTTGTACTACCAAAATTTCAATATATTTCATATTAAAACTACTCAAAACTTGCTTTCCTTTAGCATTAAAATTTTACAGCACTAAAAGGAATTGATGAGCTTCCCGATACCTGGGTTTGCTTTGGTTTGTCTTTAAAAAAGACTCAGCAACACTCTTAGCACAAAGTGCTAAGAGCTGGAAGCTGTTACTGAGGCTAGTGTTCCATAAATGTTTATAACCTCCTTGTGCTGATTACCCATCTTTCCTGCAAAAACAGGAACTTTCCTGCTTGGAATTCCTGTACCGAATCATGTCTTCCTTTTGTTGTAATCTATTGCTTGTATGTGCTAAACTGGGCTGTGGTTACTACTGGTGGTCTCAATACTTTGGCTGCTATTTAAAGAATTGTTTATGGGTTCAGAGGAGCTAAACAATCTTTGTCAGTGGGATGTATTTATAAATGGGATGTGTAATTTATAAATGGGACATATTATTAATATGTACTATCAACATGTATTCTGGATAAGATATTAAAATGTTTTAAAGCAACGACTGGGATTAATATACCTGCCATATTTAATAGGAAAAATATTTTTTTTCCATGTCACTAGAAAAGTTCTGTTTCTTTCTCTGCAGGATATTCTTTCTTTTAACTCCCACAGGGGGCACTCTCATGCCACTGCCAAAGCAAAGACATAAGAAGAGGGGACATGCCTTTAGGTATTCCACAGCAATATCTAAAGCAAGATATTGTAAATATTGCTATAAAAATATGTAGCAACGACTTGTTAGGGCTTCTCTTTGAAAGCAAGCATCCTCCCCACGTAAAGGAATTCTGATACCCCCTGACCCATTCCCCAAAGAAGAAAGCAAGACTAACACTTGAGGAGAATTCACAGCATGAACTGTTCACACAGGAGCGTTTTTCAGATGAACTCTGTCTCACCAGCACAGGACACTATCTATTCCAGAACCTGTCTCTGCTGGTACCCACATACCGACACCCCGCATTTGGCAGAGAGGGGCCCATTGCTACTTGATGGTACAGCCACATGGAGAACTGTTCCAAGACAGGCATTTCTATCAACCTACGCTAACAAATCCTGTCTGCCAAACCCGACCCCTTATTTATGCACACATATAGCTGGAGCTGAGTATTTTGTGGGAGGCAAAACGCATCTTTAACATTAATTTTATTCTCTCCCTCTTTCTCTTAGAATCCACCTATGACACATAGCCAGCTTTTTCTTTCACAGCAGAAAACAGGATGAAAACCTACCTATAGCAGGCTATAAGACTAAAAAGCTATTTCTATCTACTTATGTGAACTTCAAAGTGCTCAGTGATGGTAATTTAAGACTCTAATAGGTTATGCCACATTTGGAAACAAGTTTATTGGTAATAAGCAGTGTAGAAACTGAGAAGCAATTTGTGCACACACTTATTAGTAGTGTCTGTGACAAATAAGAAGTTGTTGTTTTGGTTTTTTTCCTCTATGTGACTATTTAAGACTGGTATTTAAGCTTGAACTCTTTTCCATACTTATTTTTCCTAATGAGAAAAAGGGGTAATCATTGCTTCTGAAATACAGGCAAATAGTATTTTGGGCTTCTCATCATTTGAATCAAACTGTAACATTAAATTTTAGATTTTTATTCTGGGATGGAAGTATTAAAAAAAAAAAAGAGAAAGAAAAGGCAAAGCATTTCATTAAAGGTCACAATTTCTCCCTCTCTTTTCAATCTGCAATGCAATATAGTTTTGTTTTTTTTTTATTTCTAACCACAACATTGCCTAAAATGTAATCAAATACTATGTTACTTCTCTCCACACAGTCACCTTCTATTAATTCTACCTGTGAAATTCCAGGCTGCATTAAATCAAGATAGTATTTAACATGTTTAAATGTTAAATACTTAAAACAATTCGACAAAAATACAAGCTCAATCTTTTGTTTCAAGCCTCTCTTGGAATGTATTTGGCAGTTCTCTGAGATGCGCAGAGCCAGGAAAACCTGAAGTCTGCAGCCATACCACAGTATTAGCTGCCATACCTGATCACAGAATCATCTAGGTTGGAAAGGACTTTTAAGATCATCAAGTCCAACCATTAACCTAACACTGCCAAAACCACCATAAACCATAGAATGGTTACACCTTAAAGATCATCCAGCTCCAACCCCTCTGGCCCTGGGCCTGGACACCTCCCACCAGACCAGGTTGTTCAAAGCCCCATCCAGCCTGGTCTTGAAAACCTCCAGGGATGGAGCAGCCACAACTTCTCTGGGCAACCCGTTCCAGTGTCTCACCACCCCCACAGTAAAGAATTTCTTCCTAAGATTTAATCTAAATCTCCCCTCTTTCAGATTAAAATCATTACCCGTTGTCTTATTGCTACACTCCCTGATAAGGAGTCCCTCCCCATCTCTCCTGAAGCCCCCTACTGTACTGGAAGTACTGGAAGGCTGCTATAAGGTCTCCCTGGAGCCTTTTTTTCTCCAAGCTGAACAACCCCAACTCTCTCAGCCTGTCTTCATAAGAGAGGTGCTCCAGCCCTCTGATCGTCTTTTTGGCTCTCTGCTGGATCTGTTCCAACAGATCCATGTCCTTCCTGTGTTGAGGTGTCCAGAGCTGGATACAATACTCCAGGTGGGGGAGTCTATGTGTCCCTAAGCACCATATCTACCGGTCTTTTAAATACCAGTCACAAATATCTCAATGCAGCAAAGTTCACATGCACATGCTTGCTTTGCAGAATTAGGGCAAAACTGCCCAGCTACTGCTGTTAGAAGAAGTGATTGTACATAATCTCTACAGCAGCAGCTGCTCCGCACTTGCACATGTTTGCATCTGGGAGTATTTTCCTCCCAAGACTGTACCTTGTGATAAATTGTGCAGATTGTCCTGTCTTGGGATGCCAGGCAGATTTCGAGGGGGAGGAGGTGGTGGCCTCTTACAGATGAAGCAGCTTCTTCTGTTCTCTTCGAGATCATCAGGTATGCTGGCATACAAATTGTCAGGACTGTTGTGAAAGCTGTATGAATCTTCCTCTTCTTCATTTTCTGTCTCCTCTCTGCTGTCTTCTACATCATCTTTCTTTTCCACCTCAGTTTCTTGATGGCATCTTGATCCAATTCCATATTGATCTCCTGAGTTCTGCTTGGCTTTTAATGCTAAAGAATGTATTATTTTATTTAAAATTTGCCATCTGGAAACATTTCCTATTTCAAGAATTCCCACGGAAGCAAGACAATGGCTAATAAAACTTTTATGAACTGATAGAGTAGGAAAGCTGTCAAATACATACTGTCAGTGAACAGCTTTTTAAATATTTACCATATCAACAGTGGAAGTTTTGATTGTATCTTCCTGCTCTGATACACAATGTTAAACTTTTCTAGAGTTGCTGTCAGAATGAAATCACACACACTTTCCTTGCTTCTGTAATTGGTACGGCATGACTTTCAATCCAGCACAGTGCACCACTTAGTAAGACAAAGCCGTAGCTCACACAGCTGTGTAACTTTGTACAATGGGGTTTGGGTGCTTATTTAAATCTTTCTAAAACGAAATAAACGTTGCCCCTGGGAGACACGGCTGTACTCCTGTAGAAATGGAGCTCTTCTGTCTTTAGTGGCTCATAAACCAAGAATATGGTGGAGAGATATCAAAGTGTACATTTAATTACTACATACAGCATCAAGATTTGAGTAGTCAACCTCAGTAACAGAAGAGTAAACTACACAAGTCTGTCAGCAGACCTAATGTCAATGTGTAGCAGGTAATATCTAGTCCTTGAGGTAGGCTTCCATTCTGAGCTACCCTTTGGTGATGCCTTTCTTTCACCACTGATTCAAATGGGAGGTTGGGCACGTGGCTAACATGGCCAGCTGTTACAATCTGTGTTCTTCCGTGTGTCCACCCTAAGGTGTTCCCATACAGCATGACTGTAACAGTGAAAATGCTAACCAGGTTTCTAGCCCACATTTTCAGAGTGTCTATCATTTACCTAGGTGTGCTAAAGCAACTGGTTTAAACTTAGCAAATAAGAAACAACCTTCTCATACAGAATATGAGATAGTTGAAAAGATAAAATTGTCAAACAGATTAGATAGAAACAGGATAAAATTTAGCATTTTAGATCCATGATACCATAAAACATATGCAAAATATATGCCATCAATAAATGCAAACAAGCAACTTCATTGGCAGTTTTTCAAGGGGAATTCATATGACCACACAGATTATCAACAAACTTGTCATTAGTCTGTGCTTAGATTTATGAACATCAATCTGCAAAATGTCTACTATCTGTGCCTTCCCCTTACATGAAGGCTGTTCTCTGAGAACTTGGAGAATTCAGCTGTTTTCCAGATTCGGAGCAGAGATCACAAATTTCCAGAATTTACCAGGAGGGGTGGTTGTACTGAGGTCTGTCTTACTGAGTGCTGATTTTGTTATCACAACTGAATCCCTCAGCTGCCTTCCCCCTTCCCTTTTGGGCATCTGCCCTCCCTGGAAATTGCACTAACGTGGAAATTTAAAGTATTAAAATAATTTGCCTCCTCTGTTTGTCCATAGTCCCACTCACTCAATACAGCACATGCTTTGTTACCGACAAAGCTAACAACGTGACTTACTCACGGCTGGTTGAGCTTCTGAGCCTGACATAAGCACGTAAATGTCATCGTCTTCTGCTTCCTCGCAACTGGTGAAACTATCTGCTGTATTAATCTAGAAAGAAAAATAAAAGAGAACATTTGTTTCGGTAACATCATTTCCTACCTTCACACTCTGCTACTGGTATAACATTCAACATTCTACTAAGGGGAAAGTAGAGACAGAAACATCATGCATTTGCAACTGTGTCGTGGTATACATACTATAGGCAAAAGGAATGCGTGTATCTGGTTATAGATAAAGGACACAAGGTTCTGCCATTAAGCGTTATCCAAGTTTGCATAGCAAGGACTGAAGCTAATTGATCTTCCCTTAGCACTGCACTGGGCTGTCCAGACAGCTCCCAACTCTTCTCCCAACTGTGAAGCATTCATAGGTAACGAGAAAGATCCGTAACAGGAAAACAGAAAGTCTATAGGACATTGCTGAATAGTGCAAGGGTGCACAGAGTGCAAGAAAACTGGAGAGCTCATTACAAACAGTTCCCGTATCTAATGGCTGGTACCAAAAGCCACACATGCACTGAAAAACCAGAAACGTGACTGCACAGCCATGTTAGTAGTTCCACCTCAGTGCCCAAAAGGTGGCAGAGCGTTGTTTCTTGTTCCTCTAGAAACCTCTTAGGTTCACACAGTGCTATTCAAAACTAGGCCCACAAGGGTCAGAACAGTCCGTTCCCTAAAACTTATCAATGTATTTCTTCAAGCAGAAGAGGTACAGACTCCTGCTCACCCATAGCCGCTAACAGCAAACTCGTAACACAGCTACAGACAGTTCTGTTGTCTTAAAATATGCAACAAACAGTTGTTAATTACCAATTTTCAGAAACAACTGGCATTTCCAAAAGTAACAGTTTATCCAAGGAACCCAATAGGACCTTGATTCTCATGTAAGTGTAATATGAAACTATCCTGCAGAGGCACAACACAGTCCTCAATAATCATTCCGGAATTTTGAATCACAAAACGTTAACTCTGGGAGTTTGACTACACCAACCCCATAGCAAGCAGGGAAACAGCATGGTCCACGTATCACCCAGTCTGCAAGATTAATTACAAGCAGATAAATGGCCAGTAAAGTTAAGAGGAAGAACTGATGAGTGGTTACACCCTTCTGCGTGGTGCAGAAACTGATTCCCATGAGCTTATGCCAGGCTCTCAAAAAGTTTGTTCCTAGTACCCTGCTGCCACCTGGCATCCACAGCCACTGTCTCAGGGACAAAGTTCTTAGCCCTTAAATTAGTATCACTGTGTGAAAGGAGAAAAAATTTGGAGAAACGGTGTTTTTTTTTCTGGGGAACTGAGAATGCCTTCTTCCCTGCTGCTCTTGTACACAGCCATCTCACAAATGCCAGCCTTGAGACAGTGTAGCCATCAGACTGCGCATCAGATGCCTCCCTGGCCCACTTTGCTTTGCTGCTTTAAGAATACACCTGGATCTCCAGAAAGGAGATCGAGAGATGATGGACAAGGAAAAGGCTGAGATACTCACAAACTTTTTGGCCTTAGTCTTCACTGGCCACCTCTCTTCCCACACCACTCGAGTGCACAGACCGCAAGGCGGGGCCTGATCAGTCCAGGTCAGTCTGGACTGGGGCTCTGATCAACCCTCCTTAGTTGAAGATGTCCCTGCTCATTGCAGGGGGGTTGACCTAGCTGACCTTTAAAGGTCCCTTGCAAGCCAAACTTTTCTACAATTCTATGATTTCTAAAGCTATACGTGCCTCCAGCAATAAAGTATTAATCTCCGTCTTCTATGCCCATATAATGTAAACATCAGAGAGAGAACCCTCTGTTTCGTTTGAACTTCCCTGTTGTTTATCTCTTACTCTTCACAGAAACAGGAAACCTCTTAAAAGCCTTTAAGTTCGAGCTTTTCAGAATATTTGTTTTGAAAAAGGTTCAGTCTCTATGTGCTAAATGTAACCGTACAGTTGGGGGAAAAAAGGGCCTTCTGACTTTCCAGGTGTTCACTTCTGTATGTATTCTGTATAATACATAAATTATTGATAACAGCCTCCCGTGACACTTGGCATGACAACACCGTGCAACTGAAAACCATGCAGCATCTCCAAAGGAAGTGGACAATGTCCTTATTTGAGAATTTGAAGCAATGTAGCTAAATCAGAATACTGCCATGGCTCAGCTTGCAAACCCCACCATGATGCCCTGAATGAACACCCCATTACTTTTAGGTTTGGAGTGTCTTTTATATGGGCTGGGTCAAGTAATTTGAAAGTAATAGCATAGCCAGCATTATCTTTCTATGGTAGAATTTAGGGTGT
This sequence comes from Gallinago jamesoni, assembly GCA_025769975.1. Taxonomy (NCBI): domain Eukaryota; kingdom Metazoa; phylum Chordata; class Aves; order Charadriiformes; family Scolopacidae; genus Gallinago; species Gallinago jamesoni. Next base: position 26,270,088 of record JAOQGH010000032.1, read on the forward strand.
GGTGCACAAAATGCACACAAGACTGAACTTTAAAGTCTTTTGAGTCTGTTTGCCTGAAAACGCCTCTTTGATTTAAGCTGAGATTTCTCATGGATGTCAAGCCATCTTCCAAAGAAGAACTAGCTTTATTGGAAACAAGTACTACAAAAAAAAAAAAGGTATTAAAAAGTTGCTGTCAGCACAGAACTGCTCACAACAGAGTACTGAAAAGGGCTCTGAAGGTTTGAAACTCTAGTTTGTGAGTTAGCAGTAAAATGTCCTTGCCTCAAGATGCAACAGGAATGTTGGAATGAGTTGAAAGTCCTCTGAGAGACTGATGATGTTTCAAGTTCTAAGACTAAATGCCACCTCTCATCATCAAAAGGTAGATACTTAATTTTCTTTCAGTTATGTATTTTAACTGTCTTGATTAAGCTTTGTGTCAAACCACCAAGTTTTTGAATAGCTTCAAAGCTGTCCCTCTTATACAAAGCCTGAATTGATTAATCTCAGCTATTTACTCAGGAATGCCATTAGCAAGATCATTATAACCATTTTGTCAGCATTTTTTGCAATGCTCTTCTGAAAAGCCATCCTATTTAAGGCATGTTTTCTAAAGATTTCCACCTTCTTATACAAAGGATTTTCTTACCCATCAAAAATATTTCTCTCCAGTGAAGAAATACTGAAAGGGAATCCTTCCTCCCTCCAGCAAGGACCCACACCATTGAAATTTGGTGCCTCGTACATTCTTGTGCAGCAAGGAGTGAAACATTACAGATTTCAGAGGAATCTAACACAGCAGTGGTATTGTATCAAGTAATGGCAAGAGTGAGAAGCACCTCACTTGTAAACTCACAGTAACTCACATATAAATATATCAATTACAGCTCACATTCCTTTATATATAAATGGATATATATATGAAAATACATCCATACCTTATATGCCTAGAAACAAAGTAACACAGAAGTCCTCATGGTACCTTACTCAACAGCGCTCAACATCAAATCTTCATGTTTAAATTGGGTCTGGGACAATACTTAGGGTAATAAGTTATTAATTCACGTGATTCTTATGTGCTTGATTCCACTGTTTTTCAATTGTCTCCTTATTAGTTGTCCTTTTCTTCCAAAAAATTGGCCCTTAATAAGTTGAAGTTCAACTCTCTCTCATTTTTACACTGAATAATTACACCACTTGCAAGTCTAAATTCTGATTCCCATCTCTGTTTCATCTTATTGTACATATATATGTTAAAAAAACCCACCAAGTTTATGTAACAGAGGCTTCCATGCCTGTGACTTGGGAATTCATGCTTTCTCCTACATCCTCAGTTTTTCTGGACTGCACAATTAGGAAAACTCCTGGAGAAAATCCTTACCATTGGTTGTAAAATTCTCACTGAGCCTTTTGACAACACATTCTCTTTAGTTAAGGCTGAATTAAAAAAGAATTATTATTCGATGGAAGTTAGCTCCCTGATGTGATGTAGAATTAGACATGATAAATACAAATTGTTGTATGGACTAACAAAGAGTTGCCTTTTTCGGTTTAAATATCACGTGCAGCATTAAAATGCTGATATGGACTCATCAGTTTTATGCCTCCAACTTGACAAATCTGCCATCCTTTCTGTTAATCACCCTCCCCCTTCTTGCAGACTTTGTGCTGTCCAGTGTCATTGTATCTGATAGCTTTCATGCTGCCTCGTCCAACTCCTTAAATCTGAACAAGGCATATTATTGCAGAACCACTTAAAATGCTAAATGAAGTGCATATTCTGCAGGGCTCTACAGTGAAACTTCCCATTAAACACTGGAACTATTTTCTTCCCTACAGTAATTCAGACCCTGTCAGGCCTACCAGGATATACTTCACAGCATTCTCCCCAGATATCCTCTGCTTCAGGATGGAATTATGGTTTTGCATCCTATGTAAAAGATGCTTGAAGATCATAATGTGTTCCTTCCTTGAGATGAGATTTTCTTTCCCGAAATTCAGTGCATTCCTGGCTTAGCTACTTGATCCCCTTCTCCTTTTCTATACAAATTATCTTCTTGTTGTCAGTATATCCAGTAGGAGAGCAGAAAAAAGACAGCTCCGTGCAGCCAGTCTCGCAAAGCCCATAATGTGTAGGATTACCAAAGGCTACATCTAAATTTTAATCCTAATCTTAATTCTAACTCAATTTTTACACACTAGTCAGTCCACATGCTTACCAATTTTCTTCATTAAGCCTTTTTCTGGGAGAAGCAAGACATCAAACACTAGATTAAACTCAAGGTGCTGCCTTTAATTTGTTTAGGGCATCTGATCTTCTACTGGACTCTGGGGCATTTCCAGCTGACTGTTGGAGAGCATTCAGGCTTGCTATCAGACATCTCAAAAGTATTATCCAGCCACACCAAGGCCCATTTTTTTCAGAACTGAGACAGATCTGGTTGCTTGATTTGTTTATAGCACGGCACCACAACATTCCTTCTTATCCCACTTCCGACATTCGAAGTCTGCAGCTCTGCCAAGAGGAGTGTTGCTCATTCATCTGTCTCCCACTACTCCGTAGCTCAGCGTTTCAGAGCAGAAGACAACCCTGTTAAGGCTGTCCTATGGGCACAGCTTTAGGCACCTTCTTCTGACTGTTAAGCAACAAGATGACATGGCCAGTCGCTCGGAGTTGAACCTGTGTCGAACACCAGAAGAGAAACGGTTTCTACTGTGTGGCTGCCTTGAGATGCACCGATCTGAAAGACTCCACAGCTGCCCTCTCCCTCTGCTGATTTGGAACCCTGAGGAACAAGTCGCCAAATGCTGGTTAAAACTATCACAGTCTGTATGGGCTGCGAGGGCAGGTAGAGCCCAGATGCAAGTACAGTGGTGCTTTTAAAATGATCTGATACCAATTACGCAGGTACATAGACACCTATGTCTTTGGGGTCAGTGAATCCTAAGGAAACAATCACTATTTTCTGTAAAAAATCATTATAAAAGAAATGAAGCAGAAATGGACTCATTTGCACTTATACTTTCAGTGTTTTTCTTTTTTTTCTCTTCAGTGCAGACCTCAATACTGCATGCAGTCCTTTTTCTTAAAAGTAAAATCAACAGCTTTGAAAACCTGGAAGTAGATGTGAACTGGAAACATTTCAAAACTTCAAATAACTGGCTAAGAGTATGTCTACCCAAAAATCACTACACTGGATTGTGGAGTTGGAAGGAATTTGAAAAATCTTTCTATTATCTAAATTGCTAATAGGGCACTGAACAGTACAGGAACCAGGACAACTCTAATCAATAAACCTTTCCATATTGACAATGAATGGCTGGAAACTAGCCTTATAAAAATATTTCTTATTGCTTCTGATTTCTCTTGTTAGTTGCATTTCATTTTGTGCCTTGGTCTTTCTCACAATGTCCTTAAATGTCTGTGCTACACTGTACAAAAGCACTGTACACACTTCTGCTCTTGACCTTAGTAACCTGACACAGTTTCTACTTCCTATGGCCTTCATGCTCCTATTTGGGGTTGTTCTCGTACTACATTTTCAATCTTTCCTCCACAATGAAGTAAGTTTGTACTTAGATATGCTTTTTTCTTTTTTAAAATCTACTGCTATTATGTTGTCATCTCTCATTCCCATCACAGGAACTGAATATAATAATATATCTTAGATTGCTCTCACCAGTATTACCCTGTCTGGGCATCTTCAAGGACTTTCTCTTCTTTGTTTACACAGAAAAGAGTCCTCTAGCTATTTCCTTCACCTCAAATGTCAAAAACTTACAAATGCATTTAAAGACTTGCTGGATAATGTATCCTGTTCTATTCCTTTCCAGGCAGACACTGGTGGGCTGGACCTCAGAGCAAGCCTACACATCACTGGTACACAAACACAGCACTTTTTCCTGTCTACCCTTGGCTGCGTTTCTTGAACAAGCTATACTCTTTCATATAAATTACATAAATTATTCCATCAGCTATCTATTACATGGACTAATGCAAGTTTGCTCACATAAAAGAACTGTATCCTTATCTTAATTCCTGTATTTTTTGAATTTTCATACAAGTACCTACAGTATTTGAGCACTGGCCTATTTTTCTCTTCTTCATTACCTCTTTAGGCTAAAAATACCCTCCAAATGAAACTGTAAAGAAACGTACGCCTTCTCAGTTTGCAGGACACAACAAAAATCACTACTGATCAGTGTTTAGGATTCTAGAAAAGGGAGATAGCATAAGCAACCTAAGTCTTAATTAATTTTTGAGAACACCAAGCCATCATACAAACATCAGAAGTTCTCTACTCCAATAGAGGGGGACTTGTTTTTCATCTATTCAGTTCAAAGCAATGGCATGAACACCAAAAGATATGTTGGCTTCCTTCTAAAAAAGTATGCTGGATTCTTCTAAAAAAGGTCGAGTTGTTTTAAAAAAAAACCCTCAACCCCCCAAACAAGCAAACAAACCCCTGAAGTTTCTACAGCCTCACTGCAAAGCCTCTTCCAAATAATTTAAAAGGAAAACTACGAAACTTTTTTTTCTAAGTGACATAACTTTTCAGTAATTTCATGTCCTTTTACACAATTTTTCCTAATGGAAACCTTATCGATCTCTTCACAAACTGCACAACCAAAAATCAAGATTGCCTCAGATAAAAAAAAAAAACCCTCAGAAAAAACTCAGTTGGTCTTCCCACAAAAATCTACTTTCATGTATGCAGCAAAGATGTAGAAACAAATATAATCCAAAATACTGACACACTTCACATTCTATGCCTTGTGTTGGTGTTTCTGATCTCAGAAGCAGAAACATATTCTGTCAAACTATTCCATCAATTCATGTTTCATTACTGAATCATTTGTCAGTTTTGACCCCAGCACGCTTACTTGGAAACTCAGCTCTCTTCCTTACATAGCATTAAAGCATCAACATAATACATTTCTTACTCTTACACTGCTTCCATGTGCCTTCTACACTGCCAACTCTGCATTTTGATGTTAGCAGGTTTTGGATGGACGACACGTCCTCATTTCTTTTAGAAGGGACTTAAATTCTGCAAAAGCAGGACTGAACTCCAAATCTCGAAGTCCTATCAGAAGAACGATTTTAAGGCTAACTTAATGGAGTACTTCAGGGTAGTTTCTGATGGACAAGCATTACCACTTTGGTGATAATGAAGAAAACCTTGCCTTCCAGTAAGAACTGATGTTGGGATAAGTGTGGAGAGCCCTTCCCAAAAGTGCTGCCCTTCTGGCCGACTCTATGGCATCTGCTCCCAGAAGGCAGTAGCAAAAATAAAACATCCTTGCCTCTGTTAGTAGATATCAAGTGGCATGCTTGGCACAGGTTTTTTTTATTGCCATGGGTGGTGAACTGTGCTGGCAAAACCAAAAGCTCAGTCCTCTAGCCCAAGCAAGGTGCTGGGTGCCTCCTAGGGGAAGGAGTCCTCTCCTGTGCTCTAAAGGCTTTATTAACCAGTAGGCTTCAGTGCGTTTCTGGGTGACATGGATACAGATCTCACCAGGCAGGGATTACAGTGGTAGGAAACCTGCATCACTTAGACTGCAACAATAGCTACAGCATCCTCTCGCTGGGAGTGACCTTAAGCAGAGAGGAAAATGGGATGGAAGTAGGTTGTCACTTCAGAGCCTCAAGACAAATAAATTGTTTTCCTTAGCTGGATGTTTCCTCCATTTCCCTGCCATAGGCACATCACAGAATCACATGGGGTAGGAAGGGACCTCAAGAGACCATCTAGTCCAACCCCCCTGCCAAAGCAGGTCCACCTAGAGCAGGTTGCACAGGAACGTGTCCAGGCGGGTTTGGAATGTCTCTGGAGAAGGAGACTCTACCACCTCCCTGGACAGCCTGTTCCAGGGCTCTGCCACCCTCAAAGTAAAGAAGTTCCTGCTCATGTTTGGGTGGAACTTCTTATATTCAAGTTTGTGCCCATTTTGTATTTGTTCTTGCTTTTGGAGAAACTGTATTGAAACACTGTAGTTGGACTTCTTTTCCAGCCCCAGATGGTTTGCCCATACGGATCCTCAGACCTGCCAGCACTCTCCACTTAGACCCTATATGCAGCAACCGAAGCAGAAGGACCTCAAATATACTGCCACTTGGCATCCATCTTCACAGTTATTGCTCCTTTTGTCTCACCATTGCTACGGTTTAGCCTATACTATACCCTTTGTCACTGGACCTGCCAGAGCTTTCCAGAATGCAAAAGTGAGAACTAGATATACTCTAGGAGTTATTTTCCATTTGCACTCTCAGTACTTCATGAAACACAAGCAGACAATTTGACAAACACTTTCATTCAGTTCCACCCCTGTCCCCGAGCTACAGCCTAGTAACCAGGCACTCTGGTTAGAAAAATGTTTCTAACTCTCAAGTCTGCATTAATGTTACTAATATTCACATATTCTACAATGTAAAATATTCATCAAAGTATTGGAAGTGTTTAAGTATTTATTACTCATTTTTCCCAGGGCCCTGTATGAGCACCTGGAGAAATGACTGAAGAAGCCAGCTTCATAAAATTGATTGCATGCATGAGGACAGATCCAACATTGCTGTTCATTAGCTTTATTAATGTTAAGCACTTTTACTACCCTATTTCCTTGCTTGATAACTCACACTTGCAAAAAAAAAAAAAAAAGCCACCAAAAAACAGTTGAGAAAATACAGATTTCTCCAAAGCATGAGCACAGTAAAACATTCAATACAGTGTTATAACGAAAGAAAAAAAAAAAAGCACACTTGGGAATCTAACCTGGTTTTAAATCTGGGCAGGTGGGAAGAAAGGGGGTGGAGATAAGTTTTGCTGCATGTGTTCTACCATGAAATGCTAAAACAGAGAGCAGTTTTAAAGCAGTGGGGGCTGAATAGCCTGCGGGGTCCATCTACACCTTGAAACACTTGAACTTGGCCTCCTGACCTAAGCAAGACTTGTCTCAGAGAAAGCCAAGAACAGCACATATGCTCCTGCCAGCCAAAACTGCTGCCTTCTCCCACATTCCCCCTCTGTCAGAGGAAGCTGGGTGATGTGCAAATACACTCTGCCTTCTCAAAGAGCACGCCAGAGCCATACTTGATGTACGCCATGCTCCTGTCCAAGGTTAGTTCAAAATTAGTTCGTTCAAACCACGAGTACCTCATGATCTAATGGATCTATGCTTTTCTTATGTTCTGATTAATCTAATCCTAACAAATTAGAACAAAACCCCCACATAATAAATTAAGTAGAAAACCAAGTAAGGAAGCAGAATGACAGTAAAAATAATATTGTGACATTCACAATAATTTGTAAAATTCCTTCTGCACGTAGTTTGCCAGAAGTCCCAACAGCTACCATATTTTCTGCAATGCTAAAAAATAACAGTGTTAGAATTCTCATTGCAATGTGCTGAAAGTATATAAATGTACAAAACTACCAAAGATAGACAATTACATAGAATAAAAGAAATGAGACAAGACAAACTCCACTGCCAAAATCTAATGATTTTGGAATCAGTTTGGAGTAAATGTATGACTGAAACAGATGACTTGCAGTATATTAAGAAACTAAACAAATTAAAACATCAATGAACACCCAACTTTGGGCTCAGATATTTTAATAAGAGCAAAAAGCATTGCTTCATTTGAAATAATCTATGGTGATCTTAAGTAATTTCCTTCTGGACTCTCGTATTTAGCCATTTCATTTGCATGTCTGCCTTAAACTTCATTACAAGCCGATTTTACTGCACTGTGTATCAGCCAGCCAGCGTCCCTGAACCGATTCCTATTTGCATCATTATTCTGTATAACTTCACACTTACTTTGTATGCCTGTCTATCAAATCATAGCAAACTTTCTGCAACTTTTTCTTAACTCCTGCTTTTAACTGAATTTCTGGAAAAAAACAGCCTTCCCTTTGTACAAATTCACCACCACTGAGAAACAAGCAATAAACAAAATATAAACTAAGTAAAAGCTCAGTGTGTCAACCTGTAACTGTATACCTCTTTGTGTTTTAACTGTCCATTTATTATTACACAACCTTCACGACCACAGATTTGAGAGAAAAAAAAATTACTGCAGGAGGAAGAAAAGGGACCTTTAGTCACAGAACTTAATTTACTGGTACATACAAAAATGCCTTTTTTTTTTTTCTTTTAAATCAAATCACTGCAGTCTCTATTTGAAGAACTTGTGCTCATTTTCTCTCTTCTAAGCATTTGTGCTGTTCTCTAATCTAACTACTGAGTACATCGAGGGATTTTTCTTCTGAGCATTCAAAAATAAAATTCCTCCTCAGATTCATTTTAGTTCATTTCTCCTTTAACGACAATTCTTGTTACTTCACTTTTCACACACCCACACGACTTTTTGAAAGACTTTCAAATCTTGTAGACTACTGATTCTGCTCAACAAAATACCCACTGCTGTTTGACAGGCTGTATAATCAATGCAAACTCCACAAAAGCACTCCCATCTCGCCAACAGGCTAATTCTTCAATCTAGCACGATAAGAATATTACTTGTTTTTCTCTTTTTTTCTAGGTAAAATAATAACCATTCTCCAGAGAGCTTCTCTTTCACTTGATGACAATTACAATGTTTGAACTTTCAGTGCACTTTGTGAATTACTGCTCCCTTAACAGACCAACAGGTAGTAGAGAGAGAAGGTGCAAGATTCATTAAGTAATATCTAGGGTTTGTGGATGCTGTGAGATGAAGAATCCTTTTCATAAGCATTCCCTGTGGGAATCTGAACAGGGTTTATAAATATAGACGTGCTGGGATGGAGTTAACTTTCTTCATAGTGGACCTTATGATGCTGTATTGTGGATTGGGCACTAGATAACACACACGTGTTTTGGTTACTACTAAAAAATGCTTGTACAGCCTGAAGGCCGCCTTTTCTTCCTCCTCTGTCCCCCTTCCAGTGAGTAGCCTGAGATGGGCGAGAAGTAGGGAGGGGACGCAGCCCAGTGGATATTCCATGCCATATAATGTCATGCTCAGCAATAAAAATGGGCAGAGGAAGAAAAGGGTGGGCTTTTTGGCTTCCAAGGTTGCTGCTGTTCAGAGACTGACTGGGCATCGGTCTGGCTGTGGGAGGTGGCGAACGATTTCCTTTGCTTCGCTTGTTTTTTTTCCCCCTCTTTCCTTCACATACTAAAGTGTATTTATTTCAGCCCACGAGTTTTCTTGCCTTTGCTCTCCCTATTCTCTCTCCCATCCCACTGGTGGTAGGGCAGAGGGGGCGAGTGAGCAGCTGTGTGGGTGCTTAGCTGCTTGGCTACGGTCAACTCACCACATTAGATAAGTACACCCCTGTAAAAAGGGACATGGTGTGGCGTAACATTAATTTCTAAAGCTTTTCAGGCTATGTCAACTTCAGCATCAGCCACTACACAGTGAATGCTTCCGCGCATCAGTTCCTGATAGTTCCCAAGAAGCTGCTGCCCAGCTCAAAACAACTCTGGCTTAGTTTCTTCCAGACTACTCACACCGCCAAAACTCACCCTGGAATAGAAAAAAGTGCTATACCTACTGGAGAGATTCCTCAGCTTAAGAGAAAGAAAGCATTTGCAGTGCCTGACAGATAGGGAATAAGACAGAATTTTAGATCTCATACCTACTTATTTCTGCTTTTGTTTCTCCTAGATGGTACATATTAAAACATCTTTTTAATCCAAAGCAAGAAAAAATTCATTAGCTCCAAAGAGCTCTTTGATTCTCTTAGCAATAATATTTAAAGGGAACAATTTTGGCTTTGTAAATCTTAATTATGTTTCAGATGACCATAATATCAGCTAGGCCTGTGAAATGTTTCAAATACTGCAGGGGCACAGCAGCTAAATAACAGGTAGATAAAAAAAAAGACAGGTGTTAAAAACCAGAAAGATAGAAAGGGTAATCAGGTAGCGGAAGAGCAATATTTGTGGAAAACTTAAGATCAGCACAATTGAAAAGCTTATGCTTAAAAAGGAAGAGCAAATAACTGGTATTTAGCAAGGTTTCGGACCACTGAAAAAAAATCAGTGACTCTACCTGGAAGGGAAAGAAGAGGATGGAGAAGGCATTAAGTAAATGCATCAAACAGTCCTACAACAGGCCTCTAGTCTTTCAGCCCCTTCCCGGTGTAATGAGGACAAACGGCCTGGCTGAGGAAAAGAACGCCCGGTGTTTCAGCACAGCCTGTTTCAAAGCCCTGTGCTCCAGATTACTTAACAGTATGTCATGCTCCAGAGTCAAAGTCAGTTGCATATATGCTACTGGCAGAACGTGTATCATTTATCAGTGGGCTCTAGCTCTCCAGAATCAATAAATAATTCCCCCTTTTCTGCCCTGTATTCTATGTATACACTGCACAGTGCTTACTCTAACTTTTTAAGCAGATGCTTTATTTTGCATAGAGGAACTACATTTTAGATGCTGATAATCACAATATTGCTTGTCATTTGCACTCAAGTAACAGAAATTTCTAGGCTCTCTGCTGGTCTCTGAGATTCAGCTCTTTCCCTCTGATCCTGCTGCATGCCCAGAAATTTTTCTCCTTTCACAGAAACCACTAAGAGTTTTTCTCTGTCTAGCCAACACTTTTTAAAATACCAAATTAAAGGGGAGTGGGATAAAGTGCCTAAATCTCTAAAATGCCATGTTATTTCTAGAATATGTTCCACATACATGTGCTAGCAACAGTCAGAGTTTTTAGATACAGGTTTTTGTATTCAGGTTCTTAAAATCATCTTTACACTCCTAAACAACAGCTAAGTTAAAGAATGAGAACAGCAGTTGAAATAGCAGTTGTTATCTGTACCGCACTCAACTGTGTCAATTAAAAAGCTGCTGTTCTCAGGCTGTGCATATACATACCAGCAAAAATTAGCTAGTGAAAACATTTCTTCTGTGGAGAAAACATTGGTACAGCATGTGGTAAAATTAGGCACTTTATGAGAAATAAAAGCAAGAAAAAAGGTAAAATACAATTTCCCCTTTGAAACATGTATCATGTAAATTACCCCCCTAGTCAATCAGATAAATAATTAGTCTCTGCAGAATTTAGTTTTCAAAGGCCAACCAAGGTCTTTCTCTTAATTTTGCTAAACTCTGAACGGATCCAAACTTGGCGCATGTACAGGCTTTCAGATTCAAAGACTATAAAATTGTTGCTAGTATCCTGGCCATTCTGTGTTATTGTTTTAGTTCAGGTACAGCTTCCCATATAAACTGAAGGACGGTGATACTGTAGTAAAAACAATAGAAAGCAGATCAGAAGACAGGCTCTGCTAGAGACTTCATCTCCTTCTCTTTCTGTAAAATGGAGATGATAATGTTTTCATTCTGTAAGCAAGTTTCAGCACTTAGTAACAAACCTTTGGACATCAATTTAAGTGAAAGCTCTTCTCTGTCTCCCAAAAAGACAATCTATACATTTCATCAGTGACATCTATGCTACTGCCTTCAGACAAATCATTTCCCTTTAAGGTGCTTTGATGCTTCCACATATTGTGGCAACAGTTGGTTTTATTTGATATCTACACATTTACTACTTTCAAACTGTAATCTGTTGTCTCAGAAATATATCTGGATCTACAGAAAACAGCCAGAAGAGGCAAAAAATCCAGTCTAATTTGGGTCCATTTTGCATACAGCATGCAAACAATATGAAGTTCATCTTCATGGCTTCTACAAGCCCTCTGACAATCCAGACCTTTGAACAGAGGAGAGAAGTTGGCAATAGAGAATACCAAGATACTTTTTCAAAAGTCAAATGAAGATACGTGCAACTTAGCAAAACAAAATTCTTTTCAATTGTCTGTCATGTAGCATAAAGTATCACTGTGTTTCACTTGAATACTTTTATGGAGAGAAACTCTAGTGTTTGAGCAAAAAAATTATACAACGTGGAACATAAGTTCACAGGAGATGCTACTGAAAGATAGAAAGGTTTATTTGTTCTAATTTGACAATGTATTTCTGTTTGAGATGCTCCAGTATCTTAAGGAAAACACGCAGCCCTCTTGGCTTTGTTTGTTTTATGAACAGCAGCAGATAAACAGTGAGCAGGCACCTGTGCTTTGATAGTCTTTTGAAAGTAGACCTATGCACTTCGCCATATGTACTTTGACTCTTGGTGACCTATTGTGAAACCTGCTGTGGCACATGGTCTCTGCCTCTAGATGAGAGCAACCTTTTTGATCTAAGGAGTTGCATTTGTTCTGTGTTTACCCCAGCCTGCCATCAGCTGTAATGGCTTTCCTTATAAACCAAATAAATACATCTAAATAGATGTTACCTGTGGCACTGTATCCCCTAAGAATTTTGTACCAACAAGCAAGGGTTGAACAGCACAATGTGCTGAATGGCATGACGAATTTCATAAAATCTGTCACAGCTGAGGAAAGGTTAAACAAATATGAGTGTTTTTCATAAATCTGAAAGAAATACATTCCCTGACTGATGACTGAAATGCATTTAGTTGCCACTTGCAAGAAGAAACCTGCTGAAAGTCATGAAAATTATTTTTGATAGCATGCCACGTGTTGAGGCCTGCTCAACTTGTGCTTCAGAAGGCAAGAGAGACGTAAAGATAATTTATAACTTTATGACACCAATTTATGTAATTTCTGTTAAAAAAAGTCTGTAATATTTTTTCTTCTCAATTTAATAGGGTGGAACCAATCAAACTTAGGTAATCAGCCTTCTTTTATGCTAATGACATCAGTATTAGAAAACGCTTAGCAAGCACAGCTCACTAAAAATGTATTTGACAGCCATTTTAAAGGCAGCTGCCACTAGATTAGAACTTGATATGAATATGGATCTCAAATATTACCTTTTCAGTGAGCACTTGCAGTTCTCAAGGCCACAAAGAAGGAACAAAGTGCAAAATGAAAGCCAAGGCAGAAAGAAGCTATAAAGCAAGAGAGAAAACGGGGAAAGCAACTTACATCTGACACTCAGTGTGGCTTCCTACAGCATCATGTTCTTATTTAATACCAGCAGTGTTAATCTATTGTAATTACCTTTGCCATCGCTTACAATTTTTTAATTCACAGTCAGGATCCAGAAGCTTAGTTACTCAACTTTATAATTTAGAGCAGAGGGCCAGGTTTTGCATTTGGCAAACATACCTGCTGCATTAGAAGAAAACAAGATGCTAATGAACCTGGGCTGTAATACATTAGTGGATTGTTTTTTTCCTACTCCCATCTCTCTCTCAGACACCTTGTAGCCACTACTATCAATAATACAACACTATATAACAGAAAAGCAATATAAGCAAGTAGAGATATTGGAGTTACCAAACAATTGGATTCTACCTTTCACTGAAGTTTTCTTGAGAGAGTTTTTGTTTTTCCCTAACAGGACGTAATTTTTAACTAATTCATTGCCTTCCTTCTTCTCTCCCCCCAGCCAGAAAGTAGCTATTGAGTGTAAAGACTGGGTAACTTTACAAGAGCTGAGGAGCTGGAGGGACCCCAGCAGATGATGAGAAGAACAGTAGCACCCAGTTATGAAAGGAGTCCTATTTTATTCTTTCCCTGGGGTCTTTGCCACCCATGTTGCACACACTTTGCTCCAACATATGCATGCAGATTGGGGTAGATCTTAATGTATAGTAAAATGTATGTCAACCTTAAAGATACTAAAACATTTTACACGAAGCTCTAGATCTTATTTTTTGTCTAAATACATGCAGCAGTGTAGGAAGAATGTTTGAATCTAAAGGTCTATAAAATGCACCCATAAAAATGGGTCTGCAGAGGAAAAAATAGTTCCAGGCAAATGGACTACTGCTAACAACTATCACTTCAAGGTCACTTGTCACAGCTGACCTCCTATTAAATGTGGTTATTCTGACAGGCAGGAATAAAAAAAGCAAGACAGAGAGGGCACTGTATAACCTCTTGCCCATAGCACTCTGGCACTGTTTTTCAATGGAATGTTGAGTGTCCTGCCTTGTATTTTTGTTTCCCTGTTAGGCTGTAATTTCCCTTTTGTGAAAATCCAATAATGCGTATAAACACTGACACACAATTCTGTGATGGGCATATCTTTGATAGTCACGTTTCACTGAACAAACTCACAGTATGGGTAACTTCATACAGCAGCATATGATGCTGAGGAAGTTTAGAAATCGGATTTATTGTGGAGGGTGGAAACTATTTTTAAATAACCTCTAATACTGAAGGGATCTTATTTATTGTCACAGAAGGCAATTGTGGAGAGATATAACTTTGCTGGTTGAGGAGGAATGGGTGAATAGGAAACCTTAAAATTCAATATATTTTTAAATTCGAAAGCTTTAGCAGACCCCATAAAGAAGAGACAATACTATTGCAGGGGAATTACCATTTAAAGAATATGAAAACCAGCATAAGCCAAGTGTATTTCATATTAGTATTTCCATTCCTGCCTAAAATGCTTGAAAGTTTAATTTCCCCATGAAGGCTGGATGGCCTGTTGTACTGCTGAGTGCTGAGGAACCCAAGAATAACCAAAAAAAAAAAAATTAACAACACACCTGAGAGGCAGGAGGGGTATACAAGACCAAATATCTAGCTTTAAGAAACTAGTTAAAAATACCCAAGCATTCCTGAAAAATAGTCAGTCACATGGTAGATTACTATGAAATTTGCTCTTTTGCTCAATTTCCAGCCTGTCTTTACTTCAGCAGCTAGGCAGACAGGATAGACTGACAGAAGAAAGAGCCAGAGATGGACAGACAAGCAAGGACCTTGGGGCCCCAGTCATGAATTCATTGATTTACTACACTGTGGAACACCAGGCTGTAGCTAACTCATTCTGAATCATAGAATCATAGAATGGTTTGGGTCGGAAGTGACCTTAAAGATCATCCAGTTCCAACCCCACTGCCACGGGCAGGGACACCTCCCACTAGAGCAGGTTGCTCAAAGCCCCATCCAGCCTGGCCTTGAACCCCTCCAGGGATGGGGCATCAACAACTTCTCTGGGCAACCTGTTCCAGTGCCTCACCACCCCCATAGTAAAAAATTCCTTCCTAATATCTAATGTAGGTCTTCTCTCAGGAAACAGCAAGCAGAAAAAAATGCACAGGAACAGATCTTACCAGTACAGAAGACACATGGCTTTAACACTTGGTCACGGCTGCAGTTCAGTAGTCCACGGGTAACTTGTTAATGCGTCACACCTTAGGGTGGTTGAAGACTATTGCACTCATGTTTATTACATTTTAGATGAGCTCAGTTTTAATAAAGGAAAACCAGCTCACAAGTACTGAGCAGACCCCAGCTGATTTCATTATTTCTTTACCATCAATTCAAACAGGATGCCTCCCCTTCAGCACAGCAGATTCTGTGCTTTGTATCACTGATAAAATGGAAATACCAAAGGAATTCAAACACTACCTATGTTTTCCAGCAAAAAGATACATTAAATTTTGATACTTCACCAAAAACATTTCACTAACAATGATGGTGGTTTGGCACATTCGAAGGAAGGGAAAAAGAACTGAACTACAAGCAGACTCTCTTGCTTGAGATCCTCTTCCCAAGATCTATACAAGACTCATAAACACCCAACATGCTGCCAGAAAGCAAGTCATGGAACTGGATTCCATAGCCGAAGGGATACACACCTCATGTCATTTTCCCTTCCCACAGGAGAGTACAAAGTACAAAAAAAAATTATAAAATCATATCTCTCTCCTGTGCAGTTCAAGCTGCAGAGTTTTAGAAACCATGGGGTCCTCTTGGCCTTAGATTTGTCTTTGAAGTGAGCGAGCAGAGGAGAGGCAATAAAATGTTTAAGAGAAGGACGAGAGAACACACGCTATCAAACTCACTGTCTAATAACAAATGATTAACCACAAGAGACTGGATTGAGGTTTTTGTACTTTATCAGTCCTCCAGTGTAGAAACTTTGGATGATTATTTATCGACTCAATTAAAATCTTAATAGATGAATGACAACTTTGTGTCTATGACAAGGCATTGATATTTCTAGGGAGAGGAAGTTTTAATACTTGAAGTAACACAACTGTTACACTGTAGCAGACCAAATTAATTACTAAACTTAACACAAAAGACCCATATTTCAAAGGGAAAATAAATGTTACCTGAAGAGATTATTTCAAGGAAATATTATGGTGTTCTTCTACACAACCCATCTCCACATACTGAAATAGCGACTATGACTTTTCATCCCAATTTAGTGAAATAGGCAATTTACATTAGCTTTACTTACAAAAGCTTTCATTTACATTTAACTTTGTTTTGCTCTACATGTTTGTCTGTTTAACCAGTCAAGACATTTGGATTTCCCTTATTTGACAGTTTAACTTTTCAATTGCCTTGTATAATAAAACACTGCCAATGTTTAAGATGTAAATGCCCAGTTTAGAAATAAATGTGCAACATTCAAATTGCATTTGTTAGGATAAGAGAAGCAAATAGAAACCCATGAAAAACTAGAGCTCTGCAGAACTCCAAGGTATTGGCACAGAAACTGCTCGGGGAGGGGCTCATGAGCCACCCAACAGCTTAGGAAGCTTAAATAAAGAATTTTTCCTCATAGTTCTGCGTGCAGGATGTGTAACCCAAAACTCATGCCCAACTACATACCTGTTGAGTTAAAAAGCAAGCGAGCAACTAGGAGAAACCTATTACAAACAAGAGAGAGAAATTTTAGGAAATGAGCTCTCTCTTCTCTCATGTTTAATACTTTGAAGGTCTTTTATCTAATCAATGTACTGGAAGACTGTTTACCAGCCCAGTAGATTTTCAGGCAATGTTCTAGATAGCCAGAAAAGAAAAACTGGTCAGAGAAATTCTTTGTGCAAACCTTCTGTTTCACAAACTATCTAACCAAGGGCGCCAATCTCTGAAATGCAGTATGCTTTTCATTATAGTATTCTGTCAAATTAATCCATGTGAATATAGAAACAACAGTCTAAAGTACTGTGCATCTTCACACATACCCCAAAATAACACACAGAATGTACTAATGTATGAATGCAATATACTTACAGAAGTTCATCTACATCAACACATCTAGTGAAAGACCTGAGTCACACCCAAGTCTTTGTAGGGTCTACATGCAAACAGGCTTTCGCTGAATTACATGGCAGAAATTAATTGAGCAGCCTACTTCTCTTCTATTCACAGTAGTAAAGGTGTCAATATTAACAACTGTTGCAATGTTTAAGGCAATGTTGCATATAAAAAACCCAACAACCCTCCCCAAAGCTCCAAAGAATGTACCACAAAATTACATATAGTTGATGTTCTTTATATGAAAAGAGGGGTTTGTATGTACACACACACGGTATTTATGAAACCAGTTATGACAACTGTGGCTGAAGGTAAACACTACAAGCACTGCTTTGCAAATGTAACAATTCCTTAAACATCAGTGGAGCAGCACAGCCAACTCCAGTCTTGCACACTTAGCAGACCCATCTGAAGATAAGGGTTTTTTTGTTTCTTTTATGAGGTTTAAAAATTAAAAAGAAATTGGGAGTATCTGGAGAGAACTGCAGTGATTCTTGTGAAACAACCTGAAACAACAGAAATGAGAAGATCTTCTGGGAGCTCCAGTAAGCAAGTGGCAGAAGAACCAACCTGATACACTGACTGAACTTGATGCAGAAAAACAACACTGTGCATGCAAAGGAAGGGCAGCAGTTGACCTTCCTTGATCAACAAAGTGAACTTCCTACCAAGTCAGAGGAGAAGTATGTAAGCCATGACCCAACACCCACTGAAGCAAACAAGTTTTGCACTGGCTTTGGTGGATCTCATAGCACTGATACCATTTTTACTTCCTGTCAACCACAAATACCACCCCTTAAACTTCCTCTTCAAAACCCAACAATTTTAGCACTGTACAATTTCTACAGTTGTGAAGAAAAGCACGTTATCTTCTACTCAGTCTCGCAGTATAGAGAACATCTTGCTGTGTTTTTATCATATCAGACCTGTAGAAAAAGGTTCTGGCAAATACAGACATAAAATGGCTTTATCTACTTTTCTCATATTCCAAGATGATAAGAAAAAAAGGCTTAAGCTGAAATGTGTGGTATTTAAAAAAATAATCAAAATCTGCTCCTTTCTGAAATTTAGAGCTCTTAGATACCTACACAAGGTGCTACATGGCCTTAAGCATATCCTGCCTGCTGGATAGTCACATCTCTGCTTTGATGTCCTATAACGCTTAGGCTGCTTGGTTTCATTTTTCTTAGATGTCTGCAAAAACTCCCATTCCTTTCTCTAGTGCTCTTGCTGGGCAGAGACGTTACTACAACCTTCTGACGTGTGCAGTATGAGGGCTACTGGAGCAGTGTGAGACCCAATAATTCCGTACATATTAATTTGTCAACAGCTCCAACCTTGGGCATAAGGGACAAGCTAATGCCGGTACAGTTTCTAAATTTTTCAAGAAGTCCAGACTCTTTACCTGAAGCAGTAACATAAAAAATACAGATATCTGTGAAACACAGATGATCACATGCCCTACTACACTTCAAATTCCTTGCCGTATTTCAGCACTCCTTGGGCCTAGGTCAGAAGTTTAACACACAGATTTCTTGAGAAAAGGGAACCAGTTTCCCCTTTTTAAAACAATCTGCTTCCTTTTCTTCTCCTCTCCAAACCTCTGTATCACAAGCACTTTTGTTTTATAACCCCCACCCTCTTCACCCAGGGACTCTTCCATCAGCCTCCTTAGGTGATCCAATTCCCACCAGCCAATCTGTTGCTTAGTTACTACTTCTCTATGTTTCAGACTCAAAAATGATCTGTCTGGGGCAATAGCCAACTTTTTGTAAAATATCACTCTATTTAAATACATGTTCATTGTAGTTAAAATGACCTGTTATTTTTGCTTTCTGGCACTGCAGATATGCTCCCTCTTCTCCCTGGTAGATTTTATAACAATACAGAAACAGAGGCTGCCAAGAAAGAAACCCAGCTCCAAGTTCAAAGTGGGATTTGCAGCTTGATGCAGACTCTCTTCCCAGCACGGAAGAGAAGTCCTATGCTCCACAAAAACTGAAACAAAACCGCCCATATTTTAATAGCGTGTGACAAACCTGGAGAACATGCTCAAAATAGGTGGTTTTGTTCTACATGGAGCCTATTGTACCAGCTGTATTTTACTGTAGTAAAGTGCAGAAATCCACTTATAATATGCTAACACTCTGATGAACGAACTTGTTCTGCTGTTTCCATCAGAACTCAAATCCATTACAGTTTGACCTTCTTACACAGCATCTTTCAAATTTCCCCAGATCATACCTCTTTTTTTCCTCAAAACCTGCAGCTACCTGCCTGATTCTTATTTCCCAGTTGACAGTTGTAAGCCACACTAATTCCCTCTACCTCTGCTGAACTATTCTAGATTCCCTGAGCATCCATGAGGGAAGAATCAAGAATTTGAAAGAAAATGAGACGCAAGTTTTTCCCCTCCTCGATTCCTGCAGGCGAACTGTCTACAACACGAGATTTGATTAGCACTAGACTTGTGCCTCAGTCTGTGTTCTTAGAGAGGTTGCTGGTGGTTCCAGACTGCGACCAAACACTTCTCAAACTCCTCCCTATGCCCAGCCATGGATTCCTCGACATATTTTTTTTTCCTAGCTCCATGTGGTAAGAAGAGTGTTGGCCATTAACATGCCAGCTTACCTTGCAGATACACCACCCAAAACATGTGTCTCAGAGTCACTACCCTTTCTCCCAACTAAGCACAGGGAATAGCTTGTGAAACAAAGACAGGAGGCTGCTTGTGGGAGATATACTGACAAAGATCTATGGAAAAATCTTACTTCTGCCCCCATCTACCAAATAAGTTAATAGGAATACTTCCACTGCCTTCAGCAGGAATTCCATGCCACTCCTACTGCATCGGGAGCTGAATTTTGTAGACAATTTAGAAGGAAATAACAACATCAGGATCTTACATAAAAATGACAATTTAAACAGCAGGAAAAGAAAATGAATTTGGCAATCAGTTGTGCCATAATATCAGTACAAGGTTCAAAATTTATTATGTTTACTGTAGTCACTATTTCCAACAGCCTTATTTTCATTAGATAGCATCATATTCCTGTGCAATGCAAATGCTTGCAAGACTACTGACAGCGAATAAAGGCACGAAAACTCTGGCCTCAAGAGGGTTAAAAAACAGGTAGCTGATAAAGGTACACAAAAGTAACTTAAAATAGCTAGAAAGCTGGAAGCAAACAGAATAAGCTTACACAGGAAATTGTTTCAAGATTGCTGTTCTAGGGGTCATTTTTGTTCTGGAAAGCAGTTTTTATTGTCTGCCTACACCTCTGTCAATGACCACAGAGGTGACCTCTCAGAAAACACAATTGCTCCCCTCCCACATGCATGTCCACATTTCCCACAGAGGGACCTTTCCAGAGACCCTGCCTGGGAATCCAGACTGAGAGACACCCTGCAGGGTGTCTGACCTCTTAATGTAAATACAACCTTATGTATTTTTCAGATGCTGTCTTGCAAGAGGCTCTTATTCTGGAGGCCATGTATTTGCCATTAATGTCTTTACAGTCCAGAAGAGAAGGCGACCTGCAGGTTGACAGAAAAACTATTTTTATTGCCCAGAAACGAAGGGCCACGAGGCGCTGTGTTCTACGCACCCAGACACACCAGCACTGACATCAGCAGGACCTGTGTGCCAGGTGGGAACTTGGGACAAGGCTGGAGTGTGTTTCCCTAGAAGTGTTGTTAAAATTCTCAGAGATTATCAACAAGGGTTGATTAACCCTTTAATTAAAGGGTTAATTAAAAGGGGTAGCAGAGCGCAACAAACTGTGAAGCTCAGTAGTGTATATATTGTGGTGTTTGACATATCTCCATTATGTCTCTGTTGTACCTGTGCTTCCACCCCTCAAAATCCAACCTCACTTAGCATTGTGAAACAACGATGAAATTGCAATAATTAATTAAAAAAAATTATCAATATTTTCACTGAAAAGAGATAAAGGTTCCACAAGGGTTCTTACTATTGCTATCAATTCTTACACTGAAAGCTGGAAGATAATACGGTAAGGAGTGATAATATGCAAACCTAAAATAGAAAGCTCTCTCTAAGCAACAATTATAGCTTAAAATTGTTGAATATTTGTGACTGAGCACACAACCCTTAACTGTATTATATTCTGTGGTGAACATCCTCAGTGATTTGGAGTCTGGAAATCAATTGATGTCAGCTAAGGAGCTGCCTTATGAGAGTCTGAAGCTTATATTAAACTGAGAATACCAATGTGCTTATTTACTTCTGTGCCTCTTGACTAGAGGGCCAAATATTATTCAAGGGATTTAATGGACTATATTCATGACTACTGATACTGTTCAGTGTGCTATTTTAACTGTTTTTATACTGTGATGCATAATGTAACTTCTACAAGCAGTCGCATAACCCACTGTCCCAATGCATTATTAGTTTCTCAATTGGTTCCATTAATTCCCCCTACACACACAGAGTGCTAATTCTGACACAGAGTTTTTCTGTTACCTTTGAAAAATGCACTTTTATCCTGAATTACTTTTTATATTAGGAAAAACAAGGAGAAACAAATGCAATTTCTCCGTGAAAGACTGGTATGCGTATCTTCTTGGGAGCAGCTAGTCTCAGAGCTGCAGTCAAGCATATGCTTTGTGTTTAGTTTTTACAGGCTTTGACCAAGAAAAAAATCACTTCAAAGTTCTGAACGCGTTATTTTCTGGTCTCAGATTTTCTTTGTATTCAGCCTATGTATATTACACACTTAAGAGTCTCTTCTTACCAAAATATTAATTCAGTGTATTGGGAGGAAAAGTGACACCATACTTAAAGAAAGTTGCAATAATCTCTTTTTCTCTCAACATCCAAAGAAACTGCAAACATTTCCCACACTATATAAAGCAGAAACTACTATGCACTTGCTCTGTCTACAACTAAGTCAACTTAGAACTCCAAAATCAGTGTGAAGTAACCACAGATTTGTGCAGAAACATCTAAATCAGGTCAATGGAAGCATATGCGCAGCACAGTCCGAAACACACAGCCAACGTTCCTTCCCTGTCCAGCTGGTGATCAGGAGTAGAAGACTCACGCAGCATTCCCAAAGCCACGTCAATGGAGGAGGAGGAGGTTTGCCTCATTTCCCTAAAATGGAACTGCCTCCTTTCCCTAAAAGCATTGCTGTCTACTCTAAAAGAGTAAAATCCAGATAAGGGTAGACACACATCAAAGACTGAAGCCTACAGGGAAGAATCTGGAGACTGTTAAAAGAAAAAGTGGGAATAAAAAGCCACTCTCCCATTTGGAGGTTGAGAGGAATGAAATTGTAGCTCCCGGGGTGCCTTTCTGCAGAGTATTCTAACTGCCTCCGCGCCCGCTTTGATGTGCAATGGAAGCTGCATTTTCCCTTCCTCTCGTGGACTGAAGCAATTCCTATTCAACACACCATAGTCCAATTCAGCTTTCCTAAAGCAAACAAAGAAAACAGTAAAGCTTAAGAGCTGTGTGTATGTGTCAAGCACACCTATACCCACATACCCTATTTTGCAGTAACAGAAAGTCCAGAGACCTGCCCTGCACTACTTCACCACCAGCTCTTTAAAGCAATACACTCTACATTCTGAACAATACCCCTTTGTTAAATAACAATCCACCAGTTACACGGCCTGCGTTTCATGCTTTCCCCATTAAAATGCAAATCTCTGCCTTGACACAGTGAGACCCAAAACAGAATTCTGTACAAGTAATGTAAAAGCATAGAGCTCGTGTCATCTACTGATAACGACTAATTGCTTTCATATTTATAATTTTATGCACACGTTTCCTTACGGCAGGAATAATTTTTAATATAAACTTAACAAGAAAGACATATACTAAAAGACGTGAATCTAAATCAAGTTTTCTGATCTCAATAACAATGAATTCCATGATAAATTAACAGAAAAAATACAACTACTAGTAAAAGAAGATTAATAGGAGGGTTCTAACCAAAATAGACTAATCTGGGAAACTAACAGTTCCATAAAACATGGCAGACAAGAAGAAATAATGGCAAAGGTATAATCACAATAATGATAATATGTAACAAACCATGTCTTTTGAAAGATAATGCTGTGACTAGAACTTTGCACCAAAATTTCTTGAGCAAAAAATTGACTACCTATAAAGTTATCTTTCACATCTTGTTCTGGTACCTATGCAAATGAAAAAAGCCACAGATCTTAAAATACACAGCAAATTTGCCCAGTTACAGAATTTACACAGCCACCTGAATAAAACAGGAAGAAACTTTAACCATGGGGGACTATAAACATAGTAGTTTATGAAAATCCATAACCAGCACTCATCTCTGGATGACTCAAAGAATACTGCTGTAAATATTGGAAGGATATCTTAAAAAAGGAACAATAATTCTGCTCTTTGAGATCTAAATGCCGTCAAGCGTCTTTGCTTCTTTTTAGTCTGGAAATCAAGCGAGCACATTTATAGAGGTAAAACTAAACAGGCAAATTCTGCTTTTAGAGCATGTCAAACAAAGAATATTAGTGAGTCTTGAACCCATTTTCCTTTTCCATCCAACAAGTCAGTCAGGGGTTAGACAGGGCTTGCTATCAGCTCCAGTTGCATGTCCTTTTTGTAACAGCCTGACGTGTCCCCCCGTGCACTGCCAAGATTGCCACACTAGCCACTATTACTACTTACCAGCTCAACTGGAACCCCAGGGCAAACAGGCCTTACAACATTGCATTCCATTAGAAAACAAAAATGAATATACTGGGATGACCCAGTCCCAAGAGTAGACATAGGGCAAAACACCTTCGACGCTCTTCATATCAACTATTTTCAGCTCAAGAAATTTCCTTGGCCTAAGGGACATGTTTTTAAACCATTCACAACACCCTGTGGCAATGATTTCCAGGAGTATCGCCTACTCTGTGAAAAATAATCTGACTTGAACTCAGCTCTTACCATTTTCACCCAGTTTCACCCAGCTCTCTAATTCTTGCACCAGAAGAGATGCTGATGGAGGGATCTTCTCCCCATTTACTGCCCCCTCAAGATGCCTCTGTCCCTCCCATCTGATATTCTCCACCTACTGATGCACTGCTGAAGAGCACTACTTATGTAAAGCAAGATCTCCCATAAGCATATATTCCGATAGAATTGCATCAGTCTTGGCCCACGACTGACAAAGGAATCCTAATTTTACCTATACTTACTGTTTTCACTGTGATTAAAAATTAATTAAAAGATCTGCCTCAGTGCTCATGTAATAGTATCTCTTTTTCCAAAATAAACTACCAGTTCTTTAGCTGACACAAATATCCTGCTCTGAGAGCTGCTCCTTTCCAAAGGAAATTGCACCAAGCAACTCAAAGATCTGTAAAAATACTACTACAGCTAAAACCTCTTCTTGACAGAAGTGTCAAGTTCTTGACAGAACTGTATTTTATTCTTCTGAACTTCAAAAAAGCGTCATAAAAATCATTCTCACTCTTTCTGAATTATGAAATATAAAAAAACATTCTTCAGTTCCACACACATTAAAAATTCTTGTTCAAAAGATTTAAGAAAATACTTTCCCAGGACTGGAATTATAAAGCAACTTTTTCTAACAGTCTGGAAATCATGGAATAACTTTTGTCAAAATGACAGCCTTTGGTCACTCGAATTCACCTAACTGAATATTTTCTCATTATACACAGCACTAAATCTATCACATTATGCCACATACTGCTTAGAAAATTCTGCTTCTTATTTTAGTAGGGTGATCTCTGGTATTACAAACCAAACACAGAATTACTTTTGGTTGCTTTGCCCTCTCATGTTGTACTTGGAATCTATATCTTAGTATCTCCATGCCATTAGTGAAATTTGGGTTTCAAACAGGAAAAACCTTTGGAAAGCTCCTGGCATTACTCCTGGGGCTCAAATCGTTTCAACATTTCTCTTCAAATACTGTTGCAGACTGCACTTGCTTATATTATCAAACAAAACGCGTGGCTTCACCTTGTCTGTGTTCTTTCAGCCTTATTCTCAGCTGATTTATACACAGTGTAAGTCCGGAACAATTCCACTGCAGACCAAGGGGCTGTAATGAAATTAACACCAGTCCCTAATGATTCACATCACTGAGCTGCCATGCTGTATCAGTTTCTGCTTCTTCACCTTTGAAAGTCCAGAAAACATAGCAAACTTTCTAGACCAGGTTTTCCCCATAAATTTGAATTAAATAAATCAGGAATATCGCCACCACAATCACCACCATTGTGTGTAAAAATCAATGGACTTCTCTAAACGCCACTCTGAAACTTCAGGAGTTACTTTTAAGGGAAAACACTCAAATAATTCTGATTACACTTCTATTGGCAGTCTAACAGTTAAAAGAATAGAAGGTTATAGATCAACTATAGTGATAAAATCAAGGAAAACACTATCACCCAACACTATACCCAAGTCCCATAAAAATGACTTATAATTTTTAGAGTTATAGATGCTTTTGCAAATCCACTGCATTCAGCTAGGCATGAGCTTATGAATTTTGGATGCTTTGTGTTCAGTTTCAGCAGACGGTGCTGCAATTAAATCAGGACAGAGACCCTTTGCTGAGTCAGGGCTCATCGTTTTGCAGGAACAAATACTTTTAGAGCTGACACTAAGCAAGGTACAATAACTTCATTTAAAAAGACACAATTTATCTTGCCCCAAATATCATAATAAAGTTATATTTAGATGCCCAACTGTTTCCTGCTTCAAATCAAGGTTTTGAGAGCAAAAAATTGAAACATGCCTGACAGTCAAAAGGTTACAAATGAGCTCCGTGCAAGCTGGTAATCATGTTTTCATTTTCTCATACCACTGTCCACACTTTCTGATACCAGCCTCATCAAACACCTGCCACAGTGAGCCCTGCTGTGACCCTTAGACAATGCAAGGGAACTTCATTATTAAAAAACTCTGTAGGCAATGCAGCTGTGTTTTGCTGCTAGCACGTTCCTAATTCATTTTTCTCCTTAAGTACACAAACAAGTACCATTGCACTTAACTTAAAGTTACCATTTACCATAAAGTTACTTAAGTACCATTCCACTAGAATAGAGCACTGCGTTAATCGAGCATTTTGTTGGGAAATCACAGCCAGCAAGAATACATTTACTACATTTTGGCCCAGGAGGGCAGAACAATCAGCAAATGGATTTAATGGCTAGGAGCTCCCTGAATCCAGAATATCAGAAGTCCAAGTCTTTGCCATCCTTCAAAGAAATCAAGCACTGTGATATACAATGAGCTCAGAAATCAGCAGAAGAATGGAGGTGAGGACAAGCATTGTGAGGAGCAGAAAGAGTAAATGGGCTTTCAGAGCTAGTCCCCATTTAAAATAGAAACATTGTTAGGTTTAATCTCTGACAACTACCTTTGTTCTTGCAACTAAAAGAATGAGTGCATGACTTTCCACTAATTAGACTAGAGTGTATTTTCAGGAAAAGGGTGTAATGAAAAAGCCTCCTAACTGTATGTCACGACAGTGGTGATGACTCTGAATATTTATTCCAAATTATTACACATTATGGTCTATTAAACTTTCCCTTTGCACTATGTCCCAGAATACCAAATCCATAAAGTAACCAAGTAAGAATTAGGAGTGGACTATTCAAAGCTTTCCAGGTACACAATTTTCTGATAGACTTAACTGGTCTCGTAAGGTAGAAATACCGTTTCAGACTGACAACATACACAGTCACTGTGACCACCACACTTGACAGATTTGGCCATCTGAATTAATCTTTGGCCTCAAAATATCAGTACTTGATTATTCTCTACTTTTTTTTATTTTAGTCAACTGGGTGTTGGTCAACAGCCATCTAAGTATGAGATGTATCCTGGCTTGCATTAGAAATAGTGCAGCCAGCAGGACTATGGAAGTGATTGTCCCCCTGTATTCAGCACTGGTGATGCTGTACCTTGAATCCTGCGTTCAGTTTTGGGTCCTCCACTAAAAGAAAGACATTGAGGTGCTGGAATGTGTCCAGGAAAGGGCAATGAAGCCCGTGAAGGGTCTAGAGCGCAAGTCTTACGAGGAGCAGCTGAAGGAACTGGGGATTTTTAGCCTGGAGAAGAGTTGGCTGAGGGTAGACCTTATCACTCTCTACATCTACCTGAAAGGAGGCTGTAGTGAGGTGGGGGTTGGTATCTTCTCCTCAGTCACAAGCAATAGGATGAGAGAAAAAGGCCTTAAGTTGCACCAGAGCAGGTATAGATTGGATACGAGGAAAAATATCCTCACTGAAAGGGCTATCAAGCATTGGAACAGGCTGCCCAGGGAAGCGGTTGAGTCACCACCCCTGAGAGTATTTAAAAGATGTGTGGATCTGGTGCTTAGGGACACGGTTCAGTGGTGGACTTGGCAGTGTTACCTTTATGGTTACAATGGATGGTCTTAAAGGTCTTTTCCAACCTAGACGATTCCATGATTCTATTCTATGATTCTATCACTTCAGAAGCATTACAATTGCAAACTTGCTCTGACATCAACTTTGCTTTTAATTGTGGTAATTTTGCTATTTCAGTTTTGAAGCTGCAACTGATTTGAGCCACTTTGCTGAAAGCACAGGGTCCAGTGAAAGAAACTTTTGCAAAAATAACTGAGCTAAAATCAGTATGGGACAGACCCGAGTGGGAAATAGATGTGAAATGAGTAGTCCTGAGCTGAGTTGGCATTCAGAGGGCAATGAGACAGAAGAGGAGATGAGATGTATTTGTGAGCAGCTTCCACGTTTCCATCTCCCACTGACAGGGAACACTGCTCACTTCAGAGCCTGAGTTTGATTCCCCACCTAAGATACTTTGCACACACATACTAAATGCAAAAATCAGTTCTATTCACAAAACCCTTCTATTGTATTCGGCTTTGACGAACTCAGACCTAATTAACAGCACAAACTACTATTTAAATCACCACTGAGCAGGCCCAACATTTGTTTTCTCTTACTTTTGAACCTAAACTTTGCTCCACTGAAAAGTTTTAAGGTACATACTGCTGGAGTTATCCTATGGAGACACTATATAGACTAACATTTTATGAAATGTCTAAAAATCAAAGGACTCTGAAATAAACTTAGATGATGAACCATATAAAAATATACAAAACAGTGTCTTACTATGGCAAAGGAAATGACTGTCACAAGATAGCTAAATGAGTACAAACTAGAATGTACTTTCCTCAACAGGTCACACATGAGGAAAAAAAGTCATCTTAGCAAAATGTCATATTTCAGTATAGTTCCTTTTTAATGTACTTTATATTCTGTTTTCTCTGTTATGTCTTACAGTAAATACATTTGATTTTAACCCTCTTTAACTAGAGATTGTATTTACTAGGGAGTGAAAGAAACAGGAAGTACTGCTCTTTCCCCGCCCCCCTTGGTTTTTTGGGTGTGCCTTGGTCTCATCCAAGGCATGTGATCTGTTTATTGTATATGACTACCTGCATGATACTAATGGAAATGGATTTACTTGTGGTCTCTGCTCCTAAAGGTATTGTTTATCACACCAATACTAAGTCTGCAACCTGAGTTCTCCCAGAACTGGCCACACATCACAGGAACCAGAAAGCCAGATTGAGAAGTGAACTTTCTGTTATCTGGTGTGGTCAAACTCCAAACAAACCTTTCTCCTCACTTGCGTGTAACAACTTGTGAGAGCGTGAAGTAACAGGGCATGAGCTCACACCGGCTACTTTCCTCCCCAGAGCACAATCCCAAGTGTGGTCTCTCCTCCACACTTGTCACCTCTTCTTAAAAAATCTGCAGAAAGCAAACATCTTTAAAAGGTAACAGAAGTTAAATTCCTTTCCACCAAATACTAAAACTTTTATCATAGTGAATTGGAAATGGATCCATAAACCTAAGCCCAAGTTTGCTTTTATAGTTATGGAAAAGATCACAGAATCACCTAGGTTGGAAGGGACCTCTTAAGATCATCTAGTCCAACTAAAAAAAAAAACAATTTAAAAAACCACAAAAAACCCTCACACAAACCACACACCACACCCAAAACAAAACCAACCCAATACTAATCCATAACCCTGAGCACCATGTCAACTTGTCTCTTGAATACCTCCAGGGATGGTGCCTCAACCACCTCCCTGGGCAGCCCATTCCAA
>JAOQGH010000032.1:26299337-26377725 GCA_025769975.1 Gallinago jamesoni
TCTAACCTGAACCTCCCCTGGTGCAACTTGAAGCCATTACCCCTTGTCCTATCACCTGTGACTTGGGAGAAGAGACCGACCCCCGCCTCTCTACACCCTCCTTTCAGGCTTATACATTTACTGGGGATTACCAAACCTGCTATGTAAACTATTGCGAATGATCAGAAAATATACTTTGTACTGACCATCCTGAATACCCCTAATAAATATACATAATACAATAAAAGTGGTTTCAATCCATTATGTATTCCAGCTGAATGCAGTAAGATTCCTGAAATATATATTCCCTGATACTGCATTACAATATTGTAAAACCAACATCTTACGCTATGTTCTTACTATGCTGCCTTCACAAATACCTGAGCTATTGTATAGCTCAGTTGTTTGAATTTCTTTCTCTAAACTGATGTCTTAAACATGGTGGTATTAGACAATAACAATGTTAGATGCAAGTCTGCATGTAAAAGTGGTTTTAGTGGCAGGTCATTTTCCATGTTTTTTAGCTTTGCATTTCATAAAAGGAGAAAACACTTATCACACTATCAAGGCAAATAATGCATCCCACATTAGCTTTCCTCTGTCACAACTGGTTAGGTGCACTGAGGCACTCTTCCAAGCAGCTAAGCACAAAGAGACATGTCAAAACAGTAACTCCTGCTTCAGGCCTGGCTTTTAGGATTTACTTTGACGTGGAAAACTATCATGCTGTACACTGTGGAAGAATTTAATTCATAATGCTGACACTTCAGCTATATTAAAAAGGAAGATGTAATTCTAGCTTTTTGGATAGGTCTGCATTGCTTCTCTAATATATAGTTTCATTACAAAAGTCGTTAAAGATAGTCTGTCATTTTTAACTTGTTCTTGTGGTGTCAATCCAAGATGGATTTGCTTTTCTCCTATGCATTGTGCAACCGAACTACTTGCCAAATAAGTGTAAAACACATAAGATGTAATTTTGTTAAAAAGTCTATTTTTTAAGATTACATAATACCAGAGAAGCATTTGTCTTTCTACATAATAATTACCAGAAACAGTTCCGAGAAAATCCATCTATAGATATTATTTTCCTTGTTATCTGCAAGCCTGCTATTTTTGCACAATACCTACTCTTTGGAACATGTCATTAAAAACACATATTTGAACCTCTCAAGACTTTATTCTTCTACCTTTCAGATTCCAAGTAAGCCACACAGCTACAATCTATAAGCACCTGACACAGAAATCTAGCTCCACTGAAAACTAAGTATTTGGTGCTTATGGGAAAGAAAGATGTTGAATGCCTCTATCTTGTTTGCATCTGTCACATAAGTCACACCTAAAATGTGTTGATAGCTCAGTGGTTTATAACATGGCAATTAAACTAACGCTAGTAGAAGTGTTAGTTCTCACTAAGCAGAGCAATAGGAGGATTGTGTTTATGATAAAAACATGGGTTTCACGCCAGGTTGTTTTTTTCCCCACAGCCTTCAACTAAATTCTACAGACTTAGAATTTACCTTAAATCTTACCTTTAACTTAGATCTATCACTTATCAATAACACGTAAAGGTAAAAACCTAAAGAATGCAGTTTATCAATGGGCAAATATCTCAAAGTTATCAATTCTTGTCCCTACTAGAGAGGTATAGGAGAGGCAGATTGCTTGTCAAGTATGCTCACCTACCCCATCAGCACTCAGCAAACACATAAAAATCACAACACGGTATTCAAAATACAGATCTAGATGGAAGTGTTCTCCTTCCGTTCACAGATCCTTTACTGCTACCTACTGTATACAGGCCAAAGGAATTATCTACAAACATTAGGATATCCAGCCAAATGGATGTGTGGTCTTCTAGGATGTTCTTGAATGAGCCTTTAACACAGATTATAAAGAAAAGATTGCACATGTTCTGTAAGTGGTTAAATTCTAAATTTATAGCTAATTTGTTTAATTATGACTGGAAGCACTTCAATTCATATTTTAAAACAGCTCACAGAAGAAATAAAATAAAAAAGAGCCAACAAATGACAAATGGCGAGCACATATTATACGTATTCGTATATTTTTTCTTTCTTTTAAAAATGCATATCTTTTTCTGGACTAGTATATGGATAATTGACATCCTAGACAAAGACAGAAATAAAGAGGATGCAGGGGTCAAAGGTCCAAGCTCAAAAGCTCTTCTGCACACTAAACTGTTGTTATGAATGTATCAGTTTTATTAACCAATGATAAGAACTTTCTATTCATTTTACTTTTTCTTCTTTTCCTGTTACCTTTGAGATAGCAGTATGGGGATCCATTAGGATTGCTTGAGAGTTGTTTGCAGTCAACTTCATATTTTTACTGTTAGCAGTTTTTTGTTTCACCTAATGTAAAGACAGAATGAAAAACTGGAAAAAAAAAATCAATGTAATCGAACCCCAGCCTGTACAGAGAACTAGGACATATTGAGAGTTTGGTGGTCAGTGAACAAGAACAATAGGAACAGCCAGATTCTAGCAGCCAGCTTATTGTTCAGTGCTTGTGCATAAACACCAATACCCAAAAGCATTCCAAATATACGGAAGGGAAAATTAAAGACAAGCCTGACATTTAAATCCCAATTGCATACAAGTGAAATGTATCATCCTGAAATCTGACTCACATCCTTCTGATTTGAAGAACATTACTTTTAACATGTTAAAGCACACTAGTATAACTAATACTAAGGTTTGCCAGACACAATAAAATTCTGGAATCATCATATCATTGTCATTTTGTCAGGCAGTGGTAGTTCTAGAGGATTCTGGAAGAGAAAAAATAACTCTGGCAAGCTGCAATCACCCCCGTGGCCAAAATCAACGTTTTTTAAACAAACTACTGTCTCAAACCTTGTTCCCTTACCCCATTTGCCAATCGATGCTTTACATTCTTCTAAATCTGCTAGTCTTTGTAGTTCAATGTTCTTTTTTCTTAATCTAGTAGATGGAGGAAATGCAAGTCTCTTCATTTGATTGCTTTACAACACCAAGTAAATTCTGAACAACAACTATGTGAATGTTGACTGGAACTGGTTAATCTAATCACCTCCAGCTAGAAACTAATTGGAACAGATAAGCACACAATTGCCTTGCAGGTGCAGCTGCTTCACTCAGCAACTATAGAGTTCTTCTAGTGAAGTTCTGTACTGAGTCTTTTGGGGAATAATTCATAGGGTCCATCTGCCTGAACAGTATCCTACTCTGTATCGGGGTCATCTAATTATGGTCTTCAAGGAGTAGCACAGTAGCTCCTCTGAACACAGTAGTCAGTCCACATTTTGACACCATTGGTTTCATCTTTTATGTCATTGGCTAAATAGCAATAATGCAATAATGCTGTATTTGGAAACATCACAGTCTCTCTCTTCCAGCACATGTTGAAAACAATGTAGGTATCAAAACTCCTTCCCTCTTGATTCTCCCCCCTGTGAACTGCATGAAACTTTTTCTTTCTGGTTTTGTTAGCAAACATAATCCATTTGAGAATTCTACACAATTGTATTTATTACTACTTCTTTAATATACCTCAAAAACATTTACAAACAGAAGTGAGTGTGCAACTGTGGACCATCTTTATGTAAATAAAGGCCTGAAACCAGTACAGAAGTTTCCAGTGAAGGAAATCAAAACAGGAGGAAAGCCCTTTTCTGCCTGACATCAGGGACTGAACCGTAAGAGTCCCAATAAAATTAGTACAAAATTAAGCCAAACTGTTAACATGTATTACTGCAAAGCCCTCGCTATGGACAAGAACTCTAGTGCCCTACATGCTGTCACAGACTAAAAACATTTCTATGCTCTTGGAATCCACAGGTTCACAGAGGGCTATTTCTCCAGCTCAGTGTTGCTTCTCGTCTTCCCTTACCATTCTGCAATATGACTGCATTTTTTCTCAGTCAAGTTACTAGGCAATTAATATTCTAAAAATTTGCTCTATACATTCTTATATTAATAAGAATTAATTACAGCATCCCAATGTAGGTCTGCTTGTAATCTGTTTAAATATTCTGTTTCCAGAAAGAGTTGTAGACTTTATTCTTTTTACATTTAAAAAACTTCCAGTGTATTTCTCATAAAGATGGTAAATTGTGAGTTGAAGGCTGATTTATTTGTTTGTTTGTCCAGCTAGGAAAGAGAAACTGTACAGATTTCCCACCCTGCTTTGCCTACGAACTATGGCTTGGAAGACCATCATCCAAGAGAACATGATTTGGCCTTTCCACCAAGACATTCTCAAGTAACTGTAGAGGTGATAGCATTCTGCAAAACTAAAGCAAAGGACAAGAGCTTAATTAAATATTAGCTGCCACCACCTTTCAGTCTCTGCTGACACAGGCTAGATCTGAATGGCTGATCTAGACAGATGGCACTGCGGATAGGAACCATCTAGTTTCCATACAACAAAGAAGAATTTCTACACAAATCTACTTAACATGAAGTAAATCACTGAGGAATTTACTGTTTGTACACCAGCACTCATTTTCCTTCTAGTTTAATTAGGCAAGGAAATTAAATACCTCACAATGTATTACTCTCCTACAATAGTGTAAAAGGATGGATTGAACACAGAACAGCTTAACCCCTTGGGTAAAGCACAGCCAATCTCTATTAAAAGCAAGGAACTGGTTAGTGTCTCAAAAAGCAGGAATAGCTCCTGCATTTGGTGGACTACATCCTCCTGGTGATACACATGCTATTCTAGTAATCATTTGTCCACCCCCTTCTCTGCTGCTGTCAACACTGCTGCTGAGTGCCCAGCACTGTGCTGTATGGCTTAGCTAGTACAGAGATTTGAGCTGCTGCTGTCCATCATCTGTTCCTTCTCCTCCTACAAACTCAAAAGTAAAGGAGAGAAGCTTCCTGCCAGCATCCGTTTTCAGACTTCAGAGTAATGAAATCTGAAAAATATCCAAAGCAGCTATGATGCTTCTTTCTGTCCCACCCTTTGTCTTTTGTATCTTCTGATTTTAGAGGATTTCTTTTATGCCACATCTGGGACCTACTCAGTTCTCTATGGGTCTCAGGAGAGAAGAAGGGGAATAAATACATAGTTTCATAAAACCTTGATCTTCCTCTTCTACCCGCAGGCTCTATGGGAAGCGCTGTCTTAGCACAAATATTTTTGTAAGACACAATTGAATTTGGAGAAAGTATATTGCCTTAAACCCCGTGGGCCATATCAGTTCCAGAGCTGAAAGGTCAGCATAGCAGCACAAATGTAAGATGTATAAACAATGCAGGCAACTTACATAATGAACTCTGTATCTTCTCACCTTCAAATGTGAAATCAGGCTGTACAGTCATACACATAAAATCGACTACAACATAAACCATGAAGTTACTGCCTTAAGTGGATGTTGTGTTGGACTCATATGCGTGGGGAGGAGGGAGGTGAGTCTCCTCCTTTCCTTCAGTCCATTGCCTATGGCTCCCCGATGGTTGCATCAATGTTTCCCAGAATGTATTGGCATCTGCAAAACAGATCACCTGGAGACTCCTGAAGAACAAACCTCAATGCATGAACTAGACTGAGTGGTTCACAAATCCGTGGACAGAGGGCACATGAAAACCTCCGCCTTAAGTATTTCCATGGAGGCTCAAAAGAACTGCGCTGTAGCCCGAGGGATGCGTGGCTCTGAACCTAAATAGTATCCAATTCCAAACATTGGAGGATTTCTAACCTCTCCTCTAGGAGTCTCTAGAGACCTCCTACTCCTGGGTCCAATGCCACCAAAGCAAATTTTTTTTTTTCCCAGGAAACAGACTCTCTAGTCTTATCTTTTGGTATTCTTGTAGCAGAAAGAGGATGTAAAGTGGTGTACAACTTTAACTGTATGCATTGCTGTATACAAAATACTGTAACAACAAACATGACACAAGACTACCTTCTCGGCTATGTATACAGAATATTTAGGGTAAGTCCATATATATATGTGTACGAAGAGGACCCAGCTTAACAAGATGAGACATGCATAAAGAGGATAAGATTCTACCTGCACTTCAATACTGTGTTATATATGTATTAGAATTATGAAAGGGATTTTTTTCATACTGCAACTTCTGCGGAGGTTAGAGGAAACTATCTTATTATTCAGATAACTTTTGACCCTGGTTAGGAACTTCCTCATCTTCAAATTAAAAATGTCTCCAGCTAATGTTGAAAGTTTCTATGCATTCCTTTTACTTCTAAAAATAGACAAAATGTAATAACAGCACTTCTTTACTAGAACAATAAAAAGAGAGTGCAGAAAATGGTAATTATTCAGTCTGTCTAATGGAATGAAAAGAACTGCATTACAGGCATTAGTTCCACAAATTATGATAAAATTAATCAACACCTGAGATGCAAAAAAAAAGAGACAATTGCTTGCAATAACATATAAAAATAAAATAAAAATAAATAAAATAAAACAAGCTTAAAACTGAAGTTCTGTGAAATCAGCACTAGGGCTAAAAGGTTTAGCTAAAACGCTGACAACATTTTCTTGTCAGAAAAATTTTAACATACATTTTTCCCTATTCTTCTATTATTTTAAAAATGTACAAGTAGAGGGAAGTGATAAAAACAACAGATGACAGATGTCTTCTGCCATGTGTCAAGTCAAATTAAATCCATGCTGTAAAACACACTTCAGCCATGAATACTGAGGGTGAAATAGTGACCCGCTGTCATACACATCTCTAGAACAATCATGCTTGAGACATTCTGACAAACCTACTTCCCACATACATATGCCATCTGAAGATACTTGCACCAGTTCAGACTGTGTTGCTAGAACTAAGATCAATAGTATTATAAAAACTGGAAACATCTGCTTAGAAAACACCAAGTCCTGTGAAATCAGACTCTGCTCCTCAACAGCACTTTGACAGCATCAAATATTTTTAGCTGAAGCCATCTTCAAAATCACAGCTAATACAGCATTTTAGGCATGTATAAGCACACACAAAGCTGTAAATAAGAAACTATGCTATAATCATCAAAAGTATTTAAAAAATGCCAAATAGCTTTAAAATTTGAACACCATTAACATAGCCTTTCTATTCCTTAAAAGCTCACCTTCACCTTTTCCTTTGTTTATTGAAGCCCTGCACTGTTTTGCTCAAAGCTAAAGACAAATAAATAAATGTGCAACAGTTAAAATAAACAAATATGCATGGCCTGGAGGTGATGTTTCTCAACTAGCAATTATTAAAGTATCCAGAGAAAGGCTATTCCATTAAATATTGCTATGTATTAGAGAAGGAGAAGAGGGCTTTACAGAGTAGACACTCCTGGCTAGCCACGTTTGCCTTGGTTGTAATCTTTTATATGGGTATAAACTCTTATATGGGTAAATATACTAAAGTCACTCATGAAAGGGCCACAACAAATAGTGCTGATGGTTCCAGAATGAGATATTTCACTCTCTGAAAGTCTTATTCTGCTTGCATCAAGTTCTAGCTATTTCTGATGTTTACGTGTTTTCTAGAACACTCATAGAAAGAAGAATTTTAAAAAAAGGAGTAAACACAAAACACCTTGTCAAGAACCATAGTCAAATGTTTTGCGAGTACTGATTTTTGGGTTTTATGTTTTCCAAAAAAATATCTGTAGCAGCTTTGTATGTCTAAGATTTCAGGTCCCTTAAAAAGCATCTTCTAATGAAGAAGTTCTCTACTAATACATAGGCCTTACTGGAAAAGCAAAAAATAATTCTTTGTAACTGCAAAAATTGCTAAAAGGTGGGCAGATCTCCTGAATACAATGGGCTAAAGACAGACTAACTCCAGGAGTAAGGCAAATGAAATTAAAAGAAATATCCAAGGGATTAATTTGATGAATAATGAATCAGAAGGATAATACATTATCACCATCACTAATGTTAGAGCATATTACCGATGACTGAGCATAATATGGTGTTATATTAGTGGGTTAAGAACTAAAACTGAGTAATTCTTACCATTAGGATAAAAAATAATAATTTGCATTTTAAAACCACGTTTGTCAAGGCTTCCTTTGCTTTCAACCTCTTAAATTCTGAACCACTAAGTGCTGCAGCTTTTTGCCCAAGCAACTGAATTAGAGACAACCGGTATGCACTCATTCTTATCATATGACTTTGCAGAACCTCTTGTGGGATTTAGTTCCACTTCCAGTTCCAAAAGATTCTTAACAGACTCAGAAGAAGAGTATGACTCATCTCTGTCTGTGGAATGGGTAACCTAGAACAGGGTGGGGAATCGTGAACCCCAAATACGGATCAGCAGACAACAGATTAGCCAATCAGACAGGC
This sequence comes from Gallinago jamesoni, assembly GCA_025769975.1. NCBI lineage: Eukaryota > Metazoa > Chordata > Aves > Charadriiformes > Scolopacidae > Gallinago > Gallinago jamesoni. The sequence continues at coordinate 26,307,622 of JAOQGH010000032.1, forward strand.
ACTGCTCTCTAAACTGGATTAAAATTACACATACTAGAATGCAAAAGTTTAGCAAGAAAGAGCCTTCTGCACAAGCCCCAGCAGTTCTGCTACAAATTCCATGTAATTATTCTGAAATCATCAGTAAACATCTGCATATAAATCTGTGAGTTTTTCTAAACTGTTGAAGTATAAAATTCACAATTTGAGTTGTGCAATTTACCAGTGTCAAAAGAGGGTGGTAAAAATCCCACTGGCCTACCTGCAGACAAACTTAAAAGCCTCTCAATGTTTTCGTACTTGTCTTTTCCCATGAACAAGAAGGAGGTTCCCAGTGTGTACTAAAACATAAGGGAAACTGGGCAGGACAACTGTTCATAGATTGACTGGAAACCATTGCTTCCCTCACACTCAAGCAGGAAAAGGACAGGGAGACGACTCTCTCCATTGCTGCATTCACAGAGGACATGGCAGATTCACAATATCAGACAATAAAACCAAAAACATCCCTTAAAGTCAAAAGGCCTTCCTTATCTGACACTTTCACCAAAGAGACAGGGCTCCTGCATCAGTTACAAATTTTGAGCTGCCACTGCAAGAGTCCCTGCCAAACTTAATTTGTCTATTTTGTATGAAATGTATAAATGATACAGTAACAGTTACTGAAACAGCTGTGAATGAATCACCAGCTACAGTAAACACCATTTAGAAAGCCCTGATCAAAACATCAACTGCAAGTTCTGCGAACTGCGAACACAGATCTAGATTATCCCTAGGTTTGCTCAATCTGCTGCTCTCTGGATCCTTCAAAATCATCCAGAAAAAGCAGAAAGGAGGCGCAAGACAGATGAAGCGGCAGGGAAAGCAGCTCCCTTCCTTCACCTTCATTTTTCCCTTTTATAGAAGTCTTTTGTAGCATAGAGATCGGAGAGCGATAGCAGACATGTAAACTCTCCTCATGCTTCTCATGTGCAGTCTGGCTTCTCAAAAAAACTTGCCATCTCGCTGCATAGATGGCATAGCATACTGGCCACTTCCCCCAGTTTTTTGAAGAACAGCCTACAGTTTCTTATGAAAACGAGAGGCGAGATAAAATGCACAAACCAATTTTGGACATGACTCAGAAGCCAAAAAAAGCACAAACCTTTCACTACCTTCCTTATTGACTACATTTTATTGGTCATGGCAGCACAAAACCAAAGCAGGAGCCTTGTCACACTGTTTCCACTGGATGTCAAATATAGCTTCCAGGACTAGTTCTGTTCTGCAAAGTTTCCTTCTGATATTTTGTCCTGATCTTTATTACTTTTTTTTTTTTTAAAAAAAGATTGCTGCTGTTTTTTATCACCTAAATCTATTTATTCTTTGCTGTTAGATAAAGACTTGGCAAATTACAGACTCTAACTGAGGAAAAAGACCTGAGAGTCCTGGTGGACAACAGGATGACCATGAGCCAACAATGTGCCCTTGTGGCCAAGAAGGCCAATGGCATCCTGGGGTGCATCAGGAAGAATGTGGCCAGCAGGTCGAGGGAGGTCATCCTACCCCTCTGCTCTGCCCTGGGGAGGCCCCATCTGGAGCACTGAGTCCACCTCAGGGCTCCCCAGTTCCAGAAGGACAGGGAACTGCTGGAGAGGGTACAGCAGAGGACCACAAAGATGATTAGAGGCCTGGAGCATCTCTCTTGTGAGGAAAGGCTGAGGGACTTGGTCTTTTTAGTCTTGAGAAGAGAAGGCTGAGGGAGCATCTGATCAACACCTATAAATACTTATGTATTTATAGGGTTATATGTTTATAGGGAGGGTGCCAAGAAGATGGGGCTGGTCTTTTTCAGTGGTGCCCAGGGATAAGACAAGAGGAAATGGGCACAAACTTGAATAGAAGAAGTTCCACCTAAACATGAGGAGGAACTTCTTCACTTTGAGGGTGGCAGAGCCCTGGAATAGGCTGCCCGGGAAGGTGGTGGAGTCTCCATCTCTGGAGACATTCAAACCCCACCTGGACAAGTTCCTGTGCAATCTGATGATCTCCAGAGGTCCCTTCCGACCCCATATCATTCTGTGATATGATAAATCATCTAAATATAAACAAATGGATAACATACCTCAGTTGTCACTGGACTTACTCTGCTACGTTAATATGGTTGTGAAATTTGTGACCAGACACTTAAAAGCAGAATTAATCTATAAAATGTTTTCAGACTATCACTGTAATACACAGTAGCACCTCATTCAATAGGTCCTTAACCCACTTATATGTCCAGGTTTTGTAGCAGGAAAAGCACGAAGAGAAATCACACTAAGCAAACAAAATCTAAGCTTTTCCTAAGTTACAAAATAGATATTACTTCTGAAAAAATAGTTTTTACCTCTTCAGTCCTTCCAACTTTGAAGTTTTAAACTTTCCATCTCTTTGAGCCCACCTGCACATGTATTCTTTTATAATACATTTTATCTGCAAACAGATATTTACATAAGCATTTTTAGCTGTATTCACTGCTAGCTGTTCATCTCCATGCTACTACTAGACTTACAGTAGGACTAAGATTTGGAAGCACTTAAAAAATACTGATTGTCAAATAATTTCTTCCTCTCTGCCAGCTTTTAATATTGCAGATGTACCTATAGTACTTAGAAATAATTTTCTATTTTGTCATGCAAGTGCTCAAGTTTTTTTAAAGGACATTAACAGGGTTTCACATACAGGAATACCTTACACTGCCAGCTATGATGTAGCAGAGATCATTTGATGAGAATACTATGTTTATTCAGCTAAGTCAGATTTTGAAAATGTACATGTTTAATGGCAAAGCTTGTATGTGGAACAGCTACTGATTATCTAGAGAATAATCTGTTTTACTCAGAAGACCAATACAATCAAAGAAATGGAAGTCTTTCTACACCAAGGAACAAAAATCTTGGGGAAAAAAGGCTACTTTTTGCATGAATTCACAGTAAAAGAAGCTATACTTCAATATAAATTCTGAATTTAGCAGTCATGTCTCCTTATTTATGGACTTGGCTAATCTTTCTAGTCATTTTCTTGTAGAACATATCCATTCACTTAAAGAACAAATACAGTTTCAAAATTTACAACAGTTCCCACACTGGCATATAAAACTGCTAAACCACTATTAACCTCAGGATCCCTGCTTTTGTAGATTATCTGTGTTATTTTCCCAGAACATTATCTGCTTTTTTCTCCACAGAAAGACAGACATGGCATGTGTCACACAGACAAATTCCTCCTCCTCCTCAGAAACAATGCCCTAGCCTGCATTACCCTCCAATTGGATAACTGCCTAGGTCAAGTTTCCTGTGGTCAAAAAACTATCCAGTCCCTGTTCATGATCTCAACATCAAAAGCCTGGCTGCCCTAATATTCGTCAGACTGTGAAAAAACAGACAAAAAAAATACCTGTTCTTCTAGCATATCACTGGGGCTTGCTATCACTGAAAATGCCATGTGAAGCTATGCTCGTATGTCTGCTCTGGTTATTCTTTTCTTGTCTTCGTACGCTGATAAGCAGCACAAGCTATACTGCATAGGGGAACCTGTAATTTCAAAAGGGCAGCCTTGCTGACTTTTTTCCAGACGTAGAAGCTATTTCAGGGGTACTGTCCGAGGGTATCATCATTTACATGTACTGTGAACCCCACTGAGGGCAATAAGCGGAGTTACAACTGGGAAGAGAGAGAGAGAGAGCAGAGACCCATACCTCAAAATAAAAGAGACTCTTCTGATGTAAAGGTATGAAACATTTCTCTATGTGGAATAAGAGCACATAAGCCTGAACAACAGCTCTATCATGTTCCAAGTCCAAAAGTCAGCGCCTTACTAGATAAAGAAAATTAACACTAGATTAAAATAGCTCTACACCTTCTTAACATACCCATGTCATACATAATTAATACAAAAGCACCTTATACAAGCACCATAATTTTATTAGCATACGTAATTTAAGTAACACAAAACAAAAAGGCCACATGCATAAAATCCCCACAAATACATACAAGAAATTTCCTGACTCCCACTCCCTTTATTTTTCTCTAAACCTAGAAAACACTCTCCTCTGTAGAAAATGTATCTCCTATGTACCCTCCTGTGTAGAAAATAAAACCTGACAGCCCCAATGGCATTCAACCTGTTCTTAATTAGTATTATGCTCCTCTGGTCAACAGAAAAAAGAATGTGATTTTGACTGAGGTAAGAAATGACAAAGAAGAAATGTCAGTGAAAGCACCGGAACTATAACATGTTTATGGAGGACTTGGAACTATGGAACAAAGCTATAACAAAATGCAGTATTTGAGAATACACCAAATAGATATTAAAAAAATAATCAAATAAAGAGTTTGCAATGAAGACAGCAACTGAGTCTAACAAAATCCAATAATTAATTTTCATAATTTTGCATTGAATTTGGGGTTTGATTCTTTACATACCGAGATTTCTGGGACAGAATCACCTACTCACTCAGCCCAAAGGACAAACTCATGTCACGAGCAAATTGTAGCATTGTCACGTTACAGAACTGTAAAGAACTGGGTAGATGCCCACAAACCCATCTCTTATTACATTTGCATCTCTGGGATAAAGTATCAGAAATTTTGGTGTAAGACAAAATAAACAAAATCATCAGATTACCAACCTAATTTTTTACATGTAAAATATGTTACTTATGTGAAGCAGAACTGGTTGATACCTTAGAAATCATTAATAGAACACGTATTAGATTATTGCACTGATTTCGTCGTCCTTTTAATCTCTGCTTAGGCCATAGATTAGAGTCATGTCTACATTCTACCTTCTGCTCAACACAGTCCTATGCTTTGCAAGTAATGTTAGGACTCCCACTTAGACATTGCTTTGCTTCCATTTCATTCTTTTACTTAATCCAGCCCTTTTTGTACAAAAAGGCTAGGAAAAGAAGCTTTTCCCAAGGAAGGATTGAAGAACTTTTCTGAAGGCCTAGTGGCACCCACTGGTTAAGTCTACAAAAGCCAGAGTGCAAAGCACAGTGCAAGACTAAGCCCAGTGGGAATCTGGTTTAAAGATGCCCGACACATGTACAATTTTTTTTTACCAGCTTCCTGTACATGGAAACAAAGTAATAGTAAAAAGACAGAGGAAAAGTACTGACAAAGATAAAATTAGTATCTTCAAGAGACAGTTTGAGGAAAAATGTTAGCTTTTTCACATGGATATAATTGGGATCACAACAAAATACACTACCCAGAATTATATTTATTAAAGACCTCTCCCAGAACTTGGAACTTCTCTAAGAATAAAATTTAGTTCTCTTCCATCTCAGTTGAACCAACCTTACTCAGCAAGAATGCCTAACCATTAAGTACAGCCTGAACAAGAGAAAGAGGATTCACAATCACAAAAGTGACACACAATCTTGTGTTCCTGCAAACCCTACTCAAAAGCTGCACATCACTATCACGATTTTGAGTGTTGTTAGTATTGTTTCGGGTAGAATAAGTTCCTTATTTCTGATGTTAAAATATCCAGAATCCTAGTGTTAATGGGAAAAATCTGTAATGAAATTGTGTCTCATCCCTGATCAATACCACATCAAAAAATGTGATTATAATTAGAAATGAATCAAAATAACAAAGAGAATCTGACTTTTTGTTGGGTCAGGCATGTTGAATCCACATGGTTCTAGCCTTTTTCAGAGACTAGCTGTAACAGGAGTAACAGAAAGCCAGATCTAGACTCAGAAGCTTGCAAATACCTGGAAGGCTGAGATCCTGCAGGTCCATTTCTTATAAATAAATGGCTTCATAGGCACTGCTCTGACATTTACTCCTCTCAGTAGTTACAGCTAAAATGTGGAATAACACATTGTCCTGGTTTCAGCTGGGACAGAGTTAATTTTCTTTCTAATGGTTGCTGGTATGAAAGGAATGTCAATAATGCATATTGTTGCAGTTGTTGCCAGGTGATGTTTATCAAGGACATTTTTTAGCTTCCCACAGAAGCTGAGAAGGAGCCTAGACAGAAAGATGGAACGGCCAATGAAATTCCATACCCTAGATGTCATGCTTAGTATATTAATGGAGTCAGCCAGCAGGTGGGAATCTGCAATCACTGCTTAGGATGGTGCAAACTCAGCAGGGAGTGAGAGGGATTTATGTCATTACTGTTATTGTTAATATTTTTATTGTTATTTACCTTACCTATTATTGTTTCTATTAAACTGTCTTTATCTCAACCCCCGAGTTTTTTCCCTTTCCCCTCCTTTTCTCCCTGCCCTTCTGTGGAGGAAGGAGAACTGTATGAGCAGCTGCATGGTCCCAGCTGCCAGCTGGGGTTAAACCACGACACACTGGTAAAGTCTGCGACCCAAGTAACTTGCCTCTATCCCTCTTCTGTATCCAGATGTAGACTATGAGCTTAATGGGCTAGGGGCAATAATTCTGTCAGGATTTCTGAACGTAGACCTCTAGTCATTTTTGCAGATGAGTAAAAGTGATGGGAACAGAGGGTGTCTAACCCTTATAATATGTGTATTTACCAAATAAATTTCAAGCTTTAAATCTTGAAAAAAGTTAGCACACCTGAGCATCAAGTCTAACCAGTCAAGGCATCAAGGCTAACACTGCCAAGTCCACCACTGAACCATGTCCCTAAGTGCCACATTCACATCTCTTTTAAATACCCTCAGGGATGGTGACTCAACCACTTCCTTGCACAGCCTGTTCCAATGCTTTACAATCCTTATGGAGAAGAAATTTTTCCTCATGCCCAATCTAAAACTGCACTGGTGCTTTTCCTCTTGTCCTATTGCTTGTGACTGGGGAGAAGAGACCTACTCCCACCTCCCTATGATCTCCTTTCAGGTAGTTGTAGAGAGTGTTAAGATCTCCCCTCAGCCTCCTGTTCTCCAGGCTAAACAATCCCAGTTCCCTCGGCTGCTCCCCATAAGACTTGCACTCTATACCCCCCATCAGCTTCACTGCTCTTCTCTGAACATGGTCCAGTACCTCAATGTCCTTCCTGTAGTGAGGAGCCCAAATATGAACACAGTATTTGAGGTGCTGCCTCACTGTGCATTTTAATGCATGATGTTACATGCGTCTGAGTTCTAGGAAAGATCATCATGTACTTCTACATAAAAGCTATACTAATATGTGAATATTACATCTAAGGCAACACTTGGAGGATATCAAGAACATCTTTAGAATTACAATTATAATTATAAATGTGTTGATACACATTTCCTCTCAATGCTGAGACCAAAAATTGAAGAATTCAGTAACCATGGAAGCATTTACTTCCCAAACTCCTCAGGAACAATTCTTAACCACATTCTTCTCCTATACACCAGGATGCTATGAGCTTGCTATAGTACACATTTAGAATCAGTAACAGTTGTAAGACCATTATAATAATTTGTGTACCAATCTAACACAAAACTTCCTCCAATTGGAAAAACCTGAAAATTAATCTAGAGCTATTACCTAAACAAACTAGTAGTATTCAATTAACATTTACCTGCTAACTGAACTGCAATGAACATAATTAAATTTCCCAACTATTAAGTATTAGGAATGGAAATTTCTGTAACTAGATAAATCCAAAAGAAAGGTCAAATTACAATTCTGAATATCAAAAATGACTCACAAACTTATTGAAGGCTATGATGAATTTAAGTCTCACAAAATACCAGGCGAAATGTTGGAAACTAGCATCATTCTTGGCAATTAAAATTCATACAATCAATTTATTAGCTAAACAAACTAGAAGCATTTAACTACTCCACATGATTCTTTGTGAATGTTGGTAAATTTCCAAGTCTTCTAAAGTACATCAACTGTCAGGTAGCAACAACCCATTTCTTTCTTCTGGATGGGTTAGATCCTACAGTTCTGATGCTTCAGGATTTATGGAAGTCCTCTATTAGTCTGCAAAACATTCCACTGTTTTTTTTTGTGAAAACATTTCTACCTGAGGTCACTGAGACCACTCTAAATACAATGTTGTGCAGAGAGCTACTAGATCACAAATTCCTGTTGAGTTCTGACTGGCTTCTGTTGCTGTAGCCCTTCACGTTTACAGCAACTGTCCTCTGCTACTAAGAGCACAATCGTTTTGGTTATAGACAATGCCAATCCACGATTCATTTGCAGTACTCTGCCAATTTACAGGATGTAATACAGATCCAAGTATAATTCTACACCCTGTTAGCATATAGCTACTTTTTAATACCATTTTTACTGGCCTTTTAAAAATGAAAATAATGAATAGCAGTACTACAATTTTTAAATCTGTATCTCATTTGCAAAGCTTTTAACTTCCCTTCATAAATATGGCCAATTTTCATATATTATTAGGTGAAGTATAGTGTTATCCACCAAAATCAAGATTTGATATATCCAATCACGAGTTTATCAACATTTACTGTGAGAGCTATTGCAAGATCTTTTGAAGCTCTCTTAGAGGAATGAGAATAAAAATATAGAATACATTATTCCCCCTGCCTCCAGCATTTAAACAAACCTGTGCCTACTTTCCTCTAGGGAGGCAATTCTTCATAAAGTATCAACAATGAATTTTTTCACTTGACCTGGCCTATATTTTTGACATATATGAAAATTCTTAGCTGTGTCTCCAGTCATATAATTCATTCAATGCAAGTATAAAAGATGTCTCCGTCCCCTGCCATAGATTTTTCTGTTCTTAAATGCATTTGAGTTATTTTGTATCCTTTATCATTTATTCATCCCAAACAGTATAAAAGTTTCCAGTCTCATCCTGTTAAAAAAGAAGAAATCCCATGTATATAGCAGAAACCCTTCTCATTATAGTAATTATTGGGAAGATGCAACCTTTGTTGCTTTGTACCATTGTCATTACTATCCACAAACCCTCCATAGCCCTTTTTGCAGCAGATCACAAAGTTCACCGTCTCCAAACCCAACATTTATAATTTAATTTTATAACCAAACTGCCATTTATGGTGTTCAGACCACCAATCCATAGCTAGCCTTCCCCTGAAGGGGAAGTCCTCACGGACTTCTCAGGCAACGGCAGTAAAGCTATTTGTGATCTATTTCATCTAACAGCTTTTCAAACGGATACTAATATTTTAAAATTCTTGGAATCCTGCTAAATCTTTCTCATTTGCTTGGTACAATGGCATTGTTTTTGCTAGTGACCGTGTTACTTAAGCCACAAGCACCAAATTTTGAACATATGCTTATGAGAACATGGTGCCACACAGTATAACTTAGTTTGATGATCACAATCAGAGTACCTCAGAACTCCAGACACTTTAGTGATCATTTTTAGCTTCTCCATCTCTACTTAGATCAACATACCTTGTCCACTCTATATTTTCACCCCTGGTGATCCTCTGTTGCTGGTGGAAAAAAACAGATCAGAAATGATTCCCTAAGAACAAATTCTCAATTCCAAGTAAGTTCAAATCCCTGTATCATCTTCTGTTCCAAATCTCTTTATTTTTTTCACCTCTAATGTGGCAGGTAGTTCAAACTTCAGCTCTTATGAACTTGTGCCCTGGGTATGTTATTTCTGTTCTGTGGAATGAATGTTTTTGTCCAACAGTAGCACACCACGCTCTGCATTTTTCTAAGGCTGTTTAAGGCTCTGCTCATGCACTCCTACTGTCTACTCTATTTGCTGGCACCTACTGCTTGCAAATGCAGAGTGAATCATGGCTAAAACCCTACCCAGTTGTTTACCACCTTTCTGAAGATTTTCAACTCCAGTAAGTCTTTTAACTACTCCTCCTAGTTAAGTGCTGCCTGAACAATGTGCTGCATTTTGCTCCTGGCACTATGCATTATTTGTTCTTCAGTAATGATTCACAGTCAAGGGTCTGACAGAAGCCTGTTTCACTGAGTGCCCAAGCTCTAACTAAACACATCATATTTCATGAGCCACAGCACAACGCAATGCAGTCCTGATGTACTGAGCCCACTGTGCTTCTTTGTTGTGCCACTTACTAAAAAACTAGTAAGAAATATCATCTTTCTCTTTGCATTACATGGGTGCATTTAATATACACAAAAGATTAAAAAATTAAAATTAAAACCCTATTCTTTATTTAATAATCTGAGAAAAAAAAGAGGTGAACAGTTCTCACTAATGAGCTCAATCATGATTCAGAATTCTGAAATTATTTATTTTGGATTTTCCATAAGGAGGCTTTTTATTCTTGTCCTGTATGTGCATGATTTGCTCAGGTTTGCACCTAGGTCTATCTTGTTTAATTTTTCTGAAGTGAGGAACAAAGAAATCTATAAAACTCACTAATTTTTACAGGTATAACTTCACTGACTATGTTGTCAATGATGACAGTTGTCCCTAGAACAACCTGGCCAGAACTGAATGCAGGTCTATATAACAGTACTAGATTTTGTCACCTTTAACCTCTTTTCATAGCAGCACAAGACTTTAATTAATTTGGAAAACACTTTGGAGTCATATAAAGTCTCCATGGAAACTTTTGTTCAGTCCTTTGACACATTAACGTAAGACAGCACATGCTATCAACTAGCAGCATTGAAAAAAACCCTCTTATTAAAAAAAGATCTTTTAAGGTTTGATTAAGTGATCCAAATAGGAACCAGACTTATCATATTACTTCCATGCCTGGTACAGATACCGATTTCTGCATTTTCCTAGGTAGCCTGAAGGGAACGCGCTAGTGTCTTCCATACAAGACTTTCCTGTATGCTTTCATTCTTTTGGCTCTCAGAAGGTGGTATTCATTAGCAACAGATGAATTCCACTGGAATTCAGAGGGCCACAGGTGGCGAACTGCAACTCTTAAGCAATTCTCTAATGTTTCAGGGATGCTTGCAGGTCACCCAAAGACCATACTGGAGCAGCAAAAGAACCTGAAATTTCAGGAGCAAGTAAAATTGTTAAGCCAATGTGGCTCACAAAGTTGACATCATCAGAGTGCTAAGATCCAGTTATATACCTCACACTCGCAGGAAGAGCTGTAGAGAACTATTAACAACTTCTCCCTGAGAATAACTCCCAAGCCTCTGACATATGTACACTGCTGCTGCTGCCAGCCACACAAAGATTTTGGCATGTAGCTCATGGGGTTGAGGAAGGCTGCCCACGTTTGTTACAGACACAGCATACAATTTCAATTATAGTGATTGTAATCCTTATTAAACATGTATTATAAAGCAATCTATTAACATGTTGGCTTTCTTCATGAAAGTCACCATATATATGCCAATTGCCACGTGTTCTTCTGAGTTTGGTAGAGTGTAGGAAATCAGAAACCATTATTAAGTTCACATCAAGCAGAAGAAAAGGAAATTATTATTGCTAGAAACCTTAGAGACCTGGCAATGAAATACTGAATCATATACTGTAAAACAATATATGGGCATGGGAAGAATACAAGGCAAAATAGTGTGCCTTCTGTGCAGAGTCCTCAGACAGAATTATAAATTGAGACTGTGCATGGCTGTGTTAAACAGAACTAATGCTATGCAGGGCAGAAATGGATTTTCTTAAGCAGTTTCCGTATAACGGGCTTGGTAGCTTTGAGAAATGCCTTTCCCTAATGGTCATTCTATTGATGTAGAGCCTAAAGACAATTTTGCTAATTAAGTAATAAATTACAGCTGTAGGAAAGTCTGGTAAGTCACTATTAGATCTGTGCAGAGCTCTGAAGCTTCAGATTGCTAAGGACATGGCAAGCCTCTTACCTAACTTAACTCATTAATTCTTGCTTCTCAATCTAGTTTTTCATAGGGCTTTGAGATCAAAAAGCTCCCTTCAGATTTCACAATGTCATTTAGAAGGTAGGTGGTTTTGGCTCACAGATTATATTTACCACAATAATTTTAGCATCTACTTTCCACTCCTAATTTTCTTTCATTTTTCTCCGGGAAGCTGAAAACCCCTTATTACAGTTTTGCTCTGTGATTTTTTTGTTTGTTTCTGTTTTTTCCCTTCTGAGGGGCCATAGAAAGGCATTTTTGACATGTTATCTTTCTTTGTGCTCAACAACTTGTAAGATATGATTCTATGTCTGATTCCTTCCAGATCACTGAGAGGCAGCCAAAGGGCACACTCAAGATAGTCTCACTGAGAGCATATACTATATCAATGTAAACCTGCTTTTTGACAGTTATATACCTTCATATTGCTTCGAACTGACAGAGGTAAGACCCAAAAGTTGCTAGACTTTCCACTGGAATGTCCCAGCAATCCTTCCTTCTGTAGTAAACCTGAAGCCAAGCAGATGATTTTAGATCATTTCACCTTTTCTTTTGCATTGTAAGGGCTTCTGAGATGTCTGTTTGAGGAAGAAGAAATAAAAAGGCAACCTTCTCCCTGATAATACAGTTATTGGAACAGTCAGTGCAGGAAAGTAGATGGAAAGGCAAAATTGTTTTAATGGAAAACTATGGGGTAGCTTCTCCCTGGGAAAATTTCTTCCTTAATCTCATGCAACTGGTTTGTAAATCAGGCAGAGGATTCACGCCCTCATGATGAGAACATACTACATAGTGACTAAAATTTCTCAACACCCACAAAAATCTCCAGCCTGTTGAATCCTTCCTATGCCCCTAGCTTCAGTGATATCTTAACTAGGTGCACAGAGAAATTACCTCTTATGCAGAACAGTATTTCAGGTTAAAGTTGTTTGTTCACTTACACTGAGACAGGTTAAGCAGAAGTAGCTCATTTACTTAGAAAACAGTCATTATTCTACATATTTTTACAACATACCTTTTAACATCTCCTCTGGCTAATGTAGAGTCTTCATCAACCTGAACATACTTATTTACACACTTTAAAGATGTGGAGGCCAGACTTGACATAGGCATGCTGTTAACGTCTACAACAACATAGCATAGTCACTTTTCTCTCACTTCTGTAAAGTACTTTTCATTTTTTCATTAACATAAAGAGCTCAGCCAAATGAAAATCACATGTTCAAATGGATTCAGAGCTAATAATGCAGATGAACCTGCTCTAGGTGGACATGCTTTGGCAGGGGGGTTGGACTAGACAATCTCCAGAGGTCCCTTCCAACCCCATATCGCACTGTGATTCTGTGAACGATACAGATTCTTCTTTTCAGCCTAAATACTACTACTGAAAAAGTAGTAGTACTTTTTCCCACCTCTTCCCAAACTGTCCCTTAGCTAAGCATCTTTGCTGATGTTGCCCTGTCAACAAAACACTCCAGACCTCTGGAAATCCCTTGGTTTTACAATCCTAAATACATTTAAGAACAGAAGTATCATTACAGAACCCTTTTTCATTTTCCTTGCTTTTAATTCACAAGCATTTTGCCTGAAATTCCATTAGCATTTAAGTTTCTCTTAAAAATTGTAAAGGCTTTTGGAAACGGTGAGTTGCAAACAACAACAACTGCCTTCCACGTGTCACTTCTGTAGTTACAAAATATCAAATGATGAGACAAAATACCAGATGATTCTTTAGAAAGACCATCTTATTTCATTTTAAATTACACATAATTTCAGCAGGCATCTCGTACAGAAGCAAGGTTTCCACATCTGCAGTTCCATCTATCGTTCTTTTGGAAGAAGTTGCACTCAACTGCATAGGTATGACAGAAGATTTAATCATAATTAAGGTTCAAGTTTTTGGTCTGAATAAAAATCTACATAGAAACTTTAAAAATGTGTTTATTGTAATCATAGAATGGTTTGGGGTGAAAGTGAACTTAAAGATCATCTAGTTCCAACCTCCCTGCCACGGACAGGGACACTTCCCACTAGACCAGGTTGCTCAAAGCCCCATCCAGCCTGGCTATGAACACTTCCAGGAATAACTGTCATTTTTTAAAAATGAGAAATCTAGCCTTTTCTCCTTAGAGTCATGCTTCTCCATGCTCAGTTCGTCTCTTATCTCTTCACTAAAACATAAACTGTCTGACCTCAAAAGGCAGTATTTGCCAGCAAGTTATTACCACGGGGATCAAGTCCCTCTGTAAACACGTGAAAGAAAAGGGAAACCTTGTCAGCTAGTTAAAATGAAAATACTAAGCTCCCCAAATCAAATCTTAAGACACAAAGCACTGATAGTGGGAAGCCTCTCCACTGGCAATTTTGGAAAAGAAAAAAACTCAGTGAACAAACATCCAATGGAAATCATATCAGCTGGCAGAAACTCACAGGGCTTAGCTCCAATTCCTCAAGAAGTTTAAGAATGATTTGTGAATACCCAGTCACTTAAAAAGTATCAAAGAATACATTCACTTATTCATTTCAGTTGACTAACTTCCAGTGTACCAAAGGATGCATGTAACCAACATTTCTGAACGTTAAAATATTGTGGCAAGAATAAAATCCTAGCAGGCTTCACTAAAGAATCACTAGTGGATTAGCATGAATTTCAGAAACGAGACTAGTCCTCTTCTCTTTCACGTACTTCTTCCGGCTATTTGAAAGTAATGAGCTATGAGCCAGTGCAATACTACAGTAGCATTTAAAGTAATTAAACAAATATTGATAGCAATCAGATTGATTTAATTTAAGATTCTTTAACATATACCCACTTCATCTTTCTACATGTGCTTCTTCCCCAGAAGAAAATTAACAGCTCAGGAAGATACTGCAACTATGTTTAAAAATATAATAGTTTCCTGCTGGGGAGCTCTGCCCTATCATATGCAACAGATAGAAACACAAAGTTAAACATAAGTGTGAGAATAATACCTCTGTGTTCAAAAAAGCAGATTCTCAATGAGGTTCTAGAACTTCCTAGCAAATCATGAGAATCATAGAATGGTTTGCGTTGGAAGAGACCTTAAAGATCATTGAGTTCCAACCCCCCGCCACTAGACCAGGTTGTTTAAAGTCCATCCAGCCTGGCCTTGAATACCTCCAGGGATGCAGCATTCACAATCCCTCACTGAAGGGATTCCTGCCATCTAAAGAGTTATTGACATTTGGTGATAGTAGCTACAAAGCCAGGTAAGATTATTTTTGCATAAAACAGCTGAGGAAAAAAAGGACCCTCAGTTTCCACAATACACTGTATTTGTAGATTCTTTTCTATTTCATCAAGATGAAGATACTTGAAGAAACTCTGTATTCTGGTTCAACCATTCACTTCAAAGTAAGACACAGATGAGAGGGGAGAGGTGTACCACGATGAATTACCTGCCAACCTACATCCCTGCCCATTCTTTAAGTCTGCTAAGATTTATAAAAAATACAGTTCAGCATTTCAGAAACAAAAACTCTCTCCCCCACCGCCTCTTATCTAAAACATATGCCTTCCATAGAACAGGCTCCGAGTGAAAATTACGACCACCTGTATGATTATGTTTCTCTCTGCTGAGGGAAATGCTAACAGCAACGAACTCAGTAACTATGGATTTTAGACTATGCAGGATGCACCCCAACAGAGTTAGGAAGGAATTGATGTAACTCTCCCTTCTGGAAAAAAAACCCAAGGTTCTTGTGAAAGGCCTATCCAGTGCACTGTCTCAACCTATACAGTTCTAAAGGAACTTCACCAATACGTACAGAATTAAATACCTATTATATTTAAAATAGCTGCCTAAGAGGTGCCTGAAGCATGCAGATAGAAAATTATATTACCACAAAAAAGACATTGAGGTCCTGGAGAGGGTCCAGAGAAGGGCAATGAAGCTGGTGAGGGATCTGGAGAATAAGCCTTACAAGGAGAGGCTGAGGGAGCTGGGGGTGTTCAGCCTGGAGAACAGGAGGCTGAGGGGAGACCTCTCTCTCTACAACTACCTGAAAGGAGGGTGTAGAGAGGCGGGAGTCGGTCTCTTCTCCCAAGCAAAAGGCAACAGGACCAGAGGAAATGCCCTTAAGTTGTGCTGGGGAGGTTCAGATTGGATACTAGGAAAAAATTTTACACGGAAAGGGTTATTAAGCATTGGAATGGGCTGCCCAGGGAAGTGGTTGAGGCACCATCCCTGGAGGTATTTAAAAGATGGGTTGACATAGTGCTTAGTGACATGGTTCAGTGATAGTTTTTATCAAGAGTTAGGTTGATGGTTGGACTAGATGATCTTAAAGGTCCCTTCCAACCTAGACAATTCTAGGATTCTATATTAAACAATAAATCCAGGCAGAGTTTTACTGGTGGCAGAGGAAGAATATTCTTCTATCAGTCCACTGGATTGTCACATGCCTGGCCACAGATCTTGGGAAGGTTAGAAATGCTCAATTAACCTGCATTTTCTGCCTTAGATTTCAGGCAAACACTTCTGAAATGTTAGAAGGTATTTTAAGAATAAAAATGAATTTGTGCTATCTTGACTGTGTGGTGCCAACAGGAATGGCTGTTTCAACCTTTATATTTAAATAACATTTATGTCACCCCTAGGAATCTGCTTTAAAAGCGAAAGCCAACAATCAGAAGTTATTTGCATTAAACAACCAATAAAAGACTTTCTGAATTGTATTTTTCTTAGAAACTGCAATGTATACTACAAGTGGTACACAGTAACCTTCCCGACTACGTCACATTCAGCAGCACAGTTCCTAGTAAAGGAAGGCAAAAATTAGCAACCCAAAATGCCGGAACAAAGACTTAAACCCATACTAAAGCATAAATGCCTAAACTGGCTAACAGCGTGACCTCCCATTTTAAATGGTTAGGTCACAAATTGAACATACTCCCCTCATTAGTTACTTTATGCTTAGAAATTTTCTCTCATCTATTTTTTAAAGTCTTCCTTTGTGTGCTGAATAAGAGCGTCATTTAAGTTATTTCTTTATTTTCTGGAGGCGGAACTTTCACAAAGGCTCAGAAGACTACAGCTGGGGACAAGAACAACAAGTTAGTGTCCCAGTCACAGCTTGTAGGGACAGAGCATACACAAAAAGCAAACATTTCAAATAGGGCCCCAATAGCCGAGCAAAATACTGCAGCTTAACAAGGTACTACGTATCACAGGTATTGTAATAACTGACCGCAGATGTGTTTTGAGCCTGTGGCTAACAGAAAGCAAAAGTACTCCAGGCTTTCTTACCGGCATTTGAGCCACCAGCTGGATCAACTGAACTGAAAAGGCTCATCAGTTCTCCTGTTCAGATTCTCCGAGACAAGGATTCCGGCCTGACATTCATACTGAATATCTCTTATTAAATTCACACACTTGATTCAAGCAACTCAACCTAAAAGCAATTATGAAAAATATTCAAGTACTTTGTTCTATAAAGGAATAAAATCACAAGACAAAGTAACAATTCAGGATGTTACTGCAGAGTATTAGGTGATATCCCTCTTTTATGCTAAAGAAGAGGGAATTACTTCATCTAAACTATAATGAAACACGTAGAAATTGGAAATGAATGTCCATTTAGGTGGCTTTGTGCTAAAATGCAAGAAAAATACAATTTGCTTCATAAACCACTGGCACACTTGAAACTGAGCTTTAGAGAATCTCTATTAAAGACCCTCTTAGGGACAGATCTGTCAATTTAGTACCTTTAACACAAAAGGATCAAGTCTTGCAATGTTCCCTCTGCACAAAGAAGCCATTTTCAAGGAGTGTTTGAAAGGCAGGACTCTGACAGAGAAGGCAGACACTACCACTTGTGGGAGGGAGCACACATTTATACAGGTTCTTAAAGGGTGTGATGTTTTAGCAATTAATGAACCCTGCATATATCACTGGTACTAAACCCTCTTCCTCTCCATTCATACAGCTGCACCAATGTGCATGCCACACGTTAGATGATCCTTCCCTTGTGCTTTGTTTTGACACAGATCAGGAGATGCTCCCAGCGTGCCAACCAGGCACTCCAGATCTGCCTTCTGTGGCTGTAACACTCCCCACACCTACACTCTTAGTGTCCAGTTCCACAAAATAGGTTTTCCCTCTAAACAAGGACAGGGAACTTGTGCCACACGGATGGCCCAGTGTGCAAGTCAGCCAGCTCCTACAGCTCACCTGAGCCCTGAGCACCTTGCCAGTAAGCCAGCTGGTGGTGGGAGCTGAAGGGCCTTACAAGCAAAGCCACATCACCCAAAAAGCCCTTGAACACACATCTGCCCACCAAAGAGGGCTACACAACAAAGCCCTGGGCTTGAAGGCAGAAATAGTAGCTGTGGTGTTGCCACTTCTGCTGCTCTCTCTCTCACTCTGAACATCTCAGGGAATTCTTACTCCCTGAAGGATTCTCCAGCACAAAGACAAATGAAAGATACTTTCCACAGTTTTGGAAAAATTGAATGTATGTTTTAATACACTCATTTTTCTGGAACCCTATTGCTCTTTATGATAGAAGTGATGAATTACTGTGTATATTTTGGGGATATTCCTTAAAGGAATGTCAAAACACAGGTAACAATTTTAAAACAGTGAGAGGCAAGCCAAGTACAAAAGTACTTCTACTGTAATAATGAGCAATTTCAGTACTCCAGCTGTAACGGGAAGTTCCTGGAATGTGGTTAAACTAAATTCTGCTTGGCTCAGAGCCATGCAAATATTTCTTTTCTACATTCCCATCAATTACAGAAGTACAGTAAGTGTTTTTGTTCCTAAGTGCACTATTACAAGGGACACAAATAAGCCGTTTTTCTCCCAGTGGTTGGAGCTAACATTTCTAAAATATCATATTACACATTTGGCAGACTTGAAGCATGCTCAAATCTGTACCTGTGTTGCATTAGTAAGCCATGCCATTTGAATCAACTGAAAACGGGTAGTACAACTGCATGTCCCAACCAGACTACACATGCTTATGATCACAGTAGAGTTGTTTTTACTTCACTGCTGGTATAAGTATTCACACTAGGGAGAGCAGTCATCACGAGCAGAGAACAACTGTTATTAACTGTTTACATGCAAACAATAGCAGATATGTACCATGAAGGAACCATTTTAATGAAAAATTGCACTGAATAAAGTCAGAGTTACCATTATAAATCCATGGTTTAGATTGATAAAATTATCAAGAGACTTTATTAAGACAATTAATAATCCTACTAAAAAAGAAAAGCTGATCAGAGGCATGCATGTACTTTACACGCTTTTTAGAGTGAAATATATTACCCTGACAAACACTGCCTTCTGTCACTGACAGTCTACCAAAATGCAGAAAGACTCTAGAATTGCAATATACTCTCTCAATACCTATTAGTTGTAGTCTGCCTGTACCATGTATACTTATGTCTCCTCTTACAGAGGCCCCAAACTATAGCACAAGGTTGAATATGAATGGGAAAAAAATTTACTCATTTTCTGAAACCTCCAGTCCCATGTGGGATACATAACAAAGATACATCTGAAGTGCAGGGGTATGAGTTTCTACAACACTAGCATAAAAAAATAAATGTCTATGGAATTAACCATTAAATGTGATAAATTAACCACGAAAGCTATGTTTCCATGCTCAACCCTTTGACTCATATGACTGTCTTAGACAAGAAATCTAGGTATCTCACTGAAAGTTAAATATCACCTTACTCATAGTCTGCCTAGTCTTACTAATCCTTTACACATAGCATGTATGAGGGGTACCTGACCATATAAAGATAGCATCTAGCCAGATCCACAGGCAGGGATGCTGGGGAAAACAGTTCCATTCTCTTCAAGGCAAACTGGTAAACTCCAAGAGCTGAGGGGCCTGACCTTATACATCAGACTGCTCCTGGTAGGAGCTCTCTGACCAGTGTCTGACTAGTGCAATGATGACTGTGAGAGAACTATGGCAACTAGAGTGTTAAATGTTGATGCAGGAAGACAGCTTGGTTTTGTGGACAGCTTTACGCTGGATGGTAAAGAGGATGATGTTTTCTCTAGTTAAATTTTATCTCAACCACAGCATCAAAAACTGAGGTAAAACTGCTACCTCTGTAGCACAACACCCCTTTGCGCTCTCATCAATAGAAAAAGCTTTGCCGTGCTTTTGAGAACCGATCAGATTCATCATCCAGTAAATGCAAGGAAATATTCCATCACTTCAGAAAAGACACCAAATCACATCCTTAATTAGACAAGAGCTTTCTTTAACAGTACTAGGAAAGGAGAAATACCTGCTTTGCATATATTCTCCCCCACCCTCCCTCAGTTAGTAAGGCCTAACAAAAAGTTAAATGGCATATTCTCATTCAGCATCTTGACCACTGTCAAAATCCCTTACTTTCAGGCTCTAGAGTCTTCAATTTTCTACCTCTTGAACTCATTAAAAAAAAAAATTGCTTATGAAACACTGCTAAAGCCATCTTCATGGTTCAACACTGACCACAGTAAACTTATCTTCATTTTCCCCAATGCCTCTTCTTCAGCCATATATTAGATCCCAACCCTATCAAAGAAAAACTTGATCAAACCCTATGCCCTTGTTGCAGAATGTTAATTATTAATCTCAGTCAGCCAGTGTTTCCATTCTTTATGATATCTCTTTCTACATTAAACTACCCTTAAGTTTCTTGCATATTCCTCCTTAGTCATGCAAAACATTCTCTCCAACATAATCTACACAGCTATTATTTTATTTCTTCAAATGTTATCTTTGGTCTTAGGTCTATGCATGGTTACATCAAGATGATTGGTTAACAGAAAAGCAAAACTTCTGGCTTTCTTACTCCTTGTATTTTCTCCTCTTACATGTCTCTTGTTACCATTTGTCTGTGAATATGGAGTCCAAACAAACAAACAAACAAACAATAACACCAAAAAAGAAGAAAAACACCAAAAAAAGAATACCAAAAACCCCCAAAACAACCACCCCCCCTACACCATCAGCGAAGCTGTGCCGGGTCTTCACAATATAGGCTTACCTTTATCAACATGCACATCCTTTCTTTCGATACATGTTTTACCTGATTTCTTCTCTAGGCTTTAAAATCTCTGGGGCAAGAATTATCATCTCTGCTCATATTAGAGTTAGCACAATAAAGACTTAAAATAGGTTAAAGCTCCCAAATATTACTACAGTATATTGCTTTTTATACTGCCAATTCTGTTAAGATTTTATTGGCAATAGTTTGTGTGCTAGAACTATGGACTGACTCTCTATTATCTTTCATGTGGAAAAGCAACTATTGCCCAGAACCCCTCACACATACCCAAACTGAAGAACGATTTACTCCATCTAACCAAGTGTGGTAAAATATAGTCTTCCTTCACAGTGGAGTGGACACTCAAGGCAGGACAACCACTCTTTGTTGAATGCTGAAGAGCTGCAATGCTAAGGGAGTTCAGAGTCACTTTAAAGCAGTCTTTTGTCCTACTCCACATGGTTGGGCTAGACTACTTACAAAATAACCCTTGTTTGGGCGCTGAAAGCACCAAATCTAACTAGGTCACATAAGGCACTTCTGATACACTGCTTTCCTTCCATTACCTGCCTGAAATTCAAGCAGTGCAAGAACTCTGGTCTCCATTCTGACAGTGCACAAAGAAAGTGGCTGTACCCCATTTTGGCCCCTCTTTCTGAGACAGGAGTGTATAATATTTTCACACAGAAGGACACGATATATTAGGCTTTACAAGAGGAGACACTATGGGATCTCAGTGGTACATCATCAGAGTCCCCCATTTATAGATGACATATGAAAAAGCATATGGACTTACTGACAATTCTTTGATTAATTTTCTTAGTTCCCTGTGTCCATGCTTCTCAGCGATACTTGCTGGATCATCTCCATATTTGTTAGTTATTTTGCAAGCCCACGGGGCCTCAGGGCAATCCAGTAGAAATGTTGCAAGATTCTTTAATCCAAATCTGGCTGCACAGTGAAGAAGAGTAGGGAATTCTTCCAAATAGCTATCTGTATACAGAAACAAAGTTTTCATAAAGAACAGGTTTGCTTTTATAGAACACCTTCCACCTTCTTTTGTATAAGTCCTTTGACTATTAGTGCTACAGAATCACACCTATCAAACTGCCAATACAGAACTGACATCCAAAGAATAATTCCTCCAACTAACAGTTTTGCAAT
Source organism: Gallinago jamesoni (assembly GCA_025769975.1). Lineage (NCBI taxonomy): Eukaryota > Metazoa > Chordata > Aves > Charadriiformes > Scolopacidae > Gallinago > Gallinago jamesoni. The sequence goes on from JAOQGH010000032.1 coordinate 26,329,522, forward strand.
TCACATATATATTTTAGCGTAACTGAGAAATCTCTTTTTTTTTTCCTGATAGATGGATTCTAGAACAGTTAAGTTGTAACTCTACAGCCAAGATGTGCTTTTGCTTAGGTGTATTTTTTTTAATGTTTTAGAAATATTTTTAATTTGAGATGTTTGAATGGGACATTTTTAGAGGGTTATGGTGCTATGTTTTCATATTAAAGGAGGTTTCTGAAGATTCCCATGACTACCAGAGACTTTCAAAAATTTGCTTATCCCTGTAATGAAAAATAAGAGAATTTAAGTATGAATTTAAATATGGATAATGGTTTTTAGGATTTATCTGAAATAGCATTATATTCATTTCTGTCACAGACTATATTTTGAACCTTGGAGAACTAGGACAAAACTAAGCTGAAGTCAGTTTATCGTTTCAGCCTACTCCTACATTTTGACTCTAAGAGTGGCAACAAATTACATATAGCAACAAAAAAAAAAAAAAGAAAGAAAAAAAGAGAGATCAAGCATAAACAATACTTCCCTCTGTTTTCATACTCAACTTCCTAATCACTTGTGGCTTGTTAAATAGTAATTTGGCTAACTTAACAGCATGCAGTCTATCTCTTTTCCAAGTATACATCCAGCCTGCCCCCAGGCACCATCAACTTCTTGCACTCTCAGGGTCTTTTGGCAGTATCTTTACTACCCACTGCCTAAAGAAGTGTTTCTTCTAGTTTGTTTTGAACCTGGCTCCTGCTAGGTTCAATTGATAGTCCCCAGTTCATCTTATTCTCCATCTCTGTCTGCTCTCTCTGCACTTCCAGTGATTTACTCATTCCCAGAATTTCTTTCTTGAAGAGCTCCAGTCTACTTAATTGTGCTTTATAAAGTATCAACTTCATCTGCCCCACTGCTCTTTTCTGAACCTTTTCTAGCTTTAACATAACTATTTTGAGGTGATAGGAGAAGAGCTACACATGATACTCAACTTGTGGGTGAACCATGTAATTTATGCGTTGTCATAATTATGTCCTGTTTTGTTCTCTATTCCTTTTCTAATAATTCCCAGTATTTCATTTGCTTTTTGATCTGCTGCCTAGCAACAAGTTGATGTTATCATAGAACTGCGCGGTCTTATTCCTCAGTGCTAATAGCCTGCTCAAAGCCTCTCGTTTTGTATGACAACATAGGACTGCTTTTTCCACTTGCATCGCTTCATTTTTACCTACAGTGAATACCATCTGACAATTTACTGCATAATTACTAAATCTCATAAGGCTTTTCCCCCATTATTTTTTCCCAATTAGCTCTCCTCTTTACTACCCTGAATACTTTTTATCATTAGCATGAGTTTTTTCCAACTCTCTGGTTTTGGCCAGTTATTTGTCCATGCCCAATCAATTACTGACTTGATCAAGTTTGCTGACTCTTACAAAAAAAAAATACTACAAGAAATATATAAAGCAAAAATTCACATTAGAGAAATTTATTTTATTACAATTTCTATTAATTTGTCTGGTAGAGACAACACATTAACCTGCTTCTAGTTCTCAAGGTCCCATTGAGCACTGCAACTTAAGTTTAAGCAACTCCCAAGAGCAATCGGGTTTTGGCACCACAGTTACACCTTCTAGTACTACTGAACTGAAAACTTGCACAGAATCACAGAATCATCGTGGTTGGAAAGGACCTCTGAGATCACCAAGTCCAACCATACACACACAAAAAAACCCCTACTATCTCAGGCTCTAGAGCATGCCCTGGAGTGCCACATCTAAACATTTCTTAAATACCTCCAGGGATGGTGACTCCCCCACCTCCTGTTCCAGTGCCTGACCACTCTTTTCAGTAAAGTAATTCTTCCCAGTATCTAATCTATACCTCCCCTGCCCCAACTGCAGACCATTTCCTCTGGTCCTGTCATAATTCACTTGGAAGAAGTGAATAATGACAGCACAGTGCTGTTAGAAATCCAGCTATTTGACTTCTAAATTTCCTCAGAGCTCTTAATGCATACCAGTTTGTCCTGGTAATTTCTTTGTGCTTAACCTGCCCATTTTTGCTACAACTTCAAGATTCCTGCAACTCCAGGCAGTGTCTTTCAACACGCCTCTCAACCAGGACTACAGCTTGGGTATCTACATGGTTTCTTCTAGCTTTCTCGAGTTCTCTTTTATATCCCAGTCATCAGTTGTCCTACAGACAGGCCAGCACATTTTCAGCTTTCATGTGCTGGAAGAAAGAGGGGTAGTTGTGACCCCTTTCACAACTCTCTTAGCTGCCAGTCTTTAACTAACTTTCTCATTTTCACATTCTTCTACATATCAAAATTTGGCTCAGCAGTGGTGAATCTGTATACCTTTCCCCTCTCTCCCATTTTGCTCCTGCAGAATGTTAATATGGAAGAGAGTAAATCCTCACTCCACAGTTAGATATAAGGATTCAAGGAACAAGAGCAGTTCTTGGAATGGCATAGCTAAATACTGATTGACCAGAAGAATTGTTAGGACAATTCTTGACTGCATTTTGGACAAAGAATACTCCACCACTATCTTGCTCCAATATTGTTTTGACACAAGGTATCTAAGTGGACTACATTTTAGTCAAAAGTCACATTAACAACCCTAAGTCGATTTTTTAAAATAAAATGAGTGTTGCCTGACTTCTATTTCCACCAGGCAACCAAAAATCCAACCAAGAAACTGCAAATACACAGCACCTGTGTAAATCAACTCATTTCTTTTAGAAGCCTTGGCTGGCTAAGCTTCTATTGACAAGGGTATGTGTTTTAGCTTATATTCCTTTGTATTTTTAGTGTGCTTTAAAATCATCTGAGTTAAAATAGGCAATCTTAAAACTGTATAGCAGCTAACTTTTTGAGCGGAATAGGTATCACACAACTTCTTTACTCCACATTGCTCAACAGTTCACAAACTGGACTTAATTGTGTAATTAGAAGAACTATAAATTCTACCCCAGAAGCCATTAGACTTCTTATTTTTGTCTATAATTTGCTAACTTCAGGGAAAACGGAACCCCCCACAGATCAAAAGAAATAAATACCACCTTAAGAAGCTGTCACACAAGCAGTAAAAATGTATGCAAGTAATTTTAAGACTACAGCATCAAAGCTAAGTGTACTTCTACATATTACTTAGGATTCTCTTAAACAAAAAACCGTGTCCCAGTCCAACCTAATAATTCAAAAAAAAACATCACAAAACAGAAGTATGCCAGAAACAACTCCAAAATCCTTTGGAGGTCCTTCATGGTTGAGCTGTTTTTTCTGGTCACCAGTCAACTCCTGCCTAGCTAGGTCTGATTTTCCAGCAGGACTGCTACACTTACATACTTGGAACTGTAGAGGAGACTACATCATTAACAAAGGAAGTACCTCAGCCAACCATGGAGGGTGGTAAAAATCAGTAAGTCAATTTCCTAAAATAAAGGCTTTTTTATATTGCTCCCTGCAGTAAGCAGAAAAAAACCAGATGTCTTCAGATATGAAAACTTTAGCAGCAGCACTGCTGCTAAAGTATTATTTTAAATATAAATTTTAAGTATTATAACATAATACTTAAAAAAGACATAAGTGAAACAACTGTTTTTAACACCACATAAACAATATTAAACACTTTCACTGAGAACAGGAGATAGAAATAGTTTCATTAGTTTCTCATTTTGAGAACGAGTATAGAGCTAAGTCTGACCTGTAAACCTTCACAACTATTTGGATTACGTGAGCTTTGTTATAAAATCATACAGCCTCAAAATGTTGCTTCTATTTACAAGTGCAGCTGAAGGAGCCACCGAGGATGGTGCTATTGCTACATACCAACCTATCAGTCAGCAACTTTGTGCAACAACATTCCATACATATATGCAGATACAAGCAGGACTGGTTTTGTTCAAAAGCAGAGAGATTTTCTTTTTGTACAAGATCCAATGAGATCTTAGATTGAAAGGCAATTTCCAAAAAGATTAATTTTAAACAAGCATCAATGCCAGCATCACTATTACATCTCTAAACAAAGCTACAAGGATTAGATTATTTTCTTGAGTGTGTTAAATCTAAAGACTGTATTTAATAATTGTGGTGTTAATTCCAGAATAAAAATCTTGCTCGAGACATAAATTACTGACAGTCATTATAAATAATTTCATCTTTTCTAGCTTTTCACGCACCCATTTCAAAAACATGCATAAAAGGGAAAGTTTTGTTCAGAGTAATGCAAATTACTTACTTTCACAGCACAAATTTCTATCCCATGCTTAAAACAGGTGCAACGGACAAGAATGCAATCAAAAGACCCTAAGTCCAGTGAGGATAAATAACGTAAATTGCAATAGGATTACAAAATTATTGTAACTTATCTCCTAATTTCATTCAAGAGCTCTCTCAGCAACATCTATCGTTACAGATAAATTTAAATACTATGGTGAAATCTCTTTCACCAATAGTATAGCTTTTTAAATCTTTAAATAAATGAATAACTTGAATTAAAAATCTTCTAGCAGCCCAAAAAATTATGGTAAAATGGTAATTTTAATAAGAATTGAATGCTCAGGGGAAAAAAAACCCATCACATTCATACTATTATTGGTATACTGTTATGACAAGCAATACAGAGTTAAAATTGGCTGCCTGAAATATTTTGTATTGCTAAATATGTGGTTTGTGCTATGACTTGATTTTTTTTTTTTGCCATGAGCCTTCCATGAAATGTAACACTGTTCCTTTTTATTAACATAACTGTATGAACGCACTCTTCCTCCCAACAAAGATTTACCAAAATACAGAATTGAAAAAACAGTGGATTTTTTGCCAGGCCATGCAACATAATCTGTAGTAGCACTGTCAGCTATTGGACATGATCATAAAACACAGCGTACAGCCACATTTAAAAGTTTAAAGTCCTCCTTTTCAGACATTACTGAACTTCTTGGAGATTCTATTCTCCTCAAAACGAGCAGAAACAGAAGACCTATTTTCTTGTGTAAGGGGATTTGAACTACACAGGCATTACAGTAGGGTGGTTACATGGAAGCTTGTTAGAAAAAATGCACATCAGATGAGCACACACACGGCTTCTGGGGCCTCCTACTGCACTGATACATCAAGAGTGAAAAGCTGTCTGACAATACCTGACTCCTGTCACACCAGTCCTACCATCCTGAACTGGCGATACCAGCTGACAAAACTCACCACTGTGCTCTCCCCAGCCAGGTGTCCCGACTCTCAAATGAGCAACTGAAAGCTCCTCTCTGCTCACGAGAAATAACAGTCTTGTACATCAAGAAACTGCCTGGGGAGACTCTTGAAGGAATCCAAACATCATCAAACCACAGCATCATACTATTCCTAGTACCTTACTTTGGACTTCAGCTGCTTTCTTTTGGGTGTGATCTATGGAGATTCCAGCTCCAGTCCAGGCTGGGTACTAACAAGGTCGGGATTAGAAGTGGAGAAAGCTCTGTTCCAACTTCTTTTCCCTTCCCCTTGAGAACTTAATACAAGGTATGACATTGGTCCAGTTGCCTCTGCAGTTAGTGATTTGGTAATGAACAATACAAGACAAAAAAGCTTTACAGCCATGATGACTGTTCCTTCTGCGTTCCAGTCAGCCATGAACAGTTTCAGACATCAAACTGTACCAGCTACTCCTACAGGTGGTGCATATATACCACATGGTGTGGAGAGAGGGAGCCATACAATTACCAGAAACTTGTGGGGAAAGCAGGTATGTGGCTTTGTCTATTGGTCCTGGGCTTTGAGATTCCATTTCATGTAATTATCAGAACACTTTTGGACCATAAGAGTGTCACGCACAGATGTGTACTGTTTTTCTTTTAGTTATGCAGATCACCAGTTAGGATTAGGAGGCTCCTGACTTGTCACCTTGCCCCTCCAACTACTAAATGCCTCATAGATGCGTCTTTTCTAAGTTTCAATATATGGTGGTATATCAATGAAATACAGGAAACAAGCAAGCCCTCAATACACAGGCACTAACTTCATGTCACCCTCAGTTGCTACAGCACCACTAGCTTTCTTCTTAGAAAACGAGGACCTCCACATCTTGCTTTGGTGTTGTGCAAGATCAGTTGCCCATTAGAGCAGACGCATGCAAAGGCTTTATTGAGTGGTACAAATGGACAGATTTCATTTCTTCTGCCCATCAAACAGAAGCCTGGTGCCATCAAGTTGTGACACAAGGTAAAACAGTATTGTGAAGACCATCAGATGACCATACTGAACTCCACAAATTTAAGACAGCTTTTAACACTTCAACTTGCAAAGCCTTTTAGGCAACACAACCAGCTCTGAACAGGGCAGCCCCCTGCATTTACACAAAGTAGGGTGCAACCTTCACGGGCCTAACTTTCCAAGTCTTGCTGACAGAAATCTCTGAGCTATTAAATTGCTTGAGGCCACTTTGGTATGATCTCTGTCTTAGTAAATGCTATACCAACAGTTGCAGTAGCTGCTGTTCCCTCAGTAACGCTTCAAAGCCCATTTCTGCATACAACTGAAGTGATTCTCTGCCCTGTATAAAGTAATGGCTTTGCCACCCCTGCAGTGAGGGGAAAAAGAAGTTGTTGGACTTAACCTCTCACAAATTCCTCCCCTAAATACATAATTAATTATTTTTAAAATATAGTAAGATAAACGACCTCAAAATAGACAATTGAAGCCCTCTTCATGAAGAAGGTCTTTCTTTTTGCCCTCATTCTGAAAAGAAGCACCACTAACTGTTTAAATACCTCCCAACTCACCTAACAAAGAGGAAGAAGTTAGCTCTTTCCTGCAGGCTCTACAGCAAAAGTCAATGACAACTTAAGGGTACCGTTGTCAAAATAACCAAGTAAGAATAACCCCCTGCAAGATCTATTTGTGTCGTGTTTTTTCTTTATACTCGTTTGCTTAATTGCCAATTCACAAAAATCAGTGAGCTCTTAAAACAAATTAGATGTTCTACTGTAAAGAAACTTCCACCATACTGTGTTTAACTGATTTAACTGAAATTTTGTATTATACACAGAAGCAAGATGCTGTAGCTGTTTGAAAGCACACATGCTTCAGGCAGAAAATATCATCCTTGAACTCCCAAGTTTGTCATGCTGAATTGTGGAAAATTGCTCGAACTTCTATCAGCTGTGAAGCTGGAACAACTGGTACATTTCAGCTAAATATACAGAACTGAACGAAAATAGTGGCTATTAGTGAACTGGAATTGAACAGCTTTACTCAATACCAGTCCCTTAATGAAGAATATTAACAGAGAAAAACTGCTGTTGTTTGGCAACTGCGCTATGAACTAGTTAGCTGGTGAACACAGGTGGGAAGGAAAGGCTTAACAATGCCCAAGTGGCATAATTTTAAGTGCATTCTTCACCTCTCAACTAACTTTGAGGCCAGTGCTTGCTTTCAACTAAAGTTTTAGTTGACACACACAAGGTTAGGATGGATTTGCTGTTTCAAGTGTTTTGTTCTATCATAATCCCTTCTCTACTCTGCAGAGCATTCTGGAATGCCTCAGCTGTAAAACAGAGCATAAAATCTAATATTAGTGTATTGTAGCACTGTTTTAGCCTGCGGGAATTTTCATAAAATTGTACTAAGCAAACAGAATAGCCTGCAGTGATAATTCTGCAGATCTTATAAGACTTCCATCTTTTATTTCCCAGATTATTGATACAGGACATTACTTTTTTTTTTTATTTAAGCAATTTAAGCAGATACTTAAAATTATTTCTACAGCGTCAATATCAATTCAACCAAAGAAATACTTAAAGCTCCATCTTTTTCTTCTTCTCCAGGCTATCTTTTCTTTCTTTTTTTTTTTTTGCTAGCAGCTGAAAACCCAGACACTAATTCTTCTTTTGGAATAGATGTTTCAGCTCGCAAGAATGAATTAGAGAAATCAGGATAGGACTTGTTATGTTGCTAGCAGTGCTAAGTGACAAAAATCAGTGTTTTCTACAACAAGAGTAAATTCAGGAGTTTTCATAAGGCTTGATGTTTTAAGTTTAATCAAAGTAATAGTAACAGATAACTTGTTAAAAAAAGGAAAACTCATTAATACTGGAGAAAGAAACAGGCTTTCCTTAAGTAAATTGCCATTCTTGGGCAGGAATCAATGCACCAAGAATTCCCAAACCTTAGGATTCAAGAGCAGAATCAGAGCTTCCCCAGCTCAAGAAAAGTTTTGAAATATGAATTTTGGATTTGTTAGCATGTTTTGACTGGGTTCTGTTGCCAGTATATAAAGGAATAATATACATACAAGCTATCCTGAAATCAGTACACCATCAGTAAAAATCACAAACATGCCTCGGCTCTGTCTCAGTTAAAGCTGCTGTTAAACACTGTTTTTCCAGGGACTTCTATCCAGTCTGTGTTTAGCTTTGTCAGCTTATTGGGGTTCCAATATTCTACAGTCTCTGAAGGAGAATACATCTCTTTAAATATCACTCATTACTAAACCATTCTTCCCCTTGACAAGCTGAATAAAATCTTAATTCTTCTATAATGCTAGTAGGTAATATCCATGCGTAATCCTAAATATATTCTGACAAAGTTCAGATACTTTTAAAATTCTTTAGAACTATATAAAATGTATCATACAATAATAACAACAAGCAATAAGAAAAAGGGCACAGTTCAGGTCTGAAATGTGTCATTTATTTCCAACACACTTTTGCATATACAGCAATTCCAACACTATTTTTCTGGTAAAGGCTCCTGATTTACTTCTTGGTTACTACAATAACTATTACAATAGGATATTTCATCAGAGGCAAGCGACTGAAACTCACACGTGGCAAAATGCATTCGAAAGGCTCTCACTGGAAACCATGGTTTGTAAAAAAAAAAAAAAAAAATCAGCACAAATTCCAATTTTTACCATTTCCAATTGCTGCCTTTTATAAATCAACTTCTTTTGAGTAATATTGATGAATATAGCATCATCGTTGCCTCCATTTAGGCAGAGATGTAATTTCCTTCCAGCACATAGTCCAGCAAGTGAGATCCCATACAGAAAGGCTATTTCATACATGTTTAAGTGCTTGTTGGGCAACAGCCCTAGCTTTCATATAGCAAGGAAATTCACAAAGTCTGGTGGGCTGCTCAAACAATTCTCCTTGCTTAGACAGCAAGAGATTCAAATTTCCAGACTATTTAGAATCCATACCAAAACTTCCCTTATCAGAAATCAATATCCAGTGACACCTAAGCAGGTAAAGTTGTTCTGTTAGATATTATGGTAACATAGTAAGTTTTTCAGGACATCTTGCCCTTTTTTAAAATTAGTATTTAAAAGAAATACTGAAAATATTATAGTTGAGTCGACCCCAAGGAAATAACAATGGATGATTCTATCCTAAGCACTTCTTATTTACAGGCTTACTTACATATACCTATGTTAGTATAGGGACAGGTAATCACACATGTTTATGAGACATGGTTATATTGTTATAACAGACCAGTCAATCAGAAAAGATCACATTAAACAAGGCCTGCCAGCAGGTGCTCAAAGTCTCCAACTTAATTCAAATAAATGGAAACTGAAAGACAAGTAAACAGCCTCAGGGTTTGCAAGCAAAAAATACTATAAATATGATCAACTATGTACAAAATAGGAAACACACAGTGAGAGCTATAGTAATGTCACATACATACTGTTATTCTTATCACCTAAAATGATGACATTGCATTTCTTATAGAGATTCTGCATACAAAATAAAGACAAAATAAGATTGCCTTAAATTAGCAAATCTGAAATTATGCACTGAAGAGCAAACCAAACAAGGAAGTGCTAACTGAGAGGATTATTCAGACATTTGTAGTAGGAGCACTGAAAGTAAGATGGTAGAGTTGACCGTTTGCACCTTTGCCACCCAACTTGACTTTGCCAGCTTAGACACCAACCTCTTGCAAGTACCACATTCGTCATACTAAAAAGTTGTTAAACAGCCATTCAGGGGAGGGGAGCTGCTCTTGAAAAACAATGTAAGCAAACACACATCTGATGATGTCTTGATCTAAACCATTGTGATGCTTGTTTTTATTAACATTGCATTTTTCTTTGATTACGTCATGCATTTGTCCTATTAGATTTTATATTTAGTTTTACACTCCTAAGTTTGTAATCACTCAGCTGTACACTTTGTGAGAAGTGAAACCATGGAATTCCTTAGTTATTCAATAAAAGTAATCACAAGTTCTTCATTATTTCTTCATACTGAGAAGTCTCAAGTACAGCAATTTATCAGCTGTATCCTGATGTGCTAGATATTAAGTTAAAATCAAGGTAAAACCATACAGAGAAAGTTTTCTCTTATCTAAACCTCATGCTGCATGAGTGATCTCGTGTAGTCATGCCAATGATCGGAGTCATGAAACAGTCAAAGGATAAGGTTTAAAGAGATGTAAGGTTTTTTTTACTGTTTTTTACTTTTTACTTCGGGAGCATCTCGCTTCCAAATACATCTACCTTTGGGTAGAGGTATTATTATTAAGCTAGAACTATTACACCCAGACTGGAAAGCCAGAAGATATAGTATAGTACATTAGACACTAGATGCACAAAAACTCACTCTAGCTTTTGGAGGAAAATTACATATTCAAAGCTTTACCAACTAAACATTTGATACGAAGTCTAACCAGAGGTTAGACTAACTATTGAGTTCAATAGGCTTTAAAGCTTTTAGAAGCAAACTTTGGAAGTGGTCAGGAATCTTATAGAGCCACAGGTTGCCACTAAGAAGTTTAACTGTATTCTGAATTATTGACATGCCTCTATTTCAACCAAGTATGTCTCGATGCAAAGTGTATGTGTTCCCCCTGGAAACAGAAAACTGGATTTCTGGTGTAAGTTAGCCTATTTTGACTACTAAGGAAAAGCAGCACGTACAGAAATTATGAAGCTAGGGGTGACTCATCTGCTTGTTCAGAGATACAAGGAAAATTCATCTCAGTGCTATCAAGCTTTTTGTCTAGTAGCTTCGCATCCTTCCCAAAAGTATTTAATTGGTTTTCATTCTTTGACATTTTCTCATTGGAATTAAAATGGTGCTTGGAATAAAATGCTATAAAAATGGCTGAACAAGGAGATACTAGTTCTGTAGTAGACCTGATATGCCTAATGCCTGTTTGGGATGCTCTTAGATGGAGTCAGAGACGTGGGTTTACACACCCCTCAGGCAAAAGGGGGATCAGAGTCTAGGCCTCCCACATTCGGAATGCTTCCAGCTCTGCAACCACATCTGTCTTTCATGAAGAATATAGGCATCTAACTTTGTACTTTCCCGTTGCACTGAAGATCAAACCATTTAATTTTAAGGTCACTACTTGGCTCAAGTTCACAAGCAGTCCACCTGCTCTTGAACCACACATGGACTGCAGGTTGGTAAGCGTTATTCTCAATATTAAAGAGTGTGCTCAGATCCATCTGGTTACTAGAGAAGCAGAAAATTATCAGAACTAACATTTCACATTAGGAATGGCTGTCTAATGTGTCCTACATGTGCCCATCCTGCAGTCTTGCACAGGAAACGTGAAGGACAGCTACCTCACTTAACACTCTACTTGCTTGCTTTCACTAACCTAGACTCACACTTAAGCCTGTTTTCAGAATACAAGTAGAATCACATTTAACTAGTGGAGAGGGGTGAATTCCATAATAAGAAACCTTAGTTAAAAGGAAAGAAATCATGATAGTGATCGCAGTAGAGCTACCTTCAAAACTTGCTATATTTGTTTAAAGAGGTGTTATGTTTTAGTTGGATGTAGTGAGCTTATTTTCTCAAAACCATAGACCACATACATAAAACAGGACTCAGGCAATAACTCAAACACTTTTTTCTTAAGTATTTCAGAAGTGAAACACATTTTCTTGGCTTTTGTTTTTCCCCAAAAGTTTCTCAGAAAAGCTGAGGTCTAACACATCTGAAATAACATCATAATGATGCTTTTAAAACAGAAACTAAATAATGGTTTGGTTTATTCCAAATCAATTTGAATACTTAATTAGTGGTTAACAAGTTCAAACAAGACACTCCATTTGGTACTAAACATTAGATTTTGTTGATACACTAGAAAATTGTGCAAGTAGTGAGTCTACTTTATAGACAAAACCTATTTTAACTCACTGGAATGACTTTTTTTTTAATTAAAAGTAATATAATTACCTTTTGGCCAGAAGTAATGGAAGCTATCGAGTGCATAGGTACTAAAATGAACAGAGAAGTTCAGTGCTGTTCTAAGTTCAAAAGCCATCCATTCTCTGTAGACAATGAAATCCTTCCAATTTTCTTTTTATGTCACCAGGCTTTGGGAAAGTAAAGTTTAAATTGCATTGCAGAAGAGCAATTAAAAAAACCATATATATAATGTACAGGCATCTCCTCGTGCCTGTTATTGCCCATTTTCACCATAAATATAAATTTGCTCAGCTGCAAAGATGTCAATTTGCAGTTGATCCAAAGTTGATCAAACATCCTGACAAGTATAAATACATAGTACTGAGTCACAAAGTAATAATTTACAGAACTCTTTTCCCCATTTTTCCTGGTTATGTTGTCTTTATTGTGGATAGTTGCATTTCACTGGTGGCTTTAAATATTTAAAGATTGTCTTATTAACATTTCTAAGTAACAACCATAGCATCAGTAATAAAAATCAATGCATACAAGAAGTGACTCACTAGTTTGTTGATAGGGCCCTTCTTCGCTTTGGAACGGGCTAAATTCATAAGTAGATACTTTGCTTTTCAATAGCAAAGTCAGAACATTGTCCAGCTTCTTGACAGAAGAAAATTTAAAAGCCTGTTTAAAAGAAAAAAAAGTGCATTTGTTGCATACGTATTTTTAACTTTATCCTTAGAGTGCTGGTGAATCAAATTATTTAAAAAGGTATTATTACCAACTCACTTTTAGTAAGAGCTGCATACATTTTGAAAGCTACAGACGAGATGTTCTAATATAGAAGGATCCTGATAATATGATCCAATTGAAGAGAAACAGGTATCGTAACTGATGAAATTCAGCCATGACTAAAAACTTCAGGATGAAGGGTAAGGACAGGAAGATATGTGTTTATCAACTTTTGATTCAGCTATAACAATGCAGTGTAATAACCAGGAACCGTTACGACAGATGTGAGGTGCCAATAAATCCAAGGACTTACTATAGCAGTAACTCAGTATGAATTTAAAGGCTACTGTAGCTCTCTGTTACCCAAAACCTTTACATTAAGATTGTGCACTTTGATAGGTAGGAAACAGTTTCAGTTCCATCAGCCAAGGCATACTATTGCTGACAGAATAAGAAACTGATAGCAACCGGTTTGATTAGCTTCCTACTAAACACATAGTTTTTAGACAAGGGAAATCCTCAGTGACTGCCATGAGATCTTTTCTTTTTTGACTGCCTCTTTCTGAACAGAAGGCCAAGATCTATTCCTAACAACTCTCCAGGTAGCCATAATTAAGTGTGTCTTTGCTTGGGGTGACCAGAGAAGCATGACCACAGAGATCTGAACAAGAATATTTTACACTGAGTACTATGGCGCTAGTCCAATCTGTGCCGCACTGTGTTGAAGTTTGCCTTCCCATAGCTGAACTGTTTCTGCTTAAGACAATTCTGGGATCACTAACAGGGAATATCTGCAGACACACTTGGCATATAAGCTTAAAAAGAAACTCTGAGACTGACACGACAAGCAGAAAAGTACAGAGGGGTCTACTGATGAAATGTAAAGTTTAATTCCGCAGGCTGTTAGAAGTGAATAAGAAAAGTGTGATGCAATCAAAAAATGTTGAGTACACAGGCAGGATATAATTTAATGAGTTCTACAGAAATGACCCAGAATTTGAAGACAAGTCTGTGCATCTAGGGAGCTACCAGTAATAAAATGTGATTGTTTATTTTTCCCATAATTAATACTGGCCCTTCTAATATTGATTACAACACATAAAACCCATTATATTTAGTAATTTGCGACCTATTTCTTTCCATAATTTACCCTTTCTGTACCACATTACACTCTCTGTATTTGTTATTCAATAATTATGAAAACTTAATTTAGTCCTCAATAATCAAAGCAATAAGCATTACAAAAAGACTCCTAGAAAAAAAAATATCTTTAAGACTTGTTCCAGAATAAAGATCTAACCCAAGTACCAGACTTACAGTTTGAATTGAGAAAGGATATGCAAAACCTTCCAGATATCGATCCAAGTAAACCTCTATGAACATGAATAACCACATGATATTTAAAAAAATATTATGAGGTATAATATTAAAATTCAGTTAGAAAACCATACCATTCTCTCTTATTTCAAGCAGGTCTTAGATATGGTGTCATCATTGGTACTATCTTAATAGAGTTTGTGCTGGTTTTGGCTGGGGTGGAGTTAATTTTCTTTGCAGTAGTTGGTGTGGGGCTATGTTACGGATTTGCGCTGGAAACAGTATTGATAATAGGGGGATGTTTTAGTTCTGGCTGAGCAGTGCTTACACAGAGTCAAGGCCCCTTCTGCCCCTCACATCACCCCACCAACGAGTGGGCACAAGAAGCCGGGAGGGGACACAGCCGGGACAGCTGACCCCAGCTGACCAAAGGGACATTCCATACCTTGTGCCATCCTGCTCAGCATATACAGCTGGGAGAAAAGGAGGGAAAGGGGGGACCTTCAGAGTTACAGCATTTGTCTTCCCAAGCAACCTTTACGTGTGATGGAGCCCTGCTTTCCTGGAGATAGCTGAACACCTGCCTGCCCATGGGAGGCAGTCAACGAATTCCTTGTTTTGCTTTGCTCATGCACAGCTTTTGCTTTACCTATTAAACTATCTTTATCTCAACCCACGAGTTTTATCACTTTTACCCTTCTGACTCTCTCCCTCATCCCACCTGGGGGAGTGAGCAGCTGCCTGCTGGGGTTACAGCACAAGAGTTCAATCTAGAATAGGACAAAAATAAGCAGTAACACAAGAACTAGCTCAGATGAGCGTATCCACAGAAATTGTGCCATGAAGAAAGAGGCTTAAAACCACTGGTATTCATTGAAGCAACTGTATAGCAGACACTCCACTATATAGAAAATAAACATATAGGTGGGCTTCTAGACAAACCAAATCTGAAGTAATAACGTACTTTAAGAAGGTAGAATGTACATCTCTGCAGAAATGAAATAAATAGATAATACCTCTGTGTGTATATTGGCATCTGCACACTGGTTAGACACCCCCACTTTGGGACAACAGTAACATTTTTAGTTTTCATTCCCATTTTGCTACCCATTTAGTCCTCTCTGTTCAAAAGAAAATGAACAAAAAAAAACCCCAAACCCACCCCAACAACACCTGCCTCTTATTATCTGTCCTGAAATGCCCACAGAGCAATTTCAAACAGAATCCTTGTGTATCAAAGCCAAATAAACACTCCACATTCTCTTTTCAGCAAGCACTCAGGGTAATCTTAACTACATAGCTCCTCTGCTTTTTAATATGAGCTGAGGCAGGAACCCTTCCTTCTCCCTTTTACTGAGGCAGAACTCAGTAGAATTGTAGAACTGTACAATCTTACTTTGCACTCAGACAATCAAATTTACATGGGATAAAACAATGTTTCACAATCAGAGATGGAGCAAGTTCTTGAAATGAGAAGAGTACACAACTTCAGGTACTTGCAGCAAAATTTTGAAGGCCACGAACAGTTGCATGGTTTAACCACATTAGGCTAGTGCAGTTTTCACAAGCTGCTGAGAAGCAGTTAGACTGTCTGATCTCCCAAATGGAACAGATTAAATTAGAATTAAATTTCATATGCTTTAACAGGCCTGCCTTCTGATGACTAGCTTACCTATTTCTATGATTTTAAGTCAGGCACAATGCACTTCTTAGAGTTATCAATTAAATTTGCTTCAGGTTTTCCACCTCAAATTTTTTCTCTTACTAAAAATCTGAGGGCTCAAGCAATGATTTAAAAAGCTGTCTTGTTAACTAAATCATAACAAGTAGCTTGCTCCACTACTTTGAAACAAAGATAGAATAGGAAAATCTAGTTTAGTTATTTGTAAAAAAAAAAGTAGTTTATGTTAATGTCTTTTATCTCACATACAAGAGGGCCTGTTTCAGTACTTACATGAAGATAACAGCAGAAATAACAGTGAAACAGAACTAGCAATAGGACCACTCTGCACTATTCAACTCCACACCAACATAAAGGTCACCTCCCGCAAAAAGGAATTCAGTTTAAAGACTAAACAGTCTACTGCCCATTCCTGCTCCAGAACACTCACAGACTCTAAATATGCTACATTTACATGTTTTGATATACCCTGCACAGGACTCTACAGGCCCATGAAATCTTCCCAAGAAATCCCACCAATGCTACATACCTAAAGTTCATGCTGAAGCTTCACCGAAGCCAACAGAAGTAGAATGATATTTAAAAAGTTAAGCACGCCGCAAGAGAACACTGAGCCAGTTAGGAGATTGAGAAAGCCCACATTTTATCTGAATAAAGATTTAAAACACGACAGGAAAAAAAAATAAAAGCACACTTTTCTCCCTCTGTACTTGCTAGCACGTTCTTCTTTCCAGAAGCAGCTCAAAATTAAGCTCGTGAGTTTGTAGGCAATTCCTCCCACACTCTCTGAAGCACAGCCAGCTGCTCCCTGTTCCACTCTTCAATCTTGCTGCTTCTACCTGCCCCAGAGCTCATCACCAGCAGCTTGTCCCTAATTACTACCACCTCCCCAGGTGTAGACACTGCCTCCATTCCCTCACGCCCTTTTTCAGAGCAATGCGACACACCTGTGAAAAACAGATAAGCCCCAACTGTTGACCATCAGACCTGGGTTTCCAAAAACATCCTTGGAAAAGGAAAAAACCAAGTATATATTTTGCTCCTTCTGTGAATGAGATGACCTACATTCTTTAATAACTGCTAACAAATCCCTGAAAATATGTGCCACTGAAACACAGCATAAACAGCCAGTAAATTAACATATTTCTCTCACTGGCTTTAGCAGTACTAACAAGGTTACATTTACATAACGATGAACTTCTTCAGTTGTTCTTACATATCAGACTCTACTTTATATGCAATTCAATAGCTAGCTTACTTCTGCCAAAGAGAATGGGCCAAGCTTAAACATCGCTTCGGTATTTCTGACAATTTCAGCCAGTGGTAGAATACAGAGAGATTTCATACTTAGAGGAGAAGAAAGAAACATTTAAAATAACAGCTGCTGATGTCACTTAGAAGATTGAAATATTAAAAACAAAGGAAGTATCTCCGGGGATCAGGTAAAGGCACATACATAATGTCACCACATAAGTCATATAGCTATTTCCTAAAAGTTTTCATAGAAAAGGCTGCAGTTTATTTTTATTCTTCTTTTTCAATATACACCATAACTGGAACCCTGTTTGATGGCTATGATAAAAACATCCTTTAAGATAGCAAGTCTCTCAGAATCATAGAAGTATTATTCACCCAAAGTTTGTCATAAAAACTTCCTGAATCTCTCTAGAATTTTAAGTCACTCAAGCTAACATGAACCTAGAACTTTCAGTAATAAGGATATGACCTTAACTTCAATTTTTTTTTTTAAACCTAAGAAATCTGCACCAAGAAACTACAGCACTAAATAACTGAATCAATAGTTGCATTTGGTAGAAAGTCTGAAAGAAAAATACAGCATGTAAATCCAGCAGAATGCTGAAATAAGAAGTTGATGGAAAGTAAAAAATGAAATATGAAGATGTTTAATTATGAATTATAAATGAATTACAGACCAGGTTACTGTAAGAATACAAAGTTCCTAAGAGAGTTTCTTTAATGCAGTATTATATGGAAGTGAGAGAAAAAATGCATGGCCTTTAGCCAACACTCACCCTCATATATTCTGATAGCAAGTTCATTTGGCATTATGATTCAGTTAGTATGATCCCAATTCTCCCCACCATAAGATTTCATGTTTTTTTTTTCTTTTGAAACTTACGCAAGAAAACTTACTTCATTTTTTACTCTATTTATTTCCTTACATTCTGAACATTTATTTGGCTGCTTAAGATTGCTTTGTTTACTTCTCCAAGTGATAGAGGAGCCAACAAGGAGAGGTGCTACAGTGGAGCTTGTTCTCACCAAAAAGGAGGGGAATGTGAAGCTCAAGGGCAGCCTTGGCTGCAGGGACCATAAGATGGTGGAGTTCCAGATCCTTAGGGTAGCGAGGAAGGAACACACTAAGCTTGTTACCCTGGCCTTCAAGAGAGCAGACTTTGGCCCCTTCAGGGATCTGCTTGGTAGATTATCTGGGTGAAGGCCCTGGAGGGAAGAGGGGCCCAAGAAAGCTGGTTAGTATTTAAGGATCACCTCCTCCAAGCTCAGGTGCAATGCATCCCAATGAAGAGGAAGTCAGGCAAAGAAGCCAGGAGGCTCCTGGAGAAACTCAAACAGAAAAAGGAAACCTACAGAGGCTGGAAGCAAGGCCAGGCAGCCTGGGAAGAATACAGAGAAACTGCTCAAGCAGCCAGGGATCAGGTTAGGAAAGCTAAAGTCCTAGACAGAGTTTAATCTGGCCAGGGATGTCAAGGGCAACAATAAAAGCTTCTACAGGTACAGTGGAAACTGTGGGCCCTCTTTGGAAGGAAACAGCAGACCTGGTTACCTTGGGTATGGAGAAAGCCTCAGTCTTCACCAGTAAGGGCTCTAGTGACACTGCCCACGTTGCAGAAGGCAGGGACTGGGAGAATGAAAAACTGCCTACTGCAGGAGAAGACCAGGTTCAAGACCATCTAAAGAATCTGAAGGTGCAGAACTCCATGGGACCTGATGAGATTCATCCGTGGGTCCTGAATGAACTAGTGGATGAAGTTGCCAAGTCACTATCCATCATATTTGAGAAACTGGGGCAGTCCAGTAAAGTTCCCAGTGATTGGAAAAGGGGAAACATAACCTCCAGTTTCAAAAAGAGAACAAAAGAAAGATCCAGGGAACTACAGTCACCAGTAGTCAGTCTCACCTCTGTGCTCAACAAGACCATAGAGCAGATCCTCCTGGAAACTATGCTAACGCACATGGAAAATAAGGAGGTGATTAATGACAGCCAACATGGCTTCACGAAGGGCAAATTGTGACTGCCAAATTTGGTGGCCTTCTACAATGGGGTTATAGCATTGGTGGATAAGGGAAGAGCAACTGATCTCATCTTCCTGGACTTGTGCAAAGCATTTGATGCTGTCCTACACAACATCCTTGTCTAAAATTGGAGAGAGATGAATTTGACAGATGGATAAGGAAATGGCTAGATAGTCACACTCAAAAAGATGCAGTCAATGGCTCGATGTTCAAGTGGTGACCGATGACAAGTGGCCTTCCTTAGGGGTCAGTACTGGGACCAGTGCTATTTAACATCTTTGTCAATGACATGGACAGTGGGATCAAGTGCACACTCAGCCAGTTTGCGGTCAACGTGTTGGAAAAAACAGATGCCATCCTGACTTCCGTGACAGGCTTGAGAGGTGGGCCCATGCAAACCTTGTAAGGTTCAACAAGGCTTGAGGCTGTTCGGCCTGGAGAAGAGAAGGGTCTGGAGATGCTTTATAGCAGCCTTCCAGTACCTTAAAGGGGGCCTACAGGAAAGATGGGGAGGGACTCTTTATCAGGGAACGTAGCAATAGGACGAAGTGTAATGGTTTAAAACTGAAAGTGGGAAAATTTAGATTAGGTATAAGGAAGAAATTTTTTACTGTGAGGGTGGTGACACATTGGAACAGGTTGTCTAGAGAAGTTGTGGTTGCACCATCCCTGGAAGTGTTCAAGGTCAGGCTGGATGGGGCTTTAAGCAACCTGGTGTGGTGGGAGGTGTCCCTGGCCACGGCAGGGGGATTGGAATGCCATGATCTTTAAGCTCCCTTCTAACTGTAACCTTTCTATGATGCTAAAATGTCTTGCTAATGTTGGTAAATGCTTTTTAAATTCAGACAAATTTGGAACATAGAAAATTAAAATCCATCAGATGTAACAAAGAGTTTCATCTGAAAACATGTTTCATAAAGATCTTAGAATACATTTAATCTAAAACGAGGAATTCATAAGTGCAGCAGTACCACACTTTGCTGGTCTCCCTCTAGGATATATGAACTGACCTTACCATCAGTAGAAGACATGTGTAGCTGTAAGCCCATATGTTGGGTTTTGTTTACTGTTTGGCCTCATCAGGGCACAAAATTGAGAAGAGGCCAATAACCTCAATGATGATAGCATCTCAAAGTAGCTGGAAGGGCTGCCAACACAATACACAATGCAATGAAAGCATTTTAGCAAAGCATTGTGTCTTTGGTATGCCTTACTGTAGCAATTTGCTTTCATCACAGAATTTTAATAAGGAGACACTTCTCAGATTGCAAGTATTTGTGAAAATCTTGAACTTTTCTTTGAACCACAGAATGATATTGCTTTGATCAATAATTGCTGTAAGCTTTTCTATTTTATTTTAATTTTGTTTTCCATTGTGTTTGATTGTTACTTTGCATAGATAAACCACTGTTGCCCCAGGATACTTCCGCAAATAAGCTGATAGTCTCAAAGGTTTTAATTATCCCGGTTAAATAAAAGTTATTACTACTCCTGCTACTTGATAGGAATTCTAATTAGTATTGTCTATTTTGCTTTTCCTTGTATGAACGTATTTTTAAATATTAAGTTAAATCATGTTCTGTAAATTGCATCTTTACAATGTATCTTATTGCCATTAAGTCAGTTTTACATGAGAGTTTACAGTATTTTAGAAGTTTGTGGAACTAGTTTAATTACCTAGACAGTTAGTGTACCTCACTCCATGACCCAGCAGGTACCATTAAGTACGATGACAAATCTTCCAAAATGTATATGCACTTACAAAAGAATTACCATTAGTATACTTTCCCACAGAGCAGCCATAATATTGTGTCAAGACTTACCTGATTATAAATTTTTTCTTGGTGTTAATTTTTCAGTTAACAAAACAATAAAATTAAAAGCAGACAAACAGTGTCTCCTCATTTCAACCCTTGCTTATTATCCAGATGATGAAGGTGAGGAAATGCTACAGCTGTATTTCCTGGTGTGCACTACTGCTCTGCATAGAATTATTTTTTGCATCTGTCTTACTAAATGTTACTTATAGTTAAATGAAGGGTCAGACTCCTGAATAACACAAATAATTCTCCAGTGGAAATACCAGGTGTGTTGTAGGTATCCCGGTTACATTGTTAATTATAATTTTTTTAAAATCATTATGACACACTTCTTATGCATAAAATTTAAATGAAACCTGTTAGAAGCTTACTTCAATATCCTTCAAAATACGGGCTAAAGAATGATGGATGCTATAAGGATTTTATTTTTCTTGTGCAACAGCATGTTGTCTTAGAACAGAAGTGATTTGTACTTGGAAGGAATCTACTCCCATCCTTAATAGAACACTAATAATGCAATACATCATTTTTTAGTAATCCTTTCATTATGAGTGTAATGCCTTAGGTGGTAGATAAGGTAGATTTGTCACAGGAAAATGAGACTGTCTGCACTGGAAACACAGACTATTATTTTTGTTCTGGCTTTGCAATTACAATATAGACATCATGACAAGTCTGCTTGGGCTACCCACCATTCAACAAATGATACTTGAGATTCCGTCCTTTCTTAATAGATGCTTTCATTCCTTATTATTTTGTATGTGCCATTGGCAAAGGACATGCTGCAGAGCACTGCAGCCTGCTGTGCTGATTTGAAACCCAGCTTAAAACCTGAATTCTTCTAAATGTATGCAAAGAATCTGCATGGCAACCAGCAAACCACAGGCATGATAATTCAGCAGCTGTAAATGGACTCTATACGAATAGCAACCTACTGTCTTCCATAGAAGCTATGCCAGAAAAATCCCGTTTGCTGGTGAGTGAATAATGATCCTCCAAATACAATGTGATTTAGGATTACTTGCTTCTATTGGTTTTAAAAGATACTTAAAAGAACACTTTCAATGAAGAGGGACATCGCTACTGTTTGTTATTATTTTCATCCTCTGTAATTCAGAATGTTGGGGATATACAGCAGAAAGGATGTTTATATCCCTCTCCTAACAAAAACAAATAAAAAAGAGACCGTTTGTTTCCACTTGCCTGACTCGCTTACAACTAGACATCTCAAACACAGGCCTCTCTAATCCTGAGCCTATTATTGAGCCATTACTCATTACTGTGCAATCAAAAGAAGTCTTTACAGCACAGTGTATTACCTCTTAGGTCATACTGGCACCTACATTTTTTAATTCTTTTTAAATTAAAAATGCAGAATTCAGCTTACCTGACAAGTGAAAGATATTGGGTCAGCCACTTTCTTAAAAATGTGCTCAATCTCCTCTAGTGCAGTATAGTACTCGATCTGTGCTGTGGTCTTAATGACTCCTCCACAGTAGACATTTACATGTACAGGGCCAGCAGGAAAATCTTATAAAACACAAATCAGAACAGTAGCTGAAAATATTTTTACAATCCCAAAGCAGAGGTTCCAGGGAGTGAGTAAAAGAACAGGAAAATATCACAGAAAATGGATAGTCGATGAACTACATTTGCATTTCACAGATGATTCAGTATAGTCAGTTTTTTATTCAGGTCTTTCAGTATAACATTAAAAAGCTGACAAAAGAAAATACATTATCTGTAAGTCTGTATAAAACAAAGCTATTGTATTGCTTCACATTAGAAAGGAGATGAAAACAGTATGCTTCAAATTTCCAACTTCCCTTTGATAGACTGATGACCTATAATCATCTCCCTTATGCCTACAAATTAAGGAAAAGGTCATTTATTACAAATAGTGGAATTGCTATTCATCTTTTGAAACATTCTTCTTAATTGTAGGCAAGGTTCTCAAAATTGGATTTGAGCTAGGCTGCAGAAATTGCAGTATAATTACTTCCATTCCAGTTGTTTACCTAGTAAAAGCAAAGAGGCATTTGTGCAGTCTGTTACTTAAGTATGACTTGCTCTGTGTATGCAGCATGAGCCCTCTTTATGAGCACATTTTATAATTCATTAGTATTCATTGTGCCAGGCATACTGCTGTACCATACCAGCACTAGCACCGTTTTCTTAAAATTTTAACTCTCCTCACAAAAGAGCGATAAAAATGCGCAACTCTGAAAATGGAGAAGAGAAACAGGGCCAGAAGAAAAAAAAAAAATTTAAAGAAGGGTACTCCCAAACTTACAACTTCTCCTGATTTTGAAACAGAAAAAAAAAAGCCTAGAGGCATTAAATGCAAATGACATAAGAAACAAAATTAAACTTGTGCTGCATCGTTCAATCAAATTTTTCATAATATTTCATTTACTGTTCATATTTTATTTCTTCATTCACTATAGAAACCTTTCTGTGATAAACAATGTTTTCACAGAATAATTCTGGAAGAATCTTTTAAGATCTGCGAATGAGGATTTGAGATT
Source organism: Gallinago jamesoni (assembly GCA_025769975.1). NCBI lineage: Eukaryota > Metazoa > Chordata > Aves > Charadriiformes > Scolopacidae > Gallinago > Gallinago jamesoni. The sequence goes on from JAOQGH010000032.1 coordinate 26,353,002, forward strand.
TCCCTCTCTGAAATCCAGTCACAGACAATAGTCTCCTGTTGGTCGCATACTTCCCAAAAAGGTCTCTAAAAGCAAACTCCGCACCGTCACATTAATAAAGAACTTTAAGGCCATATGTGGCGATTGTCTCACGACAGTTTTCAGAATGACAACCAGGCCACAGAATACCCAAATGTAGCTCCAAGAAGCCACTGTTGAAAATTGTGGCCTATATATTCTTCCTATCTAATTTTGCATTGCAATGGGTTTAGAATAAAATTTTATATAAAATCCTTTGGGAATTCGTATCACGCAGTGGAAGAGCAAGCTACACTCTGAATATTTAAGTGAAAATTTTCTTAGTTTTTAACTCACATCAAGTGAGTAAGGATAGGTGCCACCCTTAAATCTGCACAGATCTCCTAAGAGAAACTTGTTAACTAGTTGAAACTGTTATGGACAGACCAGTCGAAAAAAAATCATTTGAAACCAGCAGAGCTTAGCAAGACAGAGAAATGGTATGGACATGAACTGAGAAAAAAAAAATTATTCCCTGTATTAGTAAGAATTATAGAGAACAATAGAATATAACTAAATTTGCTGCATTAAATATAAAATGAAACATTTTAGTAATAAAGTAATAAGAAAAGAATATTAGCTTTGCATTTTATGGCAGTAATTTTGAAGAATGTTAATCTGTGACTAATCAATGACATTTTAAGACTGCCACCATCTAACCACACAAAAAACAATCTAATAGAACCTAGTTTCCCATAAATCAGCCAGCCTTGCTTCTCTGCATTATTAATAAATGTTCTGTGTGCAAAACCCATGTACAGGAAACACCTAAAAAACAGTGAGAAGTGAAACTACTTATCAGAAAAAGTGAAGGGATTCCAAATTTTTCTGTTTACTTAAAGGTAAAGAATTATTTTCTTACCTAAGGCTTTCATGTACTTGACCTTGTTATTCCAGGAGGCTGGCTGTGTCCTAATTCGTTGATTATCTGCTATGAATTCAATTTCTATGGTTTCATCATCTATTTCATCTTTCAACAAAATGAATATTTCACCAGGGTTCTATAAAAGGAAAATATGTTCCCATTAGTCCTTTGGAAAATTATACTGAAATTATAAAATGCAAATGAAAACATAAGTTGGAAGGAAAGTTCCTTTATCAACAGCTTCATAGAAAAAAAAAATCATAATACCAAAACATGATGCCATCTCAGTATTATCCTTTAGTATTTTACTGACATGAATGACTCAATTGATGTAGTATTTTAAATTCAGCTTAGCTAACAGTATTTTAAAACGGTATTTTATATGCATAGGTAGATGAATTATTACACTTTCTAAGACTACTACTTTATAGTCTTGAAGAATGACATTTAGCCTAATAAGAAGAATCTAAAATACTTTAGGGTCACTTAAACTCTTACAGTGAACTGACAGTAAAGTAAGCCAGAAGCAGCAGGTACTATGAGACAATACCCCTCTACTGCCTTCTGAACCAGAGGGAATGTTACTCCCTTAGAAATGTACTAATCTCAACAAGGAAATAATTAATACTACTACTACTACTAATAATAATAATAATGTCATCTTTGAAGGACAGCAAGCAAAATACAGGACATCCCATGTACACGGCAACCTCCAAATCTGACCGTGGCCATTTACTTATTTAAAGGAATGCGGTGCTGGACATTGTACTTTCTCTAGTTACATTTTCACATATTTTCTCACAGCAACTCTGATTAAAACCAATTCATGTGAACATTTTTGTCCATCAGATATGCATGCATGTATAAATACTTCCAGTTAATTTAGAATCAAACAAGGTATACTCTCACATAAGCAATTGTGTAACTCATTTAGTATGGGCACATATGCATGTACCCATATACCCATCATGGCTTCTTGCTAAGAGACACGCCATATCTCTCATGAAGTGCCTGACTACACACTCCCTCTAAACAACAGGGTCCACATAACAGTAATATCTCTACCCAAACTGTCAAATAATTCTAACAGAGATAAAATTCCTCAGAGGCTGTCTCAAAACTACTCTATTTGCAAATCCTTTGGCTGCAGCGCGGATGAGACACAAAGGCAAAATAAATCCTGTTGCAGTCTCCACGCACTCTCATTTTGGCCCCTTATCTGCTATTTGTTTTCAAAACTGTTACAGTGTGAATGAGATTGCAGCAGGAAGAGAAGAACATTGACTGTTATCCCAAAGATTTTAGCATCCAAAAACCTTACCTCACACGATATTCTTCCTGGAAGCACCAATATCGACTGCTCGTTAGTTTCTACTGTTTCAGAAAGTATCTCTCTCTTAAAACTGAGGTCTGTTTTCTCTGATGCTCTCCTGACATCTGCCAAGTTAATGTCAGAGCTAGTCTGGTGATCTGGAACAAATAACATGGAATGAGGACATTGTTAATAATTCCAGATCAACAAAACATGGTAATGATGTGGTTTCCAACATATTAGAGACTCATACCTCATACATTTGGAGTCACATTAAGAAAACTGCATGCACGTCTGGCAAAGTTCCTTTCATTTAAATGTGATGAGGTTTCTCCCTTTGATAAAGAACTTGCCTCTGAAGTTCTGATCCTGCAGTCTTTATAAGAACTAACCTTGCTCATATGCTTCTTCTTATTAAAGTCAAAAGGGACATGGCCTTTACACCAAAGTCCTTGTGACCAATGAGGTCACAGAGATCAGCCAGTTTTGTAGTCTCAGAAGAACAAAGTCTCATATGTTAGAATAAACTGGGATTTTTAGCACTCTTACTTTCCCTCCATGTAAACAAAGACATGCTACACTTTTGCAACATCAGCCCATCTGTCTACAGGGAGGATTTATGTGAGGGCAGTGATACCTGTAACCAGGTAACTATGACAGTCGACAGAGATTCCATAGTCTTTGCCCTCCTTCATGGACAAAACGATGAACTGAAGGCATACTTTTTTTTTTAATGTGTGGGATATCGTGGATTTGGAAATGCTACGCCAGTCACACAGAGAGCTTGCAACCAGTTTCATTTCTGTTTTGCTGTACCAGTAAAGGCCCAGGAGCCATAGCGAATCCTTCACCAAATCGCAGAATTTTAATGAGGAAATACAAAGAACTGACAACCACACCCGCAGAGCTCTGACTCAGCCTGTGTTTTGGAAAAGCTATTCTTCACACCTGCTACTTCTCAGCTGTATTATTACTACTCCTTTCCAGACACTCTATTACACTGTACAAAACGCTCTTGCCACCCATCTCAAAGGACTGCGGCAGCTCTTCATCATGCTGGATTACCCAGCATATTGCAGTCACCTGGTTAGATTAATGGTATCATTCCAAGCAGCTCAGAGTTAAAAAAACTTGACTGGCTGGTGAGAAAAATATCCTGAGAGACATCAACAGTATCTTGTATTACTGTAAATTATGGAACACTCACAGTCAATTACATTCAAGGACACAAATAACTTTTCAGGCACATCTTTTCCTCTTAAATGGATGTAGAATATTAATATAAATTAGTGATGGGCAGAATACAGAACAGTAGCAATTTGGCTTTGCACAAACAAGTACCACAGACATCTTGAGTTTTTTTTCAAAAGTGCCCAAGTCACTGAGGTACACAAACAATGCAGTGCTCCTAAGTGGCACAGAATTCTTTCCATTCAGCAGTGGTTTTGGTAATTTACAATTACTTTTCCCCACTTCTTGCTTGCCTTTATTTCCCCCATGCGTACCAGTTTGATACAGAATGTTCTCTTTCCTTACCAACCTTGCCTTGCTTAAGAAGGAATAGTTTTTAATAAACATCTATAATAAATGTGCCTGCTAAGTGAAGTTATGCCAGGGAATGTAGTACAGAAACTTGGAGTATGCTAAGTCTGATTTAGTTTTTTGGGGGGTTTTTGGGTTGTTGTTTTTTTTTTTTTTAAACCCCAGAGATGTGCTTTGACTGTTGGAGAGATCCCAGAAACGGGTTTAAAAGAAAAAAAAAAAACAAAACAGTATCATTTATCCATGTTTTCTCAAGGAAGCTAAAAGTTCCTTGAACATCTAAGGTGGGTGGGTTCAGTGTTCATCAGCAGCTAGTAAAACCTCCCCAGCCCACTCCTGCTTACATTCTCATGCTTACATTCTCATGCTTTGAAGGTAAACTAATTCTGAATTCAAGCTGTGAATTGAGTGTAGATTGGTAAAATTACCCTGAACCTACATGCAGACATACTTTACTGAAGTAGTTTTAATTCCATTTGCTGTAATTTATTTTGGAAGTTAAATAGGCTACACTGAACAAAGACTATTTTGATTCTGAATAAGAATCCACCCACAGTTCAATCCAGTTTAACGAATCCAGCTCAAAATGTAAGTACATTAATTTACCTGGTTACCACTATGAAGACTAGACTTTATTTAGCATCACCCTTCAGGAAAAGGAAGGCTTGAACCCTTGCTAAGAAAAACAGGATACTGTATGCCTACACCATGTACTTTGGGAATATTATGTGTTCATATTTTAAGTCACTCATAAATCTTACACTTAAGCACACAGAATTTACTTCAGAAGACAACTCATCTGAAGTGCATGCTTCTGAATTTTTTTCTGCTGCTTTAGGTGAAGTCTAGCAAAGACAAGAAACATTTCATTATCAGGTTGACAAAATGGAAGGACTGAATACAAATCTGGTAGGCACAGGATTCCAAGATGTCAGCTTTCTGTCAGTGACCATTCTTTAAGGATCACGCTGATGCATTCCAATCTATGTGAAGTTCATGACAGCTTTATTTCTAGTCTGCACACCACTTATCTAAGATGAAAGTAGATACTTCCGCTTCTTAATGTCCACAGTAATTCATCCACTGAGAACGTCAATGCTAGTGCTAACAAGTAGGTTTAAATTAGGATAATGTTTTCCTCCCACATTAATTGCATTTTAATATTTTTATTATGCCTAGTAGCATATGACTACAATAATAGGACTTCTACCCAGTCAGTATGGGGATTGAACAGCCCTAGAGTTTAGACAAATTATTAAGAAATGTGGCTCTTACATCAAAGAGTCGAATATTTAAGAGAATGAGGGATTCATTTGCTGACTGTGAAAGCAGTTAGCAATTTCTTAGCTAAAAACCATCAAGCAAGACCTCTTTCGCTACATGTCAGGCCCACCTGAAAATCAATGAAAACCATGTACAGCAGTCCAAGAATAACAGAATCTATATTATGACTACTACATATTCAATAACCTAACTCCAGAGACACCAAATCTAGCACTCAGATTCCTACCAGCAGTTGCACACTATCTGACCTAAAATGTGCAACATGAAACAACCACATGAAGCGTAATTTGGATTTGCTGAACAAAAAATCCAACAGAGATTAAGCAAACCTGGGCTTGGCATTAGCTAAAACAATGTAGTTCATAACAGTTTAAAACTACAGTAATGAGATTCTAGTAACACAAATAAAGCACTGTATAGACAGTATTTGTTTAACATGGGCAGGTGTAGCCTGATATAAAGGTCTTTTGAACATCTTTACTGTGAACCCTCTTTACAGTCCCAAAAGCAATGGCTAAGGAGCTCCCCCAGTTGCTAAGGCTTTCATAAAAAATATCATTTAACAAGAATTTATAACTGTAGGTGAATATTAGCTTAAAAGAAACGTAAATTAAAATCATTATAATGCTGGAATATCTAAGAGAGGATTTATTAATGGGTATTTGTTGGTTGGTGAATGTGTTCTTTTAACATTCTATATAATGCTGACCTATCTGTGAGGTTCTCAAAATGTAGCAGTAATGATTAAAGTAATGGATGAATAAAACCAGACCCTTTGTTGTAGTACAGAAGTATAAGAAACTATTAACTATATCTAATGATGCTTAGACAGCACTATGAGCTAGAAGCTAAACAGAAAGTAAATCTATGATAATCTTCCCTTGAGTATTCAGGGCAGTCCTACTGGGAATTATCATCTATTATAGAGGGTAATGAGCCATTTCCATCAGGCTACTTTTGTTGGCTTACTTTTGACAAATATCTACTGCTGATGGTCACACTGAAAGGACTGATTTTAAATTTAAGTTGGTATTTAAATAATAAAATACTGCACAGATTTACTGTAACAGTTGTTCACTTAACTGGGCACGGTGCTGATGTTTTCAATTTTCCTTCAATATTCTCTCTTAATTCATGTAACTTCAATACATCAATCGGGTATATTTTACACAAAACTTTTTGGAATGCGTTATTGTTTTCAATTTAACATTTTAAACTGAATTCATGAAATGACTTTGAAATTGCATTCCTTCACATACACTGAGAAATTTTAATGAAGTCTCTCTAGTCTCTTGTGGATTCAACAGTTAATGCCTCACCATGGCTTCTAAACAACTTTCAGGCCACATCCAACCTCCTCCTCCCGCCCACAAATTCTAACTTTTCAAATACACTCTGTAGCTATCCCTATTGCATCTACAGGAGGATTATAAATTGTCTCTGGCTTTGATTACTTGGTATTTGCTACATCTTTTGAGTCAACAATGTATGTGACAGATTTGGGGTATTAAAAATAGCAGAAAACATTAACTAATAAAAGATTTATGTGTTTTCTAAGGCTACCCATGACATAAATCTCACAGCCCAAATTTAGTCTGTTTTACAAAAGGAAAAAGCCTGTTAGGTTTACAAATTTCAGTTCTTCCTTGAGTCTTACTAAAGCAATACTAGCTGAAGAACTGAAACTGCATTGTAAAAAACATCCTCATTTATCCCTAGATCACACAACATATAAGAGGATGAGAAATACGGGCAAATCAGGTTAGGCAGATGACAAGGAATGGAAAGGTAATTAAGTACATGTGACCAACTTGTCATGTGAAATAAAAAGACATGCTATTCCAGTGTCAAAGACTAAAATAAAGAGGATTACAAAGGATTTCAGTGCAGGAGTCATCCCATGCAATACGATAGGACCACCTCCCAGCACAATGTAAAGGCAGAGGTTCTGTGTCAGAACCACTGGATTCTGTGAGGTATAACTGAAAAGGTGCTCATATATAAATGACTTCCTTTCAATTCAAAAGCTTGAAGTCAAACATACGTGAGTGCTCTGCAGAAATGTAGTAAAAGTATAAAAATGTCATAAAGTACAGCCGCACAAAAAAAAAACAAGGTAACCTGTAACATGGAAAAAAAAAATCAGGAAAAAAGACTTATGCACATCATACTCTTCCAGGAATCTACTATAAGTTTATCATAGACATTTATGAACATTAATCCTCTTAAAGTATTGGTATTTGTAAATGCTGTATGAACTCAGCAGAGAGTGTAGCAGAGTGGGATGGAAAGGCAGCCTCTAACTGCATAAATTGCTCTATAAACGACCTGGGAAAGGCAGTGAGAAACATGAAGGCAGAAATCATCCACCACACTGGGCTTCATTCAATGAGCCTGTTTTACTCAGCATGAACATGGGATCTATTTGCCATAAGCCCTTTCTAAGATAAGATTTCAAAGCAAATGCCCTTTTCTGCCTTGCTGAAAAGTTTTTCTTTTACTGATGGCGACAAAAGACTTAGGAATGGCAAGGTTTCTAAAAATTGCAGAAAATTATTAAATACATACTCAAACGTACAAGTATCTGACTTAAATCTTTATTTCTTTCATTTGTTTTCTATCATGTATAAATTCCATACCAAGGTAAACATATTAATTATTGAACAAGCTTTAAATAATGTTTCTCTCAATGCTGAATCATCTATCTTTTGCAAATACATTGACAGTTATCTTTGTTTTTCTCAAAAGCATTCTCAGTCCCAGTTTCTCCTGCATGGTTGAGTTCTTCTGTCAAAAACAGTACCTTTCTGTGAGTTGGTCTATTTTTCCCATGTCTCCAAAATGTTTCTATTACTTTATTTATGGTGAACAATTTTTCTTGCAAATAAGCATCAAACTGACAGTTCCTTTAAAAGATATGAAGAACAGTTTTTCCTTTTCTGAATATTTGGAGGCGGTATTTATGTCATCTTAGCAACCGATGGTGCTGCAATTTTCATACATGTCTATTTCTCTCCCATAACACAGCAATCCCTGGACCCCCCTTCCCCATCTATTATTTTATGCATTACTATATACGCGTAGGCAAAGATTGATTTGATTGTGAAGGTGTATACCTACCTCTTCTTGTGATATCAGGTATGTTTTTGTATACAACAATTTACCACTCAGATGTAATTGTAGCCTAATGGAGTCATATAAAAGTCGTCTTATGTATAGCCATATTGGATCTGATAGTAAAACCAAGAAATTCTCCCTTCAAATAGCCCCAGAACAGCAAAAAAAAAAAAGCAGTGTACCAATTTATCAATAATCTCTAAAAAATAATTTGCATTAAACTGTAGGTGTTTCTTTATATATATATATAATCTCATATGACTTTAGCTATATATTCAGAGGCAACCTAAGGCTAACAAAAACTAACCAGTTCCTAACTGGTCTATCGCTTGGAAGAAAGATTTGACCTAAACTGAGCAATCAGTGCTTTGGTTAGGATGCATACGTTTAGATCAGAGGCTTTTTGGGACTAAGTTTATCCTTTACTATATATCAATTAATGTTATTACTGCAATCAAACCTATGATTTTCAGCTACAGCAGGCACACTAATAATATGACCACTCTCTTGAGCTCTAGACAGTTAGTAACTGTCCCAAAGACTTTCTAAACTATTAGGCACACTGATTAGTTTGGAAATAATAACTACCTGCCTGAGGTCATTTAGGTGCCGAGTGGAACTGCTGATGGAGCTCTAGCCTGTTATTTCCAGTTTCTACATTCTGCATGCTTTTACTCTGCCTCTTCTCCAGGGAAAGGCAAACTGAAGTCTGGCCCTCTGTGTGCAACAGCAGTTCTCAGTTATTAAAGCCTAACGTTTTATTAAAGAGTCCATCTATCCACTTCAGAGTTATTGGAGTTCTACTACAGTAAGAACATTTTGGCATTTTTGTTCTATTTCTCTGTGGTATCAGCATATATATATATATCTCACCTCTGTTTCGGTGAAGGATTATACAGCACCAAATATTGCCCAAAATCTCAGACATGCTGTTACGAGAGCAGAGACAGGTTATCCTCCTGCTGCTGACTCAAATTACCACTGAAGACAAAAGGCCTTACAGCAGGTTGTGAGCAGATCTCCAAAACTTGTTTGCCTGATAAAATGGTCCTGCAACTTCCATATTATTTCAAAGGGGCTAGCTGCAGCTGCCTAGTGGCTCTATTATCTGTAAACTCCAATTCAAGCCTCTTATAACTTGCCTGGCACAAATTGCACGCTGTGCTTGGACAGAGAAGTGGCACGTGGCTACATTCTGAATTACAGAGACACAAAAGAACACAGCTAGAGGGGAGCATTTTAGAATCAAGTCACACTTCAGGGAAGTACACCTGGCAGGCAGGCCAAACGCTCAGATTTCAGGCCAAATAAGGGTTTACGTTTTTACAGATACCACCCTCAAGGAACTACGAGTGTACAGACAAATCTTCCCCTCCTGACCAAGTCTGAAGCTATTCTCTTGATGAAGTATATTCTTTACAGTCATCAAAGTTCAAAAAATCACAGAGTTGGAAGGTCATAAGTTTAAATAATTGAGAAGTCCTTTAGGCAACTGCATTGGGAGAGGCAGGGGAAGAAGTGCTGGTAGTTGGCATTCTCAGCCTTCGCCCTACTCAAAGTACAGGAAGCATATCGTTAATAGCATCCAAATGTTTACTTACACAAGACAATATTGTCCACCTTACAGCATCCCTTAAATCAATCTGGTAACAGAAGCTAGCTCGGTCTGCAGCTCATTTAACAAATAGCCTATCTTTGAGTGTGACAGCAGAGCTCCAATACCTGCACAGGGCTCTTATCGATGCCCAGACACAATTCATGATGCTGTTCTCGATCTGTATAGCTCTAAATTACATGGGACTTCTGTATCTAAGAGGCCACATGTCTCCCCGTGCCATGCTGCCATAGCTGCTGTCAACAGAAAGGCTCACGCCAGACACATTTGGCATTAAAGAAAGGGAAAAAAATAGAAAAAAAGGAAGAGTTGTCAGTAAGACTGACTCACCGGGGCACAGGCCGCTTTGCAATTTACTCCCACTTTAGGTTTGAAATAGCTAAAATCTACTGACCCTTAAAGCGGGCTAAAAGGTACACTGCTTTCTCAGGAACACAACAGCGATATTTTTAGACACATCTGCAAACCGTGCTTGCTCTCTAAGTCCTGATTATTTTCCTTTTGTTAGCACTATGAATATGAAAGTAATCTGAGGTTTTTATCTTTTAAGACACTGTCTTTTAATCCAACACCTAGACCCCAAAATGGGCACATTTTACTAAAAGAGGATTTCAGATAGCATTATAAGTAAAGAATAGCAGAGCACAGGTATTCTGATAGCTCTTTTTTATCTCCAGAAGGGATGCCACCTATTTTGTTACAAAGTGCTGGCCTTTCTTCAGGTTGGTTTGGTAAAGAATTCAGGTAACAATATGCATGAATATGTTAGTTTGACAAGACCTCTGAGCAGGACCAAAAGATGGCTTCTGTTAATAGGCAGACAGCTATTGCACTTTAAAATCATCTTTTTGTGCTCCACTTGCCCACTTCTGGTTCAGTTCATTAGTGCTAGGATACAAGTCTTAATGAAAAACTGTTAAAAAGACAAACTTTCACAGAAGGGGAGCAGCCGTTTCTGAAGCTGCGTATCACCTCATGGGTATTGAAATCTGAGGTTAGCTCTGTTTTGTAGGTAAAATAATGAGTGCTGATTCCACAATAAGGCATTCACATTTTATCTGTATTGTTACAAGTCTGTATATGCAGATCCAAGTAAGAGTGCTTCACTTTCTCAACTTCAGTACAAATTCTAGATTTTTTTTTGGAGCAGAAAATTTCCCAAGGAAGTACAAGGGAGCTTCTCAAAATACAACTTTCTAGTAGTAAAAATAAGTCTACTTTTCTTATAAGACTAAATAAGTTGTCTTTTCTTTCTGGTTTCTATAAAAAGAAGTAAATACATAATAACATTTGTGAGTGGCTAAAGAGCTGACTTGTTCAGTTATCACCTACAGGAATAAGTCCTCATCAATTCCTATCATGGTGATGAGCATTCCACAACTGGATCTTTTCCATCCTTCCCCAGCAAATCAATTGTTTTCACATCTGCCTGTAGCTTATATTTCCCCAAAGGATCTCAGTGATCATATTGTTTTCCATTTTCCAATGTACTCTCTGACCTTTTCCCTCAAGGCCTTGCACAATTCACTTTAGTCAATCACTTCTTATTGATTGTTAGCGCTTTCTCACTCCCCATCTATCTTTGCTTTATTGGATATAGTTTGTTTTATTTTGTTTTGTTTTTTTTTTTTCTATGTCTTGTCACATACTTGCTGCTCTTTCCACCATTGTTGCTTTAGATTTCTCATTTATCTTTACACTTCTGACGGGTTCAACTTTCATTCCAGTTCAAGTCTAAATTCCATCTTCTCTCAGCTTATCCTCTCTTTTGTATTTTATATTTATATTTTATATTTATATTTTGTATTTTGTATTATTTTGTATACTCAAACTGAACTTCAGCTTTCAGCGTGACAGCCTCCACTTAAAACCTCACATAAAATGCTGTTCTTCTGTGAATTTATAGCATTCTAGCAAAAATTCTTTCTTGGTTTATAATTTCTCCTGACATCTGTTTTGTGTCATATATACAATTTAGCACTCTATACACTTCCTTCTTATTAAGGAGAAGCAAAGAGAAGAGAGAGTCCCTGGAAGCACTTTTTCACAATCTACGCAAAGTCAAATCCTGTCCGGATTACCTGAAGATTCACCTACTTTCTGCAGGACCCAAACACCTGCAGCTGCCATCCCACCTTTCTTGGTTTCATAAAGACTGACATGCTGAATCTTTGAAACTGCAATCATTTCTCCTCTTGGAGTACTTCTCCCTCCAAAGTTTTGCAGTGATATGAGATAACTGCTCCCTGTCGCACCACCTCAGAAGAAATGTTGACCACTTATTTCCTTACACTCGTTCAGGAGTCAGTCTTAACCTCATGCACAGGATACATTTATTGGGAATCCCCCTTTCCTAGCTGTCCCTTTCACTCATCACAGCAGTGCCTATCAGATGCCAATGTAGTCACAAGCAGTACCTATCAGAAAGGAAGGAGCACTAATAGAAGATTTGTTAGAGAGAAATGGTTGGCACTGAATACCCTTTCCACACAATACATGTTTCAAAGCAGCATATTTGAAACTAATTCTGGTCTGGACCTGCATAATGCATATGTTTTAGTGTCTGAAGTACACCCAGTGATCCCCCTGAATGCACTTACCATTTTAGTTTTATCTGAAAAGAATCTGACCCACATGCTCCAAGATTGTTCTGCATTGTGAACCAAAAACCCTAAAATTCTAAACTCCATACACCACTATCATGTACATTGAACTCGTGCCAGTAAGGAAGAGCCAGTGAGCTTGCAGCATCCTTCTGCCCTTACACCTTGCCAGCAAAATAGAGCCAACGGAGCCAGTACCCTCATAGTCCAGCAGCACAGAACTGCTATGCCAGGAATTCCAAAATAACTTACACTGCTCCATCAGTCAGCACACCTGGTGCACTTCCCAACAGTGTCATCCCAGAGATAAAGTTGTTTAAGCAAGAACTGGGGATAGGAAACATGTGATGTAGCTATTTACTAAAAGCAAGTGGAGATTTTGCCAGTCTGTTTCCCCTACAAAGACTCTTTATGGGCTTTCACAAATATAAATAGCCAGAATAGCAAGCGTCAACAGGTGCTGAAGTTGGGATGCAGGGCTTCTCCTGACCACTGGCTGCCAACGAATCATGCTGTAAATGTAATGTGAGTAGGACTGATCTATCTGAAATTTCAAATTAGTGCTCTCTTTACTATAGGCAGAACTTCTCATGCTGGGAACAGAAAAGGAAATCTCTTCACATGATCTTTTTTCTCTACTCTGAAACTAAAGGAAAAAGGAAACATCCCTGTTGAATCTCCTCCCCTTTTCACACTCCTAACCAGAATATGTGTGCATAGATGTGTGGGTGGATGTTTGAGAACAAGACATGTTCTTCTACACAACTGTATGGAAAGGTTATTTTATTGCCTTTCATGTCTGACAAAATATAAGAAAACAAATTAAATTTTCTGAAGGGTACCGGCTTCAAGTAAATGCAAGGGGAATTCAACTCACCGTCTGCAAGAACTGTTTCATAGATGTAAGACAAGGCATCTCCAGGATTTTCATTCTGTGGCTTACCTAGGAAAAAAGAATAATACTTTAATGGCATCTACTTGTAGATATCTTTAAAAGGTCATCAACTCTGATGACAGTGATCATTGCTATCCTACTTGATTGTTTAACAGAATGTTGAGTTTGCTGTAAGGAAGATCTTAGCATCAGAAATCGGGAGGGAGAGAAGGGGGAGGGAGGGAGGAGGGGAGGGAGGGAGATTTCCAAAATAAAACAAGAGTTAAGAGAACAAATGCACAAGCAACCCCAAGTCTCAGAAACACAGAAATACCATGACACCAATTTCCACTTTCCTTTTTTAGATGAAATTCTGTTGTGGGTTGTTTTTTTTTTTTGAGATGAAAGATAAAACTATTTTAAAGCTACAGCTTTGCAGACAGAAAAATAAAAAAAAATAAAAAAAAATATCCAAGGGCTAGTGGAGAGGAACAAGCCTGGAGATATCTTTAGATGGAATTGTATTTCTTCCATTCCAGTAAACATCCCTGTGACTGATCTTTTCAATTTACTATAGCAGGTAAGAAATATATGCTTGGGGAAGAAGAGTTTCCATGAAAGTCCCTGAAAAACGAGCAATGGGAGGGGTGTTGACCAAAATGAAAGAGAATAGAATCACATGCAGGAAAGTGAGAAATGGAAAATGGATGCAGGCATTAGGGTTTGGAGGACAGGAAAACTATGCAGGGCTGTAGTCGATAATACAGTAAATCTGATTACCGAGTTCCCAGTATTGGGTCAAAAGGCGATGGCCACACTATGTAAAGCATTGGTCAAATATTAAAAGTCTGTCAGTTCCCATTTGTTGAAATGATTTTGATGGCTTAATAACTACCAGGAGACTTTCTGTCATATTATGCAGTATCTGTCTAATGCCACTCTTTCTTTATGCTGGCTCAAGTTATCATCCGTTTTTCCACATCTGAGGTAACACTGCCATAAGAGATATAAGGTCTGCTCGAGCTCCATATTGATGCAGCTGACTCAACAAATACGCTGTTGCACAGCATCTGTGGGATCCTGATCAGGACCCCATGCATATTGCTGGGTGCTCCAGAAGTGAATAACCAATAGTACTACAGGGGACCAAGACTGAAGAGTAAGAGTCACCGGGTAAAGACACCAAGGCTAGGATGAGACAAGGAGCCTGGTGAAGCAACTGCTTTACAATGACTTTATTAAGGTTGCATAAAACCAAACACGCAAAAAGCAGTCTCTCTCCTTTGTAGCATATTGTGGACTATTTCTTTTAAACTGGTCTGTACTGTAGACAGTGCACAAATTAGACCTATTCTGGCATTGACTAGTGGTTTTGTACTTAAAGAAGGTGCTATTTTTCATACTTGGACTCAGTTATTCTTGTAATAACAAGAGTAATAATGTTATTCTTGTAATAACAAGAGTTCAGTGAATGAGGAGATGATTCCTCAGAGAACTGGAGAGAAAGGACAGCAATAGTAGCTGAATGTTGCTCCAGAGAATTTAGATAATTTCTGGTTCTCATCCTGAAGTTTTGAGGCAAAAAGCTAGAAGGCTTCTAAAACATGCTTTTCAGAAGTGCTCATTAGTTTTGTATTGCACTTTCTGTGAAACACCTTACAGTTGACCTGCAGACATCTGAAATAAAAGGGAGTTTTCAAACTTTTTATGGACATAAAAAATACTGTATACTGCTAAGTGTTACGAAAAGTAATGTCTTAGAGTGGTATCAGAGGCAGAAGAAATGCTTCACCTAAACTTGCTAAATATTACTATATAAAACGATGATAAAATAAAATAACATTTGGAATGCACTCAATACAGAAATGAGTTCTATAGAAAAGCACATTAGAAAATTAATAATTCTGTTTTCTCAACAGGATCTGAATGGCATTCAATACATAAATAATGCAACCACAAACTCAAACACAAAACAAAGTATCAAATAACTGCTAATTAACTGAGTACTATTTATCCTGTGTACTAATGAGGACAGGTTCTTGGCAGGAGTGATGGGGGGAGACTGTACTTATATAATTAAAGGCAATCAATGCATATGAACTATGGGCCTAACTAAAGTTTAACAGGCTACTTTGCACCTGTAACTGTTTGACTTTTGAACACTTAACTTTGTAATAACATTTTCTGGAACAATTTCTATCCTCACAGCCATTTAAGTACAGAGAAGCTCTACAAAAAGCAAAATCTGATTCTATTAAAAAAAAAAATTGTTCTTTTGCTGTCCTAATATTGATTTTTTTTTTCCCCCAGTATGAACTAGAACACTGATTTTTTTCAGGGGTAGATGTTACAATTTTTTTAATCTGGAAAACAACGCGACCCTTATTTTATCCCATTTCCAAGAAGCTGACACTAGCTTAACAGAAATTCATCACAGTGAAATCACAAACAGCAATTTTGTTATAACACTTGTGTGCCAAAAAATATACAAAAAATGCATTTCCAGAGGACTTCTCTAGATGCCTTCCAAAAATAACTTTTCAGTAATTATGACTGGTAACCACAGTGTAAAACACAACAAGAGTTAAAAATATGTTTTATGAAGGACACGTAAGACTACAGATTCACATACCCATTTTACAGTTCTATCTGGAAAATACCTCCTGGAAACCTTAAACTTAAATTATTTGTAAGGTTTAGAAATAGCCTTTACTTGCTTAAAAATCGCAACTAAATACTGACTCATGACTGTTGTGCCATAAACAAGACATAAATTTGGATGGTGTCCACTTGCAACAGTGAAAGAGCAGACTAACACTGATAAATCCATTAATTCCTTTTGAAAACAAAAAATTTATAACCTAAATAAACAATAGTAAAATCACAGTATATTAATTTAAATTAGTACATGTTGTTGCAGTAATGCTTATGTTCTAGTCATTTGACTTTTATTAATAATAAAACTCTTTATGAGCTTGTCCTAAATGCTGTTAAAAAACATTCACTTTAAGATGTCAGTGCATTCACTTTTCTAGGTGTAAGCAGTTTCCATCCAATTAGTGTCAAAAATAGGAGGAAAAACATCTCATTCACGATGCATCCTTCAGAATCCAAGGGTACAGGTCACCATGACTGGCTAGACAGATTGAAACATGAGTTGCTAAGAAATCTGATTATATAACAAATAAAGTCTTGTCAGGATTTTGCAGAAGTAAGAGAAGAAAGAACAAAGAACTCAAACAGTTCAAGCAGCAGGGGATGGTAGTCTCAACATCCTATCTATGCTTGCCACCTCCAGGCTGCCACTTCAGTTTCTCTTCTGGTTTGAAATAACCAGGATCACATGCCAGATGAAACAAGTTAGTGACACTAACTGCAATGTCTTGTTGACAGTCATCTCCACCACTGCACTGGCATCCCAGCAACCATTCTGTGCGGAGATGGAGAAACACAACGTCTTAAGAAGATTTATTAATCTGGTAATCTTTGCAGCAGTCCCTGCAGAGCAGTTCAAAGACTCAGTGGCAGGGCAAAATGAAAGTTAGGACTATATCATAGCACACTAACAAAATGCCCCTTCTGCTTACAATAAATATATACAGATTATTTTCCTTTTAATAAAAAGAAGTTTAATTGGCATTTGAGGTGCTCCTCAATAAGCAGATGACCTCACTGCCTTTAAGTACCAACAGTGGTATGTGCTGTCTGAATGTAAATACATTAGGGAAGAAGGAAAGGGAGGCACAACTGTGTGGTCTATTCTACTGCAACCTCCCCTGCCAGCAAATGAGAACCACCCACCTACTTCCCTCTGTTTACTTGGTCTTGTGTGTCCATGTGAGAAATCTTTACAATGAAGACTTTAGTTCATGTGTACACACAAAACCATGCTGTACTCAGTATTCACAAACAAACCCACCCCAAAAATATAGTAATTTTGTTTCCTCTTTAGCTTCATTTCCTCATAGATTCCAAGTCAGCATCAAAACCTCAGTGAAACACTTGCCCATTGAAGATAACGGTAAAGTTCCCACTTAATTGAAGGTGTTTAGCTCATCAGCACAAGTCTTGCTGATGGCCTAAGAAAATCCATCATCATTAGTTACTCATATTTAAGCAACAACCTGAAGAGGATTTTACAGGAGAACAAGTAAAGCAGTGTGTCCTGAGTTGAGCAACACAGAACCAACTTTTCTTTTCATACTGGGGAAAACTGCACTTTTAGAAGACTCTAGTGTCTGAATTTGTGAAAATATTTACTTTACAGCCAGCTAGGTTATGTGGGATTCAAGGTCTCAGTGTTTTCAAGCCTTGCCAGGTGCAGGGCACAGGAGGAGCAAGGCCTGGGCATTTGACCAAGGCTGGCCAACAGGATTATTTCATACCATGAACATCACATTCAATACAAATCGGAAAAGTTTTCTGCATAGCTCTCTCTCCCTTGAGAGAAGGATCATTGAATGATAGAATAATTGTCTTAATGACCATCAATTGTTATGGGTTTTCTCAAACCATAACGCATTGGATTCAAGATGTGAAGCATCATTTCAGTATTCAACATTATACCCAAATTTTTGGTACAAGTCCAATCAAATCCATGCCACTGTACTGTTGAAATGAAACAGGAGACAGACACCATAAAAGCTTATGGTAAGAATGCAGTGATTTATTTCTCTTTTCTGTGACCTGCCCAATCAAAATTAGCCCTATATCTGAAGCTGTCTGAAGATTTGCATATGTTAAGTCCTAATTAAAGCTCTGAGGCTGTTTGTCCTCCATTTAGAGACAAATACACAATGCTAGTATCTCATTATTCCAGATCTATACTAGTGGTTGCAAAGGTAGTTTTCTTAGCATTACTCTTCTTGGTGATTAAAATTGTGTGCAGGTACACTGGATACTTTTTAAGTAGCAATCAGAAATTAATGGCATGTTGCTGTCTCAGGTTAAAATTACATACTCATTCTGAGATTCTTTCCTGGGCTGTCAGACTGTGGATAGAGTTGTCTAGTTAAGTTATGTTACTTTACTCTTCTCACTTTTCAGTACAACAGCAGATAACGAATGGATACCTGTAGGCTTGTTGAGCAGTTCTCAACTAACAGATTTTATAGAAGTAGATTCCCTTCATATTTTTGGCAAAAAAAAGAAAAAGAAAAAGAGGATACCACTGCTTAGAGAACAGGCTGGAAGTTGAAGTGACAAGAATTCTTTTGTTGAGCTGTAAACAATGAAACCTAATAAAACAGCAAGCAGCCTAATGGATACCTATGACTCCTGAGCTGTACTGTGAAATCCCACCAAAAAGTCTCATAAGTGTCAGCACACTTTAGGAACAGTGTCACAGAAAATTATTTGTATTAGATAAGACCTGTTCGCTTATTGCACATCAATACTGAGGCACAAATAACTACAGGAGGAATTCAGGACATTTAAAGATCTATGTAACTAACTCCAGCTTGCAGATCTATATCTACAAATTCCCTGCCTAAACATATGGCTAGACTGAATTTGAAGTGGAAGTGTTTCAGGACTAAATAAAACCCCAGCTATGTCTAGGCTAAAAACCCCCAGGGTACTGAATTAATACATTGAAAATACGTCAATTAAATATAAAAAGGGGTACACACAGTTGAGCAGACCAAGGAGAAGATGTAGAAAGAAAACGCGAAAGGAAAAAGCAGATGTAAACAAAATGTGTCTCCTGATTCTACTTCTACAATATTAGGGAAAGCTGCTAAAGAAAATTCAGGATTCTAGAGTCACATTGGGCCATCTTAGATGATAACACAGAATAATACAATTTCTGAGTGTTCTACTCTTTCCCAGAGATGTATCTTTTTTTATGAAAACAGGCTCTTACACAAAATTCAAAACCAACTCTAAATCTGACGATAGCTGTTTCAAACAATGAAGTATTTTGTAAACAAGTCCTGCTAAAGGAATCTTTTGTCAACAATAAAAATATTTGTGTTCTGCTTCATGCATAAGTGAATACAGTAAAATCTTTCACTATCCAGGAAGCACGTATCAGAAAGGCGATTTCCATATCTCAGTTCTCCCTGTGCTCCTCCAAAATTATGTTCGAAGAGGAAGGACAAACTACAAATTTCGTCTTTGAATCACATTACAGGGCAAAAAAGCTCTCTGCTGGGTACAAACCCCACTGCATTTTCCATTTTGTTTTTTACCTAGAATTTTTGGCATATATACTGCTCCAGAAGTAGATGGAAATTTTAGCAGGTAAAAGCCCTGCCTGCTCCAACAAGATGAAACTAGCACCATCTGGTAGGTGAAAGGTTTTTGCAAAATAATTGGAGGAACATCTAAAATTAGATTTATTATGCACTCCATCTTGGACTGTAGACACAGCGCAAAGAGAATAACATCCAGGGGAGGAGACACAGCTGAGAACTGGAACTAGGAACTTTGCAGAGTATGGAGAAAGCCGTAGTGGAAGGGTGGCGAGTACTAGCACCTAAGCTACGCCATTATTAACACTCTTCAGGACTCCAAGGTAACAACCTAATTTAGCATTTGTCTTCAGTTGTTCTAACTACCCACAAGCCACTCTTGAGACCTGGCATCAATCAAACCTAGGATCTTGATGGCCCACTGTGCTAAGGGATTAACAGAATTTAGTTGCAGTGGTGCACAACAGTGTGTTGCCATGTAATCATTGTAATTAGAGCAAATCACTAAGTTTTTAAAGTTTGGTAGAGTGTCTTGTTAATACTGAGGAGACAAGAAGGTATAAACGCATGGACGAACAACTTAACAGCAATGAACAGCTTAGGTACAAAAAAGAACAGAAAAGCACAAAGAACATACATAAAAGTGTTTTCATCACTATCTCCAAAAGCAGAAATAGATAGGACAAGAGAGAAGGACTGAAAACAATTAAAAGATACAGAAGATGATAATACATATGAAGAGAGGTAGGAGATTTTGTCAGTGCATAGTCCTGAAGAAAGGCATAAAAAGTGCTCCAAAGGAAAAATAATCCAAGTACGCTTAACCCCTTAGCAAGTAATTTTAAATACAAGGGAAAAATCTTTTTCCCGGATGTGTAAACTGTCAAAATCCCTGCCACCGATACCAAAAAGGCTGAGAGCTTAACAGGATTCTACAAGAGTATCATAAATACAGAAACTGCAAGCAGTTATCATTATGTTTAAGCAAAGGTAAATAGCGATAAGACATGCACATCTTCATTCCTCAGACCTTAAATTGACATGCAGGTAACAGCAAATCTCGCACTTGGAATACTTTCACTGTTCACCAGAGAGCAGTGTAGAGGTCTCATAGCAAGCACTGACCTGAGCTGGCCTGCCCAATGGCCAGGGCACACCAGTATAGAAAAAACAGAGCCAAAGCAGTTACCAGCTGCGTGTATGGAGGAGGCCTTACAGTCCAAAACACCAGGCAGCAACACTACTCCCAGTCCTGGATCTAGTTCAGGCAATTGGACTTGTCTGATCCCAGCCACAGTGTATGCATCCCTGGTAAAGACGTACATACTGAGACTAAGCCCTTCAACAGTTATTCATTAATAACTGTTGTACTTCTCTCTGAAGTTGCTGATATCAACTGTTGCCAAAGAAAAGATCATTTGAGCACCTGTTAGTTGCTTGACATTACAATGTAAATAAAATCCCAAGGGCAGATCCAATAAATACTTTTTTTGTGAATGCACAGACCAAAGCATCACCTGCCTTCTAGGAAACCGTTTATCTTCGTAGAAGAGTTTGCAATTTCCTGTGCATGAGTCAACCGACTGTCTCTGGGCCCATTTCCTTCCCATATATACAGAAACATACATAGTATAGACCCACTATTTTCATTCCACTAAAAGCTGACAAGGAACTTCAATCTGAAGCTAAATATCAGGCACAGTCAGAAATTGCAAACATTACCCCCTGAAACCAAACCAGGCAACTATAACTAGCCCCAAAACTTAAAGTCTGAGAGATGCTCAGAAAAAGACACACCGAGGAAAAGGTTAGTAAATACCGAATAACAAGACATGCTGGAAGGAGGAGTCTAAAACTTAGCTTTGAAAGCACTGATCTGATATAGTCAAATTGTGTGTAGACACATTCTAGGCAGGTTTGAAAGCCGTATAAAATGCTTAGACTTATCTGCTCAAGCACAAGGCAGCAGGAATATCTAGCTAGGTCACTCTGACTCAGCTGGGGTCTTTCTACCCCTGCATTCAAAAGAATATTCTTGGTTGTTCACCTGCATCTAAAACCAGCTAATTTCTGAGTAAAACTCCTGAGCGGCAGGATGTCTCTCTCAAGCACAAGCTTCCATGCCAGCAAAATGGCACCTCACATGTAACAAAGACAGCACAATGTTCTGCTGAGCGGACGAATTAATGACAAAATAGCAAGAGCTGAGAGGAGGTAAGATGCCTAGAAACTTCAAAGAAGCAGTAGTAAATATGCTTTCTAAGGAAAACACATTACCCATCTACCCCGACCTTGTGCACAACCTACATTCACCTTTCCAAAGTAGTCCATGCATTTGTCTTTCTAAAGCTATTTCTCAGTTTCATTTGTGAAGCCTGGCAAGGTTAAATTTTGGGTTATGTTCCAGAAGTGCTAGTTTTTACATTAATGCTCCTTTGTAGCTTCCACGGATGTGCAAACACATACAAACTAGATAGTTTTAGTCCTTCCAGTACAGACTTAATACTTGGGTTAGTAAAAGGGTAAAGGAACTTCTGCTCTTGCACAGAAAATTATGCCATCCATGAAACTGAGTCTTAGTAACTATGTTTCACTCTGTCAGATTTATCTAAAGAGATACATACACTACCACATTAAGACATTTTGAAGAGATGACACAAACACATAGTTTTGTACAGTTTCTGAGATTTGTAAACTCAGGAAAAAGAGAAACAAGCGTATGTCAGTTCTTCAATCTTACCATGAAATAGTGACGGTAGGTTCATAGGTGCCAGTGGCAGCTTTTAGACTTTCCAAAGCTGCTTCTCTGTGAAAATGAAGCCGAACTAAGAGTATAACAGTGTTATCAAACTAAAAATGTTGGACCAAGCTGAAGAGAGATAATTTCTCCAGTAAATCTGAATTATCACTTTTTTCCCACTTCCAAACGATATTAATACACCTAAGAAAATCATACAAAGTTTCATTTTTAGATTACCTGCTTGAAGAATTCCAGTAACAACAGAGAGATACTCCTCAGGTTCCTGATCAGTGGAAATCTCTTTGCTGCCTCCATCCAAGGTCAGTATCTCATAAAGAATCTCTGAATTCTCCACTCCACAAAGAAGAATCACCACATTATCCGGAGGTTTCAGAACTCGCTCCAGAAAATAACTTCTCTTTCGATTCAGGCAGTTAAGAAGTCCACACGACAGTATCAGGAGTTTACATTTATAACAGGGTAAAGAGAGTAGCTCCTGGTGCTTGAAAGACAAAGTCTCTAGATTGTAGAGCAAGATTCCTCCTTCGTTCACTATGTGTCCAAAAAGAGATTTTAAATACAGAGCCCACTCTTCTGCTTCTTGTTCATATATGACGAGAATATCCTTTGTATTTTCTAGAGAGAAGAAAACACACACACAAAAAAGAAGAATCATTTCAAATGCATTTTGAATTCATTATAAATATCAGAAGTGAGACTGTTGCTTCCTCCCCTCCCTCCCAAAAAAAAACCACCTTGAGGTTCTGAACAAACAGGACAGGTCATCACCTTGAAATGACAGCTATCTGCGTCTAGACCAAGGCACAAAGATCATCCACAGAAATGCTGGTAAAATAGCTCAGAATATTTTACATTTTGAAAAGCTTCAACTAGTATTTCAGAATAAATACTGAAACTGCAGTATAGAATGTAAATTCATTCACACATTCTGCTAACTCATAGATTCTTGACAAATAGGTGATACTATTAAAAATGCAACAGCTTTTAATGGCAGAAATAAAGAATATGTATTTGAACACCAGACATGATCTGACTTCATTAGAAACAGGATTGGTATGTTTAGGACATTTTGGCAGCTGGGTTTTAGGACAGTTGTTAGTGATCTTTCTTTACTGAAAAACAAATCTAGAACTACGTTTTTTTAGTTCTGCTTTCCCTTCAAGATGTAAAACATTATGCTAATAAGAAGACTAATACTCTCCCATGGTGTTACTACAGTGACAATATGAAACAGAGATAGGAGGCAGAAGCTGAAACACAGGAGGCTCCCCTCTGAGCACCAAGAAATGCCTTTTTTTTTTTTTTTTTACTGTAAGCACTGGCACAGACTGCCCAAGGAGGTTGTGGCATCTTCCTCCTTGGAGCTACTCAAAAGGTGGCAAGACAGGTCCTGCCTCTAGGTGGCCCTGCTTGAGCCAGGCAGTTGTAAAAAATGGCCTCCAGATATCCCTTCCAGACTCAACCATTCTGTGAAAGCATAAAAAACTGTGATTTGCTGACATTAAACTGCCAGGGTAGTTCAATACCCCTGGAGTAGTTCACAGCCACACAATAAGAGACTCAGGAATAGATACAGTTGCTGCAGCATTTTACCTCTGCTGAACTTTGGCTCCTAGGCTCCTGATGGGTCAGGCAACCTGACTGGCACTTGTCTGCAGTGCACCACAGTGTCTCTGCAGGTGAGTATCTAAGCTTCTGCTTTGTGAATTTCAAGAGACATGGAAATGATGGGCATACACAGAGTTGTAATGTTTCTTAGGCACACAATGGATCAGTATTCCAACAGTGGGATGCACTGTTGGAAGCATAGTACAGAAAGAGAATAAAAAACTTGTCAAGGATAAGTTGTTGTACAAAGACATCCAAGTCCTTGTACAAAAGAAGAAACTGAACCTAGATCTCCAGTCCGGGACTACTGCTTTAATTATTGGACTAATCTTCATTTTAGAAGAAATTATTTCTAAATTTTGTTCATTCATTCTTTACTCCGGAGATATTTCAAACAAAGTTTACCCAGCAGAAGGCTGACTGAAGTTTGAAGAGTAGGGATGCTATAGCTCAGTCTCTTCAGTTCACTATATGTCTATAAACTGCTTGGAGGATAGCTGCCATCTTCAAAACATTTATGAATATTCATCCTTTTCAAAAAGTTTTCTGTAATCAGATATCATATAGGACCATGCTCAATATGGTAGCAGGTGATGTTATTTCAAGACGACTGGCCCTGACTAATACATTAGATAATATTTGTCAAAGTGTTTTTCGAAGGGTGACTGCTATATTTTCCATGGTAAAAGCATTCTGAAAAATGACTGTTTCTGCTGAAATGCTGGTTTAATTGTAAAAATAAATAGTAGCATATTTCTCATTTAACTCAGAGGAAAGTTATGTGGTTTACGACACTAGGATAAGAAACCCACTTGTTGCAATGTTATTTGTTTTCAGAATCTCATTTGATTTTCCCCAACTCGGGGGGGGGGGGGGGGGGGGGGGGGGGGGG
>JAOQGH010000032.1:26377735-26399351 GCA_025769975.1 Gallinago jamesoni
CCCCCCCCCCCCCCCCCCCCCCCCCCAAAAAAAAAAAAAAGAAAAGAAGAAACAAAATGCTTTGAAGCTTGCTGCACAGTTTCAAAAGAAGAAATTATACTGAGAGAGCTGTCGGGCCAGAAGCTGTTTCAGTCTGACCACACACTACTGGTCAGCTGTTTCGTATCATAGGAAATGGAATCACCCTCTATTTTCAGTCCCTATTTAATAAAAGTGTTGCAGTCGTCCTTTAAAAATACAGAGTTAAAGGGGATGCTTAATCCACAAAGAAGATTTAAGAATTCATTCTTTACACTTTGTTTGAATTTGCTTAGTTTCAATTTCCAGCCACAGAAAATAATTTTGTCTATTTCTGCAAGCTTAAAGTAGTACCAGGTCTTAGAAAACTGTCCCCTAAGGTCTTCAGAATCTCATGAAGTGACTCAGCCTAGCCTTCATTACAGTTTTTAAACTGGGATTATTACTCTTCCAACTACAAGAGAGGGTTTGTAGAACTCCTACTGTTCTTTCTGCACTTTTGGGAACTCTCCTGCCTTTTCAAAATACTTTTTGAAGAGCCAAAAACTGTATAAAGGGTAGAAGTTCCTCAGTACAGTGTATGGGAAGAATAAAATAATCTCACTTGGGATTGCTTTGGATATGCATGGAAAGTCTACATGAAATCTTTTAAGTTAAAAGTCTCATTTTAAGTTCACTCTTGGCTGTGTTTCCTTCTATTGGGATGGACTTGGGTAAGGACACAACTACAAGGAATTGTAAGGAGGGATAAAAAAGCATATTCAAATTGAATGATAAAAACATTTTTTAATAACTTCACAGAATCTTGGTGTCCTGATTGTGCAGAAGATGGATCTATTCGTGTCTTCCACAGTACTCACTTGGCCAAGGACCTAAGTTTCCTCTCCATATAAGAGAGCACTAGTGAGGAACAGTGCACAACTGTGCCTCATCCCTGTGTGGACTGGAAGCACCAAAGTGCATTCATGTATCCCAGAGCAGGAAAGAACTGCTGGAACCAACCATTCGGGCACTGTTGAAGAGCCCCCTGTGTGCTAGGCATGGAGGAGTAAGTCCTTCAGTAGAAATATTCTTAAAAAGCTGACATATAATAATCATTTTAAAAAAATATACATAAGGTATAAATTTCAACCCTGTGCAAATGGACAGTACAAGGCCTGAGTACTCAAGAAATTCTAGAGATAAAAGCGAGGAAGTTGTATTGAAATGATAAAAGATGAAGTAATTCTATTTCCATATCTGCATCTAAGTCCACAGCTTTGATCTTAGCTAAGTGTGAAAAAGAAGGGGTTTTTAAGATGTTTATTGAAAGCTCAACTGCATTTCTTTTTAACTATATTGATTTTTACATATGAGAAAGAAAGCTCTATTTTGTAAGAAAAGGGAGTGAAATATATCTAGCACCACACTTGATGGAAGAAAGTCTCTGCAGCATACATCTCATAAAGCGTTAACTTAATATGTCTGCCATATTTAATTTGTCTTTTCTATCTATATAGAGGGAAGAGTCATACTGTTGAGAAAAGACTCATAGAAGTGAGGTATTTTGTGCTGCATTTAGGTGCAATGCTTTACTTGCTTGAAGAAAGCAGCTAGTGCTATCAAGTTACCTGTGGGAGACCAAATGTGGGTTTGTTTTGAATTATATGCTTGTACTTTTCTTCTTCAATTGATCTGCCTTCTAGATTGAGAGTTAACTTTGATATGAAGCAGGAATGCAAGACGTACATCTAAATTCCCCAAAATTGCATTAGAAGTTGAAATATTACTATATTGAAATGCTTGTGAGTTTAAATGTAGAGTCAAAGTTTATCCTCAAGAATAATTATGAAGTCTCCTATCTAAAATCTACTTCATGTGCCTTTGCTTTTTCCTGTTAGACAATTTTTTTGCCTTCAGAAATTTCATTAAGATGTAGATGTTTGCATGCAGCTTAATTTAAAATTCAAGCCCACCCAAAACTCTGCCTTCAAAACAGTATAATTTTAACCTGAAATAACAAAAGATGAAGTCTAGCCTTAATGCAACACTACCCAATATTGAATAAACAGTAACAATGCTTAACTTTTCAACTAGAGTTTTTTCCCCTTCATTATTTTCATCTCTCACTGAATATTTCTTTGAAGTTACTGTACTTGGAATATAATGTAAGTTGAGATGAATTTTGTTCCCTTGGAAGTTAATGTAATAGAAACTATCATATCCTGACAAAATTAAGCCATGCTTCAACTACTCCTACTTGGAAACTGACTCAAAGGTAGAATTAAAATGTATTATTAGTTCAGCAATGAGAAACAGTAAGAGAAATTATGCAGTCATCCATAACCTGAAATGGTTCTTCTGACAAGCAAAACTATTCTCTAGTTAGTGATGTGTGGTTGCCCCAAAAAAGCATTATATTGTGAAACACATCACCTGAAGCCTTCTTTGAAAAGATCTGCTGAATCTTATGAGGACCAAATGAGACAAGAACATCTTTGCAAACTAGTGTCACCAAGCAGGAACCAAGACCTTGCACACATAAGGCAAAAGAACATCTCTTTTACGGTAACTATTAAAAGATATAGTATGGAAGGGGGGGGGGGGGGGGAAGCAAGTATATTAGAAAGCGAAATAAAATTTCAAGAACTCTGTAATGCACTAAACACATCAAGAAGGTAAAGGAAACAAATCAAAGATTGAGGGCTTGTGATAATCTTAAACAGATACCACACTTTATGAATCTTGCATTCTTGAAAAAGAATTTCTGTGTGTTTAGAAGTTAGCAAGTACTTGGTAACAGTCATCAACTTGGTAACATCAGTACTGTGAGATTCAGAAAAACAAGTCCTCTCCACAGATATCAACTTATTCCCCACCTTCTAAAGGCTTAATGTGTGTAGATGACATGCTTTATTTCTAGATATCTGCATTTTACCATAGCAGTTTCCAGCAAATCAGCATTAACATACTCTGCTTGACTTATTTAAATATCTGATATCAATTAGGCTAGGGTTTAAAAATTGGCTTTATAGACACACTGCCTTGTGATGCTTTGGTAAAAAAAAAAAACCCTGACACTTGAACACCAACATTTACCCAAGTTTTAACCGAAAGATGGCTCACCATATTTCTCGGGGTCATCCACTGCCTTCCCCAGTTCGGGTACTAGAGCACAACAAATGTAATTGAATTCTTATAATTACACAAAAAGCTTGCCAGAGTCTACCCTAATGAAACAGTAATCCAAGTCTGTTTACAATCCTTGGCTGAGCTGCATTAGCTTTTCATATCTGTGTGAAAAAAACTCCTGTTCAAATTGTTCTCAAACACTACATTGAGAAAGGAGAAGATCAACTGCCAAAGAAAGAAAATTCATCCCTTTTATTTCTTCCTGTCACAGGAAGAATGTCCTCAAATGCCCTTATTTGGGGAAGGGGAGGTTGTTTTATTTTTTTTTTTAAATGGCAGTCTTAAAAGGAAAGACATTTGAGAAAGCAATGTATAAACTCCATCAGCACGTAATGAGCAAAACTATGTTAAAGTACATACAGCTGCTGAATATCTCAAAGGAGAAGTGGAAAAGCACAGAACTGAAGTTCTTGCTCACTTTCTCGTAATATATTGATGAAAAATTGAGGGCATATAAGCAATACAGAATGACATCCACTGCATCTTTAATTCTTTTGTGAATAGCAGACTACACTCCCCAGGATTACCATGAGTATCATCCCATGCTAAAAACTTACACAAAAAAAAAGCAGGACTCAAGCCTTTAGAAGTCAACCAGTCTCATCTGATCAGATTTTATCTATCTTAAGATTTTAGTTTCACTGTTCAAATCAAATGTCACCCAAGGTGAATGCGTAACATATTCTCCCATGACCATGAGTTCCCATTCCACAGAAACATGCATTCTTCACCTAGAGAGCCCGTGGTTTTTAAAACGGCTAGGGTTTGATAAGTGTCTGGTTTCCCTGAGGCATCTTCTCTGCTTTCCCTTTCCCCCCACACTCCTTTCACCCTGTAGAATAAAACTATAGGTATAGTCAAGGGTCATAACACAATGACAAAAAAGGAGCATAAGAAAGCGTAAGAGACCCAGACTCCTAGCTTTGCTTGGAGATTTGTAAAACATTTAGTCTAATCTAAAGATTAATTTCCATTTAAGCTGTATGTAGGATGAAAAAGGCAGGCATGCATATTAGTTCAAATGAAACCCCAGAACGAGAAGACCTTTAGTCTCTAGGGCCCTTTGCAATTTTTTTTTCACAAAAATTCAGCCATTCATCTCTTCATATTGCTTGCCTTGATCACTTAAAATGATAAATAAGGAACTATGGAAAAACTTTCACTAGCACTTCTAACAACCTCCACAACTTAACATTTGGAAACAGAATGAGAACATTTAATTCAGCACTAATCAGTGGCCTTAGTATAATGAGCTGCCCCTCACCCATCCAGTAGGCATTGATTTTCCCATTTAGCACACCTGACATACATCTAGTAAATGTATCTCAAAAAGCATCTTTAGTTCTTGGTTGCTGGAATTCTGCAAGGCAAATCCCCAGAAGCGAGCCAAATGGATTCATCATGGGAAGGACAACAGAAAGCACTTTAGAACTACTTACAGATAATAGAAAATGTTTTGAAGTAAGTCATGTTGCTTCTCAGAGACGTTCCGCTAATGGAAATGAAAATTATAAAAGCCTACTTGTAAACTTTAGAGTGAGATCATGAAGAAGCTAAATTGCTGCAGCGTTGTGGCACACCTGTTTCAATTAAAGCAATTACCCTAAAGCATGGGACATTCCTGCCATCACTGTATCAGCCAGCAGAGTGGCTGCACTTCTATTCTCAAATGCCTATTTAACTAGCATGTAATAAGATTTTCAGCATTTATGTACCTTCTGTCACTAATTGCTAAATTGTGTTTGAAAACAAATACTTGCTCTATCTGTATAGAATTAAGCCTTATGTCTTCATCATTTTTCTCACTAAGCTCAGTGAGGTTCTGGAGTGGACAAAATGAGGTTTTTTAGAGAGGAACAACTTTCCTACAAATGGAATGAGTTTAGGCTTGATCTTATGGGCTTTCTCTGTAAGGAATTTCATTGACCCTTCCTACATTGACAATGAGAACACAGAGCCAAGTAAGTTCCTCAGGTACTTTTCCACAGCATGGACCCACGTAGATTAGAAAGATACCTGACTGTCAAACCTGACAAAGGTAACACTACGTCCAAAAAGCTACCTCTCCTGAAAAGTGATATGGCCTTATTCCCTGGTCAAGGCCTCTCTTTCTGATTTGTCCTATGAATACATATGCAAGTGTAACAATTATGACAGTATCTTCACCTGTGGATGCCTTGTTCATCCACAGCCGAATACCTACTGATGGACGCATGCCCTCATTTCTAATGAACAAGGCTAAACACAAACATGGAATATTGAGGTCAGAACTCAGTTCTCTATCTCAAGGTACACCTCCTCCTTTATCATCATTGCAATGAAGCAAAATTTTGTGTCATTAAAGTCCCTTCCTTGAAAGCTAATCACACCTTAGGTAGATTTTAGCAAAATATAATCAGGTAGTTCAGAAATGCTTTAGATACTAACACATAATGAAGAAAAGAAAATACCATAATGACAGTACGAAGAGCTGTAGTAATACATTACTTTTTTATCATTGCTATGAAAAAGTCTCCAAGCTCACACAAAAAACTGAACAAGCTGTATCAAGTTTGAATTAACCAATGCTATCGCTACCAGAAACAACCACCACAAGAAACTTTCCCTTACACTATCACTATAGTTCTATAAAAATGGAACATTTTAAAAATTTTCAATTTCAAAATGTTGCTGCTAGGGCAGACCAATTTGTCCTATTATTTATTTATTTTTACTGCCAGTGTTTCTCTTATCAGGATCTCTCTCGATGTGCCCATCCTGACTTACCGCAGGCATTTCTGGATTTATGATCACATTTAAACTCTGCTCGTTTAAATTCAACTTTGCTTTTTATTCTGCCTTCTGTTTGGTTTTTTTTCCTCTGCCACCTTTGATTCCATTGTTACTTCAGTTTCTCGTAAATTCTTATCTCTAATTTCTTCAAAATAAGAAACAGAGAATAGAAAACACGTTCTGCAAATACTAGTGCTAGGGGAAACAGTCTCATGAAATCCAGTACATTTACCTCTATCACAAGAGAACATACCTCAGAAAATGGTGCATGTACAACAGACCAGAAAGCACTGATCTTGCAAGCAGTAACATTTTGGGCAAGTTGTTGTGGCCCCAACTGCTGTGATCTGGGGAGGTCCCACAGTAGCACGGCTGTATCACGCACACGGACCATGTCTTACACATTAAGTAGTGTTATTTGTACATCAGAGACTTGGCGGACATTGATCATCAGACAATCAGAATTATATGACAATGTTTTTTCAATAAATATTACCACTTACTGCAATTTCTGCTCACAGAGATTTTTGTGTTCCCTGCATTTGCAACATGGTCAAATACTCTGAATTAACTGGAGATGACATCCCAACAGTTCGTAAATTACAGATTATCATCAACACAGTAAGTCTGTCTGGTAGAATTCTCTTAGAGGAGTCACAGAATCACAGAATGGTTTGGGTTGGAAGGGACCTTTAAACATCATCTAGTCTAACCCCCCGTGACAGGCAGGGACATTTTTCAATAGATCAGGTTGCTAAAAGCCTCCATCCAACCTGACCTGGAACACTTCCAGGGATGGGGCATCCAGAGCTTCTCTGGGCAACCTATGCCAGTGTCTCACCCATACTTCTTTAGGTTTCTAAAATTATTATGTGTCCTTTGCCACAAGTCAGCAAAGTTATGCAGGGAGGGTTCCTGATAGCCGGTAAATCAAATGGCTTGATCCTCTCCTGCTTTTGTAGACTGATTTTAAATCCTTTATTTTTGTTTGTTTGGTTTTTTTTCGCATCTCATTTACTTGAGCATTCATCCAGAAATTAAAGGAAGTGTGAGAAGCAGCTTCTATTTGATGTATAACATGTCTTAGCTATGAGGCTGTAGAAGAAAGTACCCTCTGGTTTCATTTCTTTTTTCCCTTTCAGACAAATACATGACAGTCACCAAAAAAATCCCAAACAGTAACAAGAACAACAAAAAACCGAAGACAAATCTCTAATCAGTGTTGGACATAGACTTTATATTTTTGTGTTGACCCTTTTTAACAGCATTCATGCTACTGATGCAGGCAGAAGGAAGTAAATGAAGTAGAAAATCATTACATAAATATATGTATTTTCATAAAATGAGCAGTGACAGAGCTAACAGTGAATTAGAAACCAAGGTAAATAAAACATTCAGCAACAACCTCTGTAAAAAACTGACTTGTCCATACTAAACCTCTCTCAGGTCCCTCCACTGCCTTACGACAAAGATTCTAGACACTAGCTATATAACAAACTACTTCTATTTCCGCCCATCAGACAGAAAGAAATCGAGTTAGTCACGTGAGCGCAAGCCTACCATCACACAATTCACCCATAGGATTGCAAAATCAACTGCAATGCCCAAATACCGTTACAGCTTATATAACATTCAAAAGACACTTTTCCAGTAAGCACATCTCCTCAGTATAAATTTAACAGATTCAATTATCTTCTCCCCCCTGCAAAATAAATATTCTCAAATTATTACCAGTCCTAAAATAGGACCAAACTGGAGAGTTGCTTGGGTATTAGTTTTGTATCCTCCTCTAGTGGATAGCCCTCACAGAAAGGTTTAATATAACCACTGCCACCTTTGACCAAATGGGTTGCTTCATGGAAATGAACCAATTGGGAGTTCTGTATGTTCAGGTTCTTGCAAACAGATTTACCATACTATACCTACCTACCATACTTTACTGTCGTTGCCATGTATTCGCATTGTTGGATAGAAAGAGCAAAACTGTGTCTACGTAATTATGTAACTGCAAGAAAAGTATCTCACCTCATCTTTTAGCTTTTCAAGAACACTGTCTTCCATTTCTAGTTAGAAAGGTACAGAATAGAAAGCGCAATCTGGACCATTTCGGAGACCAAATTAAACCTTAGCTCACTACAGTCAGAGAACCTGTGTAGTTCAAGTACAGTAAAACTCAGAAGCTTGAGGATGGAGAAATTATGAAGCATCCTGCTTTTTAAGACCTTCATTGTTAGACCAAATCAATACAACCAAATTTTACTTTCCTCTTGAATAACCAGAAAAAGAAAAATCTTAACAGGCTGATGCTGTGATATGTCTATCAACCTCTTCTTTGTACACATATTTTATTAATGTCTAATCTAAGACTTTTCTAGATACCACAGCTTAACATACTACCGCATGGCAGCTGTTCAGCAATAATGGATTGCATGTTTGGTATAGATATGAAATACAATGTCCAGTCTTACATTTCTTCCTCTGAAGTTTATACCACATGTACTCCATTTTCCCTTTACTGCAGATTACTGCTATAATGGCACAAACATCTTAAAAACCCAAAGAACACTGCCAGAAAGGGCAGTTGTACATATATCTACTATCCGGTTGCCTATACCCATCCAGGCAACTTATTTTTTTATTTGCCGCTTTGATCAACACCCTGGCCTGCTTTACCTTGCAGTTGCCTAAACAATTCTGTTGACAAAAGGGAAAACGAGGCATGGGATAAATCCAGGCCTCTGAAGTTAACGGGAGGGGAAGATTGCTACTTGCAGCAACAGCTATGGCTTACGTAGCTGACACAGTTGACACAGTAAGTCAACATTAATATTCAGTTAGGATCACAAGTATAATTTTAAAACAACTCATCACATTGTCCTCACTTACCAGGCATTGTTTCAAAAGACTCCTATTGATTCAATAAAGACTTAGATTTTTAACTATCATTTATCCAGTTCTTTTATTTTACTTTTTTTTTTTTCTCCTAGATCAGTGTGAAAACTTTGCTCTTCTCAGTGTATTAAGCAAAACAGACTGTTTTGGGGAGAATATGAACATTCTGGCAATTCAAATTTTAGACTGCTTATCTGTGACATAACTGTGGTGAGAGAAATAAAATAGTATAATTGACTTCTATAATATCTTAAATATAGTTAATGTTCAACACTTGATTTCTGATAAAAAGGACTAGCTTTTCATGGGAGTCTCCAAAACATTAAACTCAATGAATGAGCTGTAACAGTTTCAAAGAATAGTTCTGCCTTTTTATGATTTAAGGCATGTTTTAAAGAAGTGGTGTACAAAAAGAATAATAATGATTATTACACGTCATCCACAACGAAGAGTATGGACTTAACAGCAGGCAGGAACAGAAAATTTATGGCATACCCTGTCTACTTGCAAGCTAAAATACAGGAGTATGGATTGCCATTTTAATGAATTCTATAAACTTCAGTGTTGAAATACGGGCTGAAAGTTTGCCAATGAAACAGAGCTGTTTTTAAACTCTCACAGAAAACCAACTGACAATAGCTTGGCAAGAGAGCTACAAGAAAATTAAAATGAAACTGTCCTGAATGTACCCTGTAAGCAAAAAATACTTCTGTTTCCAAACTGATAAATGTAGGATCTGCCTTAAACTTCCACAGAAAATATCTTTTCTCCAATTCAGTCATTACAGACTCCGTTTCATGCATTTAACCTCCTCTGAAATGGTTAATCTTGGACTAGGAACAGAACTGATAAGGGAGAGAAACAAATTTGGAAAGTCTGATGATAAGATTATGGTGTTACAAAAAGAGAATGCAAGCATGAACACCTTAAAAAGTTTTTATTAAAAACACTGGCAAAATTTCCTGATAATGCACAGCTACAAGACTTCCTTTATAAATAGAGGTATTCTGACACACACTAGCTGGGGAATTGGCCTTAAAAAAGTCAGCTCCAAAGTTGTAAACATGTTAGGTCGGCTTAAGCCAGCTTCTCTTTAAATGATTGGCTAAATTGAGCTTATAATAGTAAGGAATTGTTCTAGGTAGACACAGTCTGGTTGTACACTGTTAACTACACCGGCTACCTTCTTGGTATTTTTCATACATATGCTCAAACACACATTCCTGGCTTACCAGTCCTAAGGGAATTATGTGAATGCTATCACAAACACTTAAAAAAAAAATTAGTAACAAACAAAATCACTACATGATGAAGGATTTTGTATTGAATACTGCGTATCTAGCAGTTTCCCACTGTATTTCATATTTTTAAAAGGAAGATAAGCAAAGTCCAAAGATACCTGTGTTTTGCTGTTTGTATGGTATTTTTAATTAAAAAAATCTACTTCAGTCAGTCATGCACACATAGTTTAACAAAGAGCAAGCGGCCAAGTCTTTTCAAACACATACATCTTAATAAATCAGAGGAACATCACACTTGTGGCTTCTGATAAAAGCACTGCTTGTTTTCATTTGGTGCCCACTATCACATTAGCACTAAACTGCTTTGAAGCTTCTACTGTACTTAGACTTTCATTTTTACAGAAGATACTAGCATTACTTAAGATGGGGGCTTTTATTTTTAGTCCTCAAATACCTCTAAATTGACCTTGTTCAATTGATTCCAGGCATACTATATTTTTTCCTTTCAGTTATTTAAACTGTAAATGTTTCATGAATAAAATAAAATGATAACAGAAGGGTGCACTATATGAAAATATGTTTAACATATATTATTCAATTTCTTAAAAGCTCAATTTGTAAATGCCACTCCATACATTTTTCTGTTTCTTCAAATCTTCTAGAATTTTTCATATTTTTCCATTAGAAAATAACTAATGCTTACTATTTCAATCATACCTCTAATCTAATACTTAAAAAAAAACCCACAACAAAACCTTTTTCTTCACTACAGTAAACAATCCTGAATTATTTATTCTTCATAAGTTAACATTCCCCCCTGTGCCACAGAGAACAACTAAGAAATGTAATATTCAGGTTGGGTTTTTTTATTTTGAAGAAAGTATAATGATAAACAGCGAGTGAAAATATCATTACTTCATTACCTTTTGACAGGCAAATAGCTTGCTTTGTTTGAGAGACAGAACACATGCACATCCCCAACACTGAGAAACTTGGAGGGTAAAGTACATTAAGTCATGAACTGAACTGTATGTGTATTCTCACAAAAAGACTTGAATGCATTAGAGAGCTTTTGACAAGATCTCAGTCAGGTTTGGGGGGACGGTGCTGTTTATCTTTTAGTCTGACATTATCTTTATTTCCTGTAAGAAGATTATTTTATCTGGTTAATAGGATAAGTCTACAGTAGCAAATCTAGGAATTAGTTCCTAGATCAAGCTACACTAATCAGTTGTACCTTAACTTGGTGTCAAGGCAAAATTTGGGCATCCGTGAAAACGTCCCTTCCTTCCCACCCCTGATGCTGGTTTCCATGGAAAGGAAACCCAGGAATGTGAGCTGGACAGGAGCTGTGGTGCAATTCCATGGAAAGACCAGACACAGCCATAAAAGTCACGTGGCTGATGAGATGGAGGCTTTCGTTGTGGTTTTAAAATGTTTTGCTAAATAAAGAAAGATGGAAAATGATACAGGAATGCAGTCTCCTCACTCCTTCCTTATTCTTTACCCCAAACTCATCTGCAAAACCAGGAAACTGATAGAGTGTGTTTCACAAGGGCAAAGAGAAGAATAAAAAATGCGTGCAGGAGCTATGGACTTCAAAGGGAAAGGAAGAAAAGTTTTCTTATAAGGTAAAGCAATTAAGAAATAAAGACATTTACTAAAACATTCTAGTGGATAACAGGAAAGACATTTGTAGTTCTTTTGTTCAGCTATTAAATCCTGCGAGATTCAGCCACTCACTTGAAGTAAGTTTATCAGTAGTTACAGACGGGGAAAAAACATGGACCTTGACAAAGGTATTCCATTTCGGCTTTATCGCCTCACATGAGTTGTCCCTAGTTCTTAAACAGAAATTGCAGTCATGAAAATAACCCCTTTTCTATAGAACAGCCTTAGGTACATACATTTTACACATGCACATCACACTTACCACATGCAAAGAAAATACTTCAAATGCTAACAGCTAACCAATTTTTCTTTTGCCTGCTTTTCTTTCTTAATTTCCTGATGTTAGTGTTGTATTTGTCAATAACAATGAAATATTGCAGTATGAATCTGTGTTTGATACAAATGTAGATTTCAGCTGTGGAAATAAATCTATGGGGTAGTACATCAAGAAAGCTGGATATGCTAAAGAAAGCATTTCCAAGAAAAGCCCACTGCTCTTAAGAATTGTTTTGAGGAACACACCATTACACTGACCACTGGGAAGGTAGAACATAAGCTTGTGAAACCATCTTCTTTCTCATCTCAGCATCCTCTAAGAGCTTCTCTGGACAGGAAAGCTGAGCCCTGCACTGCACATTGCAAACCACCACCGTGACCAAATTCTGCACAGATGCTCAAAACGACTGCAAAAAGTTGCATAGGCTTTGAAATATTTTTTTTCAGTTAAAAGACAACATTACTATTTTACTATTACTACTGGTAAGATATTTTCATTGGAATTTTTTTTACTTAGATAAAGGTCCTGGGTTTGTATCATTAAGACACCCATCTTGGGGATCATTCCTAGTTTTCTATGTCATTCTTGGACCACCTGCTTTATTTGGGACATCTTACTATCTTTCTTCATTTTAAAAAATATTACAATAGTCTTAAAGTGAGTCATTAAAGACCAAGATAATGTAACAAGTTTCAGTGAACTACCATAAATACTGAGAGGAACAAAAACCTTCTTGCAGCATTCCATCCAAAGGAATTCTTATAGTTGATATTCCAAGTAGGCTATACTCAGGCAGTAACTTTATTTCCTATAGTTTTCATTTATCACAAAAGTGATTTCAAGCTACTGCTAAAATGAATTATACTTACAGTTGTAAATTTGTTTTTAATAGTATTTAATATTTGGTAATTACAAAGAGTCATTAGTTGGCAATTGGTCATATTATAAAAATGTCTGCTCATCACCCCATAGCTTACAAGATGTAGTGAACCATAGCCACAAACTGCAGCTATTTATAAATACCTGTATACAGTTTCAAGTCACTTACAGCTGTTAAGCATGTGATCTGAAAGCAAAAGGGTGCTTTCCAAACTCGGCTATACCTCTGCCTGAATTATCTCAATGTCAAACATGTAAGTCTTAACTTATGTATTTGTATTCAAAGACTCACAGAAACATTGAAAAACAAAGTAATTATGGGACTGCTTAAGACCAGTTTGCTTTAACTGTCAGGTCTGCGGTAGCCCAAATTATATTCTGTGGCTTAATACAAAGCCTTGCTTTCTTACTTTGCAGGGAGCCAATGAACACTAAAGAATCATCAATATTACCACACGAAGTAGATCTCAGTTTAAAATTTAGGTGTTAGTATTTGCGACTCCTTATCTTCACAGCAGTTTCAAAATGCCTAGATATATAAAATGCTATTCTGAAATTATTACTATTTTTGTAATAAAAAACTAGTTGTTCATTGCAGATCACATTGTCATAGTCTCATTTTAATTTATACAAAAGGTTGGGGCAACTTTATTTTTTTAACGATAGCCAGAAATGACCGGACCTCCCAGGAAGATACAATTATATCACAAGCTACTGCTGCTGTTTGCACTGTGGCACTTACACTTTTAAGATATGTAGAGGAGTTAGAACATTATTACCTACAAGAAAATAAAGAAGTACATAAGCTAACTAAATGAACAAAGACCAGTTTCAAGAGATACACAGACAAGAAGAGTGACACTGTTGTTCTTGAGTCTCTGGACACAAATGTTCTTTTCAGAAACTGAGACCCCTACTCTTTCTTTCACCTTCACTGTGGAATCAGTGATATAATTTTTCAAATGTGGGTGGTCAATTACTTGTATATAAATCTCAGTAATCATTCCATGCAACAGAAGGGAGACCAGAGAGAATTAGCGTAAGGAAAACATCTCAACACGATCAATTTTTGAATCTGAATCACCAGCCCAGCATTTTAGAAGACAAATTATAGCTTTCTGTTAACTATAAGGTACTTAACTTTCAAAGCTTAATGGATCCCATTTATCTTTTTCCTCATACAATATTTTTTAAAAAATATGAAATTCTAGTTTCTAGCCAAAAGACTGGCCTGAAAATGCTGCATCTGGAGTACAAATCAGGATAACTTCTTTATCCACTGTGAAGATTTCCATTTCTACATTTTAAGAAGACAGATTTCAGCTTTAAAATATCTGAATATTATATTTTTGTTTCTCAATGCAGAAATGTCACAATGTTTCATCAATAATGAAAAATAGGAACTTCCTTTCAGAATAAGACACCTGCAACCAAATGACAGCAGCTTTTGCATTACTGTCGTCTTTGATACTCAAATTACTAATACATTATTAGTAATATTAATTATTCATATTATGATGTTATTGCTGAATCTTCTTCAAAACTCCACCACTAGATCCCTTAGATTTTGACTCAAGTCATGATCTGAGACCCATTGTGCCCCTGAAAGTGAACGAGTTTAAAAATTTTTAAGGCTACTAAAAATTCAAGCGATCCCTAATTCTCAAGAAAAACAAAAATCAATTATATTCACTGGCTAGATTCCCCCAGAGAGCATCTGTCTTGTAAACTCTGTCCCAGAACAGCTGGAGGCACAGAAACGTACACAGTGTAAATATAAAAAGCCCAGGATGAAAGATCTTAGTAATGGTACTTATGTTCATGGGTATGAAGTGGTAACTCAAACACTGCATAGCTATTAACAAGTTATCCTGTCAGTGCCTCCTGTCTCAAATGAAGACAGGTATCATCAAGGACCATGAATTATGGATGCTTTATCTCTATTATGTACAGCCCATTTAATGGCATTTGCATAAATATGTTCACATAGGCTAGGGTTTCCTACAAAGTACTGACAGGTAACAAGTCTGTCTCTCCCACTAAGCATCCCAAACAGCTTTCAGAATTCAGCTAGACTAGGTCTTGGGCAATCCACCTAAAGCACCTTCAACAAATCACAGCTGGTGTTCCATCAGGAGAAAAGAGACCTCTCTTCACTGTGGAGAGAAAGGTTTCGTGCTGTGGTAAGACTGCAAGAGAGGAGCCTATGCACAGAGGTCCCAGGCTTGCATAGGGAAATGCACCAAAAAATGAGAGAGACAAATGATGAGAGAGTAGAAAGCCAGAATATCCACTGCTGGTCGAACCTACACTTGTTTCCCTGCCAATGGCAATGCATGGAACTGCCTGCAAGCACCTGGGAGACTGGCCATCCCTCTTTGGTGTGCTCTTATGCATTTGCTCAGCAATTACTCCAGCAATTCCACATGCATAGTCAGGATTTGATTGCCTTTATTCACCAAAAGCCAACCTTTAAACTGGATGTCCCCAGGTCGTGCACAACCATCATTTATACAAAATGATCACTAAGTAAACATCAATGATTATCAGCATACAACTGACCACTCAAATCTAGAAATATCTGCCTAGTAACTGGGACAGTATACAGATATTTAGAAATTACATTAAACATGTGGTTTTGCTTATCAAGCTGTTTTTTCTTTAAAGAAGCTTGCAGTACTGAAAGTCAAGTCTGGATAGAAAATCCTATCTTTCAAAGGCTAGATACTAGCAAAATAACTACCGCCATTTTACAACCAGCCTTGGGTAGAAAGCAAAGCAGTCCTGAGTTTTAGTATTTCATCTACAATTAATGTATTATACAACAGCTGGGAAAGTCACTTTGCCTTTCTTCTCTAGTGTTTTCATCTGTTCAATGACAGTAGTCAGTAGAGGTGGCTTGCAATGCTAATGTCACTAGAATGGTGCATTTGATAATTATCTAGTATGGTTACTTTGATGTTATAAAATGGTACAAAATATTAAGTACTCTGAAAAAAACCAACTACCTTGACATCTAAAGGAGTCATTTAAAATGGTGAACCATATCAGTAAACTAAAGTATTGAGTCACCTTTGCAGAGTCAGGCTTTCAGATCTCTCTTTCTTGATTCCTCATTCATAAAGTGAGGAAAAAAAATATTGTCCTGATTTATAGAAGACTTGCAAAGATAAAGCTGAGCTCCCCGTTGCAAGCATGTCAAACCTCTGGCATTTGGCTGCACTTCTTCTACTTCCCCTTTACTGAGTGCCCAGCTTTGCAGTCACTAATTTGATTTCATTGCTGTCGAGCCTTCCAGATAAGGTATGTGACAAAAACAGAAGCAGTAAATACAGTGTTTCTGTGAATAAGGAAACATGGCTGGGAAAAATGAGGAAGAATGAACACAGGTACCCGGAGTTAGGGGTTCCTGGTTCAGAATCAGGACTACCTCTGAATTACACTTGACCTTTGTAAGTCATTTTACCTTTTAATCAATTTTTTCCACCAGTAAATGGGATGATAATACATTCTAATATGATCAAGGGAGTAACAAAACATATTGTAATAGTTTTGAGGCACACAGATAATGTGACAAATGCCAATTTAACCATAAGTAAGGAAATGAATATTTTTGTGCAAACTCTACCAGGCTTTTGCTGTACAGTATAAAATAGGGCTGGATCCCATACTAAATGCTGAGACTGAAAATGGATGATCCATTTCTAACTAATAACACAGCATGTGATTAGCCAATTAAGACTATCCCAGAGTGAACATGCATATAGGACGGAATTAAATTGTTCACACAACTTTTATCCTTTCATTTCCAAAGTCTTTTGGTGCCTGACTTCCCAACTCTTCAGAAAAGTTACATTTTGTATCGCAAGCCAGTAACAGGTGCATTGAATGCCACTTGGGACTGAGGGTTATTTTCAGAAAAAAGTTACCTAAAACCATCTTGAGGTGTTAAGAACAGCTGCCTCAGTAAAAACCCTGGCGTAATTTGCCATGAAAACACGCCAACAGGTAATACGAGTTGAAATATGAAAAGGAAAAAAAAAATTTGAAGGGTGGGGGGCTAGCCATGCTACCAGGGCATGCTCCCAGCAAGCACCCAGCTTTATCAAGAAAAAGCAGAGATCACCTCACGTAGCTTTCTCCGCTCTCCAACGCCACACTTGGGACAACGACCTGGGGGAGGCAACGGCACGTTCCCAGGGGGACAGCGCACCCATTTCTCCACAAGAATATCACCGCACACGCCACGGCCTGTGACCTTGGTGGGCTCCCCCAAGGCTCCGCAGAAACCCGCCACTCCCCTCCCAGAGGCAAAGCCCCTCTGAACCAAAGCCCACCGAGGCCTAAGAACCCCCCTCCTCGTCCCCAACGCCTACCCGTAACCATCTCTCATCCGGCGTCACTCCAACCCCTGAGCTTGCCCCCCGGGCCACAAAATGGCGGCCGTGGCGGGGGCGCCCACCCTCACACCCCCGCCCACCCTCGCGGGGAGGGGGGGAGGGGGGGCGCGGCCCTGGCGGCCCGCGCTCGCATTCGCACTGC
The DNA here is from genome assembly GCA_025769975.1 of Gallinago jamesoni. NCBI lineage: Eukaryota > Metazoa > Chordata > Aves > Charadriiformes > Scolopacidae > Gallinago > Gallinago jamesoni. The sequence goes on from JAOQGH010000032.1 coordinate 26,395,199, forward strand.
CCCCGCCCGCACCGCCCCTCACCGCCCCTCACCGACCTGCCGCCCGCATGGCCCCGCCACTGCCGCCCTTCTCTCGCTCTTCGCCCCGGGCCAAACAGCGTTGTCCCGGCCGCTGAGGTCACTGCCGCCGGGCCGGAAGCATGGGGCCGCCCCCGGCTCCTCCCGGCCGTGGGGCTCCGCCGCCCGCTCCAGTCCTGCCGTGGCACCCTCGGCGGGAAGCGTCGCCGCCTGGCTGTGAGGCGGGAGTGTGAGGGGAGACCCCGCTGACCCCTCCCACCTCCGTCCTCTCTTCTCCCGCCGTTAGACCCCCTTGACTGTCGAAGTTGCTGGGCTGTGGAGAGAAAACGAGGAGGGAAGGGAGCCTTTCCAGCTCTGCAGAGTTTTGGGTTTAGCCCAGGGGCCGCAGCAGGGAGCCCAGGTCACCCCAGGGCCCCCCCGCCGTGTGTAGAAAGGCCACTGAGGATGGCAGGACCCTGGGAGATGATCCCCCCAGAGACCTCTGTCAGAGCTTCACGGTTCCAGTGCCCCACCGTGAAGGTGTTCTGGTGAGGAGTGATTTAACTACTCTGTCATGTTATGCCGTGTAATTTTTTTTTTATTATTTTTTTTTTTTTTGCCGTGGTACAGAGGAAAAACAAAACCTGAGGAGACAAATGAGACAACGCTTCAGCTCGCTGCTATGCTGACCCTCCAGTTTAGTCAGGAGCATCAAGGTAGCATCTTTCAAGTTCAAAATAAAACGTACTGGGGTTGCCCCTTTAAAATAAGATTACAGGAAAACTAGAAGTACCTTCTGGAAGAAAAAAAGTGTTGGTTTCCAAAGGAAGCAAACCTTTTCTGGCTGCACTTCACGCTTGGGTGTGTGCTTCTCACCCATCTGAACTTCTGTGTTCCCCTTCCCTCCTAGGCCTTTAATGCCTTGTGGCTGATTTTAGTGCAATTTGCTAAAGGTATGAAAGATCTGAAAGGGGATGTTGCTAGGTATCAGTTTCTGGAATGTGGGTGTCCAAAATGGAGGAAACAACTGCTCAGCTCTGCCTGAATTGAAGGAAAGGCTGCAGAGTGAATTCAAGCAGTATTAGGGAGAGGAAAATCCACATAGTGGCAGCTTTTATAGATGCCTCTTTGCGACAAAACCTTCACAGCTTGGAGTCAGCCACAAACCACAAATCTGCAGGAGGCTGGACTTCAGTCAAAGAACTACTACTGTAAAGCCATTTCTTGCTGCAGGGACCATGTCCAACTGAAATATGTGAAAAACTGAACCATTGCGAGCTGTTCCTGTTTCTGCATTACACAGGTAGATACTTGTTTTTTATTCGTTATGTTTCTTGGGATTACTTTTTTTTTCAGTATGCTTTTGCTAATGAGTGGGTGGGTTTGATGAATTTCTGGCTTGTCCTGGCCTACCATACAGGGGAAACCTCTGGCTACATGTACACAGGGAAAAACCAGACTAGATACAATCTAGTCAGGAAGAGGCTGGCATACCTCCTGTTGTTCCTTTCTGCTCATTTTTACCTTCAGGTATTGTTTATTGAAGTGACAGGTATCTAGGCAATACCTTGTTCCAGTACTGTATTTTTGGAGACAGGGGACACAGCACTAGAGTGACAGTAGTCGTGAGTCATGAACAGGCTGAATGGGGAGGAGATAACTTAAAATGTTGTAATGGAGGAAGCAATATGTCAAAGATAAAACATTTAGAAATACTGTATCTGACTATTTTGTCAAGGCAATAATGATTGCTGCTTAAAAAATGGGTTAGATAATGTGGTTGGATGTGGTTGGGATGATTTAGCAGTCTGAACTGCGACAATCTTCACTATAGAATAAAAACTCTTAAAAAGACAATTAAGTATAATTGTATTTAAATATAAAATAACTAGAATGGAGCTTGGAACTCTGTTATTCCAGTAAACCAAAACAAAATTGGGAGATTTTCCTGGGTATTAGGACGAAGGACAAAATGGAGTTGTGATAGGCCAATTAATTACATTTTTAGAGGAAGGAAAAGTAAACTAGCACTGTGGAAATGAGTCCTAAGAGGAAGAATAAGATTTGTTCTTCTCAGGCAGGCTTCTATTAGCTGTGGGATGATAAGCCTGCAGCAGAGTCTGAAAGCAAGAAGCTCTGCTCCACAAAGCTCGACGTGGAGCCCTTGCTGGGGCATTGGTCAATGTGCATGGCAAGCACAAAGGCTTGCAATGGTATGGGCAAAATGTGTGTTCTCATCCAGGGGGGGACAATGAAGGATGGTGCTGGGTGTAGGGTGATCCAGATGAGGCTGGAAGGACACTATCTAGGACAGGTTGCCGAGAAGATGAAGACAGAGATGGAATGTAATGCAGGAGCTGTGTTATTAGATCACACTTTAAGGGAGGATAAACCTTGGTGAGGATTGTGGCAGTTTTAGGAAGAACTTCTTGGTGTAATGCAGATTGTTTGTCATGGTATGTGTAATTCAGCTGTTAGCTGAACTAAGATGAGCAAGTGTTTGCTTGAACACAGAGTTTTCCTGAGCTATGGTACTGCCGTCACAGCTTTTGAGACAGTGATTCTCACCTGTGCAGGACAACAATGAGAACAACAGGGGTAACAGTGAGCATGGTGCTCATCTCTGACTATTTGCAACTCAAGATGGTATTAGGTATAGCAATAACCACCTACACCTTGCTTCTAAGAACAAAGCAGATGAATTTTCTTACTGCAGGGTTATTGCCATCAATTTATCCTTCCTCCTATACCAGCCCAGTCACAAAATCACAGAATCACATGGGGTTGGAAGGGAGATCATCTAGTCCAACCCCCCTGACAAAGCAGTCATGAAGGTTTTGTCTGTCTGCATATGACTGGATATTACTGTCAATGCCATTTGCAGCCAAGACACCTGCTGACAAATTAAGTTTGCTGTGAAGTCTCGCACATGGAGATCTTCTCTACAAGCCCAGCAGAAGTATTAGGTTTACCCAGTTCTTCACCTTCCTAATGACTGCACTTTGTGGTGTGGAGGAGGTATAAGAACATTTGCTGTTTCTAGGCAAGGAAAAACTAGTTAAATAATTAAGCAACTTCAGTACTTGTCATGAAGCACTGCTATGTTAGAGGAAAACGAACAAAAAATCCATGTTAAAACATGAAAAATGGGTCTTGGGAATGACGTCAGTGTTGTGCTCGTGTTGTCTGGGTGTCTTCAATACGAATTTCAAGGTTGAATTTTAATAAATTTACTTCAAGTATAAGCTTACCTTCAAACATCTTAGATACATAACACTAATTTTGTGACAATTCTATACTTCTGTAATGCTTTTTAGCTTTGGTTTCTCACTGGCCTTCTCAAAACTAACTTCTTGTTAATACTGGTTTTGGTTTTCCCTTCATGAATATACTGCTATTGTTGAAGTAGAGGCTTCTTTTTGGGATATAATTAATATTCAATACATTGCCAGTATAATTTCCTGGATATATTACATGTTTGTTTCCTACAGGTCTGCAAAGGTTTGAACAACTTTTGTCTCTTAAAGAGCTTGAAGCAGTTTTGAAAGATTTATTCACAGTTCATCATTGACTCTTCATTTTACTTGCAGCTTTCATTGTAAAATCCACTGACAATATTGCTAGGTTATACTACAATACAGGTAATATTGCTATAACCACTAATATGAGCATTTGGGATGATGATACTATGTGGTTTTGCATTTTAGAAGGGGTTTGCATGCATGTGGGTTTTTTTGATTAATGCTGTAATCATGTTTATATGACTATGCACAGATACTTTGTTTCGGTATCAGATGCTACTGTAGGAATTAACATGGAATTAGCTGGGTGTCAACTCTTCTTGCCTAGTGGAAAAAAGGAAATCACAGAAATCACAGAATCTTAGTGGTTGGAAGGGACCTTTGAGATCATCGAGTCCAACCACATTAAAAAAACAAACAAAAACAAACAACAAAAAAAAAACCACAAAAACAAACAAACAACAAAAACCCCACACAAAAACAAACAAACAAACAAAAAAGCCACCCACCAACTAAACCCCACACTCACAACCCCACACACAACACCCCACCACAAATCAATAATCTTGGCCACTAGAGCATGCCCTGAAGAGCCACGTCTACACGTTTCTTAAATACCTCCAGAGATGGTGACT
>JAOQGH010000032.1:26399451-26430744 GCA_025769975.1 Gallinago jamesoni
GACTTGTTCTCCAGACCCCTCACCAGCTTGGTGGCTCTCCTCTGGACATGCTCCAGCGCCTCAATGTCCTTCCTGTAATGAGGGGCCCAAAACTTAGGAGAAACTAAGTACATGATATATTTCAAAAGATTGGTTAAATCTTACGGAGAGCTATCAAAGAATAAAGAGCATTACTCAGTTTGTATGATAGCTTTCAAGGAAGCAAGAAAATAGTGCTTGAGACCAGCCTTTTGTTACTTAAATTCAGGCCTATTAAAATAGTAATAAAGCAGAGAGTCCCATAGCATCCTTGGTGGGTGGTCACAACAGAGTTTTATATAGTTTTGAAGAAACTTCAGGTATGTTCTGCTTCTGTATTTCAAAAAAAGTTTGGACTCAAATTCCATTAAGTAGACAATAAAGTAATTTATGGATTGTAAGTAAAGCTTGATCATAAATGAACTGCTAGTTTGTCTTCCAATATGCAGGAATGACCAGAAAGACAATATATAGTTGCTCAAGTCAGTTCAGACCCTCGATAGCAGAGCACTGTGTTTCTTCGCTTCACTGGAAGCCTCGCTGGATGCACACATACTGGGTTTGTTAGACCTAGATTACTCACTGTTTTTGGGCTGTAATCTTGGCTGATGCAACCCAGGCTTATTCCCTCTTCACTCTCCTCATAGTCCGTGGACATACCTTCCTATGCGTCATTCCTTCTTCCTTCATATCATATTGTATGTCCTTTTTGACTTAGTAAAATATCTGACAGGCTGGAGAGGTGCGCCCAGGTGAACCTCATGAGGTTCAAAAAAAGCAAGTGCAGGGTTATGCACCTGGGCCAGAACAATCCTCAGTATCAATACAGTCTAGGGGATGAGGTATTAGAAAGCAGCAGAAAGAGGAAATGGACTTGGGGGTGCTGGTGGATGAGAAGCTGGACATGAGCAGGCAGTGGGCACTTCCAGCCCAGAAGGCCAATCGCATCCTGGCCTGCATCAAAAGAAGTGTTGCCAGCAGGTCCAGAGAAGTGATTGTACCTCTTTGCTCTGGTGAAACCTCACCCAGAGTACTGTGTGCAGGTCTGGAGCCCTCAATATAGGAAGGACATGGACCTGATAGAGTGGGTCCAGAGGAGGGCCACTAAAATGCTCAGGGGGTTGGAGCCCCTCTGCTCTGAGGACAGGCTGAGGGAGCTGGGGTTGTTCAGCCTGGAGAAGATGAGGTTCCGGGGAGGCCTAATAGCGGCCTTCCAGTACCTGAGGGGGGCTACAGGAAGGCTGGTGAGAGCCTGTTTCCAAAGGCCTGCAGTGACAGGACGAGGGGCAATGGGTTTAAGCTGAAGAAAAGCAGATTTAGATTGGATTTTAGGAATAAGTTCTTTCCAATGAGGGTGGTGGAGCACTGGAAGAGGTTGCCCAGGGAAGTGGTTGAGGCCCCTTCCCTGGAGACATTCAGGGTGAGGCTTGATGAGGCCCTGGGCAACCTGGTCTAGTTGGGGGTATCCCTGTGACTGCAGGGAGGCTGGACTAGATGACCTTTGGATGTCCCTTCCGGTCTGGACCATTCTATGATTCTATGATTCTATGTCTAGCAAAGCAGTGACTGCTTGAACCACATAGGAACAAGGCTTGGCTTCTCTTTGAAATCAATTGTTAAGAATGATCTGGAAGATAAAGGAAGGGGACACTGGAATTGCATTCTTGAAAAATAGCAAAGGTATGTACTGCAAACAGGGAAGGGCTAGTTTAAGACAGCTTAACGGGATCGTAGCAATATATGGAGATTTAGAACCACCGAGGCTATAGACTACAATGTTTGGGATTGCAAAGAGAGATATTCGATAATGAAGCCAGAACAAAGGTGATGTATAGTTCCCAAACAATCATCAGCACTTGCCTCTTATTGGTCGTATGTGCCCAAGAGACTGAGGTGATATCATTTTCTTCTCAGTATCCATGTAACATTACGCAGTCCTGACATCTGATTTGTTGAGGACTATTTGTAATTTTTCAGAATGTAATTATTGTACTGTAATGGTTTGTTAAAACAATGTTGATTTACAACGTCCTCCTGTTAATTTAGTCATCCTCATACCTTTGACCATTGACCATAGAATTAATTTAGTCCAGATTATAGTCAGTGTTCTTCAAATAAGAAAATCCTTTTCAGATGCAACTCAAGCAGTATGAAGAATCCAATAACATGTCTATTAAGGAATATTTTCTAATAACATGAAGTTTAAGTACTTTGTGGTAGTTTTCAAAGACAACTTGTCAGGTGGCAAATGAATTATAAAGAACCTTTCACTGGAATGATCTTATTCACTTTTTAATTGAAGTTACTCAAAACCAGGTTGTACAAAACACTTCAAAATGAACAGCTCAGTCCTGTCAGAACAGACAAAATAGACCATGTGACCTGAGAGTTTTTTGCTAAAATTATAGGCTAATTTGCCAATATTTTACTTTTCAGCTAATGAGAAAATCTAACAGTTCCTGTTGCAGAGGCAATTCCAGCATACATTACATTGCTATTTGCCTGCAGTTAACAAGGATACTGTTCTTTTTTATATTTGCCTCAGCTTGAGGTTTTGCAAGGTGTTTTTTAGAATGGCTGATAAATGTGATAAAGTAGATGTGGTTTTTTTCTCAGTGTCTTTTTCCTCTTACTGATTTTGTATCAGAGAAATACAACTTTGTAGCATAGACTATCATGTGAAAACTGTCATTAGAGTCCCACGAGGAAAACCAAGAGATTATTTAAAACACCTGGTGATGCAAATTTACAGAACAGAAATATAAGATTAGCATCAGAGAAAAAAATAAGTTAGAAGCTGTTCACCACCAGAGTGGAGATTTTGCAAGATTAAGAAATAATATTTCAAAACTCAAACAGAGGTGGATTTGGATTACTGTATTTTATACGCTTGTGGTAACTAGCTGCTAATTCATACACTGTAATATTCTAAAGTTTTATTATACCAAGAAGCAGATGATTATGAAGAAATTCATTGAAGTGTAATTACTGTAATCTTCAAAATAACTACCAAGAGCTAGTTAGTAATCCTAGTTATTGAGTTACAAATTGTGAAGGAAAAATATGCCATGATTTTAGACTAGCCAAGTTAAATGTTCTGTTTGATAACATCTCGGTCTACTGCTAATAATGTCTCTCAAAAGCCCTTCCATCCCCAAATTTCAATTCTGAGAGGTGATAATTTTAGCTGTACATACTGCACAAACTGTTTTTGTTTTGTGCTAGGTAGAGAAGGTGAAGTAGGCTTAACCCAAAAATATTTGTGACCAGTCTTTTCCCCCCTAACATACCCACAGGAGCAGCTTAATGCTTGGCTCCCCTTATAAAGGAGGGTTAAGTATATGAATCTCAAGGAATTATGTTTCTCTTCTAGATTGTTTGTTTGTAGGCCATGTTGAACTTTTTTGGTTTTTTCCTCCAAAATATCATTGTACCGAAGGAATAAAATTCAGATGGTAACTTTAGATCCAGATTAAAAAATAGTAATTTTATATACCTTTTTTTCTGTGTGGGTTGATACTCTTTTTCTCACTTTGCTGAAAGTTGTCTTGTGAATTCTGGTCTCCTACGTCATTGTCTCACTATAAACAAATCATCATACATTCAGATGCATCACAAATATTAATTAGTTTATCATTTCCTTGTCCTTATGAGATTGGAAAATATTTCTTATCTCTGTTGCACCAAATCTGTGTTGAGACTGGATTATTTCAGCACTGTAGGAGGAAAAAAAAGTGAACAATTTTTTAGGATAGTAGAACATGGAAGAGGGGCAAGAAAAAAGCACAGCTCGTATGCTGGTTGGTCCCACATCCGCTGTGGTGGAGCTGCAGCCAAGCAAGTGCAGGTGTGACTCATTTCCCTCTGTCCTGGACTGAACAAATTCAGTCAGTCAGATGGCTAGTCAGCCACCTAGAAATGACCTCCCTGGCACCTGAGGCAGGAAGAAAGGCTTATTTGATCCTGCTGGCATTTGGTCTACATGGTTTTCCACGTGAAAGTGGTATAACAAAGACTCGGGTGTAACAGAGACTGTCTTTCTTTGCACCGAGTAGCAAATCACTATCTTAGGCTTTGTGGCTTGATAGCGGGAGAAAATCTAGCATTGAAAGCAACTTTTAAGAGCTGCGTGTTTGGCATACACAGCCTGTATTTTTTTATTTTTACTTTTTAATGTGCCCTTACGTAGGTGGGTGCTTGGAAAATAGGACAGCATGATGAGAATGACTGTTAATATTAAACATGCTTTATATGCAATAGCTTTGCATAAACTTGTATTTCAAAAATGACTTTTTTCTTCCTCTATTTTATAGGAGTCTTGTGGTATATTACCATAATCAGTTTTTCTTACATTCAGTTTGGAAACCCCTTATTGTTAAGTAGTTTTCTTCCCTTTTTATGAACTGATTTTTAAATTTTTTTTTAATTATCTGTCCCCCTGTGGATAAATTAGCACATATCCAAGAAATGGCCTGATCATTTTTAAAAGCCCATCAGAAGAGAGGGAGAGATGCTCAGTCAGTAATGCTTTTGCACATTCAGCTTCTTGCAGCAGACAAAATCCAGTGGAACCTGGCTATGAAGCTCTGGCTAGCACTGATCCATTTTGGAGGGTACATAGTAACATGTTAATATACTTCTTATTGAAAATAAAAGCGAGATAATTTTCTGTCTGAATATATAATGTATGAATAACTGCTTTTGAGACATTGATACATAAATTATAGATAGCCTTTCAGATTCTGCACTATGTATTATTAATTAAAAACTAAAGATCTTCATCTACATCCAAGTTACACCCTGATATCTAGGCCACTGGAGAACATATTGTAGTATTGAAGACTATATAACCCAGGCAGAATGCGATAAAATGCCCCCTTTTTGTTGTTTATGGGTAACATTTCAATAAATGAAATGCCCAGAATCTTTTCCTGTTACAGTGGACGGCACTGTTTTTTTTTTTCTTTATGAAAAGGAGGTGTGAACAAGAATGAAGCTGATGTTGTGCTTTCCTCCAAACATGCACAAATAAAGGAGAAATATTTGTATTTTGTCTAGATTATATAACTTCTTAGATGGCACAGTGTGCTCTAGGAGATCTCTCTGTCTCTCACTCCCTCTTCTCATCTCCTCTCTTTACAATAGATAGTAATGTTGTTTGATGGGTGCTGATTTGCCTGTTAGATTCTTTCTCACAGGTTTAGAAGGCAAATAATGAAGACAATCAAAATTGCCTGATATTCTTGATGGCTGAGCTTCTAAAGTAAAACCAAAGAGATATATAACAAAGCACATAATCCCAGCAAGCCAGAATCAGCATGTTAAAATGGAAACAGCCTGTCATAGATGGCTAAGATGTTGGTTAGTGATTGTAGATTAATATTGAAGAATGTACTTGGGGAATGTCCATTGCTTGTTTCTTGTAATCTGGGGAGGATGTACTATAATTGACAAATAGCCTTGAATTCATTGGGTAAGGCAAAACACAATAAAAGCAAATGTCCATCACATGTCTACAATCACAAATTTAACAGCAATCAGAATATGTCTGCTCGAATCTGCACTTAACATTTTTTTTTACTAGCCTTACATGGAGACTTACAGATGGTTGCATGTTTGTTTACATTCTATGAATCAGTTGTAACTTCTACAGTAATACATGTTTTTGTTTGCTGGCAGAATTGTTCATGCTGGGACTGTTACACAGAAGAGCTATAAATCTTATGCAAAAGGCTGACAATACAAATGAAGATAAATGCAAGCTACAAAAAGCAGACTAGAATGAGAGCATCACACGTCCTATAGCTCTTGCACTGGTATCAGAGAACTCATTCTTTGAGGAATAGACCTCCTTCAAAGCCTGTTTGTCTCACAAACCAGGTCTTGTCACAATTTCCTTAAGCAAAGTTTCCAGAGACTCCAGGAGAATTATAGCCAGACTCCACTCTCTCAAGTGCATACATGATAAATTAAAATGAAAATTGATGTCTTTAAGGATTTCACCCAGGGACACTCAGCCAGTGAGAGTAACAACCATTTGTTTTCTTTCAGTGATGAGAAGGTAAAATAGGTGCCATCTGCTGATAATCCAAACAGTTATCTTTTCCCTCATCATCTACCACTCTTGTGCTTGGAAGTAGCTACTTTGCTAAATCATAGAATAGAATCATAGAATTGTCTAGGTTGGAAGGGACCTTTAAGATCATCTAGTCCAACCATCAACCTAACTGATAAAAAAACATCACTAAACCATGTCACTAAGCACTGTGTCTACCCGTCTTTTAAATACCTCCAGGGATGGTACCTCAACCACTTCCCTGGGCAGCCCATTCCAATGCTTAATAACTCTTTCCTAATATCTAATCTGAACCTCCCCTGGCACAACTTGAGGCTGTTTCCTCTTGTCCTATTACCTGTGACCCCCGCCTCTCTACACCCTCCTTTCAGGTAGTTGTAGAGAGCGATAAGGTCTCCCCTCAGCCTCCTGTTCTCTAGGCTGAACACCCCCAGCTTCCTCAGCCTCTCCTCATAAGACTTATTGTCATAAGCAGTTATTCTCTGAGCTCCTTGTTATATGCGGGCATCCTGTCTATGAATTGGAGTCCACCTACCAAACAGCCCTCATGTGAATATCTGAACGTGTTATTTTCCGATGAGTAATTTCCTTGCAGAATAAATGAAAATGGAAGGGAGGGTCTAGCAGGAGGACGATTCTGCTGGACTGTAGAGAGGTAGTTGCTGGGATTTATAGGTTGCCTAGCTTTATTTTCCTGAAGGAAAGCTTCAGGAAGGAGCTGATTCAGCAGTTGCTGTTGTGGTTTATGCTGATGGCGGTCTGCCCATGCAATCAGCACAGTCGGAGCAATGTAATCACCCTGTAACGCTACTTCAATTGACTTCTAACTTTGACCTGCAATGTACCCACATGTTTGGCTGCTTTGCAGCAGTGGACAACAGAGGGGCCCGAACTAGGCAGAAAATCAGGATTTCCAAGGCCTTTGCAGACCACAATAGTTGTCTCCTTCACTCATGACTTTCCACCCCTCTGCTCTTTACTGCTGTCTCCTTCCCATGCCTTTTATAGGAACTGGTAGGTCCTGGCTTGTTACAGCTGTGATGCAGTGTGCAGAGTTGGAGCAAGCTCTGATGGACCAGGGCATGAGTGTATGAATGGCCTGGGGCAGAGGTCATGGTATGGGCTATGCCAAAATGAAAAAGGATGTGGCATTGTAGGGAAAAGGAAACTGCTGACCTTTTTCTATTTCCAGGCTCTGGGAAGCCCACATTGCCAGAAACTCTTCTCGTCATAGCCTGCAAGTAACCCACAGGCACACAGTGATTCAGAGCTACACCACTGAGTCATAGTTCACCAAAAGTGACGCTCATTAAATACTTCCCATGCAGCTTCTAGCGAAACAGTGTGGTATCAAGGTCAAAAATTATACGGGTCTTAAGACTGATGGAAACATGTCCGAAGTTTATGTACTTAGAAAAAATTTGGTAGTGAGGTTGAATCTGGGTTATTGAGTTTAGGACAAGACCTTAGATATACATGATGGGAGGTATCTGTCATCTTCATTTCACAGTTCTAATGCTAGCTGCTATCAGGGACAATGTTCTGGACTGGAGGAACAAAGCATCAAATACAGAATTACAATGCCTTTCTTTCCTGCTTCTCTGTGCTCAGGGGAGAACAGAAGTTAGCTTTTCCCCCTTACCAGTAATACATCATACCTTCTTCCATCAGTTCATGTATGCAGGAATATATACATGTATTCTTGCAAGTAAGAGTTTTGTATTGGAGCTATATTTCTCACCCACCTACATAAACAGTTTATGCAATTTTTAGTCTCGTGCAGAGTTTTATGGTGCATGTGCCAATACAAAATTTAAGTATTCAGGCAAGGCTGTCTTAGCCATCATGTTCCTATGCTTCAGAATAAATTGTGCTGTGCTTTTTCTAAGTACAGTGCAGTTCTGTGGGGCTTGCCTTTTAAATACCTTTTTTCAAAGCAGGTTTTTGGAATTAACTACTGTGGCAGCAGGATGCCAAGTGGTGTGTGGGCTGTGTGAAAGTGGCTCAGAGATGTGAAACTCCAGAATCACGGCTCATAGGGATTATTGGACACCAAGCAAATAATGCAATAAAAGCTACAAGTGAAGGGAGTCAGTTACTGGCTTTTATGGCGTAGAAAACAAACAATTCTTAGTCTGAGCCCTTTCACCTGTTATGTTTGTGCAGGACAGGGAAGATGAGATATGAATGGCAGCAACTGTATGCAATATTGTATATTTGAAATCCTCAAAGCTAGAGCCAGGATTTTATCACCAAAATTAGAATTATGGTCCACGCTGAGGAGCCATTTAGTCATATGGGGGTTTTGTCTCTGCCTGTGGCTAGTGCTGCTTTACGAGAAAGAATAATAATTATTGTTGAGGCCAACAACCTAAGTGGAAGCTATGGTGGAATGCCTGTTTCCTAGTGTTTGACTAGCAACTAGAAACAAAAGATTTAGCTTAAAAAGGCAGGCAATAGTAAACCTAAAAACATTGGCATACACGAGTATGACAACTGTTCTTTCTATTTTTTGCTGTGCTTTATTGATTATTCTTTGTCTCTCCTTTTGAAACCAATATAGTTAACCAAGTCCGCTGAAAATAGTGGAAAGTTTCCTGTCTGCATTAGTGGATATTGGATCAGTCCTTTAGACCTGTAGCTGGCTTTAAAAGCAGAAGGATGCAAAATTTAACGTCAAAATATAAAACTTTATGTATATGTATGTATTAAAAATGCTTACAAACACATACAAATATATATATATATATATATATATGAAAAGTTCTTTAACCATGTGGAATAAATGGTGTTTGCAGAATTATTGCTTTAGTGGCAGTCATTTGTTATGCTTTAATTGCTATACTGTTCATGAATGATTTGGTGCATTTTTTGCCAGCTAAACTCATCTCACACCACACATACTACCTATTTCTTATCTCAGCTGCACATGTTTGCCAATACCTTGAAAGTACTGTAGATACTTGTAACAGATTGCTTTCCTCCTCTATCTTTGATTAAATAATATCTGGGCAGTTCAGAATTAAAATACATTAGATTATAAATTGATCCCTTCTAAGAAGTTTTACATATTTATTTTGTTCACTGGAAATGTACACCATGTACATAGATTTACATATACTTGTGGATACTGCATAGATGTGGTGTACATATATGCATACAGGATTTTCAGTTACACGTACTGATTTAACGTGTCTCCTGTTTATTCTCTAAAAGTTTAAGAGGAAAATAATTTTGGGATAAGCAGTTAGAATTATGTATATGGCAGACAATTACGTTTAAGTAGAGATCTAAAAATGAGAATACATGAATGCTATAAATATTGGCCATATTTTTAAATGAATAGACATAGCACTCCTTCCCACATCCAAAGCTCACACTTTATATTTGGAAAGAAAAGTGGTACCTTTTTGAAGCACACACATGCATCTCCTTTGCTGAGTTACCTCCTTATTCAGTGAAGACCATATTCTCTCCACTTCCCATTTCAATTAAACTGGAGGGAAAACCTATATTTTTAAAATACTTTAATACATGTTCCCATGTAATGGAACCCAGCAGATGTTCCTACAAACAAAACATTGCATCTCAGTTGGATGTTTTTGTATAAATACTAAAAATACCCGCAAATGCAATTTGATATCAAAACATAGCAGCACACTGAAATACTTAGGTCACAATTACTGTGAAGGGACTAAACTTGAAGACTTTACCTCTCTATCTTAAAGAGTTAGAAAGTCTAACCTGAATCCCAGACTACCAGTACAATTTGTAATGTGAAACTACTGCAGGCCTCAGGAGATAATCTGATTATTTCAACATTGCAGATAACAAAGAATATTAAATTTAAGCTCCAAGTTAATAAGTTTTAAATTTAACTTCTTGCTGTTTTTTCCTGTTTGAAACATGCTGCTTTTTATTTAAGTGGGTTCCATGGATGTAGCAAGGCAGGCAAGTACAGAACATCACTTATGCTATATGTTATGTGAGGCATTATGACACAGCATTTCAATGTCTTTCTTTAATTTTTTAAATTTTTGGAGTGCTTTTCCTCCATTTGTAACTTTGCCACTTGAAATGTCCATCAGAACAGTCAGAAAGAAAAAGTTTAAGAAATCCTCTGTGTGGTGTTTGTCACCCCTCCAAGGCTCCCAGTCCTGGGTTGCTTTGGGTAAAATATGGTCCATGTGGCTCTCAGTGCTGCATCAGTCCTGCATCACCACCTACAACAATGAAAACTGAAAATCATCAGGAAATCAAACTGGCAGAGAGGAAACCCACAGCCTTTGTTTCGCGCCAAAGAATCACGTGAAACTAAAAATGTACAGGAGCTGTTTGATTCTTTCTAATTATTTTCTAATCCTGGATGCTCTTAGAGATAGGTCAGAATTGTACCATGCAGAAGCTTCAATTTGTCTAAAAGTGAAAACTGAGATTCTCATGGACCCTACTGACTGCAGTGCTTGACCCAGAAGAAAAAAATACCAAATACTTTGAGATTTTCCAGTGACACAGCAAATTGGCAAAGTTGCAGAAGCAATTAAACTGAGGCTGTTCTAGTCCTGCACAAAGGATGCCCTACAGTTAGGGTGAGGTAATATTGGAACTTTTTTTTTAATAGACGCTTCTTAGCTCTCTGTACTGCTCTTTCTGCCAATCTATGCTGTTGTAGGCGGTGAGAAATGGAAGAAATATCCTTGAAATTATAGTTTCACAACAGACTGAAACTCATAACTGGGCAAACTGGACCAATCATAGTGGCTATTGCTTCAAAGGTGCAGAAATGAGAAACTAAACCTTTCAATTTTTTCTGACCTGTGGCAATTTTTCCAATTACCTGAGACATTTATAGTGTGGGATGACATTGGGAAAGATATATAAAGGACTTGAGGACTTACAAAAACAGTGTAAGCAAGCACAATTTTATGGTAGCCTACCAGTAGCTGGAGTCAAAGGTGTGAGTGAAGACGTGTGACTGTAGGATACCCCAGTACTTTCATTCCCACTAATTGTCAGGTCCAAGATACATCTTTTGACTTCTGCCACACATCCAACAGTTACTGGATTGAGCAGAAATCATGTCCCCGATGCAGGCTCTAATGAGCTTAATTGTCCTCTGTGACAAGCAGGGAGGGAGTATGTGGCCATCTATTCATATTGCATCTGTTGCAGTCAGCAACAACGGTCAGATTGGCACGGAAATTGTAATTCAAGAAGCTAGCAGGTCAGAAACCGCTAATAGTTCCACTGGTGGATGTTGTGTAAAAGGTCAAATTCAAGATGCAGACATCTCACATAAACACTGTCAATTCTGTTTTTCACCACTGAGTGTGGTTTCTGGTCAGTTTGATTACTTAGAGTGAACCTCTTGCCATTTGCCTTCATTTCCCTTCCATCCTTCATCTCTTGTCCCCTTTCCCCCACTTCCCTTTTGATGTTTCTTCATTCCCATGTCCTGCAGAAAATTATATATTTACCATCATAACAACATCGATATTATTAGAGAGATGTTCCTTTGATATTTTTCTAATAAAGTCATCACAGGAAATTTCTAATTTGTTCTGAAAGAACGTTCCATAAATCTTACCACTTTCATAAACATCAATTCGGCATTTCAAAGGGTTGCTTGAGAAGAAATCACTGATTGCTGTGACTATAAATATAAGGTATCCAAAAGGACAGCGATCTTCTTCAGAGAAGCAAATCTGAACAGTGAATGGTGAAAGTTACCAATTTTTTCTCAAGGCTCTTCTTTTTTTTTTTTTTTAGAATAATCAGAAGTGGTTTTACTCATTCATGAAGAAATTTGTTGAAGCAATATCAAATATTAGGAGAAGTGCAAGTATAGAGTCTGTTGCTCTGTTTCCTATTCATTATACTGATATTGTCCATCCTTGTGCCAATACAAAATGGGAGAATTCCTTTTCTGAAATGACTTCCACTGTGGGCCCTAAACGGACCAGAAATGGGAGTAGAATGGAATTAATGTTATAAGCTACTATTTTCCTATTTTACTTGTTTTATATGAAGCTGAACTAGTTAGCTGTTTATTGTCCCCTTTCTCATGTGATTACTGCAACTTTTTTCAATGTCTTCATTCACTTTGAGTAGCTTCCTATCTTTTTCACACTGAAGCAGCAAAATAATGTCACATGAAGCCCAGGTTCTAAGTGAAGCGTTTCTGTGCAACCTAATAAAGGCTTCACTTACCCTCTTCAGTCTCTATATAACATAGACATTTTATCTTTTGTCAATCTTACTGTCTTGCTGCAATTTTTGAAGTTGTGCAGGCTCCCTCTGGTGGCCATCTACCACTGGCCAGGCTAGAAATATTTTTAGTAGTGAGGAGGTAGAACATAGGAATTTGAGAGAGAGATTCGTTCTTATATTTGGCTTTTTATTTAAGTGGCTTATCATTAATGATCTAAATTTATATAAGCATATACATATAATAAAATGAAGTATTAAATATAAATTCATTGGGATATTCTAACCACATTCTAAGGGAAACCTCTTATTCATTTTAAGATATTTTGGTATCTTAGTTGTTAACCAGCAAACCAAACATGGTTTCTTCCTTTCAAGGATTGCAAGACCAGGAAAGTTCATTTTAGCAGTTGTTATCATCAGGCACTGATATCAGGGCTGAAAAGGAAACAACCATCTTGTCACTGTTTCAAATTTCTGTCTTCCCAAATGCTGTTCTCACTCCTTTGGCATTTACTATTATGCCTTGCGAAGCTGGGAAGTTTGGTGAGTTCAGTCATTTAGACAGATTCAAGCTTTTGTCCTTTCCTCTGCAAGGCACCTCTGTGGACCACATGCAAACCTGTTTCTTCTTTCCCACTTGGGGTGGGGCGCGAGTAAGAACCAGGATGACCCCTCACTTGTTCACAGTTTGCTGAACAGATAGACATGCTTTGCAAAGCAGAGCATAGCAGTATTGACCATTTACCAGGTTAAAGATCTCAGAGCATCTGGTACACAATGTTTTCTAATATTTTGCTATTTGTATCTTGTGTTATGTAAGTTTTAATGGCAAAATTCGAAGACTGAATCTGAACTATGAACTACTTCTTTTGTTATTTTTTAGGCTAATATAGTGTCTACTAACATCAGTGGTAGCCATGGTATTCATCAGAGGTAAATCATGCTCATTCTTACCTTATATTCAGAACAGAAAAGACAAAGGATTGCCTCCTTTCATGTTTTTAGAATTACAAAATAGGTTGTTATTTTTTTCTTACTGTAATTTACTTTCACTCTTTATATGTAGTAAGATAAAAGTCAACAATGTTTCAGACCCATATTGGGTTGGAAAGCATCAATGGATGCTTTCTTAATAACTGTAAATCTTGTCTTGGCAATTGTTACAGAAAGGAAATTCAGTCTTAACAGCAAGAAGTACATCTTACTCCAAAGAAATGCCAGGAGTCTAAGGTGCAAGAAAAGCAATTTAACCTAGTTAAACCTAGTTTGTAGTTGCCTTTTTTTTAAAAAAAAAAAGTCTGTAAAACTGATGATGTTACTCCAGTGTCCTACTAAGCACATAATTTGATGCCTTTGCTGTAACCAAATAGAAGGAAGCCTGTAGTAGTGCGCTGCTGGGAAGGGATGCTCAGCCGGCCATGGGAGGGAGATGAGGGGAACAGACTCAAGGCAACAGACACAATTGTTAGCGAGCAGCTGCACTGAGGCACTGCCCTGGCTTTTGCCCGTGTTTGATGGAATTCACCCCAGTGGTTACCTGCCACCCAGGACCTGCCTTGAGCCTACAAGTTGGCACTGCACTGCATGGTGCGTACCTGTACTTCTGTAAGTGTGAGGACAACTCAGCTGCCTTTGCCGTTGTAACTGTCTTTCCCTGCTCTCTGTCATCTAGAAAAGCAAAAGCCAAAATAAAGAGCTAATTGCCTCTTTTCATAATTATCCAGTATAGGGCATATAACTCTTAATTTGTTACCTTGTATCACATGAGTGATCTGAAAGCCCATTTTTGCTTGGGTGTACACTGATACAACTTCAGGGAGTTCATTGGTGAAGTGATGCCAAAATTCTGAATGTGGTTAATCGAATGGGGGTAAAACAGACTCAGCAATCATGAGGTTTTATGAAATATTCTTTGAAACAAATCCTAGGGAAAAAAAAAACCTGTCAAGGTATGTATAGCATTTTCTTTGAGTCTATAAATCCTGTAGTGTTTCTGTAATGTGTCTAGGCTTGCTTTCTGAGAATCCTGCTTAATTCCTAAACTCTATTTTGAATTAAGCAGAGGCAATTAAACAAGCAGACCTAGAACTATGCTGTTTTTAAAACTCCTGATTCATATTTAAGCATGGGAAATATCTCTTTGGTGTACATGGATAAGAAATGAGCGGTGCCAAACATTTTAGAGTATCTTGTCTGAGAAATTTTTGTTTCCAAGCATGTTAAAAGGTCTCTGGTTGGTTCCTTAGCTGTTTTGAAGATGACTCTTTGAAGCCAATAAGGCTCCAGTGTTTCCAGCTGTGTTAAAAATAAAGGAAAAAATGTTAATCTCCTCCTTTCCTTAAAACGAAGGAGGGAACAACATTGTCTGCAAAGGACCATCGTCTGTTGCATTCATCAACATCCTCCTATACCCACATGAAGTGTGATCTGTGTGTCAAAATCATTCAGGTGGCTTCCACCAATTCCAGCAGCTTCTGGATAGATCCGAAACTTCCTCAGTGAGATTTATGTTTTCACCATAACAGATCTCTTGGCACTTAAAAATCTTTTGGGAAACGTAAAGTCTAATATATTTACTACACTATTCAAAATGCTTAAAGAAACTGGCTGTGAATTCCAGAAATCTATTCATCTAGGGAGCACCTGTAGTTCTGTTTGTAGCTCCTAGGTCCACAAAATCTCATCTCAAAGAAAAATGAGCTGGTTTGCTACAGCCAAACTATAGGAATCAGTATGGCCCACGGATCTTAATCAATTCAAATGTGAACATTTCCCGTAAGTTTTAGAGTCTCTTCAGCATGCTAGCAGAAAGAAAGAGATCTCTATGAAGGATTGTGTCCAATTCATACTGTCCATGAGAGTGAATCCTGTTACCTCCAGCTCAGCTGGGTGCAGTAACTTACCTTACTGCCCTTGCAACACGAATCAAATTCAAAGCAGAGTCCAAGTAGAGTGAGCATGTTGTCTAGATAATCTAATGCAAAATTAATTCTCAGTGCAGACGACTCAGTGCGTACAATTTATACAGAAAGAAAACTCTCCTCTTATCTATACTATGTAGAAACCTTTCTTAAGGAAATCCTGTGTGTGGCCATAGCTCTTCAGTCTGTGAAGAGAGATGTAGAAAGAAGAAAGCAAGGGAAGTCACATCAAAAACATCAGTAACAGCAGGAGACCTGAGACAGTTTTGAAGTTAGTTCCATACACTCATTTCTTTTTTAATTGCTTTGATCTTTTGAAAAGTCTATGCTATGCACTGGAAAGCTGAAAGACAGAGCACTTGCATTACTGCATGAATTTAGGAGCTGTGCTGGAGCTGAACTAGATAAGCACATTTTTTGTGTGGACTTTATTAACAGAAGAGCACGAAAAAGTGAAAGTTAATATATTTTTATAGTACATTAGATTTTGTGTTTTATGCTGCGTTGTGAAAGGTTTTTTTACTGACTCTAATTCTCTGATTGATTAGGAATGTCTGCGATTTGGGATATAAGAATATAAGAAAGGGTTATAAATGCTATGCTGTTCTGGTCCAATAGTATTTTCCCAGTAACATAACGGCATCAGTTGGTTACTGTAGCCAGCACAGGGAAAAGCACTCCTGATTGCAGCACAGCCTCTGGAGTGAGCATGGGTGGTTGGTTAAGCAGCTTGGTTGAGGGTATTTCTGAGGAGGGACTGAGTTGCCGTGTGGAAGCTCCAGACTTACACGATTTACCAAAAATAATTGCTGCCAGAGTGGTTTACTGCTTGTTTTCTCTGCCCTCTACTATACCCAGGATTTCATCTTTCCCTGGATTAACATTGTATGACAGGAAGGAAGAGATGCCGCCTAATAGGTAGAGCACTGTTCATTATAGGGAAAGGAGAGGCAGACCTGGGCTCTAGTCCCTCTACCAGAATTCTGTATTGTTTAATGAATATAAAACTGCAGAATTGGTCCTTGGAGCAGCGACCAGGCCTGTGCTGCTACGGGATTGTGTTTGTTCTGTATCCTCCTTCTCTCTCTGCATTTTGAAGATGTGGCACCATGCACGAAGCTCTGGAGCACGAGTGCCAGAAGCTGTCAATAGCATGGTGGTCAGGGCATTCAGGAGAAGGGTAGCATCTGATAAGCATTATCAAGCACGTTCAAGAATGTAGGAGACAACCACTAGATTTCCAACACACGATAAGACAAATGTGGAAGAGAAGGCTGAGGAAGTATGTCCCATGCAGTGATGACAGGCTTTGGCATATTCTTAGAAGAGAACTTCTGGCACTGACAGCACTGAAAGGTCAAAAGTTGTGGAGCTTGTTGACAGATGGCTCAGTTTCAGAGCCGTGGGTTTGGCCACATCCTCCTGAATTCTGCTCATGCACCTTAGACAACTGAATCTCTTTCTTTTGGTATATAACCCTTTTCCTCCTTCGTCTTTCTGTAATGTCTACCCTTTCCTTCCATCCTGAAAGAGACATTGCATACTGCCTGGCAAGCACTTGGACATGGCAGCAGGGACAGTAAGTATCCAGGTAGTTGTAAAGGAATGTAATATAAAAGCGCTCTGGTTATGACAGGTCTATGCCCGCAGTAGGCACATTATTTTTATGAATGATGTGCTCTAGGAGTGTATTTTTTAAGCAATGGACTTGCAGTAATGGCAATAAAAGCCTAAAAATTTGAGCAAAGTATCAGGCAGACAATACTTTATCAGGACTCACAATAATGGCCTTACAGTGTACTTCTTACAGAAATTAATAATCATTATTGAAAATCCTTTTCCCCACTGCATTGATGTGAAGGTTATTTCTGCATTACCTGAAAAAGTGGTGTTTTCAAATGCTAGGCACTGACTGAAAGAATATAACCATTCAATCACAAACCAATAAATCACAGCTGATGGATCATGTGGATTTCTTACAAGAATCACAACCTTTTCACTTCACATAAATTCTCCAACCACATGGTTCCTGGCCAAAGCCACAGAGAGCGCATGAGACAGGCTTAACAAGCAAAAGTTATGAAGGATCCTATTTCTTTCTTTAGGAAATAAATGAACAAGCCAAGAAAACAACTCAGCAGGTCACATGAGAGCAGATCCTGGAGGGGTTGCCACCTGTCATCAGACATCTTGGCTCCCAGTTAGAAGTTATAGTATATATGCAACATCAGCATTTGGTAAACTAGCCTGGAGACCACCTCGTTCTCTGTCAGCAATTAGATCACTTGATTAGCACGAATAATTTAGCAAGAGTACTTAAAAGGATTAAGAAAAGACTTACAGGAGCCTCAGATCAGGAGAGGAAAACAAAACAAGGTACAATGGTGGTGTTTTGTGACTTTTAGACAAAATACTAAAGGTGTGTTATCCTGCAAGGGGTAGTCTGTGGAACATGCTCACCTTGCAGGCCAAATAAATTGCATAAAGGGAATAATCCCAGAGGGTGCAGATGGTTTGCTCCAGAGGACAAATGAGAAGGTAAGGACAAAACAGAGTTTCTGAAGCAGTATAAACCAGTTTTCTAATGAAGAAATAAAACCAAAGATCTGACACCACCTTAGGTTGATGTATAAGTGTGTAAAGCTGCCCACAGTTTATGCAAGAGACAGCAGCATGAGCTAGCAAGAAAAAGAAGCCTTTCTGTACAAAGGATGCCTTCCTGGGTATGCTCAACCCCCTCATGAATCTGGGAGCAGTAATGGGGAATATTGCCAGCTGGTGATGCTGTGGCCTCCTGCCTGTGAGGAAACGGTTTGTAAGCCTTGATATCTAAGTGTTGTTCTGCAATGGCAGCCTTTTCTTATCTCATGTTTGGCTGGGGTGGGATTGACTATAGAATCTTCTCCCTGGGCTCATGCTGGAAATGTTCTGGAGCAAGGAACGAGATGTTTCCATTAGCTCAAGTGTTTGGAAGGCTTTAGTGTTTTTTCCCTCAGTAACCCAGACCCTGGCAAAGAGTTTTGTGTCAAGCTACGCTGAAGAGGTGATGATGCAAATTGGAAGGTGCATTGTACAGAAGGCTGTGGAGAGGTGCCATTTCCCTACTAGATGAAGTATCAGAGAGGACCTGTCCTTGCCTCAGGGAGACGCGAAGTGGGAGTCTGCACTCCTCATGGCTGGCATGAAGGTGTTCCTGCTATTTCCCAAGCTGTTTTACAAAGAAATGCCTCTGAAACATGCAGAAAGATTATGAAGGGCCCATGTTATAGGAGAATAATCACATTTGTTACATTTCTCCCTTCAGGATAATTCTTTGGTCAAAATTAGGCATTCTGTTTCCAGGTTTGTGAAGGTATTTTCGGCTGCGGTCTGGCTAGGCCTTGTTTCCCTTGTTGTCTTGCTCTGTTTGGCACAATGAGATTTGCAATATTAATTTGCTCCAAGCACGCTAAATGTGCTTTGTTTTTTGCACAGCTGGGCAGCTCTAGAATGGCTGAAGGCACTGAGCCCTCAGTGCAGTACATACGAAATGTGAAGAGACAGCTGGCTAACAGGCAGCCTATTAGCTCTTGTAGCTGCATTCTTCCCATGCTCTGCAGTAGTCCTACATACAAAATGTTGGATAACGTTAGAGGCTAGCATGCAATGCACAATTTCATCCTGGAAAGAACAGAAAGGAATAGTTCCTCGTGTATCATCCTGGAAAGAATAGAAAGGAATAGTTCCTCGTGTATAACTCTAAGTGACTTGGTTAATGTTTCACAAAAAGAGAAGAGAGAAGTGAAGTAAGAACAGGCTAAATTGAACTAGGAAGAACTTTCTCATGTTCTGTTATTAAAAGGGAAAAATGAGAAAGCATTCTTTCTGCCAACTGGTAAAATTATATAGTAATTTACCATTCATTATTAGGCTGCAAAACAACTTGTATTATAATAAACTTCATAAAGTAGTCCTACTGGAATTCTGCCACTGTTTTAATTGACAAACTCATCATGCATTTTGGTCATTTATGTCTGTTTTAGATATCAGGAAAAATGGGCTTCATCTCAAGTTGCATGACTTTGGGATAATGATTTGTAGTTAAAACAAGTAGTGGGTAGCTCCAGTCTGTAATTCCTGTAAATCAAATTATTTCAGCTTGCACTCCTCTTGTTCTCGATGTCTGTATTTGGGATGAGGTTTTGTTGTGCTTTTTTTTTTCCAAAATAATTTCCAAAAGATAAGTTCAGGGGAGGGCATGAAATAATAACCCAACTGCTAGCAATTACAAAAGTAAAGAAGTATTGGTTGTAAATCTATCGGAGAAATTCACATGCATTTAAGATGAGCAGTAATTGCAGTTTATGAAATCAGGACAAGGATATTTGATCATGTTTATAAAAGGCTTCATTCACTACTATAAGTTTATAAATGCATCCTGCTCTGAGGTTATGATGTTTGCTGTCACAAGTTACTCAGAATTTGCAATATTAGGAAGATTTTTTTTCTTATGTTGCTTTTAAAAACCTAGGAACTAGCCATTTTAAATTAACAAACTAGTGCTCATCCAGTGTTGAAGAGTAAGAAATAATTTCAAATAAATATGCCAATGCAGGTAAAATTTAGATTCATATGAAGATACAGGTAAACTCATGAAATAAGGAGATGCAAAGCAGAGCCGCGATCTTGCAGAGGATTCAGTGGGGTCAAACAGCCTTACAGACATAAGCGTGGACCTCTGAAAAATTTTCAAAGGTGTGACAGTTTCTTGCAGGCTTGAACCTAACTTAATTTGTTCACTGCAATTTAAAGCAATTGAGACTGACTGAGCCTAGAGGAAATGTTAATGTTTCTTAAATGAGAGTATATCCAGAGTTGCTAAGACTAACGGAAAAAGCAGACCCCTAAGACAGGGACAATCAGGCTGCAAGAGGTTTCTTAGGGAGGCCATTTCCACCTCCATCTGTAGTGTTCCTTCTGCTGCTTCTACTTCCTTAATTCACTTCTCCAGTTTTTACAAGTACATAGGATTTCTGTTGTAATGGGAAAAACAAATTCCACATTTTACCCTTCTGAAGCAAACTAATATGTCTGTATGGCATATATCTGTTGAACATCTATGTTAGAAAATGTGTGGGGATGCATTGACAGAAAATAAGTACATAGACTAGTACAACCTTTAAAAGAAATACAGTTTCCTCGGAGGTGCAAGACCAAAAAAATTAGCATTAATGCTATGCATGCTCCTAGGCAAATTGACCATGGTTTGTTTGTTTGTTTTATTGGAGCTAAAGGGTTCTTGAAGTACTGAATACAGAGAGAAGATGGTTTCCCCAGCAACTGTGCCTCCAGAAAAAGGTTTCAGCTTGTTCTCCTTGCTTCAGTATTTTACAGCATGTAACCAAATGATATCACAGGTGGGAAACAGACACCTAACCTTATGATCTCCAGGGTGGGTCCTGTTGGCATTAGCAGCTGTGGGAGTTCAGGAGGCAAAACAAGTCCTGTTGGAAGCAGTGATTCCAGTTCAGCTCAGGTTGGTGCAGGGTGACTGCCTGAGCCAAAGAGTGTGATCCAGGAGGACAGATTTTCCATTTCCTTTATATCTTGGAGAACACAGCCCTTGGTGCTCAAAAGGGCCCAGTGTTTCCCACCAAGAACCATGGTCAGAGTTTATGGGGAAGGAAATGCAAGCCCTAATGCATTGTTTTTTTTCATAGCAGTGTAAGTCAGTCTTAGTAGTTTGTTGTAATTAAGGAAAACTGTCTTACAGTAGCACTATGATACTCTAGGAGATAGAAATCCTAAAGCATTTGCATTTTGAGTTAAGTATTTGGGGCACACATGATTGTACAGTGAAATATTGAATATCTCTTCAGCCAAAAAGAGAGAGAATTTAGGATTACTTAAATAAGGGATGTGTTACCCACTCTTAGTTTTATTTATCTAGGCTACTGATTTAATAGCCCAGGCAGAATTCTCTGACTTAGAAGATTTGGTGTATTTCTAGATTAAAATGTTAAACTAGAATGAAATGAACTTCTCACTCTGTAATTGTAAATTGACTGAGGACAGGCTATTGCAAACTGATTGCAGGTTTGTTGTGCTGCTTGACTAGTCAGGTGAGGGGCTGCATTTTCAAAGTTTGTGACTTCGGATACACAGAGTTGGTAGGGACCTATTAGTAATAGCAAAAATACCTGTCTTCAATCTGCTAAGCTAGTTCTGCCAAACACAGTTCCAATCAAGGCATTTTTAATTCCTAGGCTTGAGCATTGATTTCTAGTTACAAGATTATACAATCATAGAAATTAAACATTGAAACCTCAGTAACTCATGCCACATCTAGAAAATAAATTATTTATCACTGGGCAGATTGCCGGGCATGTTGTTTTGGGGTTCTGGTTTCCAGTGTACCTGAAGACAATGAAGTCTAAAATCTTACTATTGATCTATTTAA
Source organism: Gallinago jamesoni (assembly GCA_025769975.1). Taxonomy (NCBI): domain Eukaryota; kingdom Metazoa; phylum Chordata; class Aves; order Charadriiformes; family Scolopacidae; genus Gallinago; species Gallinago jamesoni. The sequence continues at coordinate 26,421,116 of JAOQGH010000032.1, forward strand.
AAGAAAAATATCCAAAACCAAAACCAAAACAAAATCCTAACTCTATGTTCAGGGTGTTCCAAGCTCCCTCTAGCCATGACATGAAGAAGGAAAAACTCATTGATGAAGTAAAGTATGTGTGGGGGTGTATCAGTGTGTTCTCTGCAATAGTTCTGACAGCCTTCTGTACTGCCTTCAGGAGAAATGTTTGGCCTCTGTAACAACATTCTTGTGATAATGAGCTGTAATGAAGAGAGAGGAAAAAGAAGAATTCTTGAGGAAAACACTCTACTTGAGCCACCTATTCATCACTGGTAAAGGGATGAGCGCCTGTGTGGAGCACCTAATTTGATCTGAATTGTAACAAATTCAGAAAACCACTTCAAATACCTCAAAGTTTAGGTAATTCATCTATGTGCAGATACTTAAACCAAGGCATCCAATGCCATTTTATATGTTTGGGTGGGTGATAGTTATGTCATAAGCCCTACAAGGGCTCTGTACCCTTCTGGAATGACAGCTAAAGGCAAAGGGGGAATGGATATCCTAGAGCATCTAACATAGCAAAAGGTATCTTTATATGCATCCCCAAACCTCACTCTAATGATTGGGGAACTTGACCAAATCAACTAAATAGAATTGTTTATCAATTATTTTGGATAGTATCTTTTTTCTGCTGCCCTCCTATTCCCAAATATGGGGTTCATTTTGGTGGTTTATTTGTTTGTTTTAGAGTTAGCAGCAACAAATGGTACTTGTAGAGCTGCTAGGGAAAACTGGCTGTTTGGAAGTGCTGATAGGCTTTCTACTCATTGACTTGATGTTAGAATGAGAGGTGGCAAGGTCTTTCTTCTCAAAGATGGTCTGACACTCTGCAGATGATAATTTCTGAACTTCTTTCCACCTAGTGCATATAAACCAAAAGTACATGGGAAATACTGGACCTCTATGAGAAATGCACTCTGCTGTTTCCTTTGAAAAATATTTTCTCCCCTGCATAATCAAGAAGCCAGCAGGGCGGAAAGAAATGGTGGGATTGAGTTCACTAGTCCCCAGTGGTATCAAGTGTATTCAATCCATCAGTGAAGTCAGAGTTGTCCTCTGAATCTTTAACACATGAGCGTAGCTAACCCCTTCTTATAGTCTGCCTTGTGTCAAAGCAATTGAAAGGCTTTGTTGAGACAGAGGTCTAATTCCAAAGTGTAAATCTGTACCAAGGAGTAAAATACCTGGTAAAATTAACATCTGTTAATTTGTGAAATGTTCTAGGCTCTGATTATATAAAGTTCAGGTTGCTTAAAAGTCACTTGATTTGCTTGGAATAGACAGCTGTGTCTCTGAAAACCTTTGCAGTATAGGCTAAATTGTAATAAAAGATACTGTGGACATTATTTTTTTTCCCCCTTTCAATTAGCACACATTAGAGTGTCATCCTTAGCACTTACTGTTTTTTATTCATCATAGACATAATGTGATTATTGACATTTTAGGGCATCTCAAAGCATGGCCTTTGTTAGTTGTGTAGTCCAGTTAAAATCTAGATGGTAGATTTTCTGTTCTGTTGTTGATGTTTTAACAGAGTTAGTCATGTATGCATGACTGAATCCATCTCCTTTCAGGTTAAATGGAACTAATATCACATCAAGGAACTGATTAACATCCCTAGTAAGGGGAAAAATGAAGAATTCAGCTCTTTAATAGAATTACTCTGTAATACACTGAAATTCAAGATAATCACTTTCAATCAAGTTACATTTGGACAGATCTTTTTCTCCAAATCAGTAGGTGAGTTCTTTATAAGAACTGTGTATATATTTGTTCCATATAAAAGAAACTAATTTTGACAATGCGTGTATTTATGCTTCAGTGGCCCTACTAAGCATTATTATCTTGCAGTTCAGTGGCTTTCAGATATGTGTTACTCTGAGACACTTATTGGTAGAGTTTTGTTTAAGTCCTTTATAAAACTTACATACATGTCCTAATAACTGCCTTACATCACTACATGTCAGGGAAAGGTGGAACACCTTTGCCTGAAATGGATATTATGTATGCCCATGGTGTTCTTCAAGAATGGCCAAGAAGAATTAACACCTCTATGATTAATACCTAGGTGTCTGCGTCCCAATATATGATGGGATGGCCATTTTATGTTTGTGCTGATGCCCTAATCTTTCTACATGATTTGATAGCTGCTTGTGTCTGTAGTCTGGAGAGCCATAAAGTGCACACTGGTGTGTATGCCCTGTATAGGCCATATCTGTGGTCAGCGTTCTGCCTCAGTTGCTATTGGATGTGGCTTTGGGGCAGTGTTAACACCTTAAACTTCCCTGGAAATGCTTAAAAGAGCACAAGTTGGTACAGGACAAATCCATGCCAGGGACAGTTTTAGTAATGGAGCTGTAGAGATGAGGGAGTGCCAAACTTGAAAACATACTCAGGCACTGATTAATTTATTAGTATAGACTTAATTTTGTAACTTTCTCATTGTCCTGACAGGAAGATTATGGAATTGTTTTACCCCAAAAGAAACCTAGTCTTCTCCATAATCTTATGTGTGGGTTCAGAGATTAGGGGGAAAATAGTCCCCATATTTTTCTCAATCTTCTTTACATTTTTTGATTACCTCATTCGATTGACTTATTTAATGAACTGTTTTAGTGTGTTTAACATATGCAGTATAGTGGCTAACTAATGTGAAAAGAGAAGTTCAACTCCAGCTACAGAAGTTAGTGATATCTTCTAGTATTTGAGACATAAACAGGGGCTTATTTTTTGTGGCTAGCCCAAGCCGTGCTGATGATAGAACTTAGTATATTTATGATTAAGTAACTCCTGGAAAGAAGCAGAAGACTAAATACTTGATGTTTTCAATAGTCCTTTGGAATTTCTGCAAGGAGGGGAAGACTCCTTCTGCTGTGTAGAATATTAAAGTTATGTGTTCTTCCTCGTAAAGTTTCTAATGGTATATGCATAGCTGACATACCAAACCCATAGAGTTTAGCCAGGTTGTTGCAATTCTTTATCAACCACTCAGATAGTTTTTATCTTATCCAGATAAGATAATTTGTTTTTTTACTGTCTTTTCTGTTTTCTTCCCCATCTTTCGATGAATATGGTTATTATAGTGGTTATCTTCCTTTACATTCTGAGTTTATTTTTGCAATCATCTTTTAGGATAGGCAGTCTAACGGCAAAAGAAGCAAACAAAAGGAAAGGAAGGCAAAGCTCCTTCGAGCTATTTATAAAAGTTTTTAGTCCACAGCCATAACAAAGTAAAGCAGCTGTTTAAACCTAGGTGAAACTCTGTAAGTTTACAAAATTATGAAGTAGTTAATATATTTAAGCATCAACTCCTTAAGCAACAATCACAACTACTTGTCTTCTATTTGTTTGTGAGGTGCATACCAAATAACTTCGTCTATAATTTTAGGGGGGAAAAAAAATAAAATATTGGTATTCTCTTTGAATAAATTTACAACTAGAGAAAGAGTGTAGTAGTAGTAATTTAACCATTTGCTTACTGTGGAACTATTAAAAATTCTGTTCAGTTTCTCCCCTGAAGGTAACATTGAAATGTTTTGCATCTGTTTTAGCTCCGTCATTATCTCTATTCCTATCATTCCCTAAACCGTACTCTTTTTTTCTTAACAAGAACTACAGTTCTTTCCCTGGGTATCAACCCTGAGTGCCATTTTTAGTTGTTGGTTGGCTCCTTTGTGTCTTTAATTGGGTACAATGTATTCCATGCTTCTTTTCTATAGAAGGGTGTTTGACTTGATCACAAGGAGCCTGGGAGTTCTCTCCCTTCTCATTTCCCAGAGATTTAGAGGAAGGAGTAATGAAGCAAATCTAGGGTTTACAGCTCGCATGGAAAGCTGGGCGAGAACATAAGCTTGATCCCTTGTAACAACTAGCAGGTGGAGCATTCATCAGGTACAGACAGGTGGATAGTGCTGGAGGTAAATAGCTGTGCAGAGTAACAAACGAAGCAAAAATGAAGCAAAATCCATCTCATTTCTGTCCCTACTCTGTTCCTTTTAGAGTAGTTATTTGCCCATTGGTCATAGATCTGGCATTGAAAGCTGAAGCATTGTAGTACCACCTCTCTTTTTTAGTTTTCACAAGGGTGTGAGAATCTGTACATAAGTTGTTTCCTGGGTAGGTTTTTTTTTTTTTCTTGGAAAATCATTAGAGGGCTGAAGGAAAGTACTGTTGAATCTTGCATTTCTTCTACATGTCAGGAAGCAAAATACAGTGGGAGGCCTGTGGTTGTGCTGCATGAAGCATATAAGTGACCCCCTGCAGGTTTCAGAACAATTGTTAAGAAACAAACTGTGCTCTGCACATAATCCTCATCCATCACATGGTATTTAAACAGTAACTAAGGAGAAGTACATGAAAGTCCCTGAACAAGTCCAGTTCCTGGTTTTGCCAGTTCTGTTTTATAGTCTTTCAGATACAGTTAAGATAAGCATACATGTGGTGGGCTCCTGTGACAGAGTAGGGAAAAAAAGGCATTTTGCAGTCCCATTAACTCTAATTCTCCTGTAAATGCGTCATTATTAATCTTTTCAGTGTTTGGAATTTCTACAATTTATGCCTGGGGTGGAATTACTTTGTGCTTTAAATATCGGGTTGGTAAAGAAGGCTTTTCCAAAACCTTGGAAAATGTATTTTAATCATACAACTTTTTTGTTGGCTTTAAAAGCTGCAAGAATCTGAGAATCTCAGAAATGTCAAGCCCCTAAAGGATGCCATTGTATCCTTTTAGGCAAGGAGTTCCCAGATACAGTAACCACGATTGAAAATGGGTTCCCAAAGCAAAGACTGAAATTCTGCCACCTTTACCTATGTTATTCCAACCCAGTCAGGCATATAATGCAAGAGTTCTCAGTTGAGGAAGGTTTACAAAATCTGGCCTGTGATGATTACGACTGAAAATTGCAACCAGCTCATCCAAGACAGCTGGCGTCCCAATTCCATAGTGAATCTCAAGAATGTGCTCAGCTCAAAGAACTGCATTCAGACTTCAGAATTTGGGCTTGAGGAATTCTTAGACTATGTGAATACAGGAAAAAAAATAATTAAAATTTTGAGAAGTCTACCAAGTTTGGGGAAAAAATTAGGTTTTATCAGAAAAATATTCTTAAACTTTATTGATTTTTCTTTTGCCATTTTGGCTGGAATTCAACACTTGCTTAGTCCAATCATAAGATTTTGTATGACCTTTAGGTTTTCTTCTCCACAAACCAGCTCAGAAAAAATCCTCTTCAGAAAGCAGTCCCTCAAAGTGGTCTAGTCAAATCAAGAGATGACCTCTTGATTACCTCTTGGGTTACTTAAACTAAGAGGTTCTCTCTGTTCTTTGGCAACATTTGAACATACTGAAAAATTCCTAAATATCCAAATTAAGAGTTATTGGAATAAATGGCTCATAGTTGAGGTAACTTATTTCTTAAGACCCTTAGATGGAAAATTAAAGCATAAATTAGTCATATTGCCAGTAAAATTATTCCCTGTCACAGCCTTTCCGTTTCTCTTCTCCTCTAAACCACTAATGAACACCCCAGCTGTAGGAGAAGCACAAACATTGTGCTCCCTAGTTTGTAGTTTTGGCAGTTCATAATGAATCAGTGTCTACACTGTCAGATTCTGCTTCAGATCAGGTGGCCACAGATCTGGCACTAAGACAAGTATGTTTAAATCTCACACAGGCCAGAGAAGTGGGGAAGTCTCTGCAGGTTTAGGTATGAATACAGCCCTTTCTTCAGCCAGGTGTTTTGGAATTTGAAGTTTTCACTAAAATTACTGGCATAATCCCTCCAGCAAATAGTCTCTGTTTCCTCTCCGTACTGGTAAGGTACTACTCCCAGTGTATAAACAAACGGTGATTCACTAGCACAATGACACAGAACAACAGATGACCTTGCATATGAATGGGTTATTCTTCTACTTCAGTTATGGTAATGAATCATTTCCCTCTTGTGGCCTCCCTTCACTTCTACTTGAATACATTTCTTATTATTCAAAATTCTCTTCTTGAAAGAACAGTTGTCCTTGGAGGTCGAGAGGAGGATCCTTACTCATAGAAAGCACTGGGGAACACAATTCCTCCGAGTTATTAGGCAGCTTTCTGGTTAACAGTGCCTCAATTTACTGTTTTACATTGGACCCTACTTTCCTCTTAACGGTTCGTGTCCTCCTTACATGAAGTATGTTTCATGCATGCAAGCATGAATTGTAAGTGAAAATTCTTATTCCTTCTGTACAGATCTCATCGAAACTTGGAGACTGGGTAAATGTGAATTCTGTGTAAGAACTGTTAATTTGAAAATCCATTAGAATAAATCTCTTTTGTCAGTATTTAGAAAGCAGTTAGCATGTTTCAGTTTTCTTATTCTCCAGCTCACCTGAATGCAGGGAAGCCTTGTTCTGAACTTTCCACCCCCTTCATGTTTCTTAAAATACTTCAATATGCAGATGTCCTGAAGGGCTTCCACAAACTGGTACTTAGGAGTCTCTGGATGTTTTTTCTGGGACTTTGTTGCTTAGGTAAATCTTATAAGCATAATCTCACAATTAAATAGTCCTTTTGGCACTTGGCCATTTGTCCCTGTTGCATATCAGTGGTAAACAGCTGAGCTGACTGGCTTTTAAATACAAAACCATTGTGTTGTGGCTGAAGCTGTTAATGAAAAGACTGCTGAAAAGATTGTTGGTGGAAGTCGGCAATTGCAACAGCCCTGTTCCTAGAAGTACAAGGTCTGATATTAACAATGGCTTTGTAGGTCTGAACACTCCCTTTGGCAAAGGGGTACGTGTGGTATACCACCCGGCTAAGTAATTTCTGAAGCATGGCCTTACATACCTAAACTGTTTACATACTGCTTAGACTTGAGGTGAGAAGAGTGAAGACTCGCTGACGTCCTTCAAATGCTTAATAACTTGTTGCAAAAGAAGGAAAGTATTTCTGAGTCCACGGTGGATAAGACAAAAGTAACAGGCTTAAATTGTAGTAAAGGAGGTTTAAGCTAGACATCAGGAGGAAAAAAAAGAAGTCTTTCTGAAGATAGGGATGAATTAAGGACAGAAATAGACTGCCTAGAGGTTTTAAAGCCCCAGTCACTGAATGTTTTTTAAGAGCAGTTAGACAAACCGTGGCAGAGGTGCAGCTGATCCTGCCTCAGGGCAGATAGATGGACTTAATAACCTCATGAGCTCTGTCCTAGCCTAAACTCTGTAATACCGTCACTGCTCAGTCACACCAGAACTGTGGCAAAACAGAGAACCACACGTTCCGCACCAACTCCTGCTACCATTACAGCTAAAGCATCCTTGCTTTCTTAGGAATGGCTTGAAAAGCCCAAATGTGCTTATTTCCTTTGATCAAGATTCTGTGTTATTGCTTGCTTTCCTAGTGTGTGCATTTCCCCTGGGCAGAAAGTGACTTTTATTCAGAAGGCCAGCATAGTGTGTCACATCCTGCATAGGGGTTGTGCAGCTGGAGTCAGGAATAGTGCATCTGCATGGGTAAAAGTGGACAAAGGTCTTTCCTTACTGGTGCACCAGAATATACCAGTTATGAGTTGCAATAGCAATAAGCAAAGAGAAAGTTGTCATCTCTGCTTCTGCCGATACAGCAGCCCTAATATTTCATACCGGTATGGATCATAGTCAGTTGTCCACACTAGAAATGAAATAATGGCCAAGGGGCTGTGTAGGTCAGTACCATACTTCGTATACTGGCAGTATGTATTTGGTCACTGGATCTTTTATATAGGCTTCCCAAACAATGAGGACACGTGAGTTGTCATCAAGCCAAGTTAAAAAATCTTTAGATTCTAAATAAAATGGTTATCCTGACTTCCTTTTGCTAGCTGACTTCTCCATATTCTCATGAGGAATTAAAAAACCCCAAAACAGCAATTTAACAAAGATACTAACGTGTATAATAACATGGCTATGCAAAATGAGTTCTATAAGATTTGACAATGTTGCAATTTCACTCAAACTTTCCTGAGATAGGATCCAGCCAAGGGGTTTCTCTGAGTTCCTCACTGATCCTCTTGCATTTTCCTCTCTTGCATTTCTGTTTACTTCATATTGATTTTTATGATACTGCAACTACAGGCATGTTGACTCTGAGAAGAATGAAGTGTATCTGAAATGAAATACACTGCTGTTGCATTTTAATTACTGGTAATAAAAATTATAATGATTTGTTTAAACTGTGGGTGAGTATCTGTGTATAAACAATCATAATTGCCGACTATAATGCAAAAATTAGGAGGAACAAAATAGTTTTTCTTTTTAACATTTCCTAAGTCTGAGATAAAGGTTATGGATTTATGAATGCAAGACACTACAGCTCAGCTGAGGTTCATATAGAGTATTTGGTCATATAGAGTCAGTGGTCATATAGAGTATTTGTGGGCCTACCAAGCATGTAGGAAGATGATGCCTGATGTTATACCACCAATCTTCTGCAGACCAAGTATTAATGTAAGAACGTGAAATGGGGGGGTGGGGGTGGGGGTGGGGGTGATGAAGGGGGTGGGAGAAGCACATTATTGTGGTAAAAGAATTGGAAAAATCTGAAAGAGATAAATATAAAATCGGTGCTGCAGTGGAATAATAGGTGTCATTCTAGCATGAACAGCTACTTGGGGTGCTGATTAAGCTCAGAAAAATTAGAAGAAGCTTGCATTGTGTTTGTCATATCCAAGAGGAGATCAAAGTGTATGTTTGGATGTAATCCAATCAGCAATAAAATGATTATAGTTCTTTTTCTAGCAAATCCAGTCAATATGTCGATCATACAGATTAACACTCCTACGATAGCAGATGACAAAGATGCAGTTGATGAGTTCTATCAACAGCTTGAAAAGACATTCATTAAATATGAAGCAAAGCTATCACCCGTGCAACTGGGGACCTAACTGTGAAAGTTTGGCTATCGGATGTATAAGCTCTCAAAAAGTAGTAATGGGAAATGACTACTCGTCTTGGTTTACTGAATGAAAGAGGCATCTGGTTGAACTTTGTTGCTTTCATGTTCATTCATTCTTCATTTAAGACCTAAATTGAATGTCCAAGATACTTGTACAGATGGGGCATAACTAAGAACCAAGTGGAACATGTAGGAAGCAAAGAATGCCCTGCATTGGAAGATCAGTTGTTGGCTTTTAGAATGTCAAAAGTTAGATATTCAGCAGCCCATTGCTTCTTGTCCAGAGACAGAGAAATCTATGTGATGTCTGTCCAGAAGAGGTTGGTGGTATTGGCATGGAGGAGTAGTCAGCTGACCCAAATGGGTTATGGAATAAAACTACCAAGTACAAGCTACCAATAAACACATCGTGATAAGTCAGTACTGAGCTCTGAACATCTGTGAACAGCAGCAAGCAACCGTTTCATTAGACAGCATGTGAAACAGTAACATATGCTGCCCAGAATTTTTCAACGTGTATAGAGAATTTGCTTTGAGAGAAGCTCTGAAAGGATTTGCAAACTAAAAAGGAATGGCATGTTCCACCCCCCCACACCTCGGGGAACAAGTCAGATGTGCCGATGAGATAACAGGGAGAGCTGCAGTCCTAGATAATAGGCAGCAAATGCTGGAGTTAGTGAAAACCACATTGAAAAAC
>JAOQGH010000032.1:26436068-26468851 GCA_025769975.1 Gallinago jamesoni
GGCGGTTAGCGCCCTGCTCAGTGCACGTGGCTGCCACGTGGTCCTTTGTTGCCGTCTGAGGCTAAACCACGACATTCCCTAATGCCTTTAAAGGACCCATATGCCAGGGAAACAGACCACTGTTGAGGCCATATCTGGGTTGAGTATCTGCCAAGTTGTAAGAAAAGCGATTTTATAATCAGGTCTGCCATAAACATGTTTTAGAGGAAACCTTCATTACAAGGAAATGTGGTAATGAGGGGGAAATGCCCTCATGTTTTTCAAAAGCACTCAGCACAGTTCTTAAAGTAAATCCCGTAACTTGATCTTAGACATCCATAAAGGAAAATTTTTCTTCCCGGCACACAGTAGTATCCTTGAGAAGAAAGAAGAGTGTGTAATCTGACCTCAAGTCAGTAGGTCTATACCTTTTGTGTAGCCTGTGAGCTATATCGCCACCTTGGCAAGCCTTGATGAAGCTGTATGACCACTGACATTTTGTCTGTGCGGTCTCTTGTAAGAGTCTGTAGTTTTCTGTGCCATGCTGATCCAGACACATCAGAGATGATTTCATGAATAAAGGGGCAAGGAGGGTAAGGAAAGGTTTTTAAATCGACATATTTTCCTGCTACGGTATAAACCAAGAGTTGTTATGAAATTAATTCATAAACATCACCAGCCACTGACAGGTCTTTGCTGCTTCCAGATTAAACAGAATTCAGACCAGTTGTCAAGAAGCGCAGAGCCTCTCTCTCTCTCTTTCATTATAAACCCAGTGAGCCATCAGTTTCTGAAGAGCAGTAGGTTTTATAGGAATGTCAGGAAATATGCAGTAGTCATGGTTTAGTGTATGCTTAAAATGTTAATGACCTTTCTAGCTTAAATGTCTTTGAGTTACTGTAATTAGACAGCAGAAGACTTTTTAAGATGCATTCCTGGAGCAAGTTAAGTACTGTTTCCATTACATGTCGTTCTTCAAAGACAGCATCTGAAATACGTAGCTGAAGTGTAGCATCTCAAATAAGTATCTGAAGTGTAGCATCTGAAATACGTAGCTGAAGTGTAGCATCTGAACACTGTTTAGTTTACCCCAGACTTCACTGTAGCAACCTTCCCTGAATTTAATAAGGCTGCATTAGAATAAGCAGTGCCCAGAGTAACCTGAGTCAATGAAAAGCAATTTAATTTAGTTTATGGCAGAGGCACATTGTGTCTCTTTCCCCCTCCCCGAGTAGATTAAATGAAAATCTTTCTTATGTATTGAATGAATGCTTTCAGGATTGTGTATCATACTGTGATCTCTATAAAATCTTGTGAAAATTTGTGTATTTGGGTCACTGTGTATTTGGCCTAAGATGCAAAGATAAGCTGAGCACAAACGAATATACTTCTCTAAACATACCTAAAGACAACTATTTAATTCACTGAAATTAAAAAAAAAAGGAATAAAATAGCTGAAGCACAACAGGTATAAACAGGATGGCTATGATAGTCTATGAGTATATGCTTTTATTCTTTGCAGTTCAGTAACACTTTCAATGCCATATGTACAGGGCACACACTGGGAAATCCTGTCACTACTGCACAGAGTTTGGCTCTTTGGTGGCGTGGCACAGTGAAATACCCAGGATCAATGTCCAAGAATACAAAAGGGTTATGTCCTGCTCCATGTGCTGGTTTGAATGCCACACTGCTGCCAAGGGCCAGTGTATGTGATACAATATATGTTGGTAATGTGGGAAGTGACAACATCCCAGACACACCCTAACCTATTGAGCGACCTCAGTAGGCCACAGAGAAAAACTCCGAAAAGACTTCTACATCCAGGATCAGAGTCAAGATAGATACAAGAGACATGTTATTTACCATAACAGTAAATTCTGTCTTTGAATACTCTGCGTTAATCAAGACCACAAAGTGTGGAGGTGTACATCACTGTACAGGCATTTGGGGCAGCATAGATTAGTGTTCATAGCAAAGGTCACTAACAGAAGCCATCCTTTGCCACAGGTACAGCAACAGTGTGTTTTAGCCTCCTTTGAACTATAAATGCTCAGAAATTGCACCAGGATGTATGTTGCACTTTTATTTTGTGTTTGTATTTGATCTCATCTTTCATGTCTTCTTCCTATATTCTGGTTTTCGTGTTAGGGTTTCTGCTAGCGGCTTGAATCTTCTTGAGGTGTAGATGTTAAAGTCAAATGCCTAAGTGCAGAGGTACATTTGTTATTCTCAGCTTTGGACTGTATGTATTAACATTTAACAGCAAAACTTAAGTGTACAGGATGCAGCACTATTAAGAGTTTTAGTTCTTCTGGCCTGGAGGGCATCTGTATTTCATTTTTTGCTACCAAGGCAACAGTTTAGCTTCAGGCAACAACCATTAAGTAACTGTATATGCTAATAAGAGATCAAGCTCCTTCAGAAAATAAAACTTTGTCACCCTGTGATTAGTTGTAAGAATGAATTAATACCAGAAATGCAAAGCTAAACATAATCTCTGTAACACCAAATTTACTTGTGTTCTCTAATAAACTGAGTGCATGTTTGAGAGACAAATTAAAAACCAACAAGCTTAGCTTCTCTAGCAGTAGAAAAAGGTCAGGAGGAAAATGAGATTTATTCATACTTTTCTTATAAGTAGGCTTAGAGGGACAACATACCACAACTGTATTCCATGTTTGTTCATCAGAAATTATCTCACAATTCAGAGCACATAATTCCAGGTGTTGTTAACATGTGAACATACTATAAAAAACTAATATATAGTTTAATGATACCTTCTGCTGTTTGGAATTGTTATGGATTAAGTTTGATCAGCCATTCTGGAAGACATAAAAGTTTCATGCGTCAGCCATGTCTGGCCTGATTTTCTATTCTGAAATTCACAGATAGAAAACAGCAAAAATGTGTACAATGTGGTGCTGAGAAAAAGGTAAATGAGTTAAATAGGAAATAATGGGCTGGAATACTGCACCGTGTACTTGCATGAAAAAGATAGCAGTACTTATCTGCAGAAACAAATCCCAGTAGGTATTTACTGATAAAATTGGTTTGTGAGTCAGTCAGAGCTTTTATTGCTAGCATGCCACACAGCCACACTGCTCATGAGTCTCTAATATTTTTTTTTCCCCATTTTATTTGTAAAGATGACCTTCCAAACCTGTCCTGTGTGTCATGTGCAGGACTTGAGCAATGTCTGAGAGGTGCTGTTGGGCAGCCCTTAGGGAAGCCTGGGTACTGGGGGAAGCGCAGCGGTGTTGGGGTGTTCGGTGGTGGTGGTATGGGGCTGCTTGTGGTGGGATGAGGAAGGATCCTGGTGCAGTGGCCAAACCCCAGGCAGTGTGCTGGTGGGGAACTCTGAGCTACATGCTGTGTGCTGGCTGGATTCTGGAGACAGGAGGCTGGAAAGCCAGGACACAGCAGGGCTGTGGGCCATGCAAGATCACAGTGTAACGTGGAGAGCTGCAGGTAATGGAGAAATAAAACCAAGGTGTAGCCTTATGGTTGATTTACAGAAAGGTACTTGACATTCCTGTTTGGTTTCCATGAAGAAAATTATTTCCCAACTCTGCCTTAGAGAGTGTATTTCATGGCTAGACAAAAACACTAATGAAGAGCTTTCAAATTTCTGGAGCCTAGTTATATCATTCTAATAGCCATCAAGGGTTATATTAGTAGCTATTCTGTCTGTATTAACAACTCAGTAAGAGAAGACCATAATACAAACAAACTCACATCCACCCCAGGTTACACATGAGCAGAGCAGTGACATCCTCTTAGCATTAGCAAGTACCTCGAAGTTGGAAGGCTTCTTGTGAGTGCAGGTTTGGTAGAGCTTCCCATGAAACAGGCCTTTAAACCATCACACATTAATTGCACTGCTGCTGCCTTCTCCTCTTATACCCCAGCTGCCGCTTGCTTTTGCATGCTTCTGCATGATATTCCATGGACTTGTATTTGTGACTTGTATTTTTCACATTGTGACTTGTATCAGTCACACTGTACCTTGTATTTTTCGTATGTTTTTCAGGTAGAGCTAAGGCAAAAATAGCAGTTATAAAATGAAAGAATATTGCTGTACATATGTGCATATATACATATATGTAATGTTTTCTTTTTAGGCACTCTGTATTGAGCTACTGTTGTCTAGAACTAGTATTGACCTTAATGGCTCCCATCCTATCCTACTTTGCCCCATATCCTCTGTGATGAAAGAGCAAATTCTTTCAGAGACAAGCTATATTCACACCAATAAAACAATTGGGACAGCTCTTCAGTTTGCCCAGTCCTTACCCTGATTTACTGGCCACTAGAAAAAAAACAAACAGGAACACAAATCTGGGTCATCCCCTTTGGAGATCTTTTCCCATTCTGTTTTATCTAAGAAACCTGAGTAGAACTTTCTGAGAGTAGGTAGGCAAATATAATAAAACATAATAACACAGATAACAACAGGGACAGATGATGCAGAGTGTGGGCTGAATGTTCATGCTTCTTTTCTTCTTTGCAGGAAAATCTTTAACAGTCACCAAGTAGCAGAAAAGTACTAAAAAAGTTCAACAGCAAAAGAGGCAGGCAACTTTTGAAAATATACTTGAAATTTATAATTATGTTCAACCAGGATCTCAGTATACATACTCATCCTGGTAGCCCTACCATATTACTTTCTGAATAATCATCCATCTCAGCCTGGCCTCTCCAGAAGTATCCAAAGCCTGAATAATTCACCATCCCTCCACATTAGAGGGAATGTTTTCATCATGATGTTTATATGAGAACATCTGTATAGAACATCCACTACTCTCCTCACCTGCGATTTCCCATGCAGAACCTTCTTTAGTCAATTCAGCTTACAAACTTATTTTCCAACTCATTATCAGAAACCAATCATAATTTGATTTGTCTTTCCTTCTGGTCAAAGAACAGTTCTAGGAGAGGTACTCATTAAAGACTCTTTGCACCAGATACTGTCTCCATTCCATATATCAGACACAACTTTGTGGAGCATACTACGTGACAATTTTTTTCAGATTCCTCTGCTGTCTTTCCAGTCTTTCCTTTTTGGAGTGGAGTTGAAGCACCACCTTTCATAAATACTCCACGAAGTCCCACCCTCAGTGTACTGTGGTAAACAGAAAGCATCCCGCTTTTTCATTCCTGAAATGAATTCAGGGTTCTTAGGTTTGATTCTTGTAAAAATTCTCATAGTCACTGAGTCCTACGCAAAATTTTAACCGGAAGCATGTGATTTGTATAATTTACAATGCCCTTTGGTCTCCTTGAAAAAATGTGACTGTGGTAAAGAGATCATCAAAACATTTGCCTGGGTTTTCTTCTGTTCTACCCCACAGTAATTAGATGACTAGAGGAATTTGTCTTTTTTTGTTAGATCCATCTCTGTAGCCAGATCAGTTGTTCTAGATACAACCACTCTGAGGATCATAAGCAACAATTCAATTAAACTTCCTCTGAAAAGTTTGTTGGTAGCACTTGAAATTAACCTATACCAGCTAAATTAGTATTTCTTTTCATCCTATTATAGCTTTGACTTCTAGTGAGTCAGAAGTGTCTCTCCTAAAATAAACCTATGGATTCTGGATAAAGAAAATACTAAAGTATTTATTTCTCCTCTTTTGGGGAAACACATATTTCACCCACCTCTTATCACAAATCCTTTGCTAAAGAAAATAATGCTTTCATTTCTGTAGGAATAAGCAGTCAGTTTCAAAGATGGGACATGAAGTCATGAAGTTGAATACCAAAAGAAAGCTAATTATTGGAATAAACAAAAATGGTCCTCATTCAGAAGACAAAGTTTTTTATAATATATTCTATTGAGTAGGCTTGGCTTGGGGGTTTTTGGGTTGTTTACTCTGTCTTTATTCCAAGACTCCATGGAAAATACGTGTATATTATATAGAATGTATTTATACTCCATTTTTTAACTGAAGGGAAATGATCTTCTTTGTTTAATTCTTTATGTATATATTCTTCTTAATATATGATAACATACCTGTTGGTTTGGGGATTTTTTTCAAGAATTAAAATGTTAAGCAAGTGTCTTGTTGGGTTTTGAATCATTGTCTGGTTCAGACTTGGACCAGCTCTGAGAAGTCCTGGTTAGAGATGAGAAGAGAGATGAATTTTGGACATGAATGTTTTAGTAATTTCAGTTGCTGCTGATTTGCATGCAGAAACAAGATTACTAGAGAAATGAAAATTTGACATTCATCTCCTCGTATAAACAGAATGATTTATTCTTTAAATCAAAGTAACCTACTTTGGTTATTTTTAAAGCCCTTTTTGGGGGGTTTTATTCAGCATCTGATTGAGGTGTTTTTTTCTTTAGTAAAGAATTTTATGTTCAATGGGTTCAAATTTACTTAGTCCTGACCTTAGAAACTACAATTTCTGCCTAGAAAGCTATATTTCTGAAAAGAAAGGTTAATTGCCAGTAGAAACCATGGGTAAATCTTAACAGATAGCAGTACATGCTGCAAATTTATGAAATTCCTGCCCATGAATGTATATACAACTTACTCTGCATAGCTGGTGGGATCTGTGTGGTTTAGTTTGAATATATATTTTGTGGGACTATGTCCTGCCTAAAAAGAAGAGCTTGTGTGGGCTGTTGTGGTGATACAAATGCATGTTTTCTTACATGTGCTTGAACCTTGGACAAAATTCCATGAAGCCTGATATTCAATACAAGCAGTGTACGTGTACAACGCTTCCTGACATGGCCCTAGTGATAGGGGCTGACGTGTCTCTGAGATGATTCATGGACACATGTACATGAGCTGAACCTGCTGCAAAGGTCATTTATACTGAGAGATATATACCGATGGACAGAAGCATATGTGGAAAATTTGGTCAACAAGAGAGCAAGTAAAGACCAAGGGATAATTTGGTACTGAGTTATTTGCCCTTTTAAAGGAACGTCACTTGTTCTGTGCTGATAGGATTCTGTTATGTTCTGTCCTTTCCAACCTAGATGATTCTGTGATTCTGTGTCCCTGACACAAGGTTGGCATAGTGTAAAATTACCTAACATACTCTGAAAGGATTCTTTTGCAACAACTCTGGCACCTGATTTGTTGGCAAGATCCTACTCCACCAGGTATTGTGGCAGCTGGACCAGAACGACTGTGTTTCACTTGCTTTTGTTCTTTGGGAATGATTTCTGGCTGGCTGCGGAAAGAGTTGGATCTGACTTGCCAAGCTAATATATAATCAGTCTCGACCTCCAGAGGAAGCTTGGGTAGATTTTCGGAATATTCTCAATTCAGCAGAGTCAAGTGTGTCAAACTTTTTTGTTTCGTGAAATATGAGGGAATGCTGAACACAGGAAAACAGATATTAGATGAAAATAGCATGAAAATTCTGATGTGTACAGAGGAGAAAGGGTTTAAAGTGTTTAAATAATTCCTCCGCAAGCTAAATTGTTGCTGACTAGCATAAAAGAGTTAATTACAGCTTGCTTTCCAGTAAGTAAGACCTTTTTAATACCTGCAGGTGTCCAGTAGATTCTTTTGTATTGGGTAGCCATAAGGGGTAATATGATCCTCCACCATTTCCTTTTGAGTGGAAGTAGACACATTTTGTAAGGTAATAGAGAAGATGAATAGCTAGATCTCTATTGAAAAGAAAATGAACACCATGCTGAAAAGCTTTCAACTTTTTGGAAGTTCAAACTGGGCTCCAGCAGGGCTCTAATCTGCCTTTGAAGTCAAACTGAAACACTCAGATCAGAGCCGCTTTGTATGTTTGGATCATTGCTTTGCAGCTGAGTTCCAGCCTCATCCTGTTGGAAATCCCCGTGCCCCGTTGCTCTCTGCCTGGCGAGGTCGGGCACAGGATCCTCACTGCCAGCTACAGCAATCAGCCTTTCCTTGGCAGCTCTCAGTACCAGCTCGCTACCAGCTGTTTCCTGTGACTTGAATGAAGCCAGGGCTTGCTGCTGCTGCTTTCTTTTGGGTTTCAGTGCCTTTTATCAAGGGTTTTCTTTTTTTTTATTAAAAAGACTACTATGGCAGTGCACATAAAAATTTGAAAAACCTTTAAGGAAGGAAGAGACGTCAAATGTTCAGTCTCTTAATGTCATAATGAGGACAACAATGGCCAATGCATTCAGAGGCTACTCTGAGGTAATGCTTTTGCTGTTCTACTTGTGGGCCCATCAAATCATTTGCAGGGGACTGTATTCCCTCTGATATATCCTCATTGATGCTTTTGGAGAAAGAAGGAGTTGGGTGAAAGAGGCCCTCCCCCAGCTCAGTTACACTTTTTATGCTGAGATATCTCTGAGCAACCTTTCTTGTGTAGCTATTTCTGACCACAAGAAATTCTTCCTGAATCCTCAGATGTCCTGTGTTCTTAGAAAATGGGTTAATAGCACTAACTCAAATGCTGCCAGTACACTTTGATTCAAATATATATTCAGATACAGCATTGCTAAATTGGACTGTAAGACTCAGTTTGAGAGCCTTCTATTGGCTTGATGTAGAAATCATGGACCTAAAAGCTACAAAAAATAATTTTATCAGTCATTAAGCACTTCTTGGAAGAGATCACGTAATTAAAAACCTTAGCAATGCTAGGATAGTCAACATACATAACATACATAAATTCTTTTGTTACGAAAAGGGCAAAGTGAAAGCCAAACCAGAAGTCCTTTTTTACTTTGGGTGTCTGCTATCCCTTTGCATTGATTTTTTGGCCTTTGTTCAGACAAGACAGTTAATTATCTTCTCTTGTTTGCAAAGTATATACTGAAATACAGAAGCTGCAGAAGCACTTCTTAAAATCTTTTATGTAATAAATAATCTAGACTTAAACATACTAATTCTGTGTGTACGTATAGCCATTGTGAAATGCTTCAATAAAGATGGGACCTATGATCAGAATCCCAGGTATGTTCTCTATATTGACCTAAATAGCTACCATGAAAAATCTCCAGATGAAGCTACAGCAATGCTCCCCTTTTTGAATCATCTGAAGATGATTCAAGTATGATCTGAAGACAGGAAACTTATGAGTAACCAGGACCTGACCCAGAGAAGGCATCCAAATAAAGATCTAGTTGATTCTTTAAAGTAGATACAATGATATGACCACTGTGTCAACTTGTGCTAGAATTCCCCCAAAGTAATTGCTATTGGAACCAAAACATAATTTTTACAGAAACTTCAACTCCTTTTCAAAAACTGCCAGTTGTGGTGAATTTACCACAAACCTTGATAAACCTTGTTCCAGTGCTTAACTGTCATCACTTACAGAAAAACCACTTTGTTCCCCTTCTAGACCAGTTCATCTGCGCCTTTTAACCAGTTACACTCATGTCCAAAGGGCCGTTTACTCTTCATTATTACTCACAGAGAGGGGTTAAATTGCTTCTTAACCTTTTTCACTGTAAGCTACATAGACTAAGCTTTTAGTTTTTCAATGCTGCAGGACTTTTGGCAATCTTTTAAGCATTCTTGTGGCTGTTCTCTACGTTTTTTGTTTCATTTTCATTATCCTCCTCGTATTTTCAATACCAGAATTGGAGATAATTAGCCCCTAACGGCAGCAGGAATACCAGATGAAGGGGTTATGCAAGCTTTCTGCTGCTACGAGGTTCTCCTTTTTATTTATCCATTATTTTGCACCTGGTGATGCTTTTGGACAGAAGGAAGTTTTGTGGAGCTTTGTGTGGTTTTGCCTGGAAGATGTCACCTCTCCCATGTATGCTGAAAGCTCTCCATGTGCCTGAACCACTGCTACTTACTGCAGATCAACCTCACACATTTAGAAAGAAGGATAACAAACCCCTACCATTCACTGCTGCGTTCTGGTAATTAGCCTTTGGAGTTGGGCTGTGCTGTTACCCTGTTTCAAACGGCACCAATGCTTTTCAGATTCAGAGCTTTTGGAAACATTCTCAAGTCTGGAGCAGAGCCTGTGGTTTGAAAGGAGGCGGTGGGAAACAAAGCGAAAGATAGAATAAAGTAGTTATTTGGTTCAATTGGTTGGTTTATTTTTGTTTGTTGGTTGATTCACCCTTTTATTTTTTTCTTGGAGCCCTTTTGCCTTAGTTACTTTTTTATACCTCCTACAATCTGGCATCGTCACAAACATAAGAGAAATTATTAAGGATAACGCAGCAAAATTATGTGGCAGTTTAGACATCAGACAAGGCATAGAAATTAAAAATACTGAAATTACTCATTTTGTAGCACATATACACATATGTCAACAAAGGATATAAGTAAGTGTGTGTGGTTTTAAGCAAATTCCAGAATCTTACTTTTAACTTTCCTTCTATTGTTTTCTGTAGAAGCACAATTGTTTTAGCAGTACTTGGGAAATGTTGACTTGTGTTATTTGGGAAGAAGCCATAAAATTAATCTGGTGCAACCAGAGCACAAATAGGAAGTCCAGTACTCCTCTATAGTTAAACTGGGCTGAGGTGATGGTCTAAGAAAAAGAGCTTAAAAACCCTAGGGAGATATAAGAGGACATCTAATCCCTGCAGTAAAAGTGACTTACAGTAAGTTTGGGGAATTAAGCTAAAATGAAAAGCAAGAGGATAGGTTCAGTCTCCTAAGATGATAGTACTCTGGAGTTGAAATTAATTTAAATAAATTGATCAGGTGGGAATTAATTAAAAAGAGAAAGAGATATAGATCATACTTATGAAGGGTTATGGCTGTATAAGCAATTTGGAAATTTCTACTACTCTTTCTAATAGGGAGAGAATGGGTGATACTGGCAAGAGAATTGCTACAATGAGGCCATTTGGAAAGGGAGAGAGAAAAATCATTCATCAGCCTTTATCACAGAAATTGGCAAAAAGTTTGGGAAAGTGTCATTGTAAATAACCTGAAAGCTTCAGAGTAGGTTATTTTTCTCGTGGACATCTGGATTCTAGAATTTCCTTCATCCTTTCAGTTCTTGGTCATCCCATAAGCATTTTGGTTTCTGGTTTCCCTACGATGACATTCGCACCACGTCCAAGGAGGAGATTTTAATAATCAGTTTTCTCCTGAATTTTGCAAATATAGTCTTTGAAGAAATACTAAAAAACATGTCGGTGTAGGTGTCTGACTCCAGTAACTGAAAGAAATCGTGGTATGAGAGGCACAAGCAGATAGAGGAAGCGTGTGGAGCAACTACCCTCCTTCTCTGTGTCCGATATGTCATTCTGATGCTAGATGAATCTTTTCTGGTGCATCTTCTAAGAAAGATGTTAAGAACCAACCTCATTCTCCCTTTCCACATCCACAGCAAAAGCAATGCGTTTGCATCCCGTTGCTTGCATGCGTGCGCTGAACGTGCCTGACTGAGCATTACTGAATTAGTGCTTTGGGAGCTCTTGCTGCCACGACAGAACAGGCCTTTAACTTTTACATTCTAAAGGCAGCCTGAATTTCATGAGGTGAGTTCTGCCGGCGCAGAGCAGAAGCAGGCTCTGCAAAGGTCAGCATGGGGAAAAGCCAGAGCAGCTGCTGCTTTGGAGTTGATCAGGAGGTGATCCGTGGGCATTGGATTCAGTCCATTGTGGAAGGGCCCCCGGTTCAGCCCATTCCCTGTCCGTGGAGGAGGGCTTCTTTAACTCTCCTACCATGTGGAAATCTTGCCCGACTTATCATGGAGAACTCTTCACTCATCTTTTTTTTTTTTAAAAAAAAAGTCCCTATTAAACAAAAATGCAGACAGTGGGAGTACGGATGAGGAGGCTGGGAACAAAAGTCCTGAAATACATTCAGCATGTTAATTTTGTATTTGTTCCAGTTCAAATTGCAGAGAGAAGCTGTTGTCTTTTTTTTTTTTTTTTTAGAATTGGCTCTTGGCTTTTGAAAAAATGAGTGAACTTCCGCAGAAAACTACCTGCACTCATGAAATCCATTAGCATTGCTAATGAAGGTGCCTTACTGGCAGCCTCGGTGAGAGGGTCTAATAGCAAAGCTGCAGTCTCAGCCTCCCCAAGGCTCTTCTGCAGATGTCTGTGCGGCTTGTGCTGTACCCACCTGATAAATGGCATTCTCCAATACTTTCAAGCCAACCTCTGCAAAGAGCATTATGTTTCAGTCTAAAAAATTATGTGGAATTAAATACAACCAAGTTCCAGCACCATACAAAATACACGCTCTCATGGTTATAATGCAAACCATTCCAGATGTATATAAGGTTTGATTTTAATCAGATATAACTTCAAGAAAGTTGATATGCTTTGGTTTGTTATGTTATTTTAGAAAACAAATGCAAAATGTTTATTTAACTTTAAGCAGCTCTGAAACTTGCCTACTGTAACCCATAATCCTCTGATATTTTTAGAGAAGTGCTTTTAGACCAGACACCATGAATGCTACAGATTCTATGTAGCCTGTGGTTTCTAAGCATAAAAATAATCTAGGACTAAACAAACAGTAAGGGAAAAAACACAGCAAAACCACAGAACAGAACTATTTCTACAACTTGAAGAATTGTGTTGTGTTGTTAAAAAAAGTTCATGCTTTCCTTTTTATTTGTCATATGGAACTTTTCTTAGCAAGAATCACCTAACACTACTAGAACTAACGTGCCATCTTGCCTATATGATATTAAAATATCCCTGAGAAGCTAAGTACAGATGCTTCTCACAGAGATTCACAAAAAAACCCCAAGCAGATCCTTTATTCAGCTTACATGTTAAAAAGGCTGGACTTGCTCCCTTGAATAACAAGAAGAATATCTAGCAAAATAGGGTAAAATTTATGAAAATACTGTCATTGCCTATAATGCCAAAAATCTGGAGATGCCATCAATAATTCTGTCATCACTGACACGGATCAACACTTCAGAATATTAGAAGATACATTTTATACATTTCTGATCATCAGTGTGCTATGCCCTATTACATATTTTTCTTTTTTTTTGAAGCTCTATTGTCCTTTTTCCCCCTGCTTTGCAGCTCTCAGAAATGATCCAGTCATCATAACATGCACCTTTTTTTTTTTTCCCCCAAAACCTGCATTTCTACTACAGGTCTCCTGGATCCGTGTATCCATATAATTAACTGGAAGTCTCATTTTACACTTATGAAATAAAATAATGTTTCTGCTCATTAGGGTTGTCAGAAACATCTTAAGAACATAAACCCCAAAGCGCTTGGGTCCAAATAGAATATTAAAAAAATTCCAAAGTTCAAGAATTCTCATATTTTTAAGCCAACCTTTGCATGTTAGGCACCTTTTATTCATGTTTTGAACATTCATATTTAGTGGTACAGCACTTGGCAAAATTAAAGTTTATCAGAGGAACAGCTCTGTGAGTAAATGTTAAAAAAAATGGAATGCAGAAACATATAGCCAGGGTTATATCAGCACTGGGACGTGGAAAGGGGTTTCTTTCCCCCCTTCCCCAACCCCCTCAGATTTCTGTTTGGGAATCTTCATCCTCCAGAAAAAAAAAGGTATAGAAACAGAAGGCACTCTATGACTCTATGCAGAAAAAAAATGCCTTCTAATCTAACAAAGCCATTTATCTTTGGTGAATTTAAAAGTTATCAAAGATGTGGATCAGTATATACTACAAAAGAAAATCAGTAAATATATGGTAAAAAAAGGGAGTGGAAAGTTTTCCTTTGAAAATAGAAACTATGAACAACTTTATCAAATATATAGCATTCAGATTATTTTTTAGATTTGTCTCATCACAGCCTATTTGCATAGCATAATATACATCTATAAATAACCTCTCTTATACTGCTATTGCATATCGCCTATTTATGTTGAATTCTCCCTAGAATAGCCACACAGTTTTTCTGCTTCACTGTCCAAACCACGCAAGATTTCATCTTTCAGTAACATTCACAGGAAACACACGTTTTCAGTATAAAATGGGCCTAAGGTACCTCTTCCATGCGTGGAAGAAAAATCTGATTACAGACCTCAGGTCTATCATATGAAATACAATGAAACATTTTCATTTCAATTTAAATTTATGGGAACGCAATTGTAAGTTAATTAAATTAAGGGCATATGAGAAATCTTAGGTAGGATGATCCAATTTTTACATGGGCACAACATGTTCGTGGTATAGTCAGCAGAGCACTGTGACACAAGAGCTGATTAAGCTGCCAGTACTGCAATAGGGTGTCATGTGTCCCGAGGAACTGTAAGGTACTTAGCTACCAAGATTCAAAAACCTAATGAAATATTTTCTTGCCCCTGGCAAAACAGAAGGCGATGAGTGGCCATACAGCCCAGGCACAACACTTCTTACTCCAGCGCTTACAGTGTTGTGCACAGTGTCAAAAGGCTTTCATTTTGATTTCCCTGGCTCACTTATTTTTCCTTATAATTAACTCCACTGGCTATTTAAGAGTTTAGCTTGATTTACTCTGGCACAGAACCGGGTTCAACACAGATTTGACTGAACAATTACTCCCTTAGTTACCCATCTGGATTACAACAGTGTAAAACACCAGCCAAACATGGATCAATACTATGCTCAAGCCCATTCTGATGCCCAGCATGACGACACCATGTATTGATTGTGCAGAAAACATTGACCAAAAGAAAAAAAGAATTAATTCATTTATGCCTTGAAATAAAATTTCCACTGTCTTCCCTCTCATCACTCTCAAACAATTCACTCATGCCTCTTTTCTGTGGAATAGATTCAAGATATTCCAAAGTGTTTAGGTGCTGAAAGTCATCATGAAAAGATACGTTTGGGCTCTGATCCGTGGAGCTCTTTCCTGGGCTCTTACATCCATAACCAAGCATCTACACATAAAATAATTAGAAACCCAAATAAAACACTTCCAGTAGTCATATATTGATCATGCCTAACTGAAAACCTACCACTGTAAGTTTGAACTACAGAACCAGAGTCCAGTTCTTGTCAGGTCAATGTTTGGTTTACTAATTATTTTTTCAACAAAACGTTCACATTGAGTTCTTAAAATGGTTTTAGGCAGTAGAACAGGAATTCCAGTGTACTCGGGGATACTGGTGAGGTATGTAAATGCCATTAGTAATGCTCTTGCACTTATGCAATATATTAAACTTAAATTCAAAAGAACATACAAATAAATTGTAAGTTTGTTTCTTATCAAATTACTTGTTGACAAAGCATAGAATCGTGTTGGTTTTTTATCTATTTTTTTTTTTTCTCAGCTGATTGTGGAATTCACATCCTTTGAGTTGCACACAAAATTGACCCAAAGTGTTTAACACTGTTTATAAGACAACGGAAAAGGAAAAAAAACCAAACAAAACAAAAATAACAAGATAGATACCTGATACGACAGTGTTATTATTCTGTGCTTGTTTTTCATACTTGTACATCTTCCAAGAAACAAGGAAAATAATTATTCACAATTTGGAGAGGGTGATGGCAAAATCCACCCTCAGCATCTCTTAAGATTTGACCGCATACTTACGGTTCTACGAGCTTTGCTTGTCTTTGGCTGTACTGGAGCAGGCCAGCTCCATGGCACAGCCTGCAGTCCTGCCTCTGTCACCAAGCTCCGCTGGTGCCCTGGGTGTCCCCCGCAGGCAGTCAGGGTGCGAAAGGCTGGGAAGAGGCTGTGAATCTCAGCATCCTACTGGGTCAGTGCACTGTTTGCCCTTGCAGACCTGCTGACTGGGGAGTACTCTGGCTCCAAGTCTGTTTTTACGGAGGCTGACATTTTTAGGACAAAGTAGCATCAAATTAGGAAGAAGAGGGATGCAGAAATACTAAGAGTCAAGGACTGAATGAATTACCAAAAAAAGCAATTAAGAAAGGATGACAATTATTATCTCCTGTTACTGAGAGATTATAATAGCCTAAAGACAAAGATTAAAAAAACTCTTTCCTTGATGTGATGGTGATTTTGCTGCTCAAATCTTACTGACTCTAGTTGGAGTTGGGCAACTCTGGGGTGTGGAGCTCTTTGAAGAAATATTTTACAGTCTGTCTTGAAATACGTATAGAAACATATACTACAGGAATCTGGCTATTGCTATATAATTTTAGTGGTTTATATAATTTAGCAGTCACCCAAACGCAGCTGCTCTTTGAGGTCTACAGACCATCAGACAGATCAATGCACTCAGATGCTTCACATGAAGAATTCCTTACTTCTGTAATTACTGCCCTGCTGTAAAATGAGATTGTACACACCTGTCTGACACGTGAACCAGACAGTCTTCTTTGACTTTTCTAATGAAAAGAGAGACTTACACTGCTACAGTTCCCGTATCTAAAGGATTAATGAGGTTATTCAGTAAGTGTTATGCAAGTTATGATTGATCTGGAAAAGAAGTATAGAATTATTACCTTATTTTGCAAGGAATGGGGTAAAGCAGGAGCCTGGCTTGCATTTACAAATATTGTCTTTATTCTGTTGGAAATTTTCTTTCAGTTGGTAATATATTGGTGTGATAAGAAAGGAAAGAGAAAACTGATCTCATTGACAGTCGTAGTGTGGTTGCCTTCGTTATGACTAAGAGAGGTATGACACAGGTCTCTCAAACGATAGATGGGTCAGAGAAAGCAGGTAGGCAG
The DNA here is from genome assembly GCA_025769975.1 of Gallinago jamesoni. NCBI lineage: Eukaryota > Metazoa > Chordata > Aves > Charadriiformes > Scolopacidae > Gallinago > Gallinago jamesoni. Next base: position 26,452,572 of record JAOQGH010000032.1, read on the forward strand.
TGATTACTCACTATTTCTTACAGTACAAAGCCCTCTACTACACTCACACTCTCAAGCAACTTCAAAACAAACCAAAAGAGGTAGTTTTTCAGGCAATACAGAGTGGGTTGCTATAGCTTGTTAATTCATGACATTGTGAAGACAAAGAGAGGACTAGACATTCCTATGGGAGATGCCTCAGTCAGCGGCTACTAAAAGTTTTTTCAGCTGCAGTTTTCAGCTTGGGAAGTTCTTAAATGACAGGTTAGGAAAGTGGTTGAGTATTTAAAAGAATGGATCATTTTGAAACTGTTATTCTTGCATTTCTTCCCTAGATAAGTGCTAATGACCACTGGCAAAGATTGGATAGCGGAGCTGGAGGGATTTGCAGCCAAATGTAGCCGCTTTTGTGTCCCTTTTTTCCTGAACTTTGTGGTTTTCCATAACATGAGCTGTTCTAATTACTAATTTTCATGGCATTTTCTTGGCTTTTACCATCTGATGGGATTCTCATTTAGACCAGCACATGGGTTCTCATTTTACCTATGCACTGGCATTTGTGATGTGGTGGAGGCACTGTCCTGTCAAAGTCACTCTTACCTTGAACGACTGTTGAATACTTGCCGTTCTAAAGTAAGTCTTCTGATAGAGTGAGAGCTGTGTTTAGTAGTAGGAAATACTGACTCAGATAAAACAACCCTCCTGAAGTGGGCTTAAACACTAAACTTTTGGTGGACACCATGATTTTTAAGTTTTGTTACTACAATCTGGAGTAATTTCCTCATCACTTCTAATCAATCCAGGAAGGACTTCAGGATTCCCTCCTGTGATGGTGAACTGGTAGTGATTGATATATTATCTAATGATATAACTATGTCACTAGAGTGGATGGAATTTTTTTTCACCCTCTTCTAAGGACAGCTCCATTTGCAGTTTAAAGAACCCTTTAAACTTTCAAGATGAACTGAATCACTTGGTTAATAATAGCTTGGCTGTAGGTAGGTAGTAGTTTTCAGAATGAACAATGGCAGAAAAACTAAAGGGTACAGAAAATCAAATGTTGACTGACCATTGTGGTGGGTTGACCCTCGCTGGATGCCAGGTGCCCATCAAACTGCTCTACCACTCCTCCTCCTCAGCTGGACAGGGGAGAGACAAAATATAACGAAAGGCTCATAGGTTGAGATAAGGACAAGGACAAACTCACCAGTTACTTGTCACGGGCAAAACAGACTTAGCTTGGGGAAACTAGGGTAATTGATTGACAATCAATTCAGAGTAGGGTAGTAAGAAGTAAAACCAAAATCTTAAAACACATTCCTCCCACCCCTCCCGTCTTCCCAGGCCTAACTGTACTCTTGATTTTCTCCACTTCTTCCCCGCAAGCAGCACAGGAGGACAGGGAATGGGGGTTGCATGCAGTTCATCACGTGTTATATCTGCTGCTCCTTCCTCCTCAGGGGGAAAACTCCTCATAAGCTTCCTCTGCTCCAGCATAGGGTCTGTCCATGGGAGACAAGTCCTCCACAAACTCTCCAACTGGAGTCTTTCCCACTGTCTGCAGTTCTTCATGAACCACTCCAGCATGGGTCCTTTCCCCAGGGTGCAGTCCTGCAAGAACAAACTGCTCCAGCATGGATCCCCCATGGGGTCACAATTTTTGCCAGCAAACCTGCTCCAGTGTGGGCTCCTCTCTTCACAGATCCACAGATCCTGTGAGGAACCTGCTCCCATGCAGGTTTCCCACAGCTCACAGCCACCTTCTGGCACTCCCACCTGTTCGGTCATGAGGTTCTGCATGGGCTGCAGGTGGATATCTGCTCCACCATTAACCTCCATGGACTGCAGGAGGACAGCCTGCCTCACCATGATCTTCACCGTGGGCTGTAGGTGAATCTTAGCTCTGGCACCTGGAGCATCTCCCCCCTGGTCGTCTTCACTGATTTTGGTGTCTGCAGAGTTGTTTCTCTCACATAGACTCACTCCTCTCTCCAGCTGCAAAGGCCGTTGCAAATGTCCCCGTTCTTAAATATGTTATTACAGAGGCACCACCTCCATCACTGATGGGCTCAGCCTTGGCCAGTGGTGGATCTGTCTTGGACCTCACTGGCATTGGCTCTGTCAGCCATGGGGGAAGCTTCTAGCAGCTTCTCACAGAAGCCACCTCTGTAGTCCCCCCACTACCTTGCCTCACAAACGTAATACAATCATGAAAGTGCATGGTGCAAGCTAAATATCGGGTGCAGGCTGGACAGAAGATATTTTAAGTACTTGCTTCCTGGAAGTTCGATTTTTAGTAAGTATGTGTGCTTAAATATGAAATATTCCTCAGCATCATACACTTTAATACGTGGCTGACCTTCCCCATAGCTCCAAAAGCAGCTCTGGGTAGTTTTATTAGGTACACGTTCTCCGGCTTCAGGGTTTAGTGTGAACCCAGTGAACGATAAATCTGTGTAGTTACATCAATTTTGCGTGGCCATTAAGCATTAAATGGATACGAGTCACTATAACTCATTTGCTGCCCAATTTATACACCCTGTATACAAAGTCCTTTGCTGCATTTCTGTCACCACTGCATTTCTCCAAGCTTATGCTTATATTTCACTGGTTTCAACAACATGCCAATAGAGCAGAGCAGAGTGCTATTCTATTTGATATTGTGCCTGAGAGTCTGAAGACACATTAGAAAGCCATGGAAAAAAATCAATGCCGTGATCGGTAACTATACACTATAGATTAATTAAGGCCAGAGGCAAGGGATTAAGCCCAGCACAATCCTTTATGCAGTTTGATTGCAAACACAATTGTAAGCAAACTTCTCTAAGAGTGCTCGAAGTTGAAGGTCATGTTGTATGGCATCGGTACACCTTTTTTTTCCCCTAGAATTTCAGAGAGGACTCAAATTTCTCTCAGTCTCTGTATGTAACAAGGTATTGGTGTCACTGTGGCTGTGTGAATGAAACTTTCAGTGTTCCCTGTGCTGCTGTGATGTGGGATGGCATGTCATTTGTTTGGTCATTTTCGCCACATTGGCAATTACATTTCAGATATTTTTTCCCCCCAGATTTAGATCATGATAAATCATTGTTATCAATGCACAGATTCCTTATGAGGGAACCTTTGCCTTCTGGAATAAGTTATACATTATTACTTGTCTCTATGCCATCCTATGATAATTAGAAGAATAGTGCTAATTAAGTGGTACCAAAAGTGACAGAGGGATTGATTTGGTTCTGTGTTGGACTGTAATCAACATAATCTCTCCTTCTGCACCCTACATAGAGTGTCCTACTCTCATTGCTCAGATGTGGCAGAACTATTTGCAGCATTGTAGTCCAGTGATCAATAATATTTGAAGTTAATGCAGCAAACTTTTGGGGTTGGAAGCTTTTTTATAAAGATTAAAACCAAAAGAGAGAGTTGAAGACTTTTCCCAAATTCAGTCCCCTTGAAGGAATGCTCAGTTGGCAGAACGGCCGGAGTCACTATAGCAAGGAAAAATACATATGGTGAGAACATGAAAATTCTAATAAAGCCAGTAAAATCCCAGCTGCAAACACATGGCAAACCCTTCATTGCTGACCCAATCATCTTCATTTTGTGGAAAACACCAACTGCTACAAATCTAGTTAATGATCATTACGGCAAATTAAAATGTGTAAAGTCATCTATTGTTATAATCCCAACACAGTTATGAGTAACTCCTCTCTGGTGCTCTGTACATGCAATGTATTTAATGTCTCACTGAAAATGATGCATCTCAAAGCAAATGCAGTTCATTAATGCTTGGAATGCAGCTTTCCAGAACTGGGTTCTCTGCTGAAGGTTTTCCTTAATTATGGAACCATGGAAGAACTTACTTTATCAGCACATCCCTGTGCAACTTTAGTGCATTGCTCATCCTCCAGTGCAGAAGCACTTCTGTGTTTACACATCCCACACCTACTGTAGCTCCAAAATATCTCCCGATTTACAGAGCTGTTGTAATGATTACTCTTTCTACAGTGTTTTCCATTTCCATTTCCATTTCCAAACATTTTTTTTTTAAATAATTAATTAGCTCTGTTTTGGTTAAATGATTATTTATGACCTAGTCTCCATTTCCTCTGATTTTTTTCACTATTTGTAATGCTTACCCAGGTAGTCCCAGTAAACAACTATGGTTCGTAGGGGAATCACTCACCTTCACTATGCTTTTTTTTGTTTGTTATCATAGATAGTCACCTAAATCTCATGGGATTATTTTTATTTTCTGATTAGGCAGTTGACACTTTTTATGCAAAGGTTTCACAAATGAGCTCTGGTGTGAAAGATGGGGATATAATTATGCTACTGTAACTATGGGGAGGCTAATAGTCACAAGCATTTAATTAGCATCCAGAAGTAGTTTGGATGCTTCGAAGTAAGTAATTATTGCATGGCTTACTCCAAACAAAATACATTCATTTGTTAGAAATGCATTAGCAAATTGGGGATTAGATTTGTGCTTTTAGGGGGAGGTTAGGGTTGTCAGTCAGACCAGTGACAGGCGCTGGTACCACAGTATTACTCTGGTGCCTGGTGCTGTCTGAGGACAGCACAGAGAGTACTGGACAAACGGTACCTGCAGCACAGAAGGTGCCAGAAACCACTCTCAGCATAGCTGAGTGCATTAAACCAGAAATTCTTGAATATATGGGAAAGGAGCAGCATAAATAAAATGTTATTTCCTAAGAGAGAGAATGGAATACATCAAACAGACTTTGAGTGAGAAAGAAACAATCATACTATGGAATCTCCCAGGAAAAGAAAGGAAATTTAGCTTCTCGAGATTGTTCCAGTATATGGTGTTAAACTTTTATTACGGTACATTGTTTTACCCAGCTCTCTTCACAAGTGAAGCAGCTCTCTAGCTTCTTATATCCAGTCTGACTGATCTAGAAATACCCGTCTCTCGCACTCTGTCTTTTTTAATTACACAACACACTTGGCAGTAGTCATCTTCGCTTACAATAGCTCACTGGGGATCAAGCACCATTAACGTCCCTCTGTGGTTTGATTCCTGGAGCTTGGGTCTGTCAGCTTGGTAACACAGATTTTGCAGTCACTTATGCAATTTTGTTGGGCTGTGGCTCCAGGAGCCTCTCCACCTCTCTGCCCCTTTGCTTCTCCAGCCACGAAGGTGCCTCTGGACTTCAGAATTAACCTTGCCGTCTCCCATTAAACATAATTATTGTACCGGGCTTGTGATGTTTTTACTGGGTCTGTTTGCAGCTGATGTAGAAGGATCTCTTCAGATACTTGCTGATTATGTCCCAGTAGCTTTTTTATTTTTTTTTTTAGTTTGTTTGTTAAATTCTTAATTGTAAAGTCATAATGTTGGGCCATGCAGATGGCGCAGGGCAGCTCAGGGTTGCGTCAGGACAGCAGGCTGCAGAGCCTGTGCCCAGCTGGGGTGGTGTGGCTTTTGTGGCCAGGGAGCACAGCTTTCTCCTGGTCTGTCCCCAATAACCAGTGCATGTGTGCACCTGGGTGTATTTGTGTAAGTCTTAAAGGGCAAGTTCCTAATGGGGTGAAGGGCCCTTTTATGATATGGAAAACACAGACTGTGCAACACTGGGGACTTTGTAGAAGTATGAGGACGAGACCAAATTTGCATGTTCATCCACATAAATGTGTATGCATTTTCAACTTGCATGTACAGTAATGGATACAGTAAAATTAAAGCTATTTAATGGCTTCTTTTGGAAGGTACCATCTGCTTCAATGTAATATTTAACATTCAGGACTCTATTTATAAACAGGAAGAGGTGTAGACTTCAAAGCTGGATTTGCACATCCCAGCACTATGGCCACCTCACAAGCTATATATATATACAACACGATACAGATCTACAGACCAAGCCCTGTATGTTTAAGTGAAGGAACAGAATGTGAAAATGAAGGCTTACACACCCTCCTCCCCAAGCTTAAACTAGAAGCAATCAGTGGGCGATAATTCTTCTTATCATTCTACTTTCATTAAATAATCACCAGCATGTGAAAATATATCAGAGAAATATAAATTGCATAACTGCTTTGCTATGATACAGATGTATTTATAAATAGATACTGCAAAAGAATACCTGTTAGATTGATCTAACACTTTCACTTTAGTCTTGCCACTAAAAATTGTTCTTTACTGGTTAAAAGATAAATGTGGTTGTCCATGAAGTACATACAGTGTTTGTATTTGACCCAGTTTCTGCCTGAACCAGGTACCCAAACCTAGGCACGTGAAGGAGTGAAGGAACAGTCCAGAGAGATTTGTGGCGACCTGTCTGAGCTAACCCATGGAGCAAAGCAAGCCAGGGTTTGTCTGTTTTCTACATGAAGGCAAGAGAGGAAACCACTTAAAGCCAATACTTATCAGTATTGGGTTTGTGTTATGTCTTTGTATTCAAATGATAAATTGTTCTGCAAAGCAAGGACCTTTAAAGGACACAGTCATGGTGTTTGCTTCCCTTCTTTGGGAAACAACCTGCCAGGTTACAAAGTGTTTTACTGTTAGAAGCAGGTTAACATATCCACTGAAATAGTTAGCAAATTCTTTAATTATTTTAGTAATAATGATGATTTCTAATAATCTACTTTTGTTGTTGTTTTTTTTTTTCTTCACTAGCTTTGAATTGGGAAACTTAGCTATGAATTTGTGTTTCAAATATGAGTAACTTGTAATATAAGTTTACAAATAAAAAGTTGAATTGTTCATAACCATGTTCTCGTGGTTGCCAGGAGTGTCATCTGCCAGTAATATTGATTTCAACCATCTTCAGTCAGACAGAACTCCTGGATCCATTTGAAAACCTCACCCTGTCTTTATTACAAGTTCAAATGGTTGCAGATGTGGAAAAAAAACCCACCACCTTTTTGACTTGAGGTGAAATCTAAGTGCAAACAAATGCAGTACTTTACTTTTTTTTTTTTTTTTTTTTTTTTTGTTATGGTGAATAATAAAGCACAAATACCCAAATTTTAAATAAAATTATTTTTAAAACTTATGTTTGACATTCTGGGCTGACAATGAGAAGTCATTTTGACATTTCACATTGAAAAGCTACATTCACTTCCTACCCTGGTTGGCTTACGCTGCCATCAGTGTATCCTGCACTTTCCCTCAGCAGGCAAGGTACAACATAGACTTTCTGCTCCAAACTTCCCTCTCATTAGACCCATGAACTTGAGCCTTTATGTGGATTTGAGACAGGACATATGACATACATAGAAATTCTTTGATACTGTATTTTGATGGGTGTTTCCTCAAAAAACATTACATGAACATTTAATCAAAAGTTTAAAGAAGAGAAGGCTATACACTTCCTTGTGCGTGTGCTTGCTTTGAGAGTCATTGGATTGCAAACCAGAAAAGAACAGGTCTGTATTCCTGGGAGTTTGAATGTTAAGTAATGCAGGATTTAACCATTAAAATGAGGTAGCCTCTCCACACTGCATATACTTTGTCTGTCCTGACTGAAACATGGTATTTGACTGGGAACACATCCAGCTATAAAAGTGGTTCTTTCAGCATGTAAATAAGTTGTGTATCTTAAAGACAGTTGTGACATGATTAAGGACTATAAGATCATTGCTAAACGCAAAGAAAATTGCCACCAAGCTAGAAGATAGAAATACCCATAGCCTGAAACACTTCAGACTTCTTTCCATAAATTTGACAGCACAGGGTATTTATTTATCTCCTATTTTGTATGCCGGAATCATGCATGTGCATATGTTTATAGGCACATACTTATCCGTTCATGAAGAATGAAAGTTATGTATTGCAACTAAGATATATATATAAATAAAGATGAAATCCCTGCTCAGGGACTTATAGGTTTTATCCTGCAAGGTTTTGAATGCACAGAAGAGATGATGAGCATCTCAAAGTCCTTCCCATTGAATCAGTGGGAGGGGAATTTTTTTCCTGTTTTGGACTTTGCTCAGGCTGTTGCAGATCCCAAAAGAAAAGACACTAAGATCCATTAAATTTCACGGGAGTATTGAGTGTGTAGTTACATTGGCTGAGGAATAAACCTTTGCACAGGTTGTTTTTTATTTGTCTGGTGATGCACATTAGTGAGGCAAGGTAGGTGGTTAACTGGATTATTACAAATACTTTCTGAAAGAGAACTGGAAGAGTTGGAATAACATTCTGTATACTATACATAATTTTGGGAGAAGGTTAGAAATGTTCTTTTATTGAAAAAATAAAAAGCATCAAAGAAAATGTTGGTTGCATTTTGGTACTGCCTTTGCGTTGTCATTGCTAGAACCAGTGGACAGACAGAATGTTTAGACTTGAAGCACATATAATAGAGAGAAAACAAGCCCATGGATGCATAATTAAAAAAAAAAAAGGTCTGCAGAAGGTAGATAAAAAAAACTTCAATTTGCCTGACCAAGGGGTAGCAGGATTCATTGTGTAGCTGAACAACTGTAAATGCAGAACAGATGGAGAGACTGTTCTATGCATGTAAATATTTAGATTATTGGATTCAGTAGTGGAAGCTATATTTGGGGTCAGCCTTTTTATCTGGTTACATAAGAGAATCTTTTAAAGTACCCACAAAACAAATATATCCAGAGTTATAATATTAAATGCACAGAAACTACATAATCAACTCTCAAGTTTCAGAGAACCAGTGACTTTCAAAGAATTTAATTTTGGGGGGATTTTTTTCTGGAGATGTGCCTCAGAAATTGTCCACTGTGTACTTTCTTGCTTATATTAATAGCAAAATACTAAACTAGGTGGACAACAGTGTGTGTTTTGATTTCTTATGGCCCAATGTTTTGAAGTAGGTGTGTGCTTTAATGTTTTTAAGTACTTGGGAGTCTAAGACTCCAGTGAGATTTTCTAAACTGCTGGAGAATCCAATTGGTACCAAAATCAACAAAAACAAAAAGGATTGTTTTCTGCAGCTCTTTCTTAGTGTTACACTTCTGGGACTATCTAAAACCAGATTAAAAACTGATGTAGATCAGCAAAATACTATCAATTGGCCACAATTCCTGCTAGAGTTTATGAATTACTATTGCTTGGTCATGGTCCTATTGTATCTAGATTTAAGCCTAAGATATCCACAACCATACAAATATCCTGCTTCATTTTACTTGATTCAGCCCTTTTCAAATGCTGCACAAAATCCTTTCCCCTTTCCGAAGCCCAGGGAAAATCTCTGACACAGGTAGAGAAGGAATTTATCCAGATCATTAGGGCAGAATTGTTACTGAATGTGTAAGTTCTACTAAAAAAAAAAAAAAAAGTAACACAACTTTACCATGGAGAGCACTTCATTCATCTCACCAGCAAATTTAAACCAGGGACTATCAGCTCAACTTTATGGGGAGAAAGCTCAGTTTCCTGAGGGCAGAAGGAAGAAATGGTACCCAGATAAAATTTGGGGGTTAAGGGACTGTATTGATGCTGTGGTGCTGTGGTCTTCTCCAGTGCTATGGTCAGAGTGAGCCCCTGCTTCCTGCTAGTCTTAGACATATACATGCAGACATAAACATCACATGTAGGTAGACGTATGTGCAAAAGATTTTTTATATTTTTTTTTGTGTACCCAGCGATTTCTCTTTTAATTGATACTTGATCATGAGGCAGATATTACAAAAGCTGTATGGCTGTAAATAACGGTCAACTCATCTCGGTTCAACCATGTTTACAATTCTAGGGGCTATGTACAGAGAGCGTGTATAATTTCTCTTCATAATCACTTTTCCTTGCATCCATAGCTATCCTTTTTTCAAGTTTTGCCAGCTGTGTGGCTGGTAGTAATTAAATGAGGACTAAGAAGGAATCCCATGCACAAAGAGACGTTGAGTACATATTTCAATCCCAAACACAAGCAGAATGATGGATAATTCTGGTCATCTATAATGTCTTATTTTAAAATGAAATCATTTGCTAATTCAGTTTGGCATAATAGGCCCAATCTTACCTTCCTTATTTATCCCACAGATGTGAAATGTGAAGTCTGAGTAGCAGTGAATGAAGAAAGGCTCAGGTTCTAGGTGAGATATTGGGCAGTGTTTCAGTCCATATTTACCTGAAAGAGATGGTTGTGGCCATTCTATGGAATAACATGTATTTATGAACATTCTGTGCTTAGATTTATAAACTTACTCATGTGTTTATAAACCATATTAAACAACGAACATATTTATGAACCATATTGATTGATAAAAATGTTTCCTGGGGCACAATATTGTTCGTTCCATCATGTAGCATGTTCAGCTGTCACTCATGATTCATTTGATCAGTTGACAGTCACTAGCCTGGGAGTGGACTGTAGCAGATGCACATTTAGTTTAGTTTTATAGCTGCATGCTCTTTGATACACAATTGGTGAAACTCCATAAACTCCTGATTGCTAAAGTTGTGGTACCATCTGATCCTGACAATTATTTTTGCAAATACTGGCCCTCAAAACCAGTCAGCCTCCTCTGTCCTATCCTTTCTGGCTGCCAAGTCTCTGTTCTTTACAAAATGTTGACAAAACACTGGTGCTACTGAGTGTCTATTTAATTTTTGACTGATTTTCCTGCTGCATGAGATCACTGGCAACTGCTAGAACACACTCTTGCTTTCCCAAACTTTGTGTTTATTTCCCTGAAGATCTTGCCATCTGCTGTGCTCAGCTGCCCAAATAAGTAAAATTTTCCATGTCTTATGATTTTTTTTTTGCCTGAAAATATTATCTGCTCCATCAATCTTTCCAGTTTTCATCAGGTTCTTGATGATCAGTTCATCTCTAAATAACATGTATCATAAGGGGCCATGTTACCCCAAACGGGAGTATTGATTTTGGCAGTAGGACAGAGGTTACTGAAGCAATGTTCAGTAAGTAGCATTCCAGATACTATCTAGAGCTCAGCCGACAGATCTGTGGACAACAGATTCATATACGATGCTCTCCGTGCACTGTATATTTTGTTGGCCTTAGTTAGCATTTACACCTCCTTTGTTCCAACTTGCTCACTGTTGCCAACCCCAAGTGTTCAAAATCATGAAACTGGCTTGAAAGTGGCAATGCTTTACACAATAATACATTTAGAAGTTCTTAACCCAGAGTGCTCACACTTTCAAACATTTTCCTGTAGCTAGCAGGAAATGTGCTTTCTTGCAGGGAGGGCAGAAATGACAGCAGATGTTCACACAAAATATTGTGACCTCCTCTGAGCTGAGAAAACACCAGATACCTCACTTTGGAGAACTCCTTCATGCCGGCTGAGTGGCTGAGTTAGTCTTGATTTGTACCAGTATAAGCAAATGAGAATGCTGTGTAAATAACTTATAAAAGGACTGCATGGAACTAAAATAATGGATTTTTTAATCTCTTAGAACTTACATGATCACTGCCTCTCCCTACTGGCTCCATATTATTTCTCTTTTAAGAATCAAGCAAACAAAAGCTCTTGGAGATGGAAGGGCCTGCTGGGGCAATTAAATAGAGAACTGAGGCAGTGAAGGCATCCACGCTGCCAGACTGGTTAGTTCCCGTGTTAATGTGTTTCTGCCTGTCGTCTGTACCACTCTACGTTATCACAAGGTCAGTCGGAGCATACCATGGGCCAGCCTGAGCCTCGCTACCAGTCACTGTGTTATCAAATGGGAATTGGGTTCGATTGCATGAAAGTGCTCTCTTCCTTTGCCTTGAAGCGTGTTCAGAAATAGAATTGTGGCAAAAAAAAAAAAAGACCCCAAAAGCTTGAATACTTCACAGTCGGCTCTTTGAAAACTAGAACTGGGACACACAGCAGAGGTTTCTTGTGAATTTTAACTCCAAATCTATTTTGTCTATAGCTTCACCAAACCAGCTCCTTGCATTCTCAAGCCCAGGTCCTCATTTATTTTTCTCTCTTAGGTGAGTTCTAGTGGGACAAGAGTGGGAGGTTGCGGGGAGGAGCAGAGTGAAGAATAAATGAGTGTTGCTCACATGAGGTTCCTGGGGACTCCCATAAAACCTAAAAAAGCAGCAGTGGAGGAGGATGTGGCTGGCTGCTGAAGGGCTCTGTGGGCCGTGTCCAGAACCTGGACACCCTTTCTGTTTGCCTTTCTGCATGTGCGCGAGGTCCTTAGACCATGGCTACCAGCCTCTGCATCTAACGTAAAGAGAGACCGTGGCCCCACACCACATCCTTGCTGTCGCCACGCACACACTGCGGGCCCTTGGTTTGTTAATTAACTGCTTTTACACAGATAGGAAGCTAATGGGAGCTAGCGCGACGTTACGAGGACGAACTTTCACTGCGGGAACCACGTTAGGGTTTCTCCTCCAACACAATCTGAATTTGTGTCCCGCAGACGCAATGTTTTTCCCCAGCTCCGTAAAACTTCTCCGAAACGTCTTCATATCACTTCTTGTAGTTCAGCAGAGTGTAAAATAACCTCTTGGCATTTGCTTTAGTTCTGTCATATTCTGTTTACAAATTCAAAAGGACCTAACATAAATAGCTGTCAACACTTACATATTGCTGTGATTCACTGACTTCACCGCAAGAATTTTGGTACAGCAGCAGAAAGAGCATCAGTATAAAAATCTTATCTTGAAAGTTATTGCAGTTGTTCATCTTTCTCTCAGTGAGTGTGCGCAGTGAATCTAATTGTGCTACTTGAGGTTCAATTACACAGTTGCCAGAACAGGACATCAAAATGGTACCTCAGCGTTAGTGTGTGGGCCTGAACCACCCAGAGTGAAGGGCTTGCCGCCGCCTTGTTGTGCTACAATAGCTACTCCTTTGATCGTATAGATTTTAAAAACTTGTGTAAACAGGAGGAGGGAGAACAGAGAGAGAAAAAAAAGAAGAAATCAGTAAAATCAAAGCATGTAAGTTTTGTTTATTCATAGGTCAAAATTTCCTAGAATTCTGTTGACTCTTTTTTTTGGCGGGGAGATAAATTCTGACAGAATTCTACTATGCAATTTTCAGGCCCAGGGAGTTCAGCTTTAAGAAAAGACTATTTGGGTTCCCTTGTTTTTATATAGCTGTTTGATATCTAGCCATGGACTAGGAAAAGCTTGCAGCACTGCTAGCTAGCTGCCTACCTGTCTCAAACCTCTCGTGTGAAAAGCCATCAGCGCGCAGCAGACATAGGAGACGGGGATTTAAATCGTGTCTGCTGTGCCATGGGAAAGGAGAAGCAGAGAGACTTGTTGATCCACTCTTACATAACTGCGGGGTGGACAAATACACGCCTGGCACGTATGGCAGTTTGAAAAAGTACTGAGCTCCGGGCTCTCCTTCTCAGTTCTCGAAATCAAAAATGCAGAAACGCCGGAGGAGAGCTGTCTCATTTGTGGCTACAGGAGGTCAATGCAGCCTGGTTCAGCTGAGTCGTACCATCTGGAAATGCAGTCCAGGGAACCTCAGTTTCTCACCTAAGAGGGCTTGGTATCTCTGAGGCCACCGTGTTACTTGCTTCGATGCTGGCTCAGGGGGCTCTGAATTGCACAAGGACTATTCTGGACAGTAAAAATATCCTAGGAGACATATTTAGCTCTTGTGGAAGCTTGTGGAGCTTCACTGAAATAAATGGACTAATTGAGGAGTAAGGTAAAACCACTGGCTTCAGTGGTTTTCATGCACAGGCTGAATGGACTGAGTGTTGTCTTCCCTTTTTTTTTTTACATTTTTGATAAAATCGTAAACAAGGTGCGTTTTAGGGAAAAGTTCTAGCTAAAATGTTCCATCTAGCTGGTCTGATTGATGAATTTCATCTGGCAATCAAATGGATAACTGGATAAAGTTGAGAAAAGTAGTGATGGACTATAACTAGTAACTTGTACTAGTATCACTAGAAAGATGTCCCATTGTGCCAGTGCCTTGAAGCAGTCAGGTAAGAGAGTTTGTCACTGAGCTTCTAAGGAAAAGAGTTCTGTGTTTTCACACATGGCATATTTTACTTGTCTATAGGAACTCAGTGTGGAGTATTTCGGAAAAAAGACTCCCATAGTCAGCAGGCTGGATTGATAAATTTTCTGGCATAAAACACCATAAAGAACTTTCTGAGTTAATTTGAGGTGGCATCCAGCATTCAAATATGTGATTCCTAGGAATGAGACGCTGCCATGGATTCCAGGTCTTGGAGCAGAAACCAAATTGTTATCCAAACCAACAAAGCATGAGCTGTGGGAATGGCTTCACTGCTTTCTTGCTGCCTGGTCTGGGTGACCAGTGATCCCAGGGAAACTCCCATCAGCGGGGGCAGAAATTTCTTTCTAGCACTGGCTGGTGAGAGCAGGGTGAAGTTTTTCTCTTAACTCTCTCAGACAGGGCTTTTGCTTTTCAGGGGGGATAAGACTGTCTGACAGATCTGTAACGATGCTCAGGTTTCCTCCTTCTTATAGAAATTAAATGATAATCCCAAAGTGAATTCATAAATAATGTGCATTACCAGTATTTGTGCAAATTGCGTATTACACTTGGCCGTGTTTCTGAGTACGTTTCCTAACCACTAAAGCCCTTAGCACCCTCTGGTCTAACTTTCTGCATAGCAGGGCCAGTGGTTTCCACATTGAGTCCAGTATCTTGCAAATTGAAGCAGACATTATCTTTTTATAGACATCCAGACTTGATTTAAAAGCTCCAAGTGTCACAGTGTATTCCAGGGCAAGCAATCCCAATGGTTAATTACCCGCACTGTTAAAAACTCCAGTTGGAGTTTTGCTGAGTTTCAGCTTTCAGGGTCTACATCTTTGAATGCGAAATGTGAAACTTGCTTGTTGTTGGTTACTTATATAGCTTCTCCGCACACGGAGAGGAAATGATTCTCTGTGGTTGGCGAGTAGGGTGAACAGAAGGGGGTTAGAGTTCCTGCCCGTCTCCACAAGCAATTACGAAAGATGCCAAGCAGTGGCTTTTAAAGCCCTAAAAGGATAAGCCCGAGCAGGAAATGGCAGGAGCAGTACAAGAGGCCTTAAATTAAAATAGATATATACTTTTAGTCTAACATTAAGTGAAAGGCTAGAAATCATCTGTTTACTGCTAAGTACCAAGAAATTATAAACCTTCTCTCTTCTTCCTCCCTCATCTGGGAATTCAGCATACTCTTAGGAGAAAGTCAATGTTATTTTTTTAGCATTACATAGGTACATAGGAGTTTTCCTATATGATCTTCATAAAATGTGAACATTATATATGAATGATATGCAAAATAGGCAGAACTTCAGAGTAAAAGGCTGGTGTCTGTCCCTAGTGGGTCAATAGCTTCTTTTTTTTTTTGTCAATTTTGTGCTAATATTTATTTAATTGGCCTGTCTGATTAACTTTATCCAACATCTCTGCAGTGTCTCCCCACCAATCTTTTAATTATTGCCAAGGCTTAGCAGTTTCTGGAGTGATACTGTACAGCTTGTCTGGGAAATCTCAATGCAGATGGAAGCTGGCTGCTATGTGTGTTACTGTTGGCAGTGACTATATATTTAGAGCAGTATTAGAAAGTTCTTTTTTTTTTTATGGGAAAACAATAGATTTGATTTGCTAAGCTCACCTCTGCTTGTAAGTGACATAGTCAGATTTTACACCCATGTATTTGGGTAGATACTTAAAAGACAGTGGCGAGAGAAAGCTTTAAGTCATTCAAAGTACACACTCTGATGGGGAGAAATTGGAGACTACTTGCAATAATGGAGTTTTAAGATTAAGAATCTCCAGAATACTTTGGGAAGTGTTTCTGGACGCTATGAGAGAATGTTCTGGGCATGCTGTGAAATGGCTCCTTCCTGGGAAAGAATCACTGGAAAATGTCACGTCAGGGACTTATCCATCCCTCCCTATCACTGCCCACCGTGGGCTACAACGGAGCTAAGATGAGGGGAAAGAGAAAAGTGGAGGGGTGGATGGGATGGGGTGGAGAGAGTCAGGGAGAGAGAAGGGCCGGTAGCTGTAATTGGGTATTACAGAGGTTCTTCTAGGAGAAGGGGGAGAGAACGTGTATGGCACTGCAAGGTGCTTTAAGAGGAAACATGCTGTTACAAAACTTTTCTGAAATATTGTTCCAAGCACTTCTGAAATGAAGGGTGGGAGCGGGGTGGAAGGGGTTGAGCGGGGTGGGAATAAAAAGAAATCCAGAATAAAAAGAGAGAAAAGAAGAAAGGAAAACAAAGGAAGAAATTTTGAGGACACAGAAATGGAAGGAGGTGAACCGATCATTCCCTACTGCGTATTCTGCATCTGAGCCCATGAATATGCAAGTGAATTTCACTGAATTTCACTGAATTTTTTTTGGAGTTGGAAGGGACCATAGAGATCATCTAGTCCAACTCCCCTGC
>JAOQGH010000032.1:26479174-26551521 GCA_025769975.1 Gallinago jamesoni
GGAGATGGGTGCCTCTGCTTCGTGCTCTGGAGCCAGGGAATCAGAAAAGTTTGACTTTTGTGAGAACTAGGGCAGGACCCCCCCCGCCGCCTTGAAGGCGCTGCACAGGGCTGGCGTGAGAGAGAGGGGGAGCCCCAGCTTCCTCACCCGCCCCACGGCCTGGGGGAGAAGGGGGGGGGGGACACACGACAGGGCTCGCCCCTTCTTCCTGCTCCTCCGGGCATCCCCCCTTCCTCCTCCTCCTCCGGACTGCGCTCCTCGGAGCTCCCCCCTCGCCTCCCCCGCAGGCTGCGCCGCCGCTTGTCACCGCCGCTGGGCTCCCCGCATCCAGCGGGGGGTGCCTGGAAACCTCCCCGCGCCGACAGCCGAGGCTCCGCATCCCACTCCCTAAAAAAAAAAAAAACCACCAGCCCCCCACCAAACCCCGCTGCCCCCCCCCCCCCTTCCCCGCAGGACCGACCCCGCGTCGGGGAGAGCCGGGCCGCCCCCTCGGCGGGGATGCCGGGCGGGTGTTGCGGGAGGGGGGGGCGAGGAGGGGGAGCCGTGGGCGCAGGGGGGGGCGCGGGCGCTGTAGGAGGCGGCGAAGGCTGCTGCTGCTGCTTCCTCCTCCTCCATCGCCGTCTCTTACTGACGGCCCGGCCTGCGTGGATGTGAAGTTATCCCGCAGGCGTAGCTTGGCCGTGCGCTCGCGTGTGCCTGCCCGCAGATGTGCGTGCGTGGGGGGGTTGGGGGAGTGGGGTGTGCTCGGCGCAAACACGTCTCGGCTCCATGATTTATTTTTCTTATTTCTTTTATATATATATTTTTGTGTGTGTGTCTGGAAGGTATGCGTGTGCTGCCGACCTCGGCTGCGTAAACAAATTAAGAGTTGGGATTAATAACACATCGTGCCCCCCCCCCCCCCTCCCCCCCCCCGCAATACAGACCTACGTCTCATTTACTGGGGTAGTGCCTGATTTAAATTACACGTGGGCATTTCTCCGTACGTGTCAAGTGTGTGTGTATTTAGTGGTTTGGGTTTTTTTGGCTGTGTCGGGTTTTTTTTTAATATATATATTTTTATAATTTTTTTTTCCCCCAACCTTTTACACTGGAGATGGTTGGATACAGTGAATTTCACCTGGTCAGGTTATCAGCCCACGTGCCGACACCGGGTGTTATGGTGGAAAGCGTGAACCTGAGATGCAGTGTGCATCCTTCCAGAACCCAGGAGGCTGGAAATGGAAATGACCCTGGTGTATCTACACTGTTCTATTTACATGACTGTTCACCGAAGCTAAACACTCAATGTAAATATTATTCAGACTTGTTATTTATATTTTTGTATTTATATTTATACCTACCTTCTTAGGCTTTTTTTCGCCTTGTACTTCTTTTCCTCTCCAAATGAAATTGTAGATCTTCAGTTAACGCAAGAAATGTAATGACAAGCATGATAATAACTTAAAAAGAAATTTCTTGGGCATTCACCTCTACCTCCTAACATCTGGAATATTTACTGCTTGTTGAAGTAGTCAATCTGTTGTATTGCATGAAAAGTAGGCTTTAGAAGCCAGAAACAGCTATGTTTAGCTGATGCTTAGCTTCTGTAGGAACAGCAAATGACCATCCCATTGGGGACACTTCTTCATGATTATGGGATGCCTAACTTTTTCCTTTTTTTTTTTTTTTTTTTTTTTAAATCCGCCTTGGTCCTAACACATGACCTTATGTCCCAATCCTTGATGTCAGAACTTCCTTGGGCTTAAGTTGATGTTCATCATGAATAGGAATTATATCTATATTTACAACCTATATTATAATTATATATATAATTATATCTATATTTACAACCCTCTGAAAGGTTTCAGCACATCTTAATGTGTTTTGTCAGTAATTGCTCCTTGCGTTTTGCGCACATGTAAGGTCTCAAACACCCAAAAGCACTGTTTCTAACAAAACTTAGCAGTGTGTATTGTTAGATAGTTTCATAATGCAGCTAATTCAGAAATCAACTTTATTAAACTGAGTTAAAGTATTGAACAAAAAGAACAAAGCATACATGCTGCCCAGGTGCCCGTCTCACCTGGTAACTCTTGCCTCATAATGTCAGTGTTTCACTGGAGATTTGGTTCAGTCCTTTAATAAATATTGAAATCCTTTTAAGCTCTTAAAATAGCCTCTGAAGGGAGTAGCACACAGTAAACTGGTTCTTAATGGGATTATTCTTTGCTATGTCATAGACACTCCACGCTGCCTTTGTATAAACTATAGGGAAATCAAGTAAGAAAACAATAGGTGGGTAATACCAATAGAGGTAGGAAAAGATTACTTTTTTGCTCCTTTCCTGTAGGACATGATTTGTACCTTCTTGAGATGGACAACTGAAATAGACTTAGCGTGTTAGATGCTTTTTAAAAATTATTATTTCTTATTCATTTATCTACTTACCTTGTAAGTAACCCATGCGAGTGGCTTGGTATTTTAAAGAGGAAAAACAGATATTCTGATATTGGCGAGATACAACTTGTGGAAACAACTTAAAAAAAGAAAAGTTAGAATATAATTTAAAATCTTACTTGAAAAAGAAATGGTTTTAGCGTATGTATGTAGGCTCTGGATTAAAATCCCTCTTTGGTTTTTGCATGTGTGGCCTTTTTTTTGCTTGTTTTTACTGTGTTGAGTTGTTGGGTTTTTATTGGTGTGTGTGGGTTTTTTTGTTGGAATTTTTTTTTTTTTAAATCCTTTGGATTTGCTGGTGCGTGCCAGGAAGTGTCTTCTAACAAGAGTTCTGGGCTGGCTGGTGAAGATCCTGGCCAGGTGGGTTTGGGGAGGTTATGGTTCCAGCAGCTTGGTGCAGATGGCTTGTGGCTGAGAGCTGCTGCCTGTCCGGGGGGTTGCTGGGGGCTTCTTGTTTTGTCCTGGCCAAAAATGTCCTCCTGTGCTTCAAAAACTCAAATAGGCTGAGCAGTGGGGTATTCCCAGAGGTGAGGGCTTCCTCTCACTCTCATCTCACTTTGCTTATTGAATTGCCTGAACTGTGCTCTAAACTGATTTGAATCAAAAATAAAATGTGCTATTTGGGAGCAGGGGAAAAAAGCTCAGGAGCCCCTGGTGTTCATAAGGTCCTTGTCTTCTCCCACCTCCGTTGTGCAGCTTGTGCACAATTCCGTTTGGTGGTTGGAGTGAAATTTTTGGATCTGACACTGTTGTGCAATGAGCAGTGTAAAGCAGAAACTCAAGTCTATGCATAACGGGAAGTTTTCAGAAGCAAATTAACTCTTGGTAAAGTGGACAAAATTGTGTTCTGTTGAGTTAAAGGGAAAGAAGGTCCTGTGCGTGGACCCAGAGGATGCACTTAGAGTTTGAGGAGTACTTTTTTGATTCGCTCTTGTGGTCTCCTTAAGATGGTAGGTATGTTATGATGCAAATTAGATGGGTCTCTGGACCTTTACTCTCTGGATTTTGTGGTCCTGTAGAGGAGCAACCCTTTGAATGGTCTGTTGACTTAAATTAAGTGAACCTGTACACTCAGAGGTTCGCTGGATCATGGCTCAGGACAACATGCTGTTGTGGCAAATGCTGCCTTGATGTCTTTACAAATAGAAATTCCTTGCTTTTTTGTTAGAGGTATGAGGCAGCCTTCATGTGGGCAGAAAAGCCTCTAAGTTCTTGTTCTCCTTCAGGACTGAGCGAGCTGCTCCTCCTCCACACAGATTTTTTTTTTTTTTTTTTTAAACTCCTGAGACTTGTTTGGCCCAGATTGTGGGCTTGGTTGTTCTTGGGGAGGTGGGAATACCTGTCCAGGAAGAACTGGACCGAGGACACTAGCTCATTCCTCATGGGTCACATAACAGCTGTCTGATGTCAACAGCTTTTGGGCACCACTGACATTAGCAAGATTTGAACCCCACTGACCTGGAGGGGGGGGAGGAAAGCTGTGTATCGTGTTACTTGACCTCTTCAAAATATGCAGTCTTGTGTTACTGCCTTCTAGAAATACTGCTCTAAAGCAGAGTAAATCCTAAATAAAAACCTTGAAAGTGAACTGGAGCAATCCTACAAAGAAGTCTATCATGGAAATCTCGTTGTTAGCTAGGTACAAGGATTGTTTTGATTCTTCACGGCGGGTCAGCTGCTGATGCGCTTTTGGGTGGTTTGTTTGTGAGGGGACTTTTTGGTGATTTATTCCTCCCTCCCTCCCCCTCCTTTTTTTTTTTTATTTTTTTATTTGAAGGAAAGTGGAGTTTTAATGAAATCCTTTCAGCTGCTTGGACGCGCTGCTGCCGCCACAGCTGGTGAACCTTGGCGTTGGCAATCTCCTCTCCTCTAGCGCCTTGCGTTGTGTCAACAATTGACAACACCCAAAAAACCTAGACACACTGGTCCCCTGCTGTCTCCGAATTTCAAACCCTGTTGCTGCCAATGGGCTTCTAAGGTTCGGGCTGGCGGTTGTTTGCAATACAATACGAGCTGCCAGCTCATGATCAATACGTTAGCCATCAGTGTGGGTTTCAGGTTTGCGGAATGTGAAATTGCTGTCAATAATGGGAATTAGCGATTGAGTTTCGAGTTTCCATTAGTCCGGGGAGACTTGTGTGTACTCGCCAGAGGCTTGTGCTCCAGGCTGGAATGCAGCACCGGTCTGTTGCCGAAGCCTGCCTCTGTCTGTGTGAATCAGATGCCATTTTTTCCCAGCACAGCTGTATCCTGCAAATGCCGGGCTGCCCTTCTGGGGTTTTTTTTGAGTCATCGTGTGGCGACCTGAATGTTGGTGAATTTGGTATGTATTTTGGTGTAAGTTTGAATGTGAGGTGTATGGCCAGGACCAGTGTAACTCAGATCGTTACAGCTGTCTAGTGATGTAGAGTAAATGGTTATGTGCCCCTCCTGAGGCTGCTGGAGATTCACATCTGCCTGATGCTCATGATGAAGGGAAGGAAGAAGTTGCTCTGTAGCTGCTCCTATTGGCGTAGGAAAGCTGACTCTGTTTTTCTTCTAATTAATTTATCCCTGTAATACTTAGGAATGTACTTGCTTGCTCTGGGGAAGCCTGCATCTGGGTTTCGGGAGTGTTGTTAACTAGAGAATCCACCTTCAGCTGTGTGAGAAAGGTGGCCTTGATACAGCTGGGGATTATCTTCTCTCCTCCGTAGGCTTTCACCTTCATTTGCAGGGACGGGTGTTCTTCCACCTCAGCTTTGGTGACTTTGTCGTCACACGTCCCCTGGTATCTGCACGAAGCAAGCCATACGAGATGTGGCTGAGAGCAGGACACAGGTTTACACTTTATGGTTGCTTAAGAAAATAACAAGCCAACCTCACTTTCTTTCCTATGTGTAACCCCTTTGTTCTTATCTCCTGGTGAAAACCAAGTTAATACTTGTAGGACCAGTGGATTCTGTCACCTGGAAGCTGCTGAGGTATTGCAGTCTTTGCGTGGTGTACGGCTGTGTATGTGTGTGAGGGGTGTATCACACTGGTGGTAGGTAGTAACGAGAAGCTGAAACACAATCGAAGTGCAGTGCTCGACAGTGATGCTTGTGTAATAAAGCTAGTGATTTATTTTGATTTGTGAAACTCACTGAGTCTCTTGACCATTAGGATCATTTTGTAAGGAAGCCCTTTAGCAAAAACAAGTCCTTTGCTGTATGGGCATAGGGGAGAAACCGTGGTCACGCTGAAGGGTGCCTTTTTCAGGTGGTTATTGCTGCGTGGAGCAGGTGAGGGGCTGTTCTCATGCTTTGTATTTTGACTGTGGCTTGCTGGGTATGCTGAGCCCCAGCACTGATAGGAGGTGAGGGACAAACTTACCTCGGTGGCGTGTTAAGAACCTTTTGTAGACTTCTGAATTCCATACTGGCTAAAGCTGCCTTCTGTTACCTGCTCTTTTTGGCTGAGCCTAGCAAGAGAGCTGGTGCTGGTGGTGAGAAACTTCAAAGAGGAGTTCATGCTGGATGTTATCAGCATTTACATTAATTGGAAAACATGAGCCGGTTGAGGTCATTTTCCATAGGGGGATGTAGAGAACAGTTGTTTCCTCTCCGCTGCCCATTCCCAAATTGAATGGTATCTACTTGCATCACGTGCATGCCACTTAAGAGATGATAGATGTTGCATGGTTATGCTGGCCTTCCTGTGCAGGTTGTGGCAGGAACATCAAATGCAAAATATATTTACCTTTGATTACGTAACTCGATATTATAAATCATTTTTTTTTGTAGTTCCATGACTTCCAGAACATGTAACATTCCTTCCCGTCTGGTATTTCTACAAGGATTTTCTGTCAGAAGTCGTTTTTGGTAATGTCAATAAATAAGTACCTGTAGCTTGGCTACTCCAAATTAATCTCTTTTTTTTTTGTTTTTTTTTTTTTTTGTTTTACTTTATTTTACTGAGTGACTCCTACTTAAAGTACAAAAGCAGGATTATAATTTAAATTTGGTACTCCATTTGATATTAATTCATCTGAGGCTTCCCAGAAGCACCATGGAGTGGGGGATAGTTCCCTCTTCATAGCCTTAAAGAATGGGGAGAAAAGTACTTCTTGAAGAGTCTTTCAAGATACAAAGTTAAGCAAACACTTTTCTCAAGCGTGCCATGAAAGAAGCCACAAGTTTCTGAGGTAAAAGCCACTTCAAATCATACTCGTGAAAAGGTGCCTTCTTATATTCTTTTGTATGTGGTTTTGGGAGTCAAACGCAAGTCACAATTGCATAATCGTTCTTCAGCAGAACACTTAAATAATTTCCTGCTCTGATAATCAGTCATTTACCTTGACTTTTCCCCCCTAAAAGATAATTTGATGGCAGTTCAGTAGATGGGGATGTATTGTTGCTGGAGTTTGTACCCCGGGTGCATTCTCGTTGTTTTCCTTTAATTACTGAATGAAGGAAGAGATGGAAGATCATATGTGGAGAAACAGGGAAGACAAACAAACAAAGAAGTGCTTTGATGGTGAATTTTCTCTTTTAAAGATGAAAATCTGAACTACTGATTCCTACCCTACTTACTCCTCCACTAGAAAGCCGCTACTGTTGAAATAACACCTCCGGAATGGTGCCTCCTTGACAGTCATTTACGTGTGTTTTCAACTGACTATGATAATCTATTTTTGTAAGCAAGGTTGGGCATGTTAATGTTGGTATGGCAACACTGCTGTGTGAGGAGAGCATGGCTGTCTTATAGACTCATAGAATGGTCCAGTTACGATGCCAACGCGATCTCCCAACTGATTTCCAACTAATACCATTTATGTTTGGAGCTGCAGAGGGGAAAGGCACCAGAGGTCAAGATTAGTGGCTTAGAAGTTAGTTCCTGGGTGTCGGGGGGTTGCATGCGCCTAAGGTGTGAAATACACCTTTTTTTGGATGTATTTCATGAAGTTTTTTGAAAACGTATAGCTTGAGGATTGTCTGTCACTTAAATGTCCTTCTACTTAGAAATAAAGCTGTGCTTCTGTTGTAACTTCTTTTTGTTTTCAATGAGTTTATTTTTTAAATTGATTTTTCCCTCCTGTGTTTCAATATGCCCTTTCTTTTCCTGTCTATTCCTTTCCTACATTTCTACCAACTTTTCTTTCCTTATTGCTCTTATACTTAGTGCTAAGTATGATGAGCCGCTGAAGTGCTGCCCGGTAATGGTGATTTGGGTGCATTTGCCCGACACAAGAGGTTCCCTGACCACGATGTCTTTCCTTTGGGGCATCCGTAGGATGCCCGGGGTAGCACATGAGAATAGGGGAAGTATGTTCTGCCTGTTCATCTGACTCCTCTTGTCATTCTGATGCTGTAGCTTTCTTTTCGGTGAAAGAAATAAAGAAGGAAAACTTATGCTAAAATATGGCTGCATTAAATCTTAGCCATGGTAGTAGTTATTTTTCCATCTTTCTGATAGGCATATATGGTTTAATAAACTAATTGAAGTCTGATGAGTTACGAGGCTTTCAAAATTGAGAAGTGCTGTAACGGGATTAAACGTGTACTGATGGAAACGGGTGTCTGTGTAACAACGCCAGTATCCCACACCATACTCTTCTTCTCCATCCCATCTTCTGGAGACATGCGGCTTAGGCATTTTATTGCATCAGATTTGTGTTGGCCACAGTACTTCCCTGGAGTCGCCCTGACTGTTGGACGATGTAGAACTGATGGAGTGGAGGAAAAAAAAAAATAAATTATATAAATGTAACTAACCTGTTATGGAGCAAATTCTGCTATAATATTGGCTCTGATACTTGCTAATTTTACAAAAATATCAAGCCCGCACATTGTTGCCACAAGAAAGGAAGTGCACTTTGAACTTCTGATTGGAATGGTGAAAATAACATGTGTTAATAATGGGTTATGCAGATGTGGTGCTGCAGACAGTCTAACGCTCACTCTGGGCATTGTTCAGTAGCTTTAATTAATAGATTTCAAAGTACAGGTTTTTTGACCTAATTTAGTATGTAATTAAATTTTATTTCTTAATTTAAGCTTTTGTGAGTCTGTTTGAAGGTAAGTTGTATGATTTTGATTTTTTTTTTTCTTTGCTTGCTGATGGTGACAGCTCAGTAATTGTGTGGCCGGATAAAGCAAAGTTCCTGAGTTATTCACGTTTTGAAGTAAACATCGTTTGGAAAGAAATCCTTTGTGGCCTAGATAAATGGCCCAAAGTGAGAAAGACTCAGCTTCTAACGTGTTTTGCATTGCTGTATTTGTTTATAAGTATGTGTTTAATAATTATTTATCACTTTCTTTGGATAGGGATTTTTATTATTATTATTATTATTATTATTATTCTTTTGCTGTCACTGTATTTGTAACTTATTATCAAGTCTTGGCCTGGTTCCTATGAAGATGAGTGTATGCTGCTTGTGATTAGGTGGTAGTCTCTCTGAACTGTTTGGAATTCCTCTGGAAGTGTTTTTCCACCCTGAAGTGGAGAAACTGGTAAAAGGAGTGGTAATTTGCTTAATAAATCAGTGATTTCTTTGGTAACTAGGAAGAAAGAAGAAAAGCAGTGCAGGAGCTCATGACTTCTTTCTGTTCTATATGGGTGATTTTGGAGGGGAAGGCACACAGCTAGAGAGGAACATATGTCATTTCTAGAGAAAATACAAGAGTATGAAATTACTTGAAGTAGCGTGTTCCAGGTTCTGTGGAGACTTTCTTTAGGAATATAAGCTAGCTTTTTCTCCATCTGTCAAGGAGTAACGCTCCAGTAGAGCGTTGTATCTGAAAACTCTTTCTGCACCTATAGATGAGGGTTTTCTTCTACGTTAACTTTTTCTTTGTAGTTGTGTATTTGAATCCTTATGTAAAATCAGATTTGGTTCACATATAATACAATTAACAAAACAACTAAAAGCTTCTAGGTGGGGGAGCCCACCCTGTTGTTAGCACCAGGTAAAAGATGTTTCATCATCCACTTTGGACTTGAAATATTTTTATGCAGCATACCTCTTTTCGGCAACAAATTTGGGGTTTCATGGCCGAGTTCTGCATTGGTTATTGGAAAAGGTAATTTTAATCATTTAATACATCTTATTTACCATCATTTTTGAAGCAGTTTAACATGATTGACTATTTGAATGCAGAACCACTCACCCTTCCTATCCCCTAAACTCAAATAAAACAACCCACGAACATTTTTATTTTTATTTTTTTTTTAAATCGAACAGAATTTAAATAATTTTTTAGGCTTTTTTTTTTTGGTGATGCTTGCCAAGTCTCGGTTTGATGTAGATTACAATGGTCATACTGTGTTACAGTCTCTGAAAAAGTGCAACTGGTCATTAGCAGTGATGACACAAACAGCTGTCGTATTTTATGATAACAGCTGGGAACAATCTAGTTCTCTTCAATAACTTTCTTTTATTGTTCCTTTTTATGCCATTTTTAAAAATGAGAGAGTGAGATTATTGTATATTTGTTCACTGTTTTACACCAGGGATTTTCCTTCGTAGGCAGTGGTGGCAATTAAGTATCGCAATACGGCGTTGCCGCTTGTGGGTCGGAGCGTTCTCCCCCGCAGGACCCCTTCCATGAACCTGCTGGAATCTGCGGGAGTTGGACCCTTTTCATTGAGCTCGAGTCAAGGGTGAGTCAAGTTGCCACCCTAGGACTTGAGATTTTGGCCTTCCCTTCTCAGTGCGTGATTTCTCTTTCGGTTTAGGCTGTGTGGTTACAGCTGGGCTCGGGCAGCTTGGGACTGGGGCGGCGATATTTCTTATCTCAATGCTGAGCGAAGTGCGCTTCTGCTTGGCAGCGCTCTCCTCCGGCAAGGGCAAAAGGACTTGTCTGCTTGGGGGTGGCAGGTTTCCTGAGAAGTGGGTGTCAAGAGGATGGGGCCGGTCTTTTTTTCAGTGGTGCCTAGGGACAGGACAAGAGGAAATGGGCAGAAACTTGAGTATAAGATGTTCCACCTAAACATGAGGAGGAACTTCTTCACTTTGAAGGTGGCAGAGCCCTGGAGCAGGCTGCCCAGAGAGGTGGTGGAGTCTCCTTCTCTGGAGACATTCAGAATCCACCTGGACAACCTGTGCAGCCTGCTCTGGGTAGACCTGCTTTGGCAGGGGGTTGGACTAGATGATCTCCAGAGGTCCCTTCTAACCCCATGTGATTCTGTGAAACGGTTTGCTCTTCTGTTTCTGTGTCTTCAGAAGTGCAGTCTAAAATATTTTCCATGTATGTAGTATGGTTGGTTGTGGTTGGAAAAACAAGTAGGAGCCTTTTCATGTACAAATTTATTTTTTTTTCCCCGTGTTCCCTTACAAATACAAATGAGTTTTCTCCAGTAAGAAACACCTCTCACGTTGCCTTAAATAAAATGTGTTTAGCTTATTTTTCCAGTGTAATAGAAGAAGTCTTAATATTAAAAATCACGCTGGTCCTACTGAAGGTGCACATACTAGGTCCGTACAGGAGCATCGTTTTCTTCCCTGAGAGACCTGCCGTTCTGTCTCTTGGAGGTGGTGGTGTCTGTGCTCCCGAGAGGGGACCCCGATGGCACGGCGAAGGGGTATATTGGGTGCACAACTGGGGAGGTTGGGGAAGGAGAAATGAAGACCACGGTGGGCAAGGGCATGTGTTTTCAGTGTGGTAAAGTGTTGCTCAGGGAATCCTACCTAGTTTAGACATCAGAAGCAGAGGGCTGTTTTAAGAGTGGGTTTTTTGGTTGTGGGTTTGTTTTTTTTTTGCCTAATAGGTTGTATTATCTCAGGTGAGTATCTGGGAGGTGTTTGTGAGCACCAGGGTGGGAAGTTGAGCAGGGGCTGCAAGGATGCCCCACTCTGTTAACAAGCAGAGAAGTGGCAAAGGCAGTCGGTGAAATTCATACTTACTCCCATACTCTGTGGGTATAACCGTAAGTTTGGTTTAGATTATCAGTGAGTGATCTTTCTGCACCATTTTTTAAGAAAAGCTTCCCACGATAAAGTGGTTATAGTTTTTCTGTTAACGAGAACAACTTTTAAGCTGTTTGTCCTTGTGTTATCAGTAATTAGGAAGGAAGGGAAAATGACTTTAAGATGCTATCTTTTGAGCGTACTGAGATGAGGTTACTTTTGGTAGAGGGAGGAAAGCAAGTGTGAACTCTAAAGAACTTATTTGTGCTAGAAAAGGGCACATATCTCTGTTCATTTCAGTTGAGACATTGGTTTCAGCTTGTTGACTACTTTAGCAGATGTGAGGGTTTTTCTTTGTTGTTTAATCTTCTGCTTGTTGCCTCACTGGAGGAATGATGTATCCTTAATTTGTATGAGTGATGTGTCAAAGTCCTTTTCCCAATCACTCACAAATTAAAAAAAATATGAGCTCTGCCCTCACAGAAGCACAGAATAGTTGAGGTGGGAAGGGACCTCTGGAGGTCATCTGTTCCAGCCCCAGTTCTTTCAGCCTTTCCTCATAGGAGAGATGACTCAGTCCCTTCATCGCCTTAGTGGCCCTTTGCTGGACTCTCTGCAGTTGCTCCATCTCTAACAGTTTGTGTGAAATCTAAATGGAAATAAAAGTTAACTTACACATGATGAAGAACTTGTACATTAGGGAATAGCATGCTCTTACCCTTTTTAACAAGGTACTGCTGCTTCCCTGGAGCTCTGAATCTCAGGTGACACCTACCTCATATGTAAATACTCTCTGTTTACCACATAGAGCATGAGGGATATCACTGTCATTAGTAAAAGTTTTTAAATGCGTGTGGATTTTGGTTCAGTATTAACCTCATGTTTTGTATCGTATTGACACAGACAATACTTCACTGTGGGGGAATGTTTGCATAACCTAGGCTGATCTTAGAAGTATTGCCAGTCAGAAAGTTACTCTGCAGATGTCTTTTTGGTTATAATCCAGTTGCTGTGGCTTCTGAACGTCTATCGTTTAGTGGGATCTCATCCATGTGTATAAGTACCTGGCGGGGGGAAATGAAGAAGGGGGAGTCAGGCTCTTCTCAGTAACACCCAGGGACAGGACAAGAGGTAACGAGCACAAATTGACAGCTCTCACAGTAAGTTAATTTTTTGGTTTTAAAGCACTGGCACAGGTTGCCCAGAGAGGTCGTGGAGTCTCCATCCTTGGAGACATTCAGAAGCCATCTGGACGTGGTCCTGGGAAGCTGGCTCTAGGTGGCCCTGCTTGAACAGGGGTGTTGAACTAGATGACCTCTAAATGTCCCTTCTGGGACATTTGTGATCATCACATCTGGCATTTTGTGATCATCTTAGTCAACTCCTTCAAACGGATAATTGAAGCACTCTTTTATCAATTCACAGGCCTTTTAACCAAACATGAAATACAGAGACCTCTCTTCAGAAAGGGAAGGTTGTGTCTACTAACAAGGTGTTCTACAGGAAGAATGCTATGAGGATCCACCATAAGAACACTTATTTTGAAATAGCAGCAAGATATGTTGAATTGGGAAAATATATATATATATTTATACTTTGAAAGCAGGAGCAGACAGTGTGTCCACTATATTTTGCTTTGGGCAACTGTAAGAAAAATGGAAAAAAGCTTTTATGTGAATCTTTCATAGTTATTATCAGTGCTCTAACATGACCATCAGAAAGCTCTATTTTCTAATTACTGAAGGAAGTGGTTATCTTTTATTAGTTGTTGGTTCACCTGATTTTTCCTTAGTGGCATGACAATTAAAACTGCAGGTGATGGCAATTGGTTAAAAAGCTTTGAAATTAGTCGTAATGATAAATGGCTCTGTCTTTCATCTCGAATACTCCTAAGAATATTGTTTTCTTTGCTGCGTTCTCATGTGTTGTTTTTTCCTTTCCTCTGAAGATGCCTGTTGCCCTGTAAAGCTGGCTAGGAAACACCCAAATATTGCATGTGTAAAAGGAAAATCAAACCTCTGTGAAGGAATCTCTTGATGCAAGTGACAGGGAATGAAAATAAGCTTTGGAAGAGTTTGTGACGAAAGTATACAGACTCCTTCAGAAAAGTTAGTAGATTTACCACACTAGAAGATTTGAGTAAGTTCTCAAAGTGGGATTACCTTAATGGTTAATTAATCCAGATAATGGAGATAATTTTTTTAGTGAAAATGCAGGTTCCAGGGTTGCTCAGTTGGCTAGATACATTTGAGGAAAACGATAGACAGATACTGTAATTTGAGGTGTGAATTGCCTCGTATAAATCATATTGTATAATAAAAACCTGGGGCAACACACATCCCTATGAAAGAAGTTTAAATGCATTTACTGTCTTTGCAACATACTGAATAACAACTGGGAAAAGGACTTCCTAAGCGCAGCTAATAAATCCTTGGCCTAATTATTTGTAATTAGAAAAGTGCATGTCTAAAGATCCCTTGTTCTAGAGAACTTCTGGTTGCGAAAAGGCAAGTAAGGTGGTGAAGAGTTGCCTTAAAGTTACTTTAAAGAAACAGAAAGAAAAAGACAGGTTGAATGTAGATACCATGACCTGGAAGGATGATCCTGGCAACTGAAGGCACCAAAGGAGCTGAAGAGGTGCTTTGAATAGATGGAAATGAAGGCAAATGAGAAATTAACAGCACCTGTGGGTTGTTGGGCTAGCATATGTTCACCTACCCGAAGCGTGAATGGATATTCCAGGAGTATCTCTCCTAGCTGTGCTGCAGGGCTTTTCTTCCCGAGTGGCTTCAGTGGTTACACCATCTCCTGTCCAGGCACGGGCCCTGCAAAGAGAAGGCTTTTTAGCACAGTGGGCACCTGTCGTAGTCATCAGAGGAAGCTACTTCAGTGGATTATATTAATCAAAAACCTGTCAGGACTGACTATGGAGGAAATGTGAACGTATAACTGTTAATGTGTCTTTATGAGGGAAGAAACATGGTGCTGGCCTTGGAGAGCTGAGTGCTGCAGGGCCAGAAATTTAATTGCTCCCCTAAAGGATTAGCAGAAACATCCTGGGCTTCAAAAATGCAGGTTTTTATCTTTGTTCAAAGACAACTGGTGGCAGTAATGGTACTTTTCCTAGTGTGCAGAACAGCCAAGTGAACTTGAAGAGTCAGTGAAATGAGGTGCCCTGGCTAGTGCTACAAAACCCTTTCATTACTGCAGTTTAATTACAGAGTGAATTACCTTTGCCTGAGTTGATCCAGTACCAGGGATTATTCTGGTGAAAACCATTCCTTTCAAGGTGTTCCCCATTATTTCCTCCAGTCTTTTAGAAAAGATATCTTTTGAAAAAAACCCAACCACATAGCAGGGCACTTCTAAACAGTAATCAATAAACATGGGAATAACACATGGCAACTGTTTCATCGCTGGAGTCCTCCTTGAAAGCAGTGTTTTTTGGGGTTGTTTGAGTTTTAGGTGGTTTGGTTGGTTTTTTTTGTGTGTGCACATTCTGGACATGCAAAACTGTATTTATTGATGAGCACCTGCCAAGCTTTATCAGATTCATCTGAAGTAAGGTTGAGGCTTCTGAAAGTTTCAGTGTTAGTAGGGAGTTAGTGGGAGGAGAAGGCTGGGTTAGCTCTGAAGCTTTCTGTACTGGAGAGGCTGAGTTTGATGATTGGTGCGGGATGGAACAGCGATCGAAAAGGATGCTGTTTGGAGCTTGGGGAAAAACAAGTGGAGTTTGAATTGCTTTTCCTTTTCTTCATCGGCGCCTGTGTGAAGATTATCCTTATGCTTCCCATTTGCCTTGCAACCACGCTAATATTGATGTAAATATTTTCTACAAACACAGAAGGCCCTGCTTTTGCATTTTTCAGTTAAGAAAGAAGAAAGTGACTTTTGTACTGGCTTCTCCTGGAACGCTCTACTTCGGAGTTGTGCTATTTAGTGTAAACTTTACCTTCAAGTAATTCAAAGGAGACATCTTCTCATTTGCAAACTAACCTTCACTAGCAAAGAGAGACGAATATGATAAATGGACGAAGGAGGACCAAGCAGGATAAAATGGACCAGAGGATAGTTAATTATTCAAGTTTGTTTATCTGCTGCACTGTAGGAGCCTCTGTTGAGAGGCTTGTCTATCTTAAAAGAAGCTACCTGAAGAAAGCAGGTCCATAAAGGTGATGCGTTTGTACTGTAATATCCTATAAAGCTCTTCCTGATACCAACAGTTGCTTCCAAGCTCTACTTTAAAGCTGGAAATAAGATCTTTTTTATTGAACAGTAAATACTGGCATATTACTAGTTCATTTCTGATCAAACCCTATCCCTGGTCTGTGTAAGTGTACCCTTTTCTGGTTCCCTGGCGGTGTAGAAGAGGTGGTATTCGAACTGGTGTATAAGAGAAAGGTAAATGTTAAAAGCTTTCTGCTTAGAACCCCACCAATTCCCTTCCTTTTCAGCCTTTAACTTCTCGTTTAGATGGGGAAATGACCATGGGTAGTTAAGGGCCAGGTAGGCCTTGCAGAGGTGTTAATACTTTGTGCTATGACCTGGCTAGATTTTGATGCTTCAGCAAACTTTTTGAAGACTTCGGTCCCAGATTGCTAAATCTTACTGAAAACAAATTAATTTGTTCCTGAATTAACTCAAATGAATGCTTTTTGTTCTTTTTTTTTTTTAAAGCGGCTTAGAAAAATGTATGCATCAGTACATGACTTTTTTTTTATATATATAAGCAAGTTTAGACTGTTTATGAAAAATAGGATGTTTTCTTGCTTTGTTGACCTAGCTGCTGTAAAACCTGTGGCCTGTCTAATGTCATACCCTTCTTCTAGACCAAGAAAATTGTGATGACTGGAATGCATGTCACCAACTTCTGTAATCAGGGTACTTGAAATATTTACAATACTGTGATTACTGTAAAACTTCTTATATTCACACACACTGTAGCTGCCTTATATATGTTTGCCTTTCAGCTTTGTCCTGCTTTGTCTTCTATTCTTGTTTTTTGATTTTTTTAATCTTAAGGTGGTTGGCAAAAAAGACTAAAATACAAACTTCTGTATCTCGTGTCTGAAGGTTTGCCGTGTCAACACTTACAAAATGTCCTAGGGAAATAAGCAGGAGGAAGGAGCAATTGTGCAAAGCATCTACTGAAGCTGCCAAATTCTGTATCAAGGGGTTGTCTGTCAAGAGTCTTGAGTCTTTTCATGCGTCCAGTGAACAGAAGTGAGCAACAAGGGGATAAAGTCTGTAAAGGCCTCTGTGCTTTGAAGGTCACCTGAAATGGCCAGGACCAACCTTCGAACAGCTTCCCACCCTTGTTGCTTTCAGTAGGCATGAGAGGCAGAGGAGTTTTCAGTGCAGGACTCAGCAGTCCAGTAAGTTTCTTTTGTATTGTATGCCAGAGCTGTCAACAGTTGGTGCCATCCTGGGCTGAAAAAGCGAGTGCTTCATAGAAGCAACTTCTTGTTTCAGGCCCTGATAGTCAGTCCCATGGGAAATAAGAAGGTAGCACAAAACTATTACTGCTGTAATATTTCCTGGCTGACGGGAAGGGTTCACAGAAAACCTTCTAAGCCCTGACTACAAACTCATTTAATTGAATCTCTCATTTTAAACTGAGCATATCTTGGATTGAGTCCAGGGTATGAAGCTGGGGAAGGTTTTGTGGCACTGAGAGGTCATTCTCCTGCTCCTGGATTGCCAGGCATCTGTTGCCTGCCCAGGAGCAAGCAGCGTGGAACAACGTCCTCACCCAGTGATAGGCAAAGAAACTTCCCTCTTGGATAGCTTCTTGCTGGGAATCTTGTAGAATATTTTATGCTGGAGCCTCGAGCTCCAAAATGAGGCTTTTGTGAATGGTTTGGGTCCTTTGGCCCGAGGGAAATACCCACAGCAAGCAGATAAGGAATTTGTTTTATTGCTCAGCTGAAACCGTGGAAAGCTTTTTTTTTTTTTTTTTTTACTTGAAGGGTGGTACTAGATCTTATGGTCTGTGCATCTGTGTAAGACAGATTTTATCTTTGACCTTCCCTTTTCTTAGGCAATCTGTTGTCTCTTTGAAATCTGGGTGGTTTGATGTGAAGCCCTCTTCCAGCTTGCCCCTGTCCCCGTGGAAAGGCCGGGAGTTCAGACCTCATGTTGCAGATATTGATTGTTGTTGCTCAGTTCGGTTCAGGTTCTCGGGCAAGAAGGATGATGTAAGAACAAGAAGTGAAGAGAAGACAAATCCTGATAGAAACAGGTCGTGGCTGTGCTTCAGAGCTGAGGGCTCCTTTCTTCGTGCCTGGCTGTCTGGCCTGGCCTGCACTGCTGGGCTGGGCAGTCTGTCTTCCCAAACAGGTTCTAACAGGGCTTTTTCCGTGTCTGAGAATTTTTCTATTTTGCAGGCTTTTTTTTTTTTCAGGAGTCCAGTCCCCTCCCCCAAAGCCTGTCCTTTGTATGTTGATGTACATAAACTACCTCAAGGTTTTCTGAAAGAATAGTGGAAGCAAGCCCACCAGTCCTCCCAGGAGGAAAGTGCAGTGAGGTCAGTTGTATTCCTTCTGCTTCCCTTCTGGTTTTGTTCACTCATATGCCTTGTAAAACAGCCAGGAGGACTTGTCGTGAATCACTTTTAATTTCCTCTTGTGCAGAATATAATCCTATATGGACTTTTATTTTTCTTACAATCAGTCTACCAAAAATTGTTTGGTTTTTTTTTAAACATTAAAAGAAAATAAAAAATACCCCCAAACCTACCCACGTGCTACAGATGTGTCTTGGACGTAACTTCACTCAGACCATTTCGTTATTGTTCTCTCATTTGCTTGATCCCCTGTATAGTTAATGGTTGTTGACTCAGGGGATATGTAACTAAGGTTCACCTTGCCTGTATAGCCTTTGGTTATTTTGGCTTGCATTTAAAAAAGGCTGTATTATGAATTTAAACTTAAAAGGCTGTTACGAACACCTTTCTTCGTGTCTGTCTGTGGATTATTGTTCAGGTTTTCTGGTGTTGGAGGGTGTTATTGGGGGAGAACATCATGACATTAGCAAAAGTGCTGCAGGGAGGGATAATTTGCAGAAAGGGGGGAAGAATGGAAAGCAGGGGCAATACGCTATTTTATTCTCTACCAACTTGTTTCTTTCCTGGTAGTTTTCATGAAGCCCAGGCCAAGAAGGGGGAATGTAACTATCTTTTTTGTTTTTCCTTCTGGTTGCTGTTGTGCGTTAGCATCCTCCTTTGGTTCTTGTTGCAACTCACCAAAAGGAGAAATGGATCAGGTGGCCCCGGTGGGAGTTAACATGCGTGCCAAGATCCACAGCAAACTTGCTCTCTGAAAATGCCCCGTGAATTGCTGGAGTTGGTCATTTACCTTGGTGTCTAATGTCGTGCAACAATAAAAATGGTGTTTCATGGTGCTGGTACTCTTCTTAACATGCACGCTGTGTTTTTTGTCCATTCTTTGAGACACAGGGAAGAACTTAACTTGTCTCTCCGAGAGCAGGCCTGCTCAGTGAGTTTCTCATGGTCTTGCAGGAGGCCAGCAGCACAGTAAGGAACAGCATTTCAGGCTCCTGATTTGCAATCCAGTGCCCCAGTCTGTTATGAAACTGGCCATGAGCAGGCAGTGGACACTTGGAGCCCAGAAGGCCAATCGCATCCTGGGCTGCATCAAAAGAAGTGTTGCCAGCAGGTCCAGAGAAGTGATTCTGCCACTTTGCTCTGGTGAGACCTCACCCCGAGCACTGTGTGCAGGTCTGGAGCCCTCAATAGAAGAAGGACATGGACCTGATAGAGTGGGTCCAGAAGAGGGCCACTAAAATGCTCAGGAGGTTGGAGCCCCTCTGCTCCGAGGACAGGCTGAGGGAGCTGGGATTGTTCAGCCTGGAGAAGAGGAGGCTCCGGGGAGGCCTAATGGCGGCCTTAACAGTCCCTGAGGGGGCTACAGGAAGGCTGGTGAGAGCCTGTTTCCAAAGGCCTGCAGTGACAGGACGAGGGGCAATGGGTTTAAACTGAAGAAAAGCAGATTTAGATTGGATTTTAGGAATAAGCTCTTCACAACGAGGCTGGTGGAATACTGGAGCAGGTTGTCCAGGGAGGTGGTTGAGGCCTCTTCCCTAGAGACATTCAGGGTGAGGCTTGATGAGGCCCTGGGCAACCTGGTCTAGTTGGGGGTGTCCCTGCTGGCTGTGGGGGGATTGGAGTAGATGGCTTTTGAAGGTCCCTTCTGGCCCAGATGATTCTATGATATCAATATTGCTCTCAAAATAGTGCTACCCGGTGCTACCTGTGAGATGAAAGTGTTTGGTCTGGCAGACACAGCTGTCTTCTCCTTGTACCACTTTGCCTTTTGCTTAAGTTTGCTCCCCCTTTCCCTTCCACCTTCCCAGGTACATGATTCTTCTCTCCACAGCTGGGATTCCAGGACAAAAGCAAGGATTAATCTTTAAATGAGAATATGAATTGTTACTGTGAAGCCTGAACTTCGAATAGTCAGTTGTCCTTGGGTTTTCAGTAGCAAATCTCAATCTTCTCCAGTAGTTGAGCTGCTCACAACACATTATTTTAAGTTTTTAAAGTGCATATTAAGAGTCTGTTGCTTTCTCAGCACCTTTTGGTTCTGATTCCTCTCTCCAGTCTAACTTCATGAAAATCCAGGATCTCCCTGGCACTGGGTAGAAAATGTGAAAGGCCAGATTGTCTCATTTGGACAATGACTCAGGTGTGCAGTCACTTCACTTTCTTATATCTTTGCTGTATCTTAACGCAGTGTGTGCATCGCTCTGGTGTGTCCTCAGCCCTTGAGGATGTTCTTGGGCATTCAGGCAAATACAGATTATCATGACCCCTAAAGACTGGTTGGATACCAGTATAGTTTGCAGTAATTTGTTTTTATATAGCACTGACTAAGACAAATACTCTCTGAAAAGCCTCTTAAAATTTTAGAAAGAAAAGGTCTTATTTTCTCTAATACAGATTTTATAGAATAATCACTTTGCCTTAGGAAAGTATGTATCTCCTGTGGTGATTTTTCTCCCACAAGAAAATCTATGTGAAATTCATAGAGGAGCTGTGTATCGAGAATGTAATGCCTTCAGCTTCTCAGAGGGAGAAAGTGTTACAAATTGAAAGCATGATGAATTTACAGCATTAAGGAGGGCGACTCAGAAATAATTTTACCTTTTACCTTAACTGGGTGGCAACAATTAAAAAAGCAGTTCTGCAATTCAAGCAAAAACTGACATTGCTGTTCATAATGGCTTGTGACTTGTGCATTTAATGGAAAGCAGGACCATGAAGTCCTGTCCTGTCTGTTTGCAGAACAGCTTATTCTGTGAATTACAGATGCTGGCTTGCAGGCGGGGGTGTTGTCTGGGGAAGAAACCCTGTCCCACTTTATCTTTCCTACCACTTTCGTCCCTTCCCTCCTTCTTCTTTTTTCTTTCTTTTTTCCTCCTCTTTTTTTTTCTTTTTAACTGAACTGTGTTGATTTGTGACATGATCTGAAAGACACTGAACACAAAGTGTGTTGACAGGTTGGCATTCTTTGAGATGTGGTGCCAGAAGGCCTTTTGTAAAAATACCTAATTCTAGCACGTACAGAAAGTCAGATCAAATATTGTATGGGAGACTGCTTTCATTTTGGTTGTTACGAAAGAGGATCAAATGATATTCTTGGAAGAGTGTTGTAGCTCAGGTGGGCTCTCAGGAGTATCATCCTTCTGGGGACATTTTATACAAAAGTAAAAAAAGGCAGGTTGTGTAGTTCTAGCGTGAGTTTCCCTATGCATACACCACTTATAAATTATGATTATTTTTATATATAAACTCATCTTCCATCTCAACTCACAATCAGCTGAAACCAAGCTGAAGGGGATATTTGTGGGTATTTGTCTGAATCACTCCTAGTCATTTAGAGTTTTGGGGCATTTCATACCAGAACTGTATTCTGAAGCCCTCCATATAGTGGACTGGCCCTGAGTGGGAGCAGACCACTCTCTTTAGTCTTGCCTAATGAAGTTAAAGTATTAGTGAGTCTTCTCACTTCACAGACTTGTTATTGAGCAAGTTTTGCAGTATGTGTACTGGTTTGCAGCGTGGCTGAAGAGCCGGATCCTTAGAAGGCTCAACACGCAAGTCGGTGCTCCCCGCATTGGCAGTCAGTCCCCTCTTAATGCATCAGATAAGCATAACAGTTTATAGAGGGCTGAGGAAATTCACTTAAGGACTGGTAAATACAGTTTGCCTTATCTCTGTTAACCTAAACAGTTTCTCTAAATGGCTGGCGGTCAATGATCTCGTCAAAGTTCTGTGAAAATAAAGTATTTAATTTTAAATTAGTTCAAGAGGCCAGCCAGATTTTACTTCTCCGTGGCGGTAAGTTCTCAAATAAATCACAAAATCATGTATGGGTGGTCTTGAGACAGGCTAATTAAATATATTAGGAGTCTTAAACTCAAAATTGAAACACCAGGATTCCTCTTCCATAGTTCTTTGTTCTTAAAAGGTTAGTTATTTTTTTCCCTGAATTATATAATACGGTGTTTTACAGAAGTTGTTACCAGAAATTATAGCAGTTTCAGCATCCCCTCAGAATGATTAGAAGAACAATTCAGGTGTAGTGCTTTTGCAAACATCTACAAGAGGCTGGAGTTCGTTACTTTATCTTTTTGTAGAAGCAGGGATGGATCAAAAGGCATTTTCCTGCTGACATCTTGTTTGCTGCTCCATGCTTGGCTGAAAGGATAATGACAAGGCATGGTGTCTTGGCTGTGAGGGAGATACAACCCTTGACATTTTCTTGCAAAGGCTAGAGGATGACCTCTTTTCTCAGGGTCTTGCCTAAAGTCCAGTACGGAGCTCTTGTTCAGTAACTTAGTGATGTATTTTTGATAGTGTTTCCAGGTCTTGTTCAGCTCATGATGTCTTGCTGATTAATATAAAAGTTACAGTTCTTTTGAAACTTTGTCATCCTCCTGCTTTACCTTGCGGTATAAAATAC
This sequence comes from Gallinago jamesoni, assembly GCA_025769975.1. NCBI lineage: Eukaryota > Metazoa > Chordata > Aves > Charadriiformes > Scolopacidae > Gallinago > Gallinago jamesoni. The sequence goes on from JAOQGH010000032.1 coordinate 26,501,468, forward strand.
TAGGAACATCTCTGAAATCTGTTTTGCTTTGCTTGACCTGTGAAATCCTTTTGATTTTTATGATTTGTAAAGTATGTTTTAAACAAATTCTGCTGCCACCTGTCCTTCTGGAGGGGATGGCCAGGGTTTCTGAATGACTGGTCACCTCTACTTGCCAAGGATGGCAAGTCCTGGTTGCTGTTGACCCCCACATGAGAGGAGAAGATGCTGCTGGTGGTCTGCTTCCTTCTGTAGTCGCCTGCCACCTAGACGGAGCAGTTTCAGTGTTTCTGGTGCTGTTGCCATATCCCTATAACATAATGCAGGTCAGGGGACTTCTCACCTAAGGGTGGGAAGGGCCCCTGATCCTCTGTGTGGTGTAAAGCCTCTGTGCCGGTTTAAAATGGTTTCCTTTCTGTAGAATGAGGAAAGAAGAGAGAAGCTTAGAGTCTTCTGAACCTCCTTTTTCCTTTCCATCATGAAAATGCTCATTAGCTGATTGCTAGAACTTAGAGCAGTTTCCTCTGTGAGGCAAGGCAGAAGTCACAATAACTTACTAACTGAAGTCACTGTTAAATATCTATTCTAAAATGAAGAATTATAAGACCATTTTGTGGAACATCTGAGATTACATCTAGGGGTCATAAAGCATAGCTATGGATGTGCTTGTCCTTCAACTTCTTTACAAGCTTTCTTTGGGCTGAGCACCTCAGCTTTTTAAAGGACCAGACATAGTATGTAAACTATGATACTCTCCAAAGATAAGTATAGAAAAGTCATAAGCATTTTCTAAAACCAGTAAAGGAGTAAGTAGGCTTGCTATAATCTAGATTTACCTTTCAAATCCAACATTCTCTATTTTTTGTATTCATACAGAAATCGCTCCCCTCTGCTGGGAAGTCCCGAAGTGTCACAGAGCTGCACTTGCACAGGGACATTTGTCCCTGGGTAGGGGACTTTCCTTGCAAATCTCCTCACCAGTGGTGTTGTAGCAGCACTTTTCTCTAGCTATGTGTGGAGCATAGGCTCTTGTGACTTTTAAAAAAACAGTCCTTACTGTTTATGAATGCAGCAGTGAGAGTGAGGCCTCTGGAAATAGATCCAAATCCATATTTGTGGGTTGGAGCATGTGAGGTTTTATGGTATTTTTTAAATCTGATGTCTTGAGACAAGCAGCTGCAGTGCCTCTAGCATTGCTCAAAGGGCTGCAAAATTGAATTATTAACCAGGCATGCTTCTTTTACTGATATTTAGAAACCAATGGCAACCCTGCCACTGTCTGCAGTCAGCTGAAATTCACCTAGTTGGAAATCGCAGTGCTGTTCTGTTTGTAGTGGAGAAAGCTGAGCCACTGGCCAGACTGTTGACTGTTGACCTTCTGTGATGATTTCCACCTTCCCTGGGGACAGCTTTCCTGCTCATTGAGGACTGAAGGATTTGATCCCTTAATTTATAGGAATCTTCTGTAATCCTGAACATCCTGACTTAGAGGTTAAAGAGTGGAGAATACAGACCTGAGCTTCCACGTTGACCCAAATAACGCAGGCTGAACAAGAGTTAACGTTAGGTCTGATGACTAGAATTGATGTAATTAGAATTGTCATTTTTTAAATATAGAGTCTATATGTAGTTCATATGTTGGAAATGTAGGAAATGGAGCTAACTATATGCGTTTATAGGGAAACTTGTAATGGAAGAACCAAAAATGAAAATATTTAACTATTCACAAAACAGCTGACAAAAGCAATGTTTTCCCAGCACTGGAATTCCAGTAGAAAACTTCTCTTAGTCTCTGCTTTTAGTAACTGACTCTTTCCTTTGAAGACCAGAAAAAATAATGATAGTACTTGTATGTCTACAGGTGCAATATGAATACATTTCATACAATATTTTAAAAGTCTGCTAGGTTTTCTGTGGTGACGTGTCAGGGTCTTTTTGACACTGCATAAAAAGACGATGAGAGGGTTGATGGCTAAGGCTCAGATGATGTGAATCCAAGGGATCAAATGCCTGTCTTACTCCTTTACTTACTTCTGCGTCTAATTGTTTAAAAATCCATTGGGATGTGCTAACAGCAAAACAGAAACAAATACGTTAATCCCAGGCTAATGTAGTGTCAGCTAATTATACAATATATTGTAATCTTCCAGAGAAGGATGGCAAGTGCAAAGCTCTTGGAAGGCTGGAGGATACACGGCAGGTGTGGGACGGCGGCTGCCTTCCTCTGCACCCTGGTGCTCCCAGCCAGCCCTGCATCGGGGTGGGAAGCTCCTCCAGGGGTGGCACATCGGGTCTCGTACACCACCGCGCTGCTCCCAGGCATCTCCCACCCTTCTCTGGAGACTGGGGTGTGTGTTGGTGCCTGGCCAGATGTTATTTCGGGCTCATGAGATCAGAAGACTAGGCAGAGGCTGTTATTACACCTGGGTGTGGATGATGGCTCAGTAGATATCCTCACTTGTTTTTCTTTTAAATGTCGAGATATTTGCCCAGGTCACGGAGTCAAAACTAGACCATCAGTCTAGGTGGTCCCGTGTCTTCTCAAGTTGCAGCTCTGCAGGTTTAATTATGGTATGGAGGGAGAGTTGGTGCTCACCTGCAGTGTAACGTAGCATCCTGGACATCAGTGATGCTGGTAAGGTAGGTGTGTTTTGCCTTCGGTTATTGAAGTCAGGAGGCATCAAGCTGAAGGCTGTACCCCCCCAGGGAGGGATGAGGATGGGGACAGTGGCGTATGGCTCTGCTGGCCGCATAGAAGACAGCTCTTCCCACTCTTGAGAGCGTTTCCAATTACATGATCTGCTGAATGTTTTAACTTTTGGCCTCTCAGATTAATGCAGATGCTAACCTCTCAGAGCAGTTTTGGGTATCTGCTTGATAAATTTTTTTTTTACTGTGTGTGTTTCACCACTGGGGTGTCACGATCAGGCTCTGATAGTGACAGTCTGAGGGAGCCTTGGCATGAAGCAAGTCATGAATGAGAAACTTGGCTTGATCTGAAAGGTGGGGTTTGCATTTCTTTTGGGATGGCTCTTTTGTTGTTCAGTCTGCATAATTATCAGATCTCACCTTTTCCATGCTCAATGAAAACTGAATAATTCATGCAACTCTGACTAGTGGTTGACAAGAAGCAGCAGCAGTGCTCTTGCAATTTTTGTGACTGCTGAGATGGCTACTTGTTAAGAATTAAAATTAATTCCTAAAAGGCGAGAGTTGAAAAATTATTTCAACAGGAAGCTTGCTATTGTTAGATATTTTTTTCTTTTTTGCAAGTGGACTTGCAAACCTTGTTAACCAGCAGCATAGTGATAAGAAATAGCAACCATTGAAAAGGAAGACAGTATTCGTGTGTTTCCTGTTTTATCATTATTATGTGTTTAACTTAGTTTGGCAGTGGCAAGATTCACATGACCGAAAACATCCTTTTGAAGCAAATTTGCCAACTTGTACGACTGTGCTTATTAGTTCTGCATTTTGAAGAAATCCTGAGAGCGCTCATGAAGCTTTCATTATGAGACAATATATTGTAAATGATCAAATACTGCTTTATTTTACTTCACTCACAGGAAATGAAGTACGCATGACCTTTAGGTTATTTAGTTAGTAGTGGGTAGTCTTTGTACTTCTTGGTATTTAATTTCTAGAAGAAAACACATGTATGAATGGAGTATAGGAAATGTACATTTCTCTTTTTGTATGAATAAGAACAAGGTTTTAAGAGCTACCCTAAGGAGTAGCATTTCGTTAATAAGTGTCTCCCTCCTTTTAGAATATAATAGATCTATTACCGTTCTCCCTTGGTCACTCTTGCATGAAACATGGAAAAAAAGATGCAAAGCTTTCCTTGAAACTACAAAATAGCTACGCTGTATAAAAGCTGTCAAAAGGACTGATGTGACTTGTAAGTTGATGTTTTCTGTTGACGGCATTTTTCTTGAGCGGTCTCCAAACTATAGAGAAGCTCTAGCAGTGAGATAGAAGAAGGAGGAGATGAATTGTGCTGGGACTCCTCCAAAGCGATGGGATCAGGGCAGCTTCCCGGGCTCACGTACATGTCCCAGTTACGCCATGATTCTATCTCAGGATGAGAGGCGATGCCTGGCATCATTTTCCCTTCCCCAGACTCTCTTCCATTGTATTTCCCAACACAAGGAAGCTTGGAAGAGGCATTTGACAAGGCTGCCTGGGTGCTGTGCAGCCTTGCCCTGGCTGTGGGTGCTGGGCCCCAGGTGGGCTGCAGAAGGCACCTGTACGACCTCTGTCATGGGCTGTTCTCATTGAAGAAGAGATGCCCAGATTTTTCCTGTGCAGGAAATGAAAGGGGGGTGGGTGGGTGGGTTTCCAGGTAGTGCCTTGAGCTAAGGGAAGGTATATTATTCATCATCTTCTCGTTCAAAACACAGAAACAGATCTAGGGGTTGCAGAATTAAGAAGTGGTACCAATAACGGGTGCTGGAAAGAAGAGCTGAGCCTTCATGTGCAGAACAGGGCAGCAGGAAGATACGTGTGGCTCCTGAAAAGCCTGGCACTTGTCCTGCTGAAGTGGTCTGTATAATGTTACAGGAGACTGCTGACGCTACAGAGTTTTGATAGATTAAACTGCAGTTTGTTTATATAGATTTTTTTTTTTCTCTAAGGGTCAGTAATTCCAACTGAAGATGTAGGTCTTTAATGAAATAGAATTATTTTCATCTCTGTTTACAAAGCTTGCACATTGCTCAGGCTGAAGAGTTGTTGCTATTTTGGGACTTAAACAGTAAGTTGGGTTTTTTTTATATAACTTCGCAGACATTAAATAGCTTTGCAGTCAAATGAATAGTCTTCTAATCTCTGTTGATGTGTTCCTGCTTTGTTTGAAGCACATGGATTATTTAGCATAGTTTTATTTACCTGTATCTCTTATGGACTTGGGTGGGTGGGTTCTGTTTTGATTTGTCTTCCTCCCTCCCCCATTTTGAGGAGTGCATGGTTTTGAGAGAGTTGTCTGACATCTGAAAACTTGTCAAGGAGCCTGCAGCTCTTATAGTTCCCTTCCAAAATAGTGACTTCTTTTCCAGATACCTTTTTGGTTCCTGCTTACATACTTTGGCACCAGTAACATTTAAATAGGTATATGGGTATACAAATAGGCCCGATTCAAACTCTGCCCACCAAACTAAATGTTAGCATTTAAAAGTCTATCAACAAACTTGGTGAGGAAAGAGGCGTTCACAGTGATGAGATGAGATGAGCTTGGTCAAAGCAGATGCTAAAGAAATTTCTTTCCATTGCTTGGGTGATGACAGGCAACGCTGCAGTCCACTGAGAAATTAGCCTGAAATGTTGAGCTAGGCTTGGTTGTTTGCTGTCAGACTATTAAGTTAATTCCTGGAGGAGGCTGGCTTAAGTTGTTTACTAGTCGATATTCTCATTATTCATTGTCCATTTGTTACTGCCAAAGAGGATAATTTGAACGTTTTTGGAAGACAAAGCGGGAAGGGATTATAAACAGCTAGGAGGAGGGATTTAGAATTTCAGATGATGAATTGGAAAAAATGGTCTGAAATCGATGAGGTGAGATTTAATAAAGGCAACTGTAAAGTGTTACACTTAGGAGAAATCAAATGCACAAATATAAATGGGCTGGGCTGTGGTGGCCAGGAAGGACCCAGGAATCACGGTGGATCTCAAACTGAATTTCTCAGGGGTGGCGTGCATAACACCAATGTTTCATTAGGGCTCTTGAGGTGATGAAACATGTCAGATAAATAGCAGAGGAGGTAATTATTCTTCTGTGCTTAGCACTGTGCTTTTAGCCTCTGTTTTAGACTTATTATTAAAGAAGGTTGTGCTGGTTAAAGGGAATAGGGTCTCAAAGGCACCGGCAAGGCTAGGAGGTGAGGTTTGAAAAACTCAGCCTTTGGGGAAAATCTGAAGGCTTTGGCTTTCTTTAGCCTCGAAAACAGGAAGGCTGGGGAATGCCTAGATCTTCAATGATATGAAAAGATGGTGTAAGAAAGATAGAGATCTTCTGTTCTTCACTTCTGCTGAGGCTAAAATAAATTATTTTAATTTGCAGTGGCAGAGTTTTAGGTTACACAGGTTGGAAATTTCCCAGTACTGAACGTGTTTTAAGGGCTGAAAAAAAATTCCCCAGAGACTTAGAAGATATAGATGAAATGTGGACACCGTTGCAAAGATGCACAAATAAATGCTGGCTGAAATATGTAAAACCCCACCTCAGTCCCCTAGCTGTGGTCATCCCAAAGGGGATCCTAGCTGGACTCTGGAAGCAAGAGCAGCAAGTTAACCCCGTTGAGAGCCTGTCAGCCCAGCCTCGGAGCTGCACTGACGTAGCCAGGGATATCTGGTTCTGTTCGTGCAGCTGCCTGGGATGCTTCCACAGAGGAATTATGCTGCGCGCGGCAGAGATGGCCTGAAGATGCCAGGGGTTGCCCTGGAGGCAGGGACTGGCGTTAAGTCAGGGCTTCTCAGCTCTTCTAGTCCATGCGCAATTTTTCCCATTTAAAAAGTCTTGTCTGATGATGGCACGTGGTTCTTGGAGTGGGGAAGGGTCGTGGTGCCTCGTTGGTTTTCTGCAGTGTTTCAGCAGTGAGTTACACGGCACGAGTTGGCAAGAACAAGGGTAGCCGATTGCCGGAGGCTATTTTTTTGAGTTCTGGTTTTCTGTCAATGACAAAATGATCAGCTCTCTGTGTAATTCAAGACTGTTTGTAATTGATTGAGCCTGAAACCTTATATCTGTCTCATTCAGTTTCTTTTCTCTGTACACTGGCTTCCTTCAGGATCTTTCATCTACCCAGTATTAACACTAGCAATGTTGCTTTTCAGATGTTGTTAACATTGTACTCTTGTGTACAAATATTACAGTCACTTCTCTCTCCCGTACCCTCTGAACTGTGGTTGATAAGCTAACGTGGTGCATACTTCGCTCGGTACTCGTTGAGGTCAATCCTGTGTTGAAGTTACGCAGGAAAAAATTGTGCTTCTTTCTTTCTGATTGCCCAGATTCTTTTAGTCTTGGGGATTTCAGGTTGTTGGGATTTGTGTGCCGTCTTTTAGCTCTGGTAAAGCCGCATGCAGCTTATGCAATGAATTGCCGTTCCATAGCAAGTGGTAGTTTTATTGCTTCCCTTTTTATTTCTGAGAAGTACAGCGTGTACTTCTGGGTTCCCTCTGCGTGCGTGTGCGAATACTTTAATTGGATAGTTTTCATGTTCTCTAAATAGTACCAAGTGATTATGATTTCTTGATGTTTTTCAGCTTTGTCTAAAGGAGCATTTCAAAGTTAGGAAAATGAATGGATGAGGATTAGCTTGCGACTTTGAAACAGGTCTCGGATTCATAAGAAGCCTTTAGCAGGCTCAGAAGTAGGTAAGGTACCGGAGTGGGCTGTAGGGTACACATCTGAGTCAGCGCAGGGTTGGGTAGATTTGCCTACAAGAGACTGTGCTACAAGGGCTAAATTGGAATTGTTCCTGTACCCGGACTAACGCCTTGAGAAGTGACTTGGGATGCTCTGACCTACCTGGCCCGCAGGCACCTTCTCCAGCCCTGTAGCCACGGTACGAGGAAAAACAGCCTTTCCTTCGCTCTGTGCTTGGCAGGACTATTTCTAATTTTGAGCCAGCTGGACTATTTTACTAGTGTCTTTGGAGCAGCTAGAGGTTAGGTGTCAAAATACCTTTATTTTCCTATTCGGATCTATCCCACTGCAGGAGCACTGGACTTGGATAAATTGTTTACTTGCATTTTGCTGTGACTTGCAGTAGGACCTCCTTACACTGATGAATAAGAGGTGATTTGTTTTTTTCTTTCTTTCCTTTTTTTCCATCCCCCGCTGGCTTTAAACAACAAAGTAGTAGATTAAAAAATTATGCTTGAACATCATAGGGGAAAAATCCTAATTACAGATCCTAATGACTTTTTTCCCATTTAAAATATATTTGCTATTTTTAAAATTAATGTCTTCTCTAATCCCTCTTCCGATGTACAAGAGTTAACTTCAAGGAAGAGATAGAGAACTGGTTTTATACAAGTTGTGGAGCACTAGTTCTGGCTCAGTGAAGTTACTTTTAACTTAGGTGTTACGGCAAGTGAGGAGAATGCTTATTTTTGTAAGTTATGGAGGGAATATTAGTCTGAGCCTTCTGTGAAGTGATTTTATTCTTGAGAGTGGAGGAGAATGCATAAAAGTAAAATGATGGCGTTACACTCAGAGAACAAATTGGTTTTTTTAACTCCAATTATGTAACTTGCAGAGGCTAAAACGTTGAAATCCACTGACATTCGTGGAAGTTTGTCGCCTCCTAAGCCCCTGATGTTCAAAGTGCTAAAAACATGAAATTTGTGCCTTTCCTTGGCTGTTTCATTTCGGCCGAGTGAAAGCATGCAAAACTGAAATGTGGGTTTTCAGTGATGAGGCCATTGACCTTTTGTATCGGTGTCAGGGAAGTTGAGTTAAAATGTCAGGTATGGAGGGGACGTGCGTTCCGAGTGATGTACAGGCGATGAGCAGTAGTTTAGCACAGCGGAGTTCCCGGGCTGCCACTGCGAATTCCTCAGTCGGGGGCTTCTTGAGGAGACGGGAACATTTCGTTTGGAAAAGCTTGTTCTTTGGGCAGCTGCACCCAGGTGGTGTTCAGACTTTGTGACTTGAAATGAAGGCTTGCCTTAATCCCTACAGTTTCTCTTTTTGAGGGTTTCTGTATCTCCGTGATGCAATGCTTAATGCAGTTGCCTCTTCACGTGATTTAAGGATTGTGTTGGAAGCCCATCTCGTTGCTCAGAGTAAAATTAATGGCCTAAAGATTTTCCCAGGTAGTCCCTCAGTCTGTTTTGTGGCAGTTTTTGAGAAGGAGATGAAATGATAAAGCGACAGGAGTCTTCCCGTGAGCTCTTTCACTGCAATCTGTCAGCAGCGAGGCTGGGTTCTCTTGAACCAACTCCTTCATTTAGCAGCTTGCGTGAGCCTACTCTGTTTTAATTTCAGTTCCTGCCTTGAGGAAAACTGCACGAGAAGCTTCTCTGTCAAGTGAAAATAGCTTTGTTAATTGGCTAACATCACCATTAGGGTTCCCATTGTTTTTGGTCAGTTCTTTTTTTTAAATTATTTTTTATTTCTTCAGTGTGTGAAAATACTAGCTTTGCTGTTCACCATAGTATAGAAATGTTTTTTCAGAAAAGCTCAAATATTTAGACAGCTGTTTCCTTTATTCACTACAGCACTAAAGAGGATATTTTTACTACCCTGACACTGTGTTTTTAAACTAACTCATTAATTCATTTGGCTTGTTGTTCTGCCTTTTCTGTGCTAAGACAATTAGTTTAGGGTAGTCTGTTCTCTTATTTCTCTGCGGTGCTTTCTGCTTTTTACTGTATGAGGCACAGCAGGTATTTCATCAAGGGATTTGGTATGTGTCATAGCAAATGGTGTTGGAGATGGGGCTCGACTTCCCTGAAAACCTAAAGTAATAACTTCAAGTGTTGTAAATTCAGGCTTTGTAAATATTTTATATGTATCTGAAATAGGCTTGTGGTGCTCAGGTGGGACTGGTGTTCTCTTACCAGCTTCGGCAGGGCTCAGCCTGGGTTTCTGCACACCAGCACCTCTGAAAATTCTCACCCCCCTGTCCCCCCCTTCCTCCCCACCCCCCAAAACACACCAAATGTTTTTCCTGCCAAGTAAAAGGCATTTGCTGTTTATCATCTGATAGGATTTTATGTACCGGTGGTACCTCCTACTTTTGCAGGACGTAGATACTACTTAAATATGCCATGTACTCTAATGTACTGGTTTAAACTTAATACTTAACTTCAGATACGCTTTGTGTTCTCAGTTGGCACATCTTTGCACATCCCAGGGTCAGGCAAATCTGAGGCACCTCCTGGTAGACATTTGCTGAACTCCTTTGCGAGTGGCATTTACTGTCTGTCCTGCTTTGGACATCACGTACTTAATGATAAATTTTTAGTCACCAAAGCAGTTGCACAGGAAGTTTGTTTGTTTGTTTGTTTTTTTAAACCTGTAGTTCTATGTAGGCTTTATAATTCTTTGCAGCATGGTATTCTGTGCTTTCTGAGTTACTAAAACCATTCATATCTTGAGAGAAATTTCCCCATGTTTACAATTCTATAGAACTTTCAAAATACTCTTTACAGCACACAGAGCTAGCGTCTGAAATGTATGCAGTGCTGGGGAAAGAGTGTAGAGCTCCCCCAAAATCAGGCTTTCGCAGTCTGTAGCTTTCTATGTTGTAAGGTCGTGAAGCAGGGAGTGATGCTCTTCAGCGTGCAGTATCTGTATTGCCAGAGGTTGTTCTGAGCAGCAGATTTCTGTGACAGAAGCACATTTATATGAATATAATCTTGTACGCGTTCATGTTTTTTTTCCACTTCTTGGATAATTTTAGGAACAATGGCAAATATGGATAATGGGCTTTGTAAAGTTACTGTGAGGCAGAGGTGTTCTCCCAGCATGTCTTTCCTTTTCCTAAGAATCTTTACTATTGATGTCTGAAGATGAAGAAACATTATCTTGTAAAAATATTTTTTTGAAGTCTTCTCCATTTGTTCTTTTCCTCAGAATTCCTTAACTGTCCTTGTTTTCCCCAGATAACTATTTATAGCTAGTATCTCTGTTACTGGGAGGACTCAGCTGGCAGGGCTTGAGGGGGGGATTCCTGGAGGTGACATCATCTCGTCTGCACAGCAGTCTCCTGCTGGCATGGCAAGGAGGGAAAAACCCTTTACTACTGATGAGATAAGACAGCTTGCAAAATGCCTTTTATAGAGAATACGTGCAGAGACGTAATATCTTCCCTGCTTCTTACTGCCTGAAGAAATAATGTCTCAAAGCTCCAGTTGCAGGCTTGATCTTGAATTTTTAAACTGTCCACCCACTCTTTTCTGTCCCAAAGACTCCTTTGTATTTCTTTTCAAGTGGAACTTCAAAAGCTTTTGGAAGCAAACAGAGAAGAGATTTTAATTTCCTTGTCTTCCAAGTGGTGGAACACAAATGGGATGGAATTGAGAAGCTTCATTCTGATGATAAATGTGCCTTCAGTGGGACATAGGGCTAAAGGGGAATTACATGGTTTATTGTCTTTTTGTCCCTCCTTTTCCATATCCAATGATTAGGTAGTCATTAGGAGAAGTGAATGTATATGAAGCACATATGCAGCTTATTTGCCACCTATATTTTTTATATGAAGAAGAAAAAGGGTTTCTGTGGGGAAAAAGGGGAATACACACTTTCTGCTATTCGTGGTATTCCGTAAAATATTTTTTGACAAGAAATATGTATGGACCTTGTGATCTGGGAAAGATTGAGTACCTGAGGAACGAGAATAAGCCTTCTTGTCCCATCTTGCAAATGAGAATTTTTTTTCACAGAACCACATGGGGTTGGAAGGGACCTCTGGAGATCATCTAGTCCAACCCCCTGCCAAAGCAGGTCCACCTACAGCAGGCTGCACAGGAACGTGTCCAGGCAGGTTTGAATGTCTCCAGAGAAGGAGACTCCACCACCTCCCTGGGCAGCCTGTTCCAGTGCCCTGCCACCCTCAAAGTAAAGAAGTTCCTCCTCATGTTTAGCTGGAGCTTTTTCTATTCAAGTTTGTGCCCATTTCTTCTTGTCCTTTTCCTGGACACCACTGAAAAAAAAAGACTGACCCCATCCTCTTGACACCTTCCCTTTAAGTATTTATGAGCATTGATGAGATCCCCCTTCAGCCTCCTCTTCTCCAGGTTAAAAAGCCCCAAGTCCCTCAGCCTCTCTTTGTAAGAGAGCTGCTCCAGGCCCCTCATCATCTTTGTAGTTCTCTGCTGTACCCTCTCCAGCAGTTCCCTGTCTTTCTTGAACTGGGGAACCCAGAACTGGACCCAGTGCTCCAGTTGGGGCCTCACCAGGGCAGAGCAGAGGAGGAGGATGACCTTCCTCGACCTGCTGGTCATACTCTTCCTGATGCACCCCAGAATGCCATTGGTCTTCTTGGCAACAAGGGCATCCTGTTGTCCACCAGGACTCCCAGATCTTTCTGCTCAGAGGTGCTGTCCAGCAGGTCAGCCCCCAACCTGTACTGGTGTAGGAGTTTTCTTCTTAAAATAAAAGAAACTGGAGAAATATAATTCTAATTTCTGGAATAGCATGGGATCCAGCTTTCTGCATTTGAGGCTTGTTTTTGCTGCAGCCCTGAGCCCAGGTAACAGAGCGAAGCAGAGAGTGAGCGGCCACGTAGCAAAAGCAGGGCATGGGCTCCCTGGGGTGGCTTTTGATTTATTTGCAGGATGGCTGGAACAGCAGCTGATGAGCTGTTGAAACTTGAGCAACCGTATCCTCGCTTCACTTGCCTGAATGCCAGAACATTTGAACTCCAACTTGCCTTCCCCTTGGTTGTCCCTCAAGTGGTCCCTCAAGTTCAAGGCAGTGCTTCCTCTGGAGGCTGTAGTCGTGGTGATTCAGGTATCAGGTTAGGGATAAAGCTGTACCTGAAATGCAGAGGATACAAGTCCTTTTAAAAAATAATACGCCTACAGTGACCTGTATGTTTGGGGAACGTTTGTGTAAGAAGTAGTTTGGAAGAGGTGCTTTTTAAAAACAACCTGTTCATTGATATGATTGATGTTATGACGTGTATTGTTGCCAGCAGGACCAAAAGAGTTATAGATATTTATCAAATGGAGGCATTTAGGAAGTTACTCAAAATGGTAAGCATGACTCCCTGCTTCCCTCCCCAGTTTGGTTCCATTTTGAGGCATGAAGTGATCTGCTTAGCTAGGCAGAAAAAAATAAAAATGTTTGTAATTGGGATATGTTTGCAAATTTGAAAGCACTGGGGTTTTGGCTACTTTAAATGACTATTTCTTGCATTTTGATTTTTGTGCAAGTCTCCAACACAGGCAGCTAAAGGTGTGTATGGGAAGAGATGGTCAACGCAGCAGCTGTAGGGAAAGACAAGAGGAGGAGGAGCCCTTACCAAGACCAAGGTGGGGAAAAAAGCCCGATTTCTGGGCTGAAAAATATACTGGGGTCTTCTGAAGGCAAAAAGATTTCAGCCTCAGCTGTCGAAAACTGATCCTGAGATACTGCTGATCCAGCTCATCGCAGCAGAGCCTGTTAACCCCGTTGGAGGTGACAGCTGACCTACTTGCTCAAGCCCTGCTGAAGAGCCCTGGCCACCCCTGTTCCCTGCAAGGGATGTGGACATGAGGCTGCCCTGGTCCCCCACCCCACGGGGACCCTGCCCCAGCCGTCTGCCCTACAAGAAATCTTCTGTCTCCTCCCTGTAATTAGTGTCAGCATTTAAGGCTGGTAAGAGTTTTGGCGCTTTTATTAAAGCGGGTACCCAAGGGAGGAGAGAGAAAAGGGGCAAAAAAAGTTTGCAAAATGCCTGCATGGTTTAAGCTCGTGTAAAAGGAAGGTGTCTGGTGGCTGAGAGGTTGTGGAAAGAAGGAAAGCTTACTGTGCAGGTGATGACACTTAACACAGTGACTTGCATATCCATTAAAGGATGTGTATTTCTTTTAAATGCCAGAATAAAAAACTCCATTTGCTTCATCCCTTTTAAAGCTCTTCAAAATAAGAGTATGTTGCTTAAGGTGAAGTGTGTGTGTTCAGAGTCTTGCACTACCAGTTATTAATTCTCCTCTCTTACCTTGCTAATTGCTTCAAAGAACATACTAATTCCCATCAAATATTAGCAGGGACCAATCACTCTGGGGTCCTAATTTACTTGCTTTTGGAATTGCGCTGGGAGAGAGAGGGACCAAGTACACCCATCAGTAGGAGTTTTGTTATTGCTACTTGTATGATGGTCACTCCAGTGAAACTGGAAATGTATTTCTTGCCTTGTACTCTCTCTGGCAGCCATCCTGAGGAAGGAAAACAATTAGTTCCTCTTCATATCACTGGGCTGTGAGTGTGTGCTTGAGGCTGAGTGCACGTTGGAGTGCTTCCTTCAGCCGGGGCTATTAGTCATACTGTGTAGCTTAGTTGTTCTCTCTGTGAAGAACTGATGTTTTTATGAACCTTAAAGGCAATAATGGCCATACTTCTTAGAATATTTTTAGTTAAGCTTTCATCCTATTTCTGCGAGAAGAGGTAAATAAGCAAAGAGAGAAGAGACAAATGCAACTGCCCCAAGCACTGCTTTGAGCAGTACGAAGGCCAGCGTTCCCTAGCTGAGCCTTGTGAATATGTGGGAACCAGTTTAATAGTACTTTCAACAAAGCTGTCTCCCTCTGCATCTCTCTATTTTTAAAATAAGACCCCAATGCATATATGCAAATAGCTCTGAAACCTTTGCTTTGACAAATTCTCCTAGGGGCCCTTTTGTGCTTGATGGCAATTTTGTTGAGTGAAAATTTTGTGGGTTGGACCAACTTGAAAACAATATTAACATAAGGCAGAAGAGCAACATGTTTGTCAACTGGAAAAGGAAAGGAAGAGGGCTAAATACTTTCAACGCCCTTTAAAGACAGCTATTCATTGCTGCTTGAGGTAACGAAGACATTGTGTTGTGTAAAGAAGCTCATGTTGGTGTCCAGATGGAGGCTGCTGGTCTGGTCTCCTCTGAATTCAGTCCTGATAGGGCATATTAATTTCTGGCTGTTCAAAGGGTAGATTCCTATGTCAATGGAAAAGGGAAGAGCTACAGATGGCGTCTGTCTGGACTACTGCAAGGCCTTTGACATGCTCTTCCACAACATCCTCTCTAAATTGGAGTGAGATGGATTTGATGGGTGGACTGTTCAGGGGATGAGGAATTGGTTGGATGGTTGCATCCAGAGGGTAGTGGTCAGCGGCTAAATGTCCAGATGGAGATCAGTGACAAGTGTCCTTTGGAGGTCTGTACTGGGACCGGTACTGTTCAATATCTTCATCAAGAACATAGACAGGGCGATCAGGTGCACCCTTAGCAAGTTTGCAGAGGACTCCAAGCTGAGTGGTGTGGTTGACATGCCTGAGGGGCAGGATGCCATCCAGAGGGACCTGGAGAGGCTCGATAGGTGAGCCCGTGTGAACCTCATAAGGTTGCACAAGGCTAAGAGCACCTGGGTTGGGGAATCCCCCAGTATCAATACAGTCTAGGGGATGAAGGGATTTGGAGCAGTCCTGCTGAGAAGGACTTGGGGATACTGGTAGATGAAAAGCTGGTGAGCTGACAACATGTGCTCACAGCCCAGGAGGTCAAGTGTATCCTGGGCTGCATCAAAAGAAGCATGACTAGCAGGTCGAGGGAGGTGATTCTGCCTCTTTGCTCTGGTGAGACCCCAGCTGGAGTACTGTGTCCAGCTCTGGAGTTCTCAGCGCAGGAAAGACATGGACCTCTTGGACTGGATCCAGAGAAGAGACATGAAGATGTTTGGAGGGCTGGAGCACCTCTCCCATGAAGACAGGCTGAGAGAGTTGGAGTTCTTCAGCTTGGAGAAGAGAAGGCTCTGGAGACACCTTATTGCAGCCTTTCAGTACTTAAAGGGGGCTTATAAGAAAGATGGGGACAAACTTTTTAGGAGGGTCTGTTGTGATATGACAGGGTAATGGCTTTAAACTAGAAGAGGGTAGATTTCAGCTAGAAATAAAGATGAAATTCTTTACTCTGAGAGTGGTAAAACACTGGAACAAGTTGCCCAGAGGGATGCTAGATGTGCTGTCCCTAGAAACATTCCAGGTCAGGTTGCATGGAGCTCTGAGTAACCTTATCTAGTTGAAGGTGTCCCTGCTTGTTGCAGGGGGGGATTGGACTAGATGACCCTTAGAGGTCACTTCCAACCCAGACTATTGTATGATTATTCCTAACTGTTACTGTACCATCTGCTTTATTGAAATTACCTGTGGTTCAGAAGTTAGTTACTGTATCTTTGCAGAGTTGGGATTTTTTGTGCGTGTGTATGTGAGTTAAGCCTGCTTTTGGTTGAGTAATAGCTATTTTTGAAGTCTTGTAGTCATCGTCAAGGCGTTGGCTTCTAATTTTCTGCATATTACATCAACCTTGCAATTTGTGCTGGAAGGTGAAGAACCTACATGAAATTTTTGGTAACTATTAGCCCACGCATTTTGGGCCATCAGGAGTAGCCTTCCCACCTTTCAGTAAGCATCTTCCTGCAGTTTTGAGCATGTGACTCAGCATAAGCTGATCTGTGAAGAATATTATTCTAATAAAGAATAATAAAAAAAAGTAAAAGAACAGTATTCTAATCATAACTAAGCTTCTTCTCTTTAAGAATGTTATTGTTATTCTGTGATGAGTTTTGTTTTGGTTTCAGCGTCTTGTCAAATTCAATAGCTAGCAGCTGACAGTCTCTTAAAGAGCAGAGGAGTACTCATCAAATCTTTTTCTCTGTAGTTGGGCGAAGCTGGACTTTTTGAGTGCAGACAAGGCAAGGTTGGGAGCAGCTCTGTGACAGCGCTAGTACATGTGGCCCTTTTGAGATCCAGGTTCAGGACAAGCTTTGTTGGCGGTAAGAAAACTGTAGGGAACAATGTTGAAGCTTTAGTACAACTACCTTATATTTGAGGAGTTTGTAAATACGGCGCTGTACACCTACGGCATTCAATGAAAAAAATACTTTCTGGAATTTTTTTTTTTTTGCGAGGTGCCAGATTTTATTTCCCTGGGGAGCGAGGGCGGTTTCAGAGCGCGTTGCAGTGGGAAAAGGGATGTCTGAGAAGAAGAACGCTGCTGCTGCTGCTTGTGACAGACATCCTTGAAAAGCCCAACACAAGCTCAACGACCAGCAGTGAAAAATGGGCAGAGGTGGTGGTGATGGTGGTGGAGGGGGGGAGAGGGTATTGCTTACCTTGACAAGGACATGAACGTTGTCTAACAGTGCCACCCAGTGATGTCTGCCATAACAGCACGGAGAGACAGGCGCTCCGTGGGTGTGGGAAGGGGGACGGGCTGGGGTGGGGGGGGCAAGCCCCACGGACACGGGTCTGAAGCCACAGGCAGTATGAGTTTTGCTGGTGACCTCACCTAGCTTCTCCGAGTGGCAGGTTTGCAATGAGGAGGGAAATTAAGCTACCCCTTGACCAGGTACATCCACGTCCAGCTGGAAGGGGTGCCTTATCTAAATTTTGTCCACGTGGGATTCGTCTTTGTCTTGGGGGTAGATGATTTTTGGAGTGTACAAAATGCAGGTAGTTTCGTCTGCCTTGCTCCTGTTCACCTGACAGCGAGGTCCTGTTGCTGTGAGTGTGATAAGAGCTCGGTCTAGCTCTTGAGACATCTGTAGTGGGTATATACTAAGAACACAATAATTTTGAGACCAGGCTTAGTGGCCCAATGGGGCAGTAACTGAGCATAACCCGCCTGCAGAATCAAATCATCACGGAGTATTTCTTACCCATCTAAACTATAGATCAGTCTTCTGCAAACATGCTTATCTTTGTGTTTAAAAAACAAAAACAACCAACCAACAAACCACCCAAGATGATTTCTGAAGCATTACGAGAAAGAAGAGAGAGTGTATAATCTCAGTGTTAACAGCTATCAGTCCTCCTCCATCTTCTGCTGTGTCTTCCCAGATACTCTGCTGGAGAACAGTGCGATCTAGAAGGCTGGAGCTGAATTTGCAGGTGTTGGAATTAGTCCAGGGTTGGCATTAGGCAGAAGTGTAATTTTTAAGCTCTGAAAGCCGCCCTGAGAGGTGGAAAGGTGGCAGGGCTCTGCACGGGGAGGCCCAGCATTTTAGGACCCTAACAGCAGCGATCACATTTTTTAGGAAGGTAATACAGACAAATCAGAGCGTTTTCACAAACAAGCCATTTGTATGCAAGACACTAAGTGGAGATGATGTGAAGTAAAAGATGAATGTGTATTTAAAAGAAAAAGACACTTAACAGTGTGGTTGTGGTCTGAAACTAAAATGGATCGTTTTTATTATTATTCAGCACTTTAATTTCAAGCCAGATTATAGTCAAAAGTCACTGCAAGGCTACAGGAAGATGAGCTGCCTTCTTTTATGGTTTACACTTCTTAATAGTACCTGGCTCTGAAGTATTTTGGAAAAAATGGAAGAAAACATTCCAAGTACTGATGATATCAATGGCTAACTTCTATTACTTTGCATACTTCAATATATGTAATTAATTTGTTACTGCTTCAAACTGTGAAAGGTTAGCATGCATTTCAACATCACAAGTAGGAGTTGAATGTTCATGTGCCATGCTTCCTACAAACGCTTTGAGGAAAAGAGGAATAAACTGTGTACTTAGCTTTCTCCAGATGTCACTGGTAAAGTTGCCAAGTATGTAAGCTAGCAGTGCTATTTCAGAAGAACGTGTTTGATTTTTGAGGTTTTTTTTTTTCCTTTTTCTTTATGATTTATAGAGAGTTGTTTAAAACCTCTCAGAACTGGAGCCTGAAGGCAGGTGCCTTTACCCAGATCAGTCTTTTCTGCATCCAGCACTGGCACCTGATCTCTAAAACCTGCTGCTTTTTAAGACAGGACTAAATCTTCATTTTTGTTTTGTAAGCTATGCAGAGCGAAAGCAAGGATTGCTCACTTTAGAAAAGTTTAAAGAAGGCTTCTTTTAAAAACTCTCCCACCTTTGGAATATCTGGATGGCGGCCAAGTCCTAAAAGGGAGACTTTTTCTACTCTTGCCTTTGAAAGTCTGCAGGTATAAGCAGCCAAGTTTGGCTTTTGTGCTGTCTGCTTGGAGTTAGCTGAGCCCGTTGGTAAGTGGAGTGTCACTCCACAGTTGGTTTATCCTACCTGGGGGCTCATGGGGCTGGGGCAGGGTCCCCAGCCCAAGGGGTTCAAAGTGCTGCCAGAACGTGAGGCTTCCTGGATGCGTGCCCTTGGAGACGGGAGACTGGCCCTGTTTGACTTGCAGAGAGCTGCTGCAGCCTTCACCTACCCCAGCAAAGCGGAATTTGACGTTTTTCACTGACGTCCTCTTCTCTCGCCTGCCCTTGTGTTAGGGTAGGAGAGAAAGAAGAGTGTTAAAGCTCTGTTTTAGTTCAAAACTCGAAAGGGATAACTGGGACGGGCTCTTCAGTTTGGGACTTGGCAATCGAGCTTTTTCTCTATGAAATTAAATCTTAAAGTAAGTGCTGATTGTGTTCTTGTCTGTGTAAACCATTTCACTGGGGATGTAGTTTAGTGGAGTAATTGCTACTCTTGATGTTAAAACTTTCAGATGGATTATTCAGTCTTTTAACTTGGGCGATATAACCTGATGTAACTTGCCGTACTGCTGCTAAACTTCCCCATTTAACCTTATTTTGATAGCAGCGCTGTCTTTAACCCCTATTAAGCCTAGTAGTTGCTCCAAGACCTAATGAAAAGTTATCCTGACGCTTGCATTTAGATAATCAACTTCCAAACAAAAAACCAAAACTCAAACCCCACTGCTGAGCATTTTGGGGATATCTCCTCTATACCATCACTGGTTCATCTTGACTTAAGCATGTGTTTCTAGTGATAGTCATTGTTGAACCTTTGTTGTATGGATCTTCTGTGTCACTTTGAGTTAGTGAAGTCTGAAGAACACACCATATAGGATGTACTGGCAGTCCACTCTTTCCTGTTGAGATACTCAAACCTGTTGCTTGCAAAGGAAGATGTCCTAAGCCACCTGCCTTCAGGGTCGCGTCACAACTACGGCTCCCATCTGATGGTCAGACTGGTGCTGGTTTCTCCATAGCAGGGCTGTTACTCTCTGTGCTTTCTGGGGTCTGGTACTAATGTCTGTGCAGGTGCAAGCATAACGAGTGCTTTTCTTCAGTAAAGGTGGTTGTTCTTCTGTTTCTTTTTTTTTTAATGAAATGCTGTGCTAAAATTAAAAAATATTTCCCCATGGCTCTTTCTGGTGGGAGAGAAAAAAAAATAGACAAAGGATCTCTTAGTATAGTGTTTCCTAGTATCAAACATTCAGACTTTACTTAGTCTCACTGTCTGAATTCTGGTGCTTAGCTTTATTTTGGCATTTGTTCTAATATGTTCCGTAACTAAAGTGAATAGATTTTTATTTTTTTCCCCCCTTGGTTTCTTAATGTCAGATCTGCAGTAGCATGCTGTGCATGTACAGGACAGGAGTGTGTGTAGGTGTTCTGGCCCGTGTTAGTTCTTTACTCAGATAATTGTTAGCACTATTTAAGTATTTGCTTTCCTAGCTTAGATTTGCTTGTTCCTGTTAGGTTTGGGGGAAAAAAAAAAAAAGAAAATAAAAAAAAAAAGAAAATAGTCTGGTGCCATCTGTTAGTTCCAGGCTGCTGTATAGCTGGCGTTTGTAATCCTGGTCAGATGTAGCACAGTGCCGCCTTTGCTGGGGAGTATTTCACAAGGGAGGCTGCTTCTCTTCCCTGTCCATTTAAAAACAAACCTGGATGATTTCGCTATTTTGTGGGGTTTAATTACTATTGTATGTCTTGCAAAGGCTTTTCCCATGGAAGAGGCTTGATCAGCCTCAGTAAAGGCTCCGAAGCTCCATCTGATTACTGTTTGCTGCTGCGTGCAGGCCATCGCTTTGGTCTGTCATTTCTTTGAGTTCACAGCACTGTTCAAATACGAGAAGATACAGGTAACTTACTCGGCTTGTTCTGCAGAAATCGTGGTTTGTTTTCCTTACGTTGTTAGACATCTAACCTTTCCATCCTCAACCCAAAACATGGGAAATATTTTATTAAAAGTCTTTCTATTGCAAAGTGAAGGGGAAAAAAAGGCACAAAAAGAATATGTGAATTGTGTGAACACCAAAATTCTCGATTTTGAGCAATTTCTGTTTTCTGTATTGCTGACTTGTTAAGGGACTGATCTCAATCTTACTTGAAATGTCCATCAAAATTTCAGTTCAGAAAGTGAACTCCCAAATGAGAAGTCTGACGCAGATTCAAAGATACGCCACCATTTAAAACTTAGTTGCACTTTGAAATAATTCTGGTATTTATGATGGTAGTACTAGAGTAGCTAAGAAAAAAGGCCAAAAACCAAGTAGAAAAGTCCAGCAAAAGAAGTGAGTCTTAAGATGCCTGCACTTTCAGATAGGATTGGTTTGGGTATATAAAATGTTTATACAGGGGATAAAACCATTGACATTCATAGAGCAGTATCAAGCATTTAAAGACTTACTCAACCAAAATTGTTCAGTGTGCTTCAAACTATGTAATGCACCTTATTACAACAAAACAAAGCAAAAACTCAACGCCTCCCAACCCTAAACCAACCATACTTTCAGAAACATGGTTGTACATTTTTCTATCTAATTTAAAACTTAGTATCCTTCCCAGTCAAATAATAGAACATGGGATATGTTTATTGTTTATTAAGATTTTTTTTTAAGCTCACATCTGTTAAAATGTTCTTTGTTTTCATAGCTAAGTTTTCTTTTGTCTTTTCCAATATGCTTTAAATTATCACATTTCTTTCAGTAATTGAGCTGGGAATTAGACTCACAGTTAATTGTGCATTTCTGAGCAAATATGTAAGCTTCTGACTAGTGCTCAGTTCCTTTACCATTAGTTTATTTTGGAGAAATTAGCTTGAGTAAAACAGTATGGTAATTTTTCATGCTGAACTGCTTCTCAGAAATGAGTTGACCTGTGTATTAGTTAATCTAGTTGTTGGGCAAATGAATTAAAGACATTAACTAATGAATAATAATAACATAAAAAGTCTTACGCATCAAGCATTTGATGTCTAAGGGTGTTTGAGTTATGTCTATATGCATGAAACTGTCTGTATGCAGTTTCCCATAGGCCTGAAGTATATCCCACATGGGGGAGTCACCCAAGGTGATGTTTACACCTTGGGGATCGTCGAGGTGGTGTGTACACGTGAAAAAAACCACACCAGTGGAAGAAGAGAGAAGTTCAAAAATGTAGACTTAAATACAAGTTGGAAGCAGTCTAGTTTTATAGATCTGTATATCTGTACAAAAATGCTGGTCTTAAGATGATAAACCCTCCCTGCATTTGCATGTTAAATTGGAGAAATAGGCTACGTGATAAAATAAAAGCAGTAATAATTGTGCTTCTCTTGAGCCAAATGAGTTTTGTGAAGTGGAAGTGCCTGATACATACCAGGGTGTCATAATGGAAAGGGTTACGAGAGCATCTCTGAGGACAGTATATTATCAGTAGGGGAAAAAAAAAAAGACAACAATTAGAAAAATTATTCTGGCTTTTTGAGCCTGAAGAGTCCTGCTGGCTCAAAAAACAAGAGCCTCACTTGACAAAATGAGTACCTTTACAGGAAGCACTGCAACGTGAGTGATGTGGAGAGGTAGGTGGGGCATAATGTTATTTAAACCATATTGTAAATTTATTTGTACTTTTGTTCATGCTTTTATACCTAATATTAGAAGAATTGTATATTTTTCAGTGGAGCTATGTGAGAAGAGTCTTCAACCATATATTTAGTAGAGAAGTTACTGTGCAATTATACTTTCCTAAATGTTTATCTGAAGTATATTTTGGATAGGAATGCTATATATATATATTTATAAAATAACACATAAGTAAAGTCTATTGTGTCTATGCACACTATAAATTATTAAAATAACATATATGAAATATATAAAAAAATTCCATAAAGATATTTTATGAGTACTGCCGGTACGGTGACTGCTGCAGAAGAGCTGCCTGTGCTGGGCAGTATTGCCAAAATTCAAACCAGAACCACCAATGTTGATCTCTGGTAGCACTTCCAAAGAAAGTCTTGCCTCTAGTTGAAGAGCTGATGTCCTCTCCCAGCTGTAACCGTGCTGCCTTATTGCTATTAGGGCTCTTCACTGTGTTTCTGCATATGTAAATGCTTGGTTGATAATGAACTAGCAGTTGCTAGTCCTCTGGTAAGCTGCGTGCATGAACTCTGTGGCTTGATGGCAAAAGCACAGCACCATGGCCACACGTGGCGTCGGTGCCAAAACTAGCAGAGCAGTGGTGGCAACTGACTGGACATCTCGAGGGTTTATTTTAGAATGGGAAAAGGATGAGTTACAGGACTGGGAAGGACCTCTCCTGAGCACTGAATCTGCTCATCTATCGCCTCCAGCGCTCTTGCCAACCCTCTCCAGAAATGGTTCAAGCTCTACTTTAACACTGTTAAGATTTGTTTCTCTCTCTACCTGGATTCAAAGACTGTGTGAGACCTTTTCAGCACTTGTGTCTGGCAATTTTCTTATTTATGACCCAGTTCATACTCACTTGTTCTCTGGTGAGCAGCTGTCCACTGGTTTCTCTCCAGCCCATCTTTCCCCTTTACTGCTCTGATATCTGTACAGCAGGCAGCCATCTCCCTCCCTTCTCCCCACTTTCTGTTTGCGTAGCAGGAGGCAGCAAACAGCTTCTCATAAAACAGATCCGGTGTTGCCACGATGATCTTCACAGCCCTGTTCTCCACCTCTTTGGGTATGGATTTATTTCTTAATCTCAGGTGACCGGAGTTGTATATGGTGCTCCTGGTGCTTGCTCACCAAAGCCTTCCCAATTACTGTGGCTCAGACATGCCTCAAATTAAATAGGGGTTGCACATATTAAATAATTTGTGCTGTTTGCTGCATTTCTTTCCTCTCTTTTAAATGTACTTAAAACCAGAAAGACTGTAGCTTATGTACGTAGCTTATTTAAGCAAGGAGTAACCTGGTAGTGAGGGTCTGGAAGCGTGGCATGTTTTGACATCTACAAAACGTGAGAAATAGAAATATAAAACTTGGACTAATAAAATGAAAAATTTTAGTGGAGTCTTTCAGGAAAAAAAAAGCAGAAGAGAAATAGGTATCACTGGCTGGTAAATAGATATCACTGACAAGAATTAAAAAGTTATTGCTTGATATTTTTCAAGTTGGACTGTGCAAAACATCCTAAATAGGAACAAAATCCTGCCTTGTCAGGAGAATGCTCTGGGTGATGCAATCAGCATTATTATTTTTTTTAACCTCAATATTTCTGTATTATACCATTGATATTCACTTCAGAAAGTCATGTACAGAGGCAGCATAAATAGAAATAGAAACAAAAATAAACAGACTGCAGTGGAAACAGCCTAAAAATGGTCTTGAATGTGATAGACCAAGTCTCTAAGTGCAGTAAGTATCCAGCTTGAGGGGAATCATCAGCTGGTTCTTTGCACATCACAAAATGCTGTGTAGCAATTTTGGTGTTTGGAATATAGTCCTTGGAGACCTTGAGCAGTTACCTTGGGTGCTGTGGGAACACACACCTCGGTTTTTCTTGTCAGGTTTTGGTCCCCGCCCTGCTTTCTTGGCGGAAGGGAGGGCATATTGGAGAGCAAGCAAAACTTTCTATTTTTAATACTTGCTGTTGTGATGAGAGAGCAAAACCCCATGAAATTCAAAGACATTCTCACCTGCTGAATGCCTAGCCTAGCAAAGGCTACGGAAGCATTGTCTCTAATTGCTGTCACTGTGGATGCGTTTCCTTTTACATCAAACAAGATTTCTTTGCCCCTTTTATCTCAAGAGCTCCATGTGATCTCTGCAGTAATGGTGGCGATAAGCATTGTTTACAAAAATCTTTTGAAGGTGGCATGAACTCCTAGAGGTGAGGGGAAGAAATTTGGCAGGAAGGAAGATGTTTGCAAAATTAACTCCTGAAGTTATACAGGTAGGAATTAGATAGGGTTCCCCAGCGTGGGAATGTGCTGAACCCCTCATCCTGAAGTTTGTGGTGGGGGCCCTGGGTTGCTTGTGGATTGTCGTAGATGCCTGTGTAAGGGTTTTTTTTTGTTTGTTTTTGTTGGTCATTTAAGTTATCACATGCTGACCTTGCAATTTCAACACAGAATTTACAGTAGCAGGAATTCTACTTCATAAATGGTGACAAATCTCCTTTTAATTCATCTAGATCTGAGGGTAAATAAGTCTAGTAGAAGGTTTGCCTGACAGTTCTGTTCTTTGTTTGCTGAATATTGTGCCCACAACAGATACTTTATGCAGACTTCTCCGGTGTAGTAACCAAATGTCATCTACGGGACCAAAGGTTGGATTGGATGTTTCTCTTTGGTTCAGTTTTACAGTCAAGAGCTGTAAGTCCACAACTTGTTTGTGTAGTTTTCTGCTTTCAACAGGTAATACCCTTCTTTTAGGGAATAATTTTTTAAAGAAATCTGAGAGATTCTTGCAGTTTCTTGCAGGTTTTCATCATGAGTTGAGTCATTCTGGTAGTGTGGTTCCTTCCCACCACAGGACCATTGAAAATCGTGGGTTTGATCTAAACCTGCAGTGAGATCTACTAAAAAGAAACTTCCTTCCTTTTCCTCTTTGTCCCAGAAACTCTAAGCTTAACACCTAATACAAACTGGGCAGAATTTTCAGTTGGTACCTATGGCAGAATGTGCAGTTTTAGAAACACTAAAGTATTTCTAGATTAATTTTGGTTTTATGCAGTGGTTTATCTCTTACAGAGAGGTGATGTTTCAGAATTTGGGAAGAAAATGTTGTCATTTATGAAAGAAATTTACAGTGGTTCAAGTTTGGTTTTTTTTTTTTTTAGTCTAAACAAAATATTATTTAACCCAAATCAGGCTCCATAAATGCCTAGTTTGCCCTGTTCTCTGTGTAATACTCTCACAGGAGGGTAAGCTCCAGTGAGGTGCTGGTGACCCAGAGCTTGTTTGCTGCCTTGGTGCTCTCACACGCAGTTCTGAAAATTTTTACTGCTGGGAAATTAGCAGGAGAAAGCAAGAAGACTGATGTTTGATGGCATCTAATTTTAAAAAGGCTCTTCAGTAATTGTCTCACCCCCCATCACCAGCTTCTATTTGATGGGGGAAGTACCAAGTTTCCCATTTTTCAGCTCGTAGCCCTCTCCTGCTCTCTCCCTGCAGCATCTTCTTAGCTGGCTTCCCATCCTTGAATAACTTCCATGCCTACGTGTCCCACAGCCTTGGCAGTCACTGTGTTTTTATCGAGCGCTCTGCTGCTGGCCGAGGAGCCCTGAGCAGCAGGCAGGGGCAGCTGGCAACCAGCATCTCGGGGAGCTTCAGCTCCACTGGCATTGCTCTGGCTGGCAGCCGGCCACCGTGAGCTGCTGTGCAACAGCCTGGTGCAGCTTTTGGACCTGGCATGGTGCCACCATGGTCTCAGGTAGCAGAGGAAGCCGAGCGGTGGTTTCAGACCTGTAATGTAAAAGAGGAAACTTCTGGTTACTGCTTTTTTGCGTTGAGCAGAAACCTTTGCTTCGCACACCTGAATCAGCATCTTGGGAGAACTTGTTGGACTTGATGATTCCAAGGGTCTTTTCCAACCTGACTGATTCTGTGATTCTATGACTTGTTGCACCCATCCCAGTTTGCCCTGTTTGGTTGTTTTTTGTTGCTCCTTCCCAGCCCTGACAGGAGAGATGGAGTAAATGGGGGAAGCAACTGAAGTAAGGCTGTAGAGGAGGTCTGGGAGCCCGGGGGAGAGAGGATGGTATTCTGGGAGATTTAGATTAGATACCAGAAAGAAATTCTTTCCTGTGAGGGTGGTGAGACTCTGGAACAGGTTGCCCAGAGAAGCTGTGGATGCCCCATCCCTGGAGGTGTTCAAGGCCAGGCTGGATGGGGCTTTGAGCACCCTGGTCTGGTGGGAGGTGTCCCTGCCCATGGCAGGGGTGTTGGAATGAGATGATCTTTAACGTCCCTTCCAACTCTTAACTATTCTGTGATTCTAACACAGGCTGGTTCTTGCAGCAGTGGTGTAGGAGATGAAGACAGGAAGACAAGGAGGTAGCCTGCTATCAAGGTAGTAAAGAAAGGGAACTGTCAGGATCATCTAATTTTTTCATTCGCCCTTAATTAAATGTTGCTTACTTAAATGCGTATGTAGTAGAAGGTAGAGTTATTGAAAGCTGACTAAAAATTCTTTCTCTAGCTAGGATTTTCTATAACCCCTTCTACAAGAGGTTTTCAGCTATAATTGCTGTTTCTGGCAGTGGTAGAGATGTACTTTTTTCCCTGAGTCGAGCTTTCGGTAGCCTGTTGCGATTGCAGCATTCTAGTAAAACTGATGGGATTTTAGTGTCTTTTTGTTAATTGAAATAGAAGATGTAGAGGTGTATTATAAATGGAAGTTTTATCACCCCTATGATGTTGCAGGTTTATGATTGTATTGGAGTGAGAAGAAGCTACTGAATTTACTTCTTTACGATCGTAACAGGAAAGAAGATGGCTCTTTGCTTCAACAGTTACTGGTCCCTGTGTTTAATCTTTAATTAACTCTCTGAATTTGACTAGATCTGCAAATAGCAGATGGTGAAGTGTTGCCAAATTGCTGCTCATCATCTGCCTCTCACATACATAATTTGTAAGAATATAAGTATAAAGAAAATATATCAAAAGTCCTCAGTACAGTATTCCCTGATAGCAGAGGGTTGTGTTCGTTTTTCTTTTGGCAATTAAGTTTTACAGTGAGCAAGAGATTAAGTAAAGCACTTGCACAAAAGAGCACTTTCATGATCGATTTTTGAAAACAAGTAAATGTGCAGCTATTCCAAAACATGGCGTTGTACTAAACTAAATGAGCAATTGATCTTCAACTGTGTGATGTTCAAATGAAATGGATAGTGATTTACGGATTAAGTGTTTTGCTTATTTCTGGTGCTAATAAATGATACCTTTTCTAATTCACAGTGGTGCTTCTGAACTCTTGACTGGGTTGTAGTAGTTGAACACAAAAGGGGAAAGAAGGGTGCATTAAATGCAAGAATCCCTTTTGGGTTTTGGGGGGAGCATGGTCACTCTAATTTTACCCAGTAGAAACGTACAAAATCCTATTGTCAGCTCTGAGGAAAGCTGGAATCACATATTGTCTTGACATCATCTCCTTGGTTACTGAATATCAGTTATTACCTTTAAAAATATAAACACCAATTTATAAGTAAGGTTGAAATATTGAGAAAGCTTGCTGCTTGACCAGTCCATCTCCTGATTTAAAGATACTTCATATGCAAAGTTGTTTTTGCATTATGTTTTCAAGGCATTAGTCTGTAGACAGTACAATCCTCATCTTTAATGTTACACTTGCTGTAGCTCAAATAGGATTTTTCAGCTGTGGAGTTACATCAGCAGGTCTTTGAAAGGCAGTGATTCGAAGCTTAATGGTATGGGCTTGACCCTATTGCTTCTGAAGGTGGCCTTGCCATCCTATTCGGGGTCATGTAGAGTCCTGCAAGTGGGAGATGCGTATGTGAAAACTTGCAAGGTGGGGGAGGAAATTGCTTGTGTCCTTTAAGAATTTATTTGGTTGTAGAAGCTTTTTATACCAGAAGAAGAAGAAATTAGCCCAGATTTGTATCCCAGGAGCAGAGCCTTACAGCACTCAAACAGTTCAACAAGCGCACAACTGAGCAAAACGTGTGCAGAAACAACAGACTTCGGGGAAAGACTTGGAGGAAAGAGGGGGAGAAAACGAGTAGGGGTTTTTATCCATTAACTGTACTCTTTGGCAATATTTTATTAATGGTTTTTTATGGCTTCTTAACTTTTCAATTCCATTATAATTAAGTTTGCATTTAGAGTGTACCCATTACCTCTAACTGATATTTGTCATGCTGTCAGGGTTTTATACTTATTTTTGCTGTCTAGTAATAGACATGTGCAATGCTACATCTTAAGTGTATGAGTTGAAAATGAAGGCATTAATTTTGCCGCCTTCACAGATCAGTCTGTCATGCCACTGAGAAAAATCTATTTCCAAAAGGTCTAGTCACTCTGGGCAATGTTCTAGTATGCTTGTAGTGGAGGGGAAGAAGGGATTCCTGAAAGGGAAGAAGTAAAATAGGTTTTGCTGAGTGTGGTTCAGGAGGTTGGTTAACTTGAATCAGATTAAACCTCAGAGCTCAGATGGTTGTGTTGGTGGGAAGCTGGTGGAAGTTGACAGTTTCTCCTCCTGTAGGTATTATGCATGTGGGTAGTGTGGTTGCCATAGTCTTCAAAAGAAATTCACAGAAAGAGCTATAGCTGGGAGAAAAAGCTTCTCATTTCTGATTACCGTCATGCAAGAATTCAAACCAACTAGGTGGACAGCCCAATTCTTTGCATTTGCAGGTTTACACGTATTCCTGTCGCGTTGTATAGAACCAGAGGATGGACTGTGACCGGTGGGGGTTTTATTTTGCTTTGTTTTGCTGTGCTCACTTATATCTTTGAACTGACTATATTGTTGAAACTGTGTGCTGGTAGCAGCTGGAGGCCTTAGCTGAAAAGGAGAGCCCATTTTATGAAGTCTGTATAGACTTGGGGCTGGACTCATCTTGCCCTGTGTCTCCAACAGCTAATTGCTTTCATCTCCTCTTCTAGGCAGTTGAGAGAGCAATGTGCATGTGGGGCACGAATCCAGCCTATTTAAGACTCGTACCATAGAAGGAGCTCTGTCAAGCTGTCAAAGTCCTGGTAAGGGGTGGTATAAAGATACTAGGTTAGTCATGCATATCTGTAGGTAATCATATTTTAGGGACAAGCTTTGCTCAGATGATCTTGTAGTTGAAGTACTTGCTCCAGGAGCGCGTTCCAATTTAGGACAGCGTCTCAGCATTTGCTATGTTGATGGAAAATTCCAAGGAGACTTGAAAAGGTGTTCTATGTAGTTCTGTCTGGGGTGGTCACTGAGGTGGTTTCATGATCTGGGTTCTCAGACAAAATCCAGAGTAGGCAAGCAAAGAGTACTGGAAATGGGTAAATTTGCTTGCGGTCATGGAGCAAGTTCATGACGGAACCAGAAATGGGTAGAGTACATGAGAACCAGTTCTCTGGACCTGGGCTAACTTTTAGGTTCACCTAACAAAGCGTAAAGAAACAGGTTGGTCTGGCTTTGATGTTCAGTATATTAGGTCATCTATGGAAGGCTAAATATGACCTGACTATAATTTTATAGCAGGGTCAGGCAGAGTTAGAGGAGTTCTTTTCTCATCCCGGCTGTAGTATACTGAGTGTAAAGAGGTCTTTGGTAAAATAGGGGAGGTCCAACGCGTTGAGGAAAAGAGCTTGACTGCATCCCCCTAGTCCTCTTTTGTAAGTAAAAGAACTCAGACCAGAAGATGACTTCCTCTTGTTTTGTATTTTACTTGGAAATGAACCTATCTGATATATTCATCTGAGTTTCTGCTGCTTTCTCCCAAGTGCTGTGAAAAGATGGTTATGCTTCTTATGCTAATCTGTAGATTAGATGCATAATGTCCTATATTTTGTCTCCCAGCAGAGAAAACAGACAGCTCTTGGAACTATTAGACATAAACCAAAACTGGAAACCCGCTTTTGCAAGAAAATCACGGGGACAGCAACAAGCTAAACGGATTTACAGTGACGGAAGCATGTTGAAACCAGTGTGCAACTGTAATTTTTAAAACCTCACATTTAATTTCTGCTCTGTAAATCCCTGTCCTTAATGGGGGATAACAAGAGATTTAAGAGATAGGAAGAGTGCTTGGCTGCATGTTCAGGCATAGCTGGGGTTTTGGGATAAAACCTCATTTTCGTTCAACCTGCCTTTCATCCTTGTCCCAAAAAAAACCTGACAAAGAAAAAGAAAAGTGATGAGAAAAGAATAAATAAAGGGGTGGAATTAACACTACGTAGAAGAAATGTGGTGTTTGTGCTTTTGTGATTTGCTACACGATTTTGAATGATAATGCAATAGTTGCTGACAGAAGCGGGTTGTCGTAATCCCTTGTATGTGGGGGTGTTAGAGGAGAGCAGAGAAGGGGGACAGAGCCCCTGGCAGAGGGGACCCCTGAGATGTCGGGGTGCGGGAGGCGCAGCAGAACGACAGAAAGAGCAGGGATAATCCTCCTTAGCTCTCAGTTCTCCTCATCTCTCGCCTCCCAGCCAGCCCGGGAGTGTTTTTGTACTTGACTCCGATACAGCCTTATGGTGGGTGGGAGAGAGGTGGCTCGTTCCTTGTGCCATCCATTCCTGTTACCTCTTCTAAGCTTGCCGTTGTGTGTTTGTAACCCTGCTGGGTTGCACACAACGGCTTTATCTTGGTGGCCGCTTTGTGTGCTGCAAAGCGGCTGAAGGGCTCTGTAATCCCCGCGGCTGGCACGTGCGGGAGGCTTTTCAAGCAGATGGCAACTCGCTCCCTGAGTGAGCGCCACCGTTGATGCCTTCCCAGCGGCTTCACTCGTATTCTTGGAATTCGTTTTTCCTTCTTGCTCCTCTTTCCAGTCACGGCAACGTCAGCGTTCAAAGGAATGAAGTCTCTGATAGCTTCCTAACATCTGTCACTTCCGTTTCATGGCGTATAGATGGCAATGTTAAGCATGAATAGGGAGGCCAGTGATGGTAACCATTGAAGACCAAGGATATGGGATGGGAGGGACCAAGTTTGTTCAAGCTGAGTGTCCAAGTGGTCAAGCTCTTCAGTTGCGCACGCGTGCCTTTGTGTCTTTGAATTTTGTGACCACAAAACGGAAAGGTTTGGAAAGAGCATGTGTTATGGTTGATAACTTGGGGGAGTTGATAACTCCATCAAATCAAAATGGAGTTCGGAAATGGGGTCAGTAGGGAATACAGCTCAGTGGAATGGTCTTGATACCTCTTCTTGTTCTCGCCATAATTGATTGCAAAGGTATGTTAAAAAAAGAGAATGAGGAATGATGACTGGCCTTCTTATTCTGGAGGCAGCAGCATCACACCTGAAACCTGTCATTAGCTAATTTTAGTTTCCAAGAACGTGCTTGTGGGTTTCTTAATTTAGAAATATAGATGTTTTAAGAATAATGCTCCCCCCCCCCCTTCTTCTGTAGGTATATTTAAATCAGAACTTTTTTCTTTTCACAAGAGTGAAGGCAGTTTATTGTGTTTCTATGGAAACCTACCAATTGATTTCTCCCTCTCCATCATATGCTACAGATAAGAAGGTACTTTAGGTATTGATAGCCAACTGATCAACCTGCTGAGTGTGCCCCGTCTAGTTTGGCTGTTGCTACTACACTGGAGTTTTTGTCCTCTTGGAATGAGGGTGCAGTAAGGTCTAACCAGTTTGGGTTGATTTTTTTGGGGGGGGAGTTATTTATTAGAAAAATAACAACATAGTCATAACCGGGAGTTGCATAAGCCAAGAGCTGCTTTTTGGTAAGGTTTATTGAAGTGGTAGGTAGTCCTGTGTTGGTTAAATCCCAGTGAAACTATAATGAATCCCAGTTGGTTTCTGATAGGATCAGGCCTGTGTATGGCTTTTGTGTAGTTGAACTATATGGTGGGGTTGATAATCTCTTTCAATATGTTTTGTTCCCGTTTCTGACAGATTAAATTTTTTTTTCTGGTATTGGTTGTTGTGGTTTAGTCTTTGGGTTTTATTGTTGTTGGTTTTTTTTTT
Organism: Gallinago jamesoni; assembly: GCA_025769975.1. Classification (NCBI taxonomy): domain Eukaryota; kingdom Metazoa; phylum Chordata; class Aves; order Charadriiformes; family Scolopacidae; genus Gallinago; species Gallinago jamesoni. Next base: position 26,533,709 of record JAOQGH010000032.1, read on the forward strand.
TAATGAGTGTTTGTATTGCTTTTCCTGCTTCTTTTAAGATTGTTTCCTTTGGTCTAGTATATAGTAAGGGCAAAGCAGTTCTAGGTTTATTGTTAAGTTAGTGTGTATGTGTTATTTAATGTTTTAACGAAGTGCTGAGTGAAAATGACAAGTGGGAAACTGATTCTATATATTTGTTTACCCCTTAGTGATTTTTAAACTATATTTTTGTTTCCTGAGAAGAGAATTTTTGGTGCTGAGAGGTGAGATTTTTTCCTTTTTTTTCTAACTAACGTCAGAGAACTTTGTTTGTGACAGTACGTCAACAGATGCCTTTTAAAACATGATTGATCATGGCTGAGTTACACTTTCTTTTAAGAGACTCTCCGCAACAAACTTGCTCAGTGTGCAGACAAAAATAAGATTTATTTATTTATTTATTTGCTTTTTTCTCAGCTGGTAATTGCCAGGTTTTCAGTCGTAGCCTAGAGCATGAACATGAGAAAATACACATATAGTATGTATTTTTAATACATACTTTATTCCCGTTTAGTAGAGGTTCTGCAATTAAATTTAAAGAGCTCTTTTAATGATGCATGAGTCAGAAGAAAATTCAGTACCTGCCCCTATAGGTTTCAGCTGCTGGTTCTGTGTTGTTAGTAAGGATGGTGGAACACAGGCTTGTCACAAATCGGTGCCGAACGGCAGAGATTACAGACCAAGCATTCCTAAAGTGTGAATTTTCATGTCCTTTGTGATACGCTTTCCCTCTGCCTCTGAATTTCGGCTCCTGCTTCAATGCCGTTGAGTTCCGTGTGCTGGGTAAGGAAGGAATTGTTTTGCACTTTTGACTTTCTTATTGTAGCTGGTCTTCTTTTTACTGAGAAAATACCAGTGTTCCTCATGGCCAGGTTTCCTTTGGCAAGTGGGTCTCAATGTCAGAAAATCAGCATTTCTACGTGTCAGAACATGAGTTGAGGAGTCAGCTGAGTCAGAGTGCAAATGGATGTTCCCCGTAGCCAGTGCATAGCTAACTTAAACTTAAATCCATGTTTATAACTCAGTTTTTCATGGGTTTTGTCACTTTTCGACCAACTTTTACTAACTTCCAAGTTGAAAAGCTTGGTTTGTGACAACATCACTCTGTCAGAGTAATGCTGAATTGCTACAAGTTAGTCGTGCATCAGATCACTCTGTGCTGTAGGACAATCTGTAGAAACGCAGGACAGTGCTCATTAATAAATATAAGATGATGTCTTTCTATGTGGTATGAGACACTGATGCTTTTCCACCTGCATCTCAGGACGTGTTTGGGTATCTTGGCATACGCAGGTGGTACCTGGTTACAGGATCTACACGGCACCGGTGAAGGCTGCCCCTGGAGTGCTGTGTCCAGTTCTGGGCTCCCCAGTACTAGAGAGATATGGACATACTGAACAGTGTCCAGCAAAGGGCCACAAAGGTGGCTGAGGAACCGGAGCGTCTCTCATGTCATGGAGCATCTCACGGCTGAGAGCTGGGGCTGTTCAGCCCAGAGAAGAGAAGGCTCAGGTGATGAATACCTCCTAGGGGGCAATAAAGATGACAGAGCCAGGCTCTTCTCAGTGGTGCATCCTGACAGGACAAGAGGCAGCGGGCAGAAACTGAAGAGCAGAAGAGTTTTGTTTAAACATCAGAAGAAACAGTTTTGCTGTGAGGGTTGTCAAGCACTGGCACAGGTTGCCCAGAGAGGCTGCGGAGTCTCCATCCTTGGAGGAGCTGGAAGCTTGACTGGACACAGCCCTTCGCTTCGCCACTTCTCCCCGTTGTGGGAATCTAAACGTGTAAATGGAAAACAGTGCAGGATTAATGAAAATGGTAAAAAAAAAAAAAAAAACTAAGATGAAAAATGATTATAGGGCAGTTTTCTGTTGTAGGTGAAGTCGTTTAGTCACGTGTATCAGTTCATGCTGTTGTGCTGGCGTTGCTGCAGATACATTCTCAGATAATTTTCTTCTCCCCTCCTCCCGGTACCTGACGTGCTGAAGACGTCCTCCCTAGGAGGATGTGCTAACATTGAAAGACTGTAGAAGTGCGGTGTGAGAAGACGTTATTAACGATACAGCGATGACTGTGTTTTAATGGGTTGAAGAAGTCTTTAAAACAAATGTTTTGGCAGTTGAATGTTTTATGTAGATCTCCGAAATGCTTGTGAGTAGGAGCCTGAAGAGAAAGAGCACTTGGGCCAATGAAAAGGGGCACACGGGGCTATGGCACCACTCCTCTCTCTCTGTGACCTTCATAATCCTAGCATTCAGACTTACGCAGACGCTTAGAAAAGTATTTATGTCCCCAAAATTTGCCCTTTCTCAGTTGATCTGAGACCTCCTTTTCTTCTGGTTTAGTTCCTCCAGCACGTAATATGCACCTCTAGCTTTTGTGCTTCAGGAAGACCACTTACTGCTATGCCGATTGTCATTTCACATAGTATTTTGGTAACTAGACCCAGACTTTTGTTTGTACCTGTTTTTTATTCCCTGAAAAAAAGTATCAGCTGCTGAAACTGGGAATGGAGATATAAATCCATTATTATCTTTTACTGTAACTAAGTATTGCATGAAACCAAGATATGCTGGTTGTAAGTTTCATTCCTGACTTCCGTGGCTGTTGATTTCATCTTCCATCTGTTAGGCCTTAGACATTAATCTAAGCTTCAGCCATGTACTTCAAGTTTATGAGAAATTCTTCTTTTATCAGTTTTCAGTAACTTAACTGCAAACCTTCCACCATCTCCATGTTCGGCACGAGCTCCTAATTTAGATTTCTTCTCAAATGTAAGCACTCAACTGGCTTCGCTGCTTTTCCTCTCTCCTCTTATCTACTACCTTGCTTAAAGGTGTGAAGTCTCACCAGCTCTGCCAACCTCTGTTTTCATAACTCTTCAAAACAAATCCTTATGCTTAGAGGTCATCGGGGCAGGAGACCCACCAGATTGATCTTGCAGTGAGACCACAGTAGCTAGTAGACTTGAAATTTTATGAAATGGAAGACCTGGTGGCAAAAGCCAAAACGTGTATCGTAAGCATGGGAAAAGCTTTTTCTTGTGCTGAAATGACATTTAAATGATCTTACTGTAGTTTTTGAAGTAGAATGGCTCAGTACTTATCCTGAAGCTGGAGTTCCTTATTTTGCATTCCCTTTGAGCCAAGTCCCCGATAATAGATCAAACTGTCATTCTTAATGGAGTCAAGAGCCATAAAAAAAGGACGGAGTGTAATGTGTTGTAACAGTGTGAAACTGGAATCGGGTCTGTTACTGCAAGAGACATAATGGCACATAGCTCATTCCTGCACGCAGGCTGCATCACCTCAGGATAATGATCTCCATGATGAGACAAAGTGTTTCTGAGAGAGGCTGCCAAAAATGAAGAGTATGAGTAAGACAGTGTTTTGTTTTTTTTTTTTTTCCCCTGCAGAAAAGCACTGTGTTCCACAGCCCTAAATGTCAAATTAAACAGTAACTTCCAAGTATAAATACACTTTGAAATAGGCAGTATCAGCTGTGGAAAGCTGGAGACCTTGTAATTCGCATTGGAAAAATAAGATGAGATTTCTGCTCCCTGTTGTGTTGGCTGTATAAATGATTTGCAAGAGCAAGTGAATGGTGAGATTACGAAGTACAAATTTATTCAAGGTAGTCAAGAGCCAGCTCCAAAGAGTTGTGCGACTACCTTTACCATCCTGTAAAGATGGTAAAGATGAAGGTAAAGATGAAGAACCGAGTCATACGGCATCATTGTACAGGGGTGTGCCCACATCTTCAATGTTCAGAGCAGTTCTGGGCTACCACGAGGCATAGTCCAGCTGTACCACCATCTACCATAAGCTCCTTCTGAATGCTGTGGAAAGCTATGGTGAAAGATTGCAAGAATTCAAGAAGTGAATTAAGAATTTGAAAGGAAGAAATCCACTGAGAGCAAGTACAAAAGATGTATCTGGCTCAGAAAGTACCTCCAGCTGCAGGTGCTTCCATTCCATTGTTCTCAGGAGTTTAGTCCTCATCCAACAAAAAGGTTGGTTGTATTATGATGCTGCTGCTTGTTCATATAAACATAGTGAGATGTCAGATATCTGGCAGCACAAAAAAAAACTTAAACAAACAAAAAAATCCAAACCCCCAAAAAATCCCGAACCCCAAGTATCCCCATACTATGACAGCTATAAAGCCCTGCAGAATGACAGGCAGCAAATTATTCCAAAATTATTACAAATAATTATTCCTTAGAATAAAAGTACTCTACTGGGAAATCCTTATATTGTGGGTGGAAATGTTAGTATTTTTCATGGCAAAGTCTCTAAGGGTGAATGTTGCCTGACTTTTCTGGCAAACCTTGGAGTACTGAGCTAATGCAAGCTGTCAGACATTCAGGGGTTATTTTCAGTTCTGGAAAAGGCTAAGCCTTTCCTTGGGCCTTAAGGCTTCATGAAAAGGCAGTAAGGAAAGGACAAGAGATCAACAGTATAGAGGGAAAGGCAGGTCGTACAGTCTCCTGCTCGAAAGAAGTGCTTGTCTATGCCTTATGTGTAAACCCGTCTTTAAAGAGTTGCTCAGTATTTACACCAAAATCAGCATTTGGAAGTAGCGCCTTGCCTGCTGCTGCTGGAGGGGAGGTTGTTTGTTGTTTCTGGATGTGGTTTTATTTTGTCTTTTTGTATCTTGATTTAACTGTATCTACCCATTACTCAGGGAAACGTGTGTGCCCCTCTTTTCTCCTTGTCTCCTAGATGCCTTTATTCTGAGCTTGTGGTTTGCAATTGGGGTTTTTCCAGTGTGTGCTTCTCAGCACTGGGAGAGGATGCGGTTCAAGTGCTGTGGGTTGAAATGTCATTTCCCAAGTCACCAGGTGGAGCTCAGTGGCATGGACGGCAGGCTTCCTTCCATAGCATGGGAGAAAGAAAACAAAAGGCAGCATGATGGCATATCCTGGTTCATTTTGAATTCTGGAGGAAAAGATTTTAAGCTCTCTCTGTTAACATATATGCATATATAAGTACATATTTTGCTTTTTTGATAGTCATTTTTTTTTCCCCTGTGGCAAGATTTTTGCAGTGAATACATCTTCAGCATGCTTTTGCATTGCTTTTTGCTGGAAAATGGATGATGTTAGTTCAAATGAGTGAACTGCTGGTGTTCTGCACAATACAGCTCTCCCGCACATTATGAGAAGGAATGCCTTACTACTAGTTTATAGACCCAGTGCACTGGGAAGGAAGCTTTTTACTCCTGCGATGAAAGGTCTATCTGTAACAAAAATCAATTAAATCTAACTAGTTTTGAACTTGTTGAATGTGAGAACGGCTGGAGGTACACTTTCAGTATATTCAACTCGGTACTGGAGGATCCTGTTGAAAAGAGCGAATTTGAACATGGTCCAACGTGCATCCCAAAAATTTCCAGGTGAAGTTTGAGAAAGGAGGGACAGCTGTGGAAACTAAATCACTTCTATTTTGCAGAGTCTCTGCCAAGGCCTGTCATTTGTAGAGGAAGGCATCATAAGTTTTATCTATGCTGTGGCATTATAAAATAAAGCCCAGTCCCTCTTATGGAAAAGACGGATATGCAATGTTTTCTTTCCATTCTCTGGGACTCTGAACCTCAGAAAACCCATTCATCATCCCATGCCTTGCATTTGCTGCGCGGAACGACATTTTCTTCTTGCCTGGTGGATTAGCCCAAAGAATTACATTATTTTTTTTATCCCCTCTCTTGAAAACACAGCTTCATACACAGCTTCTAGCCAGGAAATGTTCTGGGATTCCATTTGGAAGGTTTTAAGCATGAAAGGGGGGGAAAAAATAGACAAACAACTTAACTTGCTTGACGTCTGCTGCTAAAGTTGACGTGCTTAAATGTATCAGATCGTTTTGGCTGCCTGCAGAAGAGGGAAGTTCTAAAACCATAAATTCAGTACTGTTTTGTTTTTCCTGTCAGCCGAGGTAGCTGATTCAAGTGATGATTACTGGATAAGAGTTTGTGAGTCAATTTAACAGATCTCCCTGCATATGTGCCCCTTGACTAAAGGCAGGGTAGATTCTGACAGTGATACTACCAACATATGAAGTGTAAGCAGAGGACTTGAGTAATTTAGAAATACCATTTTTGTAAGACTGAGAATTTGGTAAGTAGGGTGCTTTCTCCCCTTCCCCCCCCCTTAAAAAAAAAAAAAAGAAAGAGTTAAATCAGAAGCTATTAAGATTGACCATAAAGCTTTAAATGTAAAATTTATCCTTTTGAATTTGCTATCAAGTATTCATTTTAATATTTAAACATCTTTGAAGTGATTAGCACAGTGACACAGGTTTTAAGATCTTCAGACAATAAAAAAAGACTGGATATCCATGTACTGTGATTCTTTAATGCATCCCACAGGGGAACAACTGTCAAACGGGTTTGAGTTTGAAATCAAATGCCTAAAAAGTGTGATAACTGCCCTCACGCAACTGAGTATCTTGGCTTTCAGCTTGACAGGCTCTCCGTAAGGTTAAGTCTATAAAAGGTAACATCGGAGCAGGGGTCTGAAAAAGCCTGACGATGATGCAGATTTGCCGAAGCACATTGTGTGATGGTGCCTTGGGTAGAAAATGGCAGCAATGCAAGAGTCAAAAATTAATATTACTAAAAATTAATAGGATTATTTAGCTTATAAGGTTTAATTCTGACTTGTTATACTGAACTAGCACGGGGAAGGGTGAAAATTACAAAGTTATTTGCAACAAGGGAAGAAAAGGGAGAGTTTGGGACAAATCTTTTGGATCCACTAAGCTTATGCTTTTATTGCTTTTTGGATGATGGTGCAATTAGTCCAGCAGTCTTTGAAATTATTGTTAGGCTAATCTTTAAACAAAGGAAAATGTGAAAGTTGTTCTGTGGCAACAACATGATCAACAATGATAAAACTCGAGAAATGGAAGTTTGAGCTTGCTGTCTTGCCCGCATCTGGATAAGGGATGGATTCTTTTCTGCTCTGGGAAATTCCCAGAGGCGGTCTTGGACTTTGTTAATACATGTTCAAGAAATGAAGCACAAAGGATTTTGTTTCTTGTGTGCTAAATCCTACTTAGTAAACATTAGTATCTTTATGTTCTTAATGCTAAGATAATATTAATCTTAGGAAAGCCTTTGTGTCATGCGAATGTAATATATAATACATTTGTACTTGCTGTTCACTTGCCTGACAGAAGGGCAGGACTTTTTACTCTTTATCAAGTTGCCGAGCAATTTGAGACTGCTTGATTCTACAGAAAATGATTCAGTTGAAGTGCACTTAATTTAATCTCCTCTGTTTCACTGAGTATTTGATAAGAGATAATTGAAAATGCCTCAACTTGTGCTTCAGAAAGTTGAACTTGTAGTTAAACCAGACTTTGGTTTGCTCTTTTTTTTTTTTTCCTGTTCCCTCTTAAAGGTCAGTGGATCTTATTTGTAATGTGAATTATGCTGGAAAGTAAGCCATTTATGGACTCAGTCCAGAGCTGATGGAACAGCCAGTTAAATGTGCATCCAGAGTGTAGTTGTGGCATTACTCTCTGTCTTGCAGTGGGAACTGAAATGGTAATCCAAGGAAATTATCACTGGCCATGAGGTGGCCAGTAATTGATTCAGTATATAATGAGTTCTGGATTTTTCTAACAAGTCTCTTTTTGTTCATTTGCGAAAGTAACTTGGGAAGGGTGAGGGGAACACGTGGAAGTTTGGGATGGGTTTTGCTGCTCGTTTCTCAGTTTGCTGGAAAGGCTGATCAGGTTGCTGGTTGTGCAAGGCAAGTTCCTTACCAATTATCATCCCGGTTATTACAGTCGTCTTGATAGTGACAGGAGTAAAAAAGGCAACTCTTTTTGTCTCACGTGCATATCCCCAATTTTTCTTTTTAATCAAAAGGGAAAAATGGTCTCCTTTCTTTGTTCTCAGTGCTGTTTTTACTGACTCTAATTCAGCGTAGGGTGTTCTGCATTTTTCCCCAGAAGACAACACTAGAAATACTACCCTGTCTTCAACAGAGCAAATTTCCTCCCTGTCTTTCACCATCCTTTTTGTTAGAAAATAAAGTTGTCTCCTTCTTGTCTAACAGAATGCTGACGATTTTGTTAAAGACTCTTCTTTTAAGATATTCAGGAAAACAAAATGTCTCTTAAAAAAGAAAGACCAGATGTGGTTTATGAGTAGAGCAGTCAAAGAGATTAACAAAGGTTGAAGAAGATAGATAGGGGAAGGAAAAAAACTTTTAAGCAAATAATGACTGTAGTTAAACCTACTGTTTTGTAGTTCAAATGAAATCTAAAATAACTTGCCGATTGTGAGGTGAAAGATATTCTTTCCACAATCTGTGTGATGCTGATGCTGCTCCTTACTTCTGGGGGCATTAACAAAGCAGTAATACAGTAGATAGTGGTGGGGTTTTTACTTCATACATTGAAAAGAGACGGGGGAGGTCTGTGGCTGCGTGGCACAAACGCCTGTTAGTTCAAGCATTCAATAAAATTACTTAGAAAATGGTTCAAGAAGCTGAAGCCTTCCATTTCTAGTCAGGAACTTGAAATGGAGTACATCAACAGGCTGCTGTGCTGAGGAGTTTCCGCAGCTTCTGGCACGTTTCTGGCAAAGCGATCTAAGGCAGTGTGGCCAGTGTGGCTCAGGAAGGGCTGAAATTATTCCAACAGTGGCTTCTCTTCTCCTGATGTACCAATCGATGTACACCAATCCTGATGTAGCATAATCGAGCGTATTTAATGAGAGTGGCAAGGCAAGCGTGTTGGAAAATGCAACTTGTGTGGGTACGTTGGAGGAAGACCACTGGGCAAGCTTTTGCCATGATTTGTAGGACCAAAATATCTTCTTTTTAATGCGGTAATGTTTCTTAGCAGGGAGATAACATAAGCAAAGGCTCTGTGAACGTGGTGTGGGGCGTGCATGGTTGAGTGAGCTACTTTGAGCTGAAGTAGGCTGTGCTCTGCCCCATTTGCTTTGGTGGAAACCTGACTGGAGATCAGCAAAGAGCAAAACCCCAAAGTCTCTGACACTCAAATATACATTGTACTGAATTGCAATACTTATTCATTCAAAGGCAGATTATTTCTTGGATATGTTTCTCCAAATAGGGGGGGAGAAACCACACCCCCCACCCCAAATTTTAGTTGTAGGCTCCAACAGATTAGGTGGTGAGCAGAAGGCACACAACTGGTTATGCTTGAAGTGTTAGCTGGACTTTAGAGAGTAATAACTCTTCCCCACCTCCACGCCACAGTGGTTTATTGCTTTGTAATAAAAGACGTAAATTAGGCTTCGGTGTCCAAATGGTACACAGTGACATGTTTTCAAACCCAAATTAGATGCAAATCACTTAGGCCCTTGCAGCTTCTGTTCAGATTTTGCACATGTTGGATGACAGGAATTAGTTCTGTTAAGTAAGCCTTATGCAATGCAGTACGAGCATCTTGAAAAATACAGCTTTCTTTTATGATACAGTACGATTGAGATAGTTAATCATATTTTTAGTATGGGGTTTTTTTGGGGCGGGGGGGAGCAGAGTAAGAGAGGCAGATTCTACAGTCTTTTTAGACACATGCTACTGGAAAAATGTGAAGTGAATGGCAAAAGATATGCTTTCCTCCATGTCAGAAATGGAATGAGATTAATGGATTGGGAGCATTCTGGTCTGAAATAGAGCGCTTTTTTTTTTTTTTTTTTCCCCCCTCTCTTGACATCCACACTATAGTCTACAAGGATCTACTATAGTCTACAAGGAGCTGGTTTTAACAAGTACAGAAAAATGCCTTTGTGTATCCAGTCATAACATGCTGCAGGGGAAAAACAAAGTTATTCCTAATGCAGAAGTGGTTATTGACCTCTATTGTCTCTGTTTATAAATTTATTTATCTTTAAGCTATTTTGGTTTTTTTTTGGTTTTTTTTTTTTTTTATACTGGAATGCAGCTCTCAGCTGCATTTACAAGGAAATACTGTAGGGCATTCTGGAAAGCTGTAGTTACGTTGGGAAGAGCAGCCATTCCACTGTGCTTAGTATCTGTTGTGTTACAAATATGAAAAGACTGTGAAAGAGTGCAGAAGCAAGTTCAGGTATTGTTTCAGCTTTCCAGTGTTATTCCAGAGGAACAGTTTGCAGAATGGGAGGGCTGGGAACTGCCCTTTTCTTTCTAATTTCTTCTGTGCTGGAAAACTTATTTAAATAATAGGTTATTAAATTGGAAACAAAGGTATTCTGCGGCGTTTCGATTGTGTTTTGGAGACCTCCATAACAGGGCAAGCATTTTATAGCTGATCAAAAATCACTCCTTAGGGTAAGGAGGAGACAAGCATCTCTCCCTTAGCTGAGCACTTACCTACAATGTCTGCCTGGGTTTAATTTGTTTGTACAGGCACTTTTTGTGAAATAGGGAGGGCTTTTGAAAGACTCACCGCCTCCCTTGAGTCTTCTGGCGATAAAAGAAGGTACTTCAGTACTTCTAACCTGGAGCTGCCCACTGGCTGCCCATAGAAACATGAGAGACTCCTCGGAGCAATATTGCTTCTGGAGATAATGGCTTTGCTGAAGATAGTCTTTGAACACAGGCAAGGTTGCTGTGGTGATTTGGGTCAAAATGAAGGTACTGAGGAATTTCTTACAGTGCACACTTCAGGTATAATACACGTTATTTTATAAGGGTCTGAAGGATCCAAATTGCCCGGGGTACTCACAGCACCAAGATGCATTTCTTTTTCCCCCGTTTGCTCGAAAAAGAATTGTTCAAATGGAATAGGTATTTCTGGTGGTAATGTGCTTTTGGGGGTTTGCAGCTGCATTTGTGTTGATGGGGAGTTAGTGCGGTTCAGAAGCTCTGCCATTAATTCGGTGTCTTTACTGCATCGGTCCTCGAGGCTTTTGGGAGCACGTGGATTAGCGTCCATTACCCTTTGGGTTCCGCTGGAATCCCTCATTTGAGGTGATGAGGCTTTAAGACGTACACTTCTCCATGCTTTTCAGTTTCTTAGGGCAGCACCCTCAGAAGCGACTGATCATTCATGTCTGCACCACATTAAGGTTACCTGTCAGCAAACCTAGAGAAGCCTTTTTTTTTTTTCAATTTCTCAGCTGTGCGTGATATGGAGGTTCTTTTGTGTGTGAGGAGGAAATAGAAGTCAGTAGAGCCTTTATTTCTCTCTAGTTCTGCATGACTTTACTATATAGAATCTGTAATCTGTATAGGTTTTAACTTGTGTGCGTGAACACACACTCAAACACAGGCATGCGGGTGTATAAATTGATTATACTCTTACATGTTTAATAGTAAAGGGGTGAATTAGGATTGCAGCAATGGTAAGAAAGGCGTCAGCAGTATGTCTTGTTTACCACTGTGGTGTGCGTTATTTCCTCAACAGATTGTTTATTAAATGGCAAACGTATCAGGGCGTCTTGTTTAGAAAAATTGTGCGCAGATAGGTATTATAAATACTTCATGTCCCTGTGCAGTCTCTGTCTACCTTGCAGGTACTTCTGCATTCACTGCAGATGGTGCACCGTAATAGAAGTTAAAAATAACTTCAGAAAGCGTAATCAGTTTAACTTCTGCAGTTATTTTTACTTGTACAAAGCAGAAAGTATTTGGAAAACCCCAGACCACAAAACCTCTTGATTTTGAAAATGTGTAGGGAAATTGCTTGGTTTGGGATGTCTCTATAAAAGGTACTTCCTTTAGTTACGCTGTTCCCTATAGTAACTGTTTCCTTGGTGGTAACACATCCAGAGAGGTAGTGATGAGGTACTGGCTGTGCACATCTTCATGCACCTTTTGGATCAGTGACACATATATTTTGACTGCATCTTCCAGTTATAAAATCACAGAATCACATGGGGTTGGAAGGGACCTGTGGAGATCATCTCGTCCAACCCCCCTGCCAAAGCAGGTCCACCCAGAGCAGGTTGCACAGGAACATGTCCAGGCGGGTTTTGAATGTCTCCAGAGAAGGAGACTCCAGCACCTCCCTGGGCAGCCTGTTCCAGGGCTCTGCCACCCTCAAAGTGAAGAAGTTCCTCCTCATGTTTAGGTGGAACTTCTTATATTCAAATTTGTACACATTTCCTCTTGTCCTGTCCCTGAGCACCACTGAAAAAAGACTAGCCCCATCCTCTTGACACCCTCCCTTTAAGTATTTATAAGAATTGATCACATCCCCCCCTAAGTCTTCTCTTTTCCAGACTGAAAAGACCAAGTCCCTCAGCCTTTCCTCATAGGAGAGATGCTCCAGGCCCCTCATCATCTTTGTGGTCCTCTGCTGTACCCTCTCCAGCAGTTCCCTGTCCTTCTTGAGCCAGGGAGCCCTGAGGTGGACCCAGTGCTCTAGATGGGGCCTCCCCAGGGCAGAGTAGAGGGGCAGGATGACCTCCCTTGACCCGCTGGCCACACTCTTCTTGATGCACCCCAGGATGCCATTGACCTTCTTGGCCACAAGGGCACATTGCTGGCTCGTGGTCATCCTGTTGTCCACCAGGACTCCTTGGTCTTTCTCCTCAGAGGTGCTGTCCAGCAGATCAGCCCCCAACCTGTACTGGTGCAGGGGGTTATTTCTCCCCAGGTGCAGACCCCACACTTGCCTTTCTCGAAGTGCGTCAGGTTCATCTCTGCCCAACTCTCCAGCCTGTCCGGGTCTCGCTGTGTGGCAGCACAGCCCTCCAGCATGTCAACAACCTCCCCCGGTTGACGATGATATATACACTTTTTTAACCTCACTCTTGCATATGGTCAAAACTAGGAGAGCTTTGTGCTTTCTCGGAACACCAGACCACTCTGCAAAGGTGTTGATCCCTCTTACCAAGGGGCGAAGCGTAGCACGCCTTGACGGAGATGGCTTGAAGTGCTTGTCTTGAGAGTAAATCCTGGGCATCTGCAGGATCCCCGCTGGAGGTTCAGCTGAGAAGAGTAGCAAATATTTTGTTCCTTCTGTGATGTTTTCACCCAGGCTGGTCGAGGTTGCATCAGGGTGTTAGTCAGCACACAGCATTGCCTCATTGTGCTCTACGGGGATTATCGCATCTCAGGTTGAGCTTATGACACAGCAGGGTCGTGCCAGGGGTTTGGGATACGCAGTCAGGAATACAAGGCATCAAAAGTTAGCCTGTAAAAGAGAGTGAAAGAAGGGATAATTCCCAAACCTAAATATTTCTGAAGTTTTTAGTGCCTTGGAAATTACCAGGTTTTATGTTGGTATTTTTACTCAGTTTGATTTTTTTAGAGGCCAGCTGTACACCAGAGGTCTTGGAGATTGTTTTGTGTAGGAGAAAGAAAAAGTGTATGAGGGCTCATTTTGTTGATTATTGTTTCCTAAGGCTTTATTAAAACAGCTTGAGTACATATGACTGTAAAAGAGTTGAATCAAAACAGGAGAAAGCGTTCTGTGTGTGTTCTGAAACAGACTTACAGATCTGTTTCAGGAGGTGTTGAGCACCCGAACTCTTTTTCCTACTTCCCCCCCCCCCCGCTTGTTTAGGGTGTGAAGTTTCCTTTCCTCCACCTCCCCGTTCTGAGCTTCTCTGACCTCCCTCCTGCCTCTCGCACCAGTGGGAAGATCTGCATGAAGCAAAAACCAGTAAATTCTCTGGCCTCAAGCTGCCTTGTGTGCCCCCTCCTTTTGCGTTGAGAAGTATGCCTTTTCTCTGCCACTCTTTATTATGGACTTAATGCAAACCCGTAGCTCAGTGTGAGGGATAGCTGCAGTGCCAGAAAAATGCTTCTTTCGCCTACAAGTAGCAGGAACTAACTCCCTTGATATTTGAATAAAAGCACTAACGACCCCACGTTCCACTTAAGTCAGAGTTGTTTTCCTGGAGTTGAGGTGATAAGCACAAATGAAGTAATGCACGTAACAAAATAAGACTGCAACACTCTCTCCCAGAGAGAAACTACTTGGCACATTGGTGGGTTGGATATACTGGATGGCTTCTTGGTCCTTGGTTGGGATTATGGCTTGCTTCTCTGCTTCCTTCTTCGCCTTAGGCTGCTTTGCTTCGTTATGCTAATAACGGAGTAGGCCAGCTGTATTAGTTAGATCAGTAATGGTATTCCAAATAGATAAGGTCCAGCTTCTTGCGAAGATCATTTAATCAAAAAAATTCTGATGAACCTTGTAGATAGCTCACCTCTTGGTGATACAGTGAGTGAACAGTCTAGAGAGATAAGGAACCAGTGAAAATGCGTGGGCTGGTTTTATCATTTGCAATCCATCGGTGAATGGATCTGGTTTCTGAATTTCCATGAGAAACAGCATCTGTGGCTTCTCCTCTGGCTAATGGTGCTTACTTTCATATATAAGCAGAAATCTTGCAGAAAACCTGACTCGAGATCTTTGCTAGAGCACTTGGGTCCTGTTTGCCACTTTTGGTTTTCACTGTTCCTTATGTGGAAAACATCTTAATTTTATTTGTCCTAAACGCCATTATTAATAATAACTTTTCTGAATGTGTGCGAGCTGCAATCCTGCCATGCTGCAGCAATAATTTGCACATTCTTTTCCCCCTTTACTCTTGTAGCCATACCTGCATCCCAGGTTAATTAGACATTTTCAGTTCAAGGAGGAGTAAAGTTTCTCACCTTCTGGGAAGGTGCACTAAAACTCTTAATTCTTCCTGGAAGAAAAGACAATTTTCTCAGCTTCTCTTGAAAACTTAACTGCATAGCATAAAAGAAAATTGCGGACTCCTTAAGACCAGAGAAAAGTTGCTCATGCAGGAGAGGAATGCTGCCGTCAATGTTCCTGACCCTAGGACAGATGAGGCCATTTTTTTACATCCCACAACCACTGAATGTCACATGTGGAGGTGGATTTTTGGAGCAGAAGACATGAGTTTAGTTTCCCTGCTGCCTGCATCTGCCTAGGTTGCAGCATCTTATTTCTTCTCCTTCCGTCTGATCCAGAGCTCTTGAGTGGCCTTTGGAAGGTATTTTGGGCTTGGTCAGGGTGTGGGAGAGGACCTCCAAACCTCAGCAGGGATGGGTCTGTAGTTCAAGAGAGACAGGGAACTATTGGAGAGAGTCCAACATAGGGCAACTAAGATGATTAGGGGATTGGAGCACCTCCCTTACAAGGAAAGGCTGAGAGAGCTGGGGCTCTTTAGCCTGGAGAAGAGAAGGCTGAGGGGAGACCTTATCTATGTTGACAAGTACCTAAAGGGTGGGTTGAAGGATGATGGAGCCAAACTCTTCAGTGGTTTCCAGTGACAGGATGAGGGGCAATGGCCTCAAGCTGGAACATGGGAAGTTCCATTCAAATATGAGGAAGAACTTCTTTCTGGTGAGGGTGGCAGAGCCCTGGAAGGGGCTGCCCAGGGAGGTTGTGGAGTCCCCTTCTCTGGAGATCTTCAAGGCCCACCTGGATGCCGTCCTGAGTGATGTGCTCTGGGCAACCCTGCTTTGGCAGGGGAGTTGGACTAGATGATCTCTAGAAGGTCCCTTCCAACTTCAACAATTCCGTGATTCACCAAGAGGAGATGGCATTGAGCTAAGATCTTTTAGGCACAGCATTTCAATGGAGTGAAGTGTGCTCCAGCTGATTGAAATCTTTTTTAATCTAGGTTTGAAATAAGTGACCTGTTCTGCACTAAGGGATGTGACACCTGAGGTGTGACGGAAAGGGCCTCCCTCCACCTCGCCATTAGCAGATAAAAGAGTCTTCTCTTCCTGGTTTCTCTGTGGTAACTGTCCTCATTCACTGGCTTTTTTGGAAAGGGTGCTGGAAGTCCTGTTGTGCCGTGCTGGCCTCCATGCAGGCATCCTTTGCAGTGCCGCCCTGCCCAGCAGGCACCAGTGGATGACAGAACCGAGCACCCAAGGGCTGAGGTCTCTCTGTCATCACCAGCAAGTGAAGATTAAATTGTTTGCACGTGACAGACCTGGGAATAAAGCACAGGTCTCCGGTTCTCTCACTGCTTCATAAATCTGCTTTTTAAAACTCCAACGTTCTGCTTAAGAACAGGATGTTTCAGAGAGTATCAGCAAAATGGTAAGTTTAGACAGATTTATTTTTATCCAACATGTTTATTATGCAGCAACTGAGATTTGAGGGAAGATATGGGTTACAAAAAATATAAAAGCATCTTTAATAAATAAAAGGAGGATTTGGATTAAATATCCTTTTAAATAAAGAACTAGAATCTTATTCTGAGGGCTTTGAAACTCTGTTGCTGCCACATATACCCAGATAAAAACCAGAACAACAGTTAAAAAAAAAAAGCAGCTCATTAAAGTACACAATGGTCTGATCAACAAAACCTTGCCTTTCTAATTTTTTTCTAAATTTTTTTACAATCCTGCATGTTATTTTTATTTTTAAAAAAGAACTTTCTACAGCAGTCCAGATTAGTCGATGGAAATAAATGTGAATGTGGAGAAGTGCTGCTGGGGAGCCGAGTCCAAGGCAGAATTTCCATGTGGATGCTCTGCAGTGTAAGTGCCGGCAGAAGCGAGCCATGAAAACCCAACAAAAAAATACCAAGGCTGATTCACAGCCACATTGCTTCAGATTAATGCCAGTGTCACTCGGTTTGGTGGTTGGGTAGGTTTTATTTAGACATCTGGAGCAGGCTGAACCCTGTTTCAAAGATCCGTTAATGCTGGAATACAAAGGACGCTTGTTTAATGGAATTGCAGCGGCACAGTGCGGTGATGGATGTGGTCCGTAATCTTTAGCACTGATCTATGTGAACTGCAATAACATCACAAGAAAATTAGTTCTTTGAGCATGTTGGAAGAACAACAAGTTGTCACTGTGGGAACTGGTTCATACAATGTACTGGAAGAGTTTCAGGTTTGTTTTTTTTTTTTTCATCCTGAGCAAGAGGCACCATCGCTAACGGGGCCCATGGAGGGGTTACCCACCCTGTGCCTTCTGCTCGCACCCTGCCTGAAAACAGAGGACTAAATGTCCCTGTTGAAGGCTCTGGTTTGAACCTGGGGTATTGGTTTGAACTGGCAAGGAGTATCTCCAGTCTCAGGCAAGACGAAACAAATAGTGTTGAACATCTGCTGAGTTGATTAACGTTCATAGAATCAATCATTTCTGTTGGAAAAGACCCTTGGGATCATCGAGTCCAACCATCAGCCCTACTCTACAATGTTCTCCCCTATACCATATCCCCCAACACCACATCTAAACAATTCTTAAACACGTCCAAGGATGGTGACTCAACCACCTTCCTGGGCAGCCTATTCCAGTGTCTGACCACTCTTTCTGTGAAAAACTCTTTCCTAATGTTCAGTCTAAGCCTTACCCTGTTGGAGCTTGAAGCTGTTCCCTCTCATTCTGTCACTAATTACCTGCAAGAAGAGACCAGCACCAATTCAGTTCCAGGAGAAGTGACTCATTTAAACTGCATCCGGGTATTTACTGTAAAGACTATGCTTAGGGTTGGGGTTTTTTTGTTGGTTTTTTTTATTATGATTCTGTGTGACGTGATGTGTACATCCCTAAATCTTAATCTAGAGAAAGCCATACCATGCTGTGAAGACTGTTAGTATCTATCTATTCAACTGCAGAGGAAATAAAATACAAAAAATGATTAATACCTTATGTTACTATTTTTCCAGGTATATGGCCTGACCCCAAAACAAAAATAAGCTGTTATTGAATCAGGCAGAGGTGTAACCTGGCACAAATTAGGTTTTTTTAATATAATTGAGTGCATTTTATTTTATGCCTACCCTGTGATTTCTGTCTATTGGTTGTGGCTGAACAAACAGAATTGTTTTAGTATAATTCTGAAATTCCTGGGGGGGGGGGGGGGGGGGGGGGGGGGGGGGGGGGGGGGGGGGG
>JAOQGH010000032.1:26551531-26588963 GCA_025769975.1 Gallinago jamesoni
AATTTCCCGCCCCCCCCCCCCCCCCCCCCCGGCTCTCTTACGTGTAGAGCTTGGCCGGTTCCTCGTACAGCACAAACCGCTATTAGGCAGTAGAGACTCATGTGTGCAAAAGTACGTTGATTTAAAACTTCTGTCAAAGGCAAAAATGCTACTAAAGCAAGTGAAGCCATTCAAGATTAAAATAAAATAAAAAAGCAAAAACCCCAAAACACCGCTCATCAACTGCTGTGTCCAAACGCTTTATAAATTGAATTGGACTCCTGCTGTTCTTAGTCCATGCACATATTAACATTTGTAAGGCTTTGCTCTAATTTATACAGCTTTGGCCTTGTCTGATTGGTTTGTGAAGCATTGGTGTAGATCTGCTACTTAATGCGTGTCTCATGACCTGCGAAACAATAAACCACATTAACATTTACAGATCAGCGTGGTTTTTTGGTTTAGTTCACATGTAATAGACATTAATGTTTTAAATGTTCTTCACATCCTGATATTTATTGGCTTAGGTAAGATATTTGGGGGGTTTTGTTTGTGTTTTTCCCCAAGGTTGGGTGGTGGTTTTTTGGTTTTTTGTTTTATTTTGTTTGGGTTTTGTTTGTTTGTTTTGGGTTTGTTTGTTGTTTGTTTTTGCTTTGTTTTACATAAACTGAAACTTACATAGTTCAAAGATGCTCCTTGCAAGTCCTAGCAGCTTCGAGGCTGGAAGATGCAGGCGGTGAAGTACTGAGCTCTATTACTTCCCCTATTCCATTGTCTTTGCCCTGGAGGCTGCAGGCTCTCTGGGTGAGGAAGTGATGGCTACCTGCCAAAACATCCTAAATTTCAAACAAGATTTTATGTATATATATATTTATTTATTTATTTTATAAAAGGATTACTTTGTAATGGTAGCAGGAATTTCCATTTCCTCTGCCTGGTGAATAGCTTCTGGGCTCCCCTGTAGCAGCGAGAGGTGAGCTGGTCTGTCTTGTTCAGCAACTCCTGTAGGATGGCATTTAAGCAGAACAACTTCTGCAACGAAACATTTAAGCAGTGTTAGAAAATGGAGTAGCTGCAAATAAAGGTTGCTTTACCTGCACTTCCTCCCTTCTCCTTCCAGGGCTGGTTTTAACGAATCTCTGTGACTAATGGCAGACTGTGCTTAGTAGTCAACTTTTGGATACATATTCATCAGTGACCTGGACGAGGGGACAGAGTGTATCCTCAGCAAGTTTGCTGATGACACCAAACTGGGAGGGGTGGCTGACACCTCAGAGGGCCATGCTGCCATCCAGCGAGACCTGGACAGGCTGGAGAGCTGGGCAAGCAAGAACCTCATGAGGTTCAAAAAGTGGAAAAAAGGGAAAAGTGTAGGGTCCTGCATCTGGGGAAGAAGAGTGTCAGACACCAGTACAGGTTTGGCGTGGACCTGCTGGAGACAAGAGAAGAGAAAGATCTGGGGGTCCTGGTAGACAGCAAAATGGCAATGAGCAAGCAGTGTGCTCTTGTGGCCAGGAAGGCCAACGGAATCCTGGGCTACATAGGGAAGAGTGTGGCCGGTAGGTCGAGGGAAGTCATTCTCCCCCACTACTCTGCACTGGTGAGGCCACAACTGGAATACAGCATCCAGTTCTGGGCTCCCCAGTTTAAGAGGGACAGGGAACTACTGGAAAGAGTCCAGCGAAGGGCAACAAAGATGATTCAAGGATTGGAGCATCTCTGTTATGAAGAAAGGCTGAGAGAGCTGGGACTCTAGTCTGGAGAAGGGAAGGCTGAGGGGAGACCTTATAAATACTTATAAGTATCTAAGGGGTGGGCTGAAGGAGGAGGGAGCCAGACTCTTTTCAGTGGTTGCCAGTGAGAGGACGAGGGGCAACGGGCACAAGCTGGAGGATAGGAGGTTCCACTCCAATATGAGGAAAAACTTCTTCACAGTGAGGGTGCCAGAGCCCTGGAAGAGGCTGCCCAGGGAGGTTGTGGAGTCCCCTTTGGAGATTTTCAAGACACACCTGGATGCAGCCCTGAGTGATGTGCTCTAGGCATTGCTGCTTTAGCAGGGGAGTTGGACTAGATGATCTCTACGGTCCCTTCCAACTCTAAAAATTCAATGAAATACTGAATCTTCGTTATCTTTGCATGTTGTCCTGATGGAGAAGCTTTGGAAAGGGAAGGATGTTTGCTTTTTTGCCCTTTTGCATGTCACTGGAGACTTTGAAGTAGACATCAAAGCTTAGTTGATTTCTGACCAAACTATAATGATCAAGTTAGGTTCAAAAGGTATGAGAGGGTCTTAATTAAGACCTCAGTTTCTAGGTGAGGAATGGTCTGCAGTGCTGCTTTTAGCTATGTTGCTAAAGAGGAGACTGAAATTTGGTAGTGTCAACTGACTGAAGCAGATGGAACTGGAAAGTCAGAAGAAAATGGTACCATGAATCTGTATTGACACCTGAAATCTATTCTCATTCTAGAATCAATTATTTTTTCCCAATAGATTGAAATAATTTCACCTGCCATCACTTCCAAATTGTTTCCAATTAGGAACAATAGTGAAGTCTTACCATAGAAGAGAAATTACCCATCACTCAAGTATTTTGGGGGATGGAGTAGATTGCTTATCTAAGTCTTGGAAGACCTTTGGTATTTTCCATTGTTACAGGTTTTTTTTTTTTCCCCGACTTCGTTTTCTCCAAATGAATTGTTCCTATAAAGGAATTTAAACTCTGGATAATTATTGTTCTCTGTTCCAAAAGCTAATAAAAACAAAGCTCAACAGTATGCAGTTGGAGGCCTGTGGAAAAACTTGGGTGTAACACACAAAGTAGAAAAACAAACTTTGCTGATGAGGCCAGGAAGCTACGATCACATTTTCCAGTTTTAACTGTATATGTTGGTCCTAACTGGGAATATTTCCTGCTAAACTGAATTTTTCCTCTCTGTTTGATATTTTGTAGTTGTTTTTCATCCATAAACTGTGGACATGGGGGGATAATAAGTCAAAGATATTTGCGTGTGATCTCAAACACAGGGAAAGGTTATATTTTTGTAATATTTTATAGGGGCACATGTTGCTTTGTGCTCCATAAGATGGGTAGGATTTGTTTGCTTATTCCAGCAGTTAGCCCAAAGATACTTTGGGAATGCTGTTAGTAAATCAGGTACCCTATGATCATATGTTTCAAACAGACCTGCTTCTTTGAATTATGAAGCTTTTTTTTTTCAGTCAACTCTTCTTAAAGTGTACCTCCTTCCCTTTTCAATCTGTTCCTCTTCCTGGGTTCTCAGGACGTGCTTTCTGATGGGCCTATTGCCTGTAAATGTTTTGTAAATGCAAAAATTTTCATGATGGTTGTTTCATGATGATTTTTTTTTTTTGAGAAACTGAAAAATATTTTTATTGCTGACTGATAACAATTGGAGGTTAGATCTAGATGTGGCTGGTTATGGTGATTCAAACTTATGTGTTACTGATATCAATGCTTTAACTTACTGTAAAAGCATTCAGAGGGCTTGGGATGGGTTTGTGTCAATCAGTTCACCAGATGAAAATCAAGCAACCAAGGGAATCTTGTGTGCTTATCCAGGCCTTTGTGTGTTTTATTACTCTTCACTTGAGCCCAAAGTAAGAATAATGTGTCACTGCTCTAACCCTTTTGAAGAACTTTGTTATGTGAGGGTTATTGAGGTTTCCTGTGGTGAATGTAAAGAACATCAAATGCTATATTGGTGGGTGTTGTTTTTTGGGTTTTGTGTTCTGTTTTGCTTTTTTTTTTTAAAATGGATTTTTCTTTTTTGTGGGGGGATTTAAGGTGGCATAGTTACTTAGGATTGTTCAAGTATAATTTAACCTGAGTTTATGAGGAGATTGGCTATGTTTTTTTAGACAGTTGAAGAAAACTGTTGTCTTATATTTCCTTTTTGTTAAGTATTGTATATTCTGGAGAAGGTCAGTAATGTAAAAAAAAAAAAAAAGACCATAGCAATTCCTGAAGTGGTGGGAATGGTGGTACTGTGACTTGTAGTCCTCTTTGCCTGATAGCTCTGAGATATCTTAACTTCAGTGGAAAGACACGGTTAGGAATTTAGATCTGAGGACACTGAAGATACTTACCTCAGCTGGGTAAATCAACAGAAAGGTCAGAATTTCAGCCCAGTTCTGTGGTTCCAAGTTAACAGTGACTTTTGGTGCCCTTCCTCTCTGCTGGTGCCACACATCCCTTTGCACAAAGGTCCCTGTGTGCTCATTGACGTGACGGAAGTAGCTGAGACAAGATTACCCTGTGAAAAACAAGTCCACATCGTTGAGAGGTAAGGGAATAGCTCCCGGCACAATGTGCAGTTCCTGCTTCCCAGCCGGTCAGGTGCATAGAATCATAGAAAGGTTCGGGTTGGAAGGGACCTTAGAGATCATTTCATTCAACTCCCCTGCCCTGGGCAGGGACACCTCCCACCAGACCAGGTTGCCTAAAGCCCCATCCAGCCTGGCCTTGAACACTTCCAGGGATGCGGCATCCACAACTTCCCTGGGCAACCTGGGCCAGTGTCTCACCACCCTCACAGGAAAGAATTTCTTTCTGGTGTCTATTCTAAATCTTCCCTCAAAGCCATTGCCCCTTGTCCTGTTACTGCACTTCCTGACAAAGAGTCCCTCCCCAGCTCTCCTGTACCTCCCTTCGGGTACTGGAAGGCTGCTGGAAGGTCTCCCCGGAGCCTTCTCTTCTCCAGGCTGAACAGCCCCAGCTCTCTCAGCCTGTCCCCACAGGAGAGGTGCTCCATCCCTCTGATCATCTTTGTGCCCCTCCTCTGGACCCGTTCCAACAGGTGCATGTCCTTCTTGTGTTGAGGACTCCAGAGCTGGACACAGTACTCCAGCATCTCTCCATGTGTAAAGCAGCAGGGCACTACAGCAGGGTGAGACCTAAATCTTCCCTTTGCAAGTTTGAGGCTCAAATCCTGCACCTTCCTAGCCTAGCCTCCATCCAAAGTTAGGCGAGCTTCTCTGAGGCAGTTCTGTCTTTGCCGTTGTGTTCTCCAGTTGTGATTGAAATGTCAGAAGATATTAAAAACAGTCATCAGGGCTGGGGTATTTGATGAAGTGTGTTTGTTGCTTTTTATTTTTTATTTCGAGCCTTCATACATCAAGAAATGATGCTAGGAAGGCTCATCTCAGTCTTCATTGAAACAGTTTCCTTGCCAACCTGTAGTATCTTCTGGTGATGACCAGAACTGGATAACCAAGGACTAAAATTGGTAATGACTTGAACACCAATTAAGCAGCTCTGTTGTGGTGGGTTTATTGCCTTCAGCTGTTCTTTGAGAAGGATGCTCTCCCCCAACATGATGCATGAAGAGGATCTTGGGGTAAATACTGATCGTTTTTACCACATCTGACTGCCAAATCTATCGATAATGGTGATTTCTGGGTCACAGGTGTTATTGCTTCTTCTCAAATGGCCTGTTTTCTGTGCTCCCAGCTGAGATATCTGTCAAAGGAACTATTTTCTTTTTGTTTTCTCTCTAAATTTGGTATATGTAGTCTTTGTTGAGTAAAGACCCTCTTGTCTATTCCAGATCTGGTTGACCGTTGCTGTTACTCTATGGTGATGCAGCAGCACCTTCTTTTTGATGGACCATTTCTTTATGCAATATTGAGCAGCTTGCCCAGTGTAACGTTCAGCTTTCTGTGAAGCAATGTACCTTTTTCTTGAGTGACGTTGATTTAATTACATCTTTAAACAAGTACAGCTGAATTGAGCATTGATGATTACACTGCAAGAACTTCTTCTTGGCCAAGGGGAAAAATTAATGATAAATTTCTGTAGGAATCCTCATAGGTTTGTATTATTTTGTTTTGTAGATTTTATTTCTGGCACTTTCACCATATTGGCAATTATTAAGTTTTGTCAAATTGTTTAGTGAAAATCCGGTGAGCAGATTTAATAAAAAAACATAGCTCTCGAATAAATCTGTTTTAAAATGGCACATGGATATTTGATCTTTTAGAAAGGGGTTGCCAATTCCAGTGATGTTTCTGAATTGGGAATAGCTACCAGGCAGGCTTTATTGCCTGTGCTTACCCTTAATGAAAGAAGCTATTGTAAAATGAAACCTAATATTTTTTGTTAGAAAATAAAAGAATATGAGTTGTGCTGGGAAAAATTTGGTTTGAGTCTTACACTGTCATATAAATGGATTTTTTTTTTCCCCAGGAAGAGACATATTTTCCCATCCAAAATGCAAGTGGACAAAAAACCAGTAAAAAATTGCACACGTTCTGAATGCTATAGTAGACAAATTTTTGTCTTCCAAATAACTCACTGTTCTGTATGCTACTCCTGAAAAATGCCTGCTAAGTAAACAAGGTGTAGGTTAAAAAAAATAAATAATCTCAGTAATCCATCATGTTTGAATGGTGACTCTTCTGCTAGATAACTTGTGTGTGGAGATGAAAGCATTGTCCACATGTCTCCTGAGGATGCCTCTTGGAGGGGGGATGTTTTGTCACGTGAGAACTGGATGTCCTGCGTGGCCGAGCACTCTTGGCAGTGTGTCTTTCCTTTCCCACCGCTTTGGTGAGCCCAGCACTGCCTGGGAGGTTCCGCTCCCTTCCCATTACCAGCTGCTGGTGGTGGTGACTCATCCTCTTGTTCCTGTCTGTCACCTGAAGAAAGTAATGTTCTTAGAAAAAAAATTTTAATCGTTCCTTCCCTTTGGTTCCATAGTAACCCCATAAGCCCGAAATCTGTAGGCAACTGGGAAGGAACGTACTCAGAATTAATGTAGTATTAAACTATTGCCATTAGGTCAAAAAATTGATATTTGGCTGCTGCTTTACATACTGGACCATATGTTTGGTCAGACACGGCATGGTACAGAAATGCAGAACTCTGATTACAAATAGTAAATACTCCCGTATGGATAGCAGGAGTGCCCAAGAGTATGCCATGTGTTGAACTGCGTGGTAAGATGCAGGTAGATTTTCGAAATCAACCTGCAGAAAGTGTTAGTTGGGTATTTAAAATGTTCCTGGCTTTCAGAAATACACTTTTGTTGTAGTTTCTGAGATAGGGAAAAATACTATGTATCCTCAGTCTTAAAATTATGAATAAATAGACATAAAAAATCAAGCTGCAGAGTGACCTTTTTTTTTCACTTGTAGACTTAAGTGTTGACCTGTTTAATACCTTGCGCTGTAGCCACTGTTGTAGTGCAGATGTTTCCCAAAATGCAGAATTGGAAATTGACATCAGACAAATGCAATGCATTGCGTTGTTGAGATGATGATAGTTATTGGTGTGTTTTCCCTACAAAAGAAGAGGAAAGCATTTATTTTTCATGAAAGTACGGGCTGCTATAAACATAGTTACATATAGACATACAGCAGAAGTTATATGAAATTACAGGATGAGCATTACAGAGGGAGATAATTTGCAGAAAACTTGAATATTGATGAAATATAGTTCCTTTTTTTTTTACTCTCAGCCTCCTCTGAGAGTATTAATTTAGTATACGACTTCATTTTTAAATGAATAATATATAAACGAAATAATGCTTGCTTTGCGGCGTGCTTGTATTTTATTTATGTGTGCACACATGGTCCACTCTAATTAAGCACAGCACTTTATGGTTTATTTATTTATTCTGGAGAGGCAGCTTAATATTTGAGAGAAACAGTAGCGATGTGTCTGACCTTTGCAGGGGCTGTGTTATTGGTAAGATGGGTTTTGCTGGAGCCTGCAAGAATTGTAAAATACCAGGTTGATCTTTCTCTCCATTTGCTGGACCGTGCTCAAGAGACCTGATAGCACAAAAACCCACCACAACAGTTAAGTGATTAAAGAGTATTTTCTTGTGTTTTCAGATCTCGGGAGGATGCTTCTGACAGGCTGAGGTAGAGGGTTAAAAACTTTGTTTCTTTGGTTTTCTTTGCGGTCCGTGTTTTATTACCAAGCCACCAGGGTGGCATTTCACATGGCGAATAGCTAGGTTCTGGCTGTGTTTTTTTGTTTGTTTGATTGGGATGTTTTTTGTTTGCTTGGTTGCTTTTTTGCGTGTTTTGTTGGTGTTTGTTTTAATGCCAATACAAAGTAGTAAGTGTAGACAGAGGTGGAGACCAGTCCAGGTTTTTCAGTTCTGATGAGACTTCTTGGCTTAATTTCTGATAGAAGCCAAACTGCTGGGTGAGAGAGAGTTATTTGTTGCGAGTGCTAATAGCATAGGTTTAAAGTGGAAGAAGAAAGCGGGTATGGAGAATCCAATGGATACCTGTGTATTCAGGTGGTAACAGTGTTATATATATATAGCAATAGAAATTAAGTGTTTGCTGTGTTTCTAAAAGGATTTTGGTTGATCCAGGTGTTTGTGGGTGATACCGGTAAAGAATGATGTTTGGCTTCCACGTGAACATGACTATTTCTTACGTTGTTCTTCTGTGGAAGCTCTGTGTATGTGTACATACAAAATTAATATTCTCATAGTGGAAGACGCAATTTGTGCTCTATTCAGTCGCTCATGTTTTTGCTAATTAATCATTAATCATCTGCTATTGGAACAGTATCTTTTTTTTTTCTTTAATTAGCTACTGGTAGTTGTTAGTTAGAAATTTGTCTGCAGAGATTTTGCAGTGCTGCAGTGTATGCTATAGTTTTCTCTTAATCGGTAGGTAAGATTTCATAGCTTTTGTTTGCTTGCTTCCTTGTCTGTTTTGTTCTATCTTTATGAATGTAAAAATCTCCTTTTTGTGTACATGCATATGTGGTAGTTACCTCGAAGTAATAGTATGCTGCATAAGGTTTTACAGCGTGATACCTTTGGGGAAGAACGGAGGCGATTGTCTTGCAAAGGAATGCAAGCTAATGGTACGTGCTTCTTCCAGCCAAACTGATCATAGATAATTAACAACTCTTTTCTCTCCTCTTCCCTCCATGCAGGAAATGCAGGATCATTAGGACTAGCCAGCCTTCTGGGGTTTTGGGTTTGGTGGTGTTTTGGTTTTTTTTTGCAGGAGGAGGATGGAAGCTTGTAGAACTGCTGAGTTCTCAATCCCCTTCCTTTTTCTTGCAATCATCATTCTTTTTCTGTGTTGCATAATGAATTCTTTATAGCTTATGTGTGTAGCTGTCGTGCTTCTGAGGATCTGCTGCAGATACATGTGAAGGACTGACAGAGCATATAACCTCATTTTTGTAAGTGTCATGGGACGAGCTTAACTGCAGTAGCTGTGAAAAAGCGGGATGAGGTTAGGTTTTGGTCTTTAACAGGCTATCATAGAAGTACCATTCATAACAAACTAATTTACAGGAATGGCGTGGCCAACAGGAGTAGGCCAGTGATGGGTGCCTCTGTACTCAGCACTGGTGGGGCCTCACCTTGAGTGCTGTGTTCGGTTCTGGGCTCCTCATTACAAGAAGGACATGGAAGTGCTGGAGCGTGTCCAGAGAAGAGCCACCAAGCTGGTTAGGAGTCTGGAGAACAAGTCCTGTGAGGCTGAGGGAACTGGGCATGTTTAGTTTGGAGAAGAGGAGGCTGAGGGGAGACCTCATTGTCCTCTACAACTACGTGAAAGGAGGTTGTAGAGAGGTGGGTGTTGGCCTCTTCTCCCAAGGGAATAATGACAGGAGCAGAGGAAATGGTCTGAAGTTGGAGCAGGAGAGGTTTAGATTAGATATGAGGAAGAATTACTTTACTGAGAGACTGGTCAGGCCCTGGAAAAGCCTGCCCAGGGAGATGGTGGAGTCACCGTCCCTGGAGGTATTTAAGAAACATGTAGATGTGGCACTTCAGGGCATGCTCTAGTGCCCAAGAGTGTTGGTGTGTGTCTGTTTGCGGGTTTTGTGCTTGGTTTTTGGTTGGGTTTTTTTGTGGTTGGACTTGATGATCTCAAAGGTCCCTTCCAACCATGAAGATGGAACCAGGCATTCTTGTTGATTGACTGAGAAGATCATCATAGATCTGTGGCAAGGCTTTCCAGTGTTTTAACTTCGCTGTTGGTTGTAGGTGTCATTGCTTCAGGAGAATCCTGGTGGTGTCAAGGATGTCATAATCTTTCACTTTTTCCCCGCGAGCTTTCAGGTTTCAGCGTATGGTGAGGATGTGCATTCAGTAATCCACACTGGAGTATTTCAGGGAATGGACTACTGTAGCTAGAGTAGCAGGAAAAGAAAAACTGAGCCAAAAAAAAAGAGCATATTTTCTGAAGATGTTTGCAGTTAAAATATCTGTGGAAAATAACTGCACAAAGTAAGTGAAATTGTTGATTACCTGTTCTGGTACTTCTGGTAGCGTAAGTGATGAGTCCTTGGCTTGGGCTTTAAATGTGTGTGTGATTTGAGGGCTTTTCCTGAAGTACACTGATGGCGAAATGAGAAGAAAACTGAAGCTTTCAGGGTCCATTGATCCTCCTTGTTGGGGCGGATGTGTGTCTCGTGATGTGGTAGGGCTGCCAGTCAGCTGCTCTGGGGGGGGACAGCGGATGGGGTTGCTCTGTGGATGCAGCCAGCCGGGACCAGCCCTGTGGCCACCTTCTCCAGCTCCCCGATAGTCCGACCCTCCCGCGCCTGGTGGCAGGGATGGGTGCCCTTACCCCGCGGCTGGCAAGGCCAGCGCTGTGCCTTACACTGCTCCCCTCGAACCACCAAGGAGAAAGGGGGTTGGGTTGAGCTAGCATCCTAGCATCACCTCCCAGCCTTCCTGCTGGCTCCCGGAGAGCAGGGACCATCTGAAGTTTGCCCCAGAGCTCACGTGAGGGCAGAAGGCAGCTCCCTCCTGGCTGCCGCCACGTTGCTAGGGCAACCTGGGCCTATTTATTCATTTATTTCCAACTGCAGTCTGGTACATCCTCTGCCCTGCCGGCGCTGGGGTGGTCTGTTTTGGCGCTCAGGACACGCTTTGATGGGCTTCCAGCGTACCTCGTGTAGCTAGCTATCACTTATGCGGGGAAGACATCTTCCGCCCCCCTACTCCCAGTCATTAAGAGTGAGGTCTGTCTTGGATTTTACTTTTTTAATTGGAGTGTGTGTTCGCGTGATTGTGCACAGAAATTAAATATTGCACTTGTTTGTGTGTTTTACGGTCTTAATGGAGACGAGCATTATACACATGTTTTCTAGTGCTACCAAAGGAGGTTAAGCTCCATTCCCTTCTTTCCTTGATATTCTCATGCCTTTTCAGGGGGCCTTGTTTGAATGTATCTACCTGTGGCCTAAATCTTCCTCTCGTGTTTTTTCACAAGTATGACTTAGTTGTTCTTGCATGCCTGGATAGCGTTGCCTGCAGAATACACACGCTTTAATGGTATCTTTGAAATGGTACCATTTCAATCACAAATAATAAGGAGGAGTAGAAAACTCGTGACAACACTGTTTTGCAGCAGAGATGTCTTTTGAAATGTGTCATCATGAGCAATAGAAGCTTTACTGTAAAAAATGACCAGATTTTTTTTTTTTTTTTTTTCCCCACTCAGCTGTCCCATTTCCTCCAAGTCACCGGCTCACCGCGAAGGAAGTGTTTGATAACGATGGAAAACCCCGTGTGGATATCTTAAAGGCACACCTTATGAAAGAAGGGAGACTGGAAGAGAGCGTTGCTTTGAGAATAATAACGGAGGGAGCTTCAATTCTCCGCCAGGAAAAAAATTTGCTGGACATAGATGCCCCAGTCACAGGTTAGTATGGAGTTACGATGGTGGAGAGGGTGGTTGCTGATTCAGGAGGTGTTAAGTAATGCATGAGTGTACGTGG
Organism: Gallinago jamesoni; assembly: GCA_025769975.1. Taxonomy (NCBI): domain Eukaryota; kingdom Metazoa; phylum Chordata; class Aves; order Charadriiformes; family Scolopacidae; genus Gallinago; species Gallinago jamesoni. Next base: position 26,563,246 of record JAOQGH010000032.1, read on the forward strand.
CTTCCTGAGGAGCTGAAAGGCAGCTTGAAAATCATTTGTTCTTTCCAATACTCGATTCTCTCTTCATCTGCTACCACTAGGATAATGGAGGCCATCAGGCAGCTCGTAAATTAGGGGAAAGGATCATATCTCTGAGCCTTTTCTCTTTCTAAGACAGGGGATGTTTTTAGTCTTTAGAAGGTTAGGAAAACTTTTTTAAACTTATCTGTTTATCTGGCCTTTTGCACCAGGTATTAATTCCATAATTTTATAGGTGTCACTTACCATAGTAGCACCATTCAGACGTACAGATGTTGTTGGGCTCTGAAGAGGAACAATGGTGTCAGAGTAGATGGAAATTTTAATTAAATGCTAAAGAAAATAATGAGAGAAGCAAAAAGGGAAAAAAAAATTAGCAGAATCCCAGTTTGTGTTGCCTGGGGGATTAATGAATTTTGCTGGTTGCAGAACCCATCCTGCCCCTGACTATCAAACGCTACCACCCGCTCATTAATACTCAGGAAATGCCTTATACTTTGAATTTCCTTCTTTAATTGTCTCCTGCCTCCAACTGCATTCTGAACTTATGAATGCATTTGCTTGCTCTAATGTGCCTCCTCCCCTGTTTTCTTGTTGTTATCAGATATGAGTGCATTTTTGGCAAGAAATTGATCTGTGGCATAGAAAGTTAGCTGTGGGGCAAAAAATAACTATTTCCAGCCAGCTTAAACTATAAAACTTGGTTTAAGACGACAGGTCCTTTTGTTACTTTTATTTCTGGAGAGCCTTGACAAAAGTAAAAGCAATAGGTTCATCTGCTGCAGAATAAGGGTTTATTATCGGTACTGGTAGCATTCTCCAAAAACTACACACAGAAGCAGCGAAATCTTAATTTTCATGAAACTTCTGAAACTGAAGAGCATAGTGTCTGGACTAGAATGATGCACAAATAATTAAAGCTTGTAGTTTTAAAAATGACACCCAAATAGGGGATTGTAGCTTGACCTGAAGAGGTATCGTGTATCATCTTGTATGTAATAATTAGCTGGTCATGCTGCTGTACAATTCTGATGGAAAAGATGTCAATCATGTTGCAGCTCGTGAATGAATGAAGGAAATCAGACAAATAAAAGGGTCCCCCGAGTAGACTGAGAATAAAGCTCTATAGATACTTTCTTTGACACTTCAGGATAAATGGGAGACACGGTAGTGGTGCAGTACTGAGCACCATAACTGTTGTGGCAGACGTGCAGAAATAACTGCCACTGAGAGATGTGGCCTTTAGGAGGACAGGTCTGCTGTGTTTTGTCCTGGCTGATTTCCATAAGTCCATGTTTAATATTTTCTCTCTCTCTTTAATTTTTTTTTTGCTTTAAAAATTATTTCTTAAATGCGTTTGAAGGTATCGGAATTGTTCTGAATTATGTTTTGGAGATTAATCTCCTGAAGGTTACCTCATTCTATAACACTGGTATAAATTGAAGTCTTTGATTTTTTTTTTTTTTTTTTTTGGTTGAGCCTACATCTTGCTTTGTTCCTGCTTTTGAAATGATTCTCAGGTAGTGATTGTGATGCTGCAGCTTTCTTCGGGGTGGCTGGTAGCTACTCTCTTTTAAGCTAGCGTAGGACAGCTGGGCTCCTAGTGCTTGTTAGCGGGGTAGCTGAGAAGTGCTAATGTTCTGTATGAACTAACATGAAAGCTGGAGTTATGAAAGCCATCATCAAAAGACGGAAAAAAATAAATTTTGAGGGGGTGGTTGGGAAAGCTTGTGAGGCATGTTGTTGTGGGCCTGGTAATTTTTCTTTGTATGAGTAGTGTGACTGGATAAAGAGAGTATCAACTGACCAGTGCTGTGGTGGAAGCGCAAGGTATATGGGCAGTCAAGAAATAACTGTGGAGTAGAGGACAGCTTTTTTTTTTTTTTTTTTCAAACATATGGAATAAGAAACAGACCACTGATAAGAGTGGAGAAGAAAATAAGTTTTGAATTTTAGACATGGCAAGCAGGCTTGTTGAAGAGCGACAGTCATAAATCATTAATGTGGGACCCTTTGTGGGAGATGCATTCATCTTTTAGAAACATATCCCTGTAGCTGGTTAATGAGATGGTGATCATCAAAAAGAAGAGAGAGGGAGGAGCGTACCTGTTGAAGTAAGAGTGCTGTGGATTAGTACCATGATATACTTGATAAATGTTAACGAACATGACAAGTTTTTCTTAAAGCCTTGTGCATCCATCCCTCAGCTTGAAACTTATTTTTTGTTTATTTTAAGGGGTGAAATAATTGTCCTCTGAAAAAATATCAGTTCTGTTTATAAGCAAAGTCATGTGAAATAAACTGGGTATGTAGAAGGCCTGGATTTGAGGGAGAAGGCGATTTGTGTAATGGGAGATGCATGCAAAGAGCCTTAATGTGGCATGCACACAATCCATAATTTTACATTCATGTATAAAACTTACTCTGTGGTTAGCTGAAAGCACCAAAGTGATTGTCATTTTGAGCAAATACATTTTGTTTTCAAATTTGGCAGTTATAAGCCTTTTGGAGTATTGCTGATGAATTCATTGTGACCTTAGCTCAAATTCTCATAGTTTGCTACATCCATACGTACGTGGATGAATAGTTCACTACAGTTCTGGCTTACAACCAAGGCCAGCTGTTCCTGCAGTTGTTACACAGGGCTGGTGTTCGCTGGGTATGAATTTGAGCAGAGCTTGAACTAAGAGACTTGAAGTCCTATCCTATCAGGACTCTTCTTGCATCTGGGAAGTATTGATGAGGTATCTTTTTCTTGACTTACGAATGTGAGTTGGGAATTGGGTCCAAAATAGTGAGTGTATTGAGGGGAAGGCTGAAAGTAGGGGTGAAAAGTGGTGATAGGGGCTGCTTAACAGACAAGGAGCTGGTTCAGACTGGTCACTTCAGCTGAAGACAAGATTAGGAGGTAGAGGTGAAAAGTTTGAGAGACAAGGAAATGGCCAAGAGGCTGAGTCAAGGAAGATGTAGGAAGTAGGAAGATGAATGAGAGGTTGACAAGGGTATTGGGACTAGTTGGACAAAGCACCCAGTCTGGGAGGTGAAGTGGCACATGGTGGAGTGGCTTGGCTGCAGAGTGGTGGCTGTGGTAGAAGTCACCAGTACAGACCTGTTTCACGACTGGCAGAAGTGAGGGTTTGGGGGTCATCTGGGTTTCCTGTGTGGGGAAGAAGCAAGCCAGGCACCCTGGGCTACTAGGATGCTTTCCAGTTGCTTGCAGCACCACGGGGAATGTCCATGCCAGCCTTCACCCACGAGAGAATGGGCAAGGGGACAGGGAGTCACCTTCCACAGATGGATTATTCCCAACTTCTTCATCTATACTTTCTTCTTTTGGAGGCATGCGGTCTTTGTCTTAAGCTTGTGGGATTAATGAGGCTGATCTACTGGTAGACTACAGCTGTTCAGCGTTCTGAGGAAAGATGTCTCGATGTCAGCCTTAGAATTTCCAGTTCTGTTTTATGTTCATAACAGTATAATGACACATGGATAAATTGGCTCATTTTAAATTGGTTTTTTTTTTTTTTTCTAGAAGGCTAAGGAAGTGTATCTCTCAACCTCCCTGATGGCAATATTTACTGAAGTCACACTCCAAAGAACAGTTGGGAATGCCAGATTTCAAATTGCCTGAGTAGCTTTATGTGGCCTTATTATATAGCTTCATTACGGCACAGAACAGTTCTGGACAAGTGATGTGCACTACCCTTTGCATGATGACTGACTAATTACCTGCTTGTTTTTATGGGCCCTCACTTCCAGATCTAAAATCTGCTGTTCTTAAGTACTGAACACTTTTTAACTGCGTGTCATGCATCCCTTTGACTGCAGTGCATGGGTAACTCTTTCCATGTGAGTATATGTGTATACCTCTCTACTATAGAATTATCTTTAAAAAATAGAATCATAGAGTGGTTAGGGTTGGGAGGGATCTTAAAGATCATCCACAAGTTCTTTGAGTTTTTGAATGTGAAAACCAAATTGAGGTAAAGCCTGTGGTGGCAATGTGGCCTTGCTTGGCCACCAGTCTGTAAAATGGGTATTTTAGCTCACCTGTGTTTCGAAGACGGTAATTCATGTCTTTAGAAGTGATGAGATACTGCTTCTGGGTGGTGTTAAGAGTACGTGAGCAAGCTGATCATGCTGCCTTCAGAGCAAGGTTCGTAGAAGTTTTCTGCCTAAAGCATATTTCATACAAGTGAAGAGAACACAACTTCAAAGCTGCTCACTGTGTGAATATGGTTCATTCTGTCCACTGCATGGAAAAGAGCAGAAAATGACTATATAATTAAGGAATTTGTAGCATAATGCATATGCAAGAGAGGTTGTACTTGAAACCTTAATTCTGTCACATCCTAAATATGGAGTTCTTTTTTTGTCAACATTTCTGGTGTTCATTTTAATTAATAGGTGTATGCTTTATTGACATTAATGGGCCTTGGTTCACTGGTCTTTTCAAAGCAAAGAATCCTGCACTTTTGGAACATGTTAAATTGTTGTTTTCCAACATCTGCAAAAATTGCCGGTTAAGAGAGGTTAAATAGCATTATTAATCTGGAGGGGCTGGGACTAAAATCGAAGAATCTAAGGTCATATTGCAGAATTTGATTTCAGTAGCAAAGTAGATGATGACAACAGCCAATTCCAACTTTGAAGCCAGATCTGATATTGAAGTTGGCCCTGTCTGGGGCAGCACAGGTTTCGCTAGGTGACCTTTTCACCTTAATTTTTCTGTGATTTTAATGTATACCTCCTTAAATGACATACTTAGCTACAGGGTAGACCTAGAACTCCGAGTGGTGTTTGTTTACTATCTATCATTATGTGTCTTTGCCTGTACCTTTTGGATTATTTTTCTTGAGGATATTGTTAGATTTACAAATCGTGAATGAAAAGAGCATGATATCCCTTGTACATATAACTGAACAAGTGAATAAGCTTGTAAGAGATGTGTGTTGGTGTTTTTGAGGTAAGTCTTTTTTCCTTGTTGATATATATTTTAGAAGTAATTAATAAGTGCTCTGTTTCTTGTAACATTTCACATCTCTCTTTTATTGTCCTTGTTGTACGCTCATTTTGGTTAGTCTCTGCCCATCATTATTAATGATTTTACTCTAGTAAACAAAGAACACAAAAACCTAAGCCAAAAACACAAAAAGCCTGTGTTATTTTGCATATGGTATTTAACATGTAACGGATGAACATTGCCAAGGCATACATTGGTATGAACATTACCAAGGCAGTTGCCTGTGTACAGATGTTCTCAATTCTGTTTGTGTGGGTTCTACCACCATCAGTAGCAATGACAATGGTTTCTGGCCTGGTGACAATAGCTAGGCCATGTGCAGGCACAGAGGGCAGCGTCGGTCATCTCAGCCTCATCTAGAAAAAAGTGGCAAATAGGTAAACCAGGCATATACGCTTGTTCCAAACATTCGCATTCTTCATTGGGAAAATCCTGAGTGCTCTCCTGTGTTCCAGGCTTTCTGAAATGCCTGGTGCATGCAGCTTGGTATGTGAAGGTGGGTGAGCACTGGATGAAGACAGAATAAAAGCGAATTGTTGCAGTGTAGAAGCTTTTCTAAAAAAGAAAGGTAAAGTGTCTCAGTCTCTGCAGGTCTTTTCCTTGGCCATATTGTTTTCCTCTTCTAGTCCTCATTTTTGCAGATCCTACGTTTATGGATGTGGTAGATGCAAAGGAAGCCACTGTTGCTCTTGGAGCCTTCCTTGCTATTCCCTTTGCATCACATAATGTAAGGTGGGGTGCGTGTGTATGTCCAGTAGATATATAGGTGCTAACCTTACACATGCTAAGGGGGAACGCACCCACTTGCAGTTTCATTGTAGTATCTTTGGGTAAAAAAAGTCTATTGGTTTGGTTGAATGTCACAGCAGCGTGGAAATATAACTGAAATACTTGAATTGCTTGTGATGTTTGTATTATAGTGAGTACCCTGAGACTTTTTGCAATTTGGACTCTAAATTGATGGGTGGGGAGAGGTCGTAGGCATCTGGGGATAGCCTGTGTGGGAACACCTGTGGCGACTCCGGTGACCTTCAAAAACCTGTGGTACATTAGAGGTCCATAAAAAAACTGTAGAGGGAAAGCCCTTTCCTGCCAGCATGTGCCTTTGTGAACTTTGAGGCTTCCAGCTATTCTCTGGGTACATTATTCCATGGGATGGTAGTGTCTCCTGGGACTGAACGTTTCCTCATGTTCCATATACGTTTTTCCCTTTGCCCACTTACTCTCATTTGGTAGCATAAAATAATATTAGTAGGTTGCTAGTGCTGTGCAATTTAAAACTTTGTAAACATCAAAAATTTCTAGCTAAACTGATCAATGCTAAGGCAAGCTAGTACAAGGATTTATTCCCACATTATAGCAAGAAGGCAATAGTGTTTAAAGTTGCATTGAAATGTAGCACACATGTAAATGATCTGATGCAGTTGGGGAGTCAAACTGAAACAGTTCTTTCTGATTTTTACCTTTGAAGCAGTTTAAGATACAATTTAATCATGGAAAATAAACAAGATTGCTTATTAGGAGCCTACAAGTGCTGTAAATTCTATCTATATTAGCACAACATCAAAGTTTGTCTGAAATTTAACATTTTAGACAATTTCAGTCTAACAACAACAAAGCAATTTTAGTTAAAACTTCTCTATTTCACATTTAAGCAATTTAATTTATACTGCAAAGCTAATGTGCTGTGATTACTGTTGAGGAAACTATTGGATTTCCAGTACACTGTTATAACTAAAGTATTTATTTATGCATTGTGAAAAAAGCATTTACGTGACCAAATTGTAAAACTTCATCCTGAGTGACCGGTGTCTTCAGACTTCCAGGTCTAAAAGCTTTAATGCTGGTTTGCCCAGCATTACGCTGGTGCTTCTGAGGGTAAGTGTTAAACAGAAGAATTATTCTTCTCCCTTCTTTGCCATAATGCATTCATAGAAGATTATCTTTAAAAAGCGTCCTTAATATTGTTTGTGATACTAAGAATGAGTAAGTGATGGGGTCTGCCCTCCAAACAGGGTGTTGATTACAGTACGACACTTTTTTCTATATCTCAGGCAAGTATATCTCAACAATCTTTCAGTTGTGAGTGACTCCTTTTAGCTGTTTTAACTGTATTGCTAGTCATCCCGAAAACATACCGGTATTTTGTTCATTGTATCCTTAAAATGTGTGAGAGTCCCAGGTGTTCTTGGTGTAACTACATCAGTTCAGCTCCCTGCATTAATACTGGTGTATATTCCCTGTGTGGACCAGTAATGCCTGAAAAACTGACGCTTTTCAGCCAGCTCTTCTCATAATAACTTGCCTGCAGTTAAATTCTCCTTCATCGTCGGAAAATTAACTTTGGCTGCAATGAGGTAAATGTTAGCTTGAAATAAACTTCGGCTTGTTTCTTTCTTAATATCAATTCATGATCTTGTTTGCACAAATAGTAGGACATTTCAACAGAACAGGTTGAAGCTGTAGAAAAGGAGGAAAGGGAAAGTATCAACAGCACCATCTACTCTTGAATCCTTCTTGAAAATAAAAGATAGTTCCTTTTATATGCCTGTATAAGGCAGATGTGTTCTCTGACGTAATAAGTGAACCAAACTTTATGAAGAAATATTTGCCATCATTTTCTGAATTAGCGTTAGATATATTCTTTTCTCAATGTATGCATGAGCAGAGTTTGGTGTTGCAACAATTATTTCCCATTATATATTGCTGTTGAATATGTTATTAAAATATAGAGAACCTGCATGTTAAACTCCAGTTAAAAATAATTTATGATATAAACATACTGTTGAACAGTTAAAGTGAACTTGATTGGATCCTTTAATTGGATTGTTGATTAAAACTGACACTGCTCCAGCTATTTTGCATGCTTTATTGAGAACTCATAACACATCAAATCACTTGTGGCTTAAAAAGTGAGACTTCCAAGAGAAGGTGAAGATATAAGGCTATATGTGTTCAATTCTTTTTTTTTTTTTATCTGTTTCTTCCCTAAATGCTTCTGTCAGTTCCAGATATGGATTGAAATATGCCTGCCTGCATCCCTGGGACAACAAAGTGATTCCATCTTGTAGCTTAATTGAGCTGCTTCAGATATTTTGGCAGAGCTGATGTTTTCTAGGAGCAGCTGCTTAAATCTATCATTATTGCCAAGACGGTGGATACTACAGACCATACTCTTTACAACTGTCTCCCTTGTTATTATAAGTAATCCATCTATAGTTAACTTGCTTTGGTGCAGAAATCATAGTCGCATAAGCCAAAGTGAAATTGTGGAATCTGAGATGCCCTTCAGATACGGAGTTCAATTTGCTGTTGTGAAACGGAGGATCAAATATGTGTTGGTCTTCAAGTCCGCACAAAAATTAGATTGCTTCCAAAATAACCGCCAGCAAAAATACAAAACCAACTGCTTGCAACTACTGAAGTCTTTAGGTCTTTGTTCTTGCCATCTTTTATTTAGCATGTGGGTGTCTCTTCATCACGTAAATACTAATGGCACAGTATAGCAGGTTAGCGTTTGTTCTAGGGCTATTCCAAGAAGACAGAATACATCATAGCAGTGGTGTTTATTGTAGCTTTTCAAAGATTTATTTTTTTTTAAACTTGTAAATCAGTTTTTTTAATTTGCTTTGCAATTATGTAGTCAGTGGCACAACTTGAGTTAGAACTGAGTAGTTCTGGGTCTTTGACGCCTGGCTTCTTTTTTGAAAATAACCTTGATGTTTGCACTGTGTAATCCTCATTAGAAAGAAAGAGATTCTTTGTTCTTTCCTTTCGTGTTCTCTCAGCTTTGCCTAGTTATTCCTCCTTTTGATTCCAGCCTCAGGTTAATTTAGCTTAATCTTAGGCCATAATTTATATTGGCAAGGGGTGTGGGAATGCAGTGGGATCACTGCTGAAATTGCAGCCACCCACATTCCTTCCTCCCCTGTTTTGGATGGAGGAGCTACTGAAATGAGTAAGACCTAGAAGGGGGGCAGAGGGAAATTGCAGCTCCATGTGTTTGGCTCCCCCCAAACATCTCCCACTGTAACACAAAAACCTACCAGTCACGCACGGACCACTGTTCCCCACTGTGTGAAATGACAGAGGATCATCATTGATCCGTGTGCGAGGCTGGAAGGAGGGGGTTTGAGTCTGTCTTAATCCCACCTTTTACCTGCAACAACTGTAGAGCAGCTGTGGTGTCAAAATCCAGCCGGGAACAGCTACGGGAGAGAAGAGGAGGGACTGGAGGAGTGTGAGGGAGCTGATAGCAAGAAAAGAGAGCAAGAAAGAGACAAACAGCGTTTTGTGGCAGCTGATCATTGCCTCTTGGAGGTACCACTGCATTCGTCTGCTTTGGGAGTCACTGTACAGATGCAGGCTCCTGTTGTGTGGAGTCCAGGTGTGCTCGTGGAGTGAACACCAGCTGCCTCTTGCCTTCATCTGTGCTTTGCATTTGTGGGTCTAACCTTTCACCAAAACCTGACTGTGAAGCACTGGCAAATGCAAAGGAGATAACTAGCAGGTTCGTTCTTAAGAAGTATTATAAACATGACCTGTCATCACTTAAGGAAGAGCGTAACTCAGGGAGCATTAGAAGTTGGAAACGATGCTTACAGAAGGATGTTCTTCTGGGGTGGGTGGTTCTTCTACTTCTTCCTGCCTTTAGATGCTTTTTCGTTAGCATCTTCATTATTCTAAAAAATACTACCAGAGCTGAGACACATACTTTTTCTATTTGTTTTTTCTGCAGTTTATCTAGATAAAACATTTATAGAACAATTTCCAAGTGTATATAATAACATCTGTGAAGATCCTGTCCTTTTAAATGGAAAAATACCCCAACCTGCTATAGTTCTGAACACTTTAGCTTAAAAAAAAATCTCATTTTTAGATTGCCTTAAACTCTATAAAATCCATGCTCTTTAAATAAATGCACCAATTTTGAAGATTAATTGTGCTGAACAGGAGCATGTTTTCAATCTGCAGTTGATTTTGGAAAGTTTTTGGGAAGTGTCCCAGGGGATTGTGGCAATAGTGTATGTGAAAGTTTGTCAAGCCATAACATTTTCTTCTGACCCAGGCATAATTGTGTGCCTTTTTTAGGGCATCAAAGCATTAAACGGTGAGTTTCAAATTGTTCCTTGATGCTGTCTCCAGAGTGACTGTGTAGGCTTCTACTTTTCTCTTAGGTGTGGGCTTCTAAATCTAGTTGAAATTCATGTATTGATACCACTCGGGATGCTAATTACTCCCTGAGAAGATATCTTTGATAAGCGAGGAGGATCTTGCTTCTTATCCTCTGACAAAGATTCAGCAAGAATTAAATTTTTAAGAGGAATCTAAGTCCTGTGCTGTTTTGTCATTCCCTTTCTTTATCCCGTAAATAATCCCTTGAGCTCAGCAGTTGTGTTGAACCTTGTGGATTGCTTGGTTTAAAGACAGTGTTGTTCCTTTTTTTGAGGAAGCTGTGTCATAATCTTTAAAGCAGGCAACCCAAGGACACAATGGCAATGGACTAAGCTCCAATTTTAAGACCCTGTGGCTAAGAATCAGAAGCAGCCTTTGGGTGCTCAGCACAAGGGAAGGTGCTGTGGAGAGAATCCTTCTGGCTTGTTAGGTGTGTCTGCAGCATCCCTTTCAGATGTTACTGCTGAAAGTTGTCATGTTGAATATTTGACAGTCACTCTTGCTCCCCCTTCCTCCTCCAAATCTACCTCTTCTTCCTCCAGATCTACCTCTTCAACAAATCCTACTGTTGCCAGTGGAAAATACCAAAAAAAAGTATTGCTTCAACCAAAATAGGTTGAATTCAGCAATCAAAATGAACTTCTTGTGAGAGTTCACTGCAGGAGTTTATCCAGCCAGATCAAAAAATACATTTTTTTTCTGAATAATCAAGGAGATAAAATTGAGTGAACTGTGTCAGATATACTCTTTATTAATCTGTTTTAATAAAGAAAACTTTGTCAGTTTTAATCTATAACCTTAAGGAAAAAGAAAAACAGCGAAGAAAGCAACCCACATCACATTTCAGCTCATCTTTCATGCATGTTCTCTTCTGTGCTTGGTGTCCTCTCCACATAAAGCCCGAGAGCTGCAGGGTGGCAGCGTGGGTTGGGGGCATTGCCGGTGGCCATAGAAATCAATTAATCACTGCAGCCTTTGATGAAGTGGCGGTGCAAGAACACTTCCATTTTCTTTCTGCTTGGCTTGCCTTCTGTCACAGGCAATAGTCAGACTTGTCCACAACAATAAATTATGAAAGCTAACGTTGCTTCTTTGTTCCACTTGGTTTCCTTTGGCTCTTATCAGACTGGAAGATGGAGGGCGAAAGGTGGCCTCAGTGCAGACACACAATTAAAAGTAAAGCAAAGTAGACTTAAGAGCCGTTCGTGAGGTCAGCCTACATACTTAAAACTAAGTTGCAATTTTTCCCCAAACAACCTCAAAAACTCCAGTTGAAAGGGTAAAACTCCTTTGGGGAGAAAATAGTCTTGGGATTCTAAACAGATAAGAAAATATGTGTCTCTAAACTGCATTTAATTATCAGAGCCTATGGTAAGTGACAGCCATTTCACCAAAATTGTACTTGAAATGAGGTGAGCATGGTAAGCCACTGTTGCAGTGAGACTCGGTTGCTCTGTAAGTACAATAAAGCAAACATTGTTAAGGATTTGAGGGTGGTTTGTATGCTGTACTTGTTATTTTAATGATTGATTGCAGCAGATTAAAAATAGGTTTGTAGCCTACTGATTCTCTTAAAATTACTTGGGGCTTGAAGGGATAGTGGTTTTGTTTTGGTTTTTGTTTTTGTTTTGGTTTTTTTTTGGTTTTTTGTTTGTTTGTTTGTTTTCTGCTACTGGACTTGCTCATTAAAGTGGTAAAACTTAATTTTCAAACACACATGGCCAAAATAGCCTCTTAATGTAGAGGGCAAGCCTCAAATTTAAACCCTGTACAAATCACTAGTCCCTCTGGAAATCCAGTGGCATTGCACCTAGACTTTATTGTAAAATTAGAGAAGCACCATTAAGGGGAAGTGTGGGGAGAGGACACCAGGCATGGTGCAGAGTACTTCTGTGGCTCCCTGAATCCTTGTTGAGAGAACAAATGTATCCTCACTAAACTGATGATTTTAGCAACACAAAATGAAGGTCATTGGCACTAATGTAGGTGTTCAAAAGTGCTCCTGCTTTTTGTAGTACAGAGGCTTGGGGCTTCAGAGTACAAAGACCCTGTCAAATGCACAATGTCCTTCTGAACGCCTGAGCTGTTTGAAATGTAATTGGTTGAAGATGCCACCTGGTGGTATGCATTTGGTATGTCCAGCTGCTTCCTGATGAAGCTACTATTCAGGCCATATATTTTTTAACGTGTAAGTGTGCAAGAGAAGGAATAACCATAATGATAAGGCCAGAATGCAAAGATCTCCAACTGTTGCTATAGGCACTGGCCAGAAGACTACCACAAGTGGGGGAGAGAAGATAAGCATAAGCAATTCAAGCAAATCAGCCTATTATTTTGAAGTATGATTTTCTAAATAAGGATTTGGGAAAAATTTCAGGTTGTCTTACTTGGGGAGGCAGTGAAAAATAAACTGTATTTGTGATGAATTGAGATATCGATGAAATGATGAACATCTGCCACCTTTGTTTGGTACAGATTTTTATGGCAGAAGGAAATGTGTTTCAATTGCATAAGCAAAAAATCTGAATTTTTCCATTAGTTGATCAAACCTAGTTCTGTCTGTGTTCTGAAACCTCAAGGGTTGTATTTTTTTAATCTGTAAGAATATCATATTTCCTAGATTTTATGTAAAGCCTTTTTCTTTGAGAAGAGCTTTTAAGGTCTAACATTAATTGAATAGGTAAAGGTTAAAACTTTGCAGCAATAGCAGTTATTCACTGTGCTATTGAAGCTAAATTACTCACTTAAGCTAGTTTATACAAAATCAAAGCATTAGTCTGCCAAAAGACATCTATCTTCTTTTACATTTGCAGGTTCTTTTGGTCTTATTTCATCACACGCTTTCCCTAGGCATCAATGACTTATTCTCCAAATGAAAGCTTTTTTATCAGTATAGGGTTTCATCCAGTAGTGAAGACGTTATTTTTGTTATGTTCTTCCTACATTAAGCTCTTTCCTTAAAATCACAGAATAATTTAGGTTAGCCTAGTACCTTTGGAACTTGTGTTGCCCTGCCCCTTGTTCAAAGCAGGGCAGGCTTCAAATATAGATGAGGGCTAAATTCTGCCACTTTTCTCAACTAATCTATCTTCTTCCTTCCTACTTGCACACATTCCTCCATCTCTCTTAACACCATTTTTCTGAACAGACTTCCTACTGTTCCACATGTATAGTGAGGGAGGGAGGTTAACTTCTCACAAAAGCCATCATATTCTAAAATCATCAAGACTATCCCTCTTAATGTCTGTCCCTATTTTATCAATCATCCACATTGTCTGTTTTGCTCCAAGAACCCCGGTGACTCATCTTAGCTCAGGCCATTTCATGCTAAGCATCTGAAACGTTTCTTTGACTTTTCAAAAATGGAGGACCATATGCAATTCCTTTTCCTGTTTTTTTTTTTCTTTTTTTTTTTCTTTCCCCCACCTTGGTGACTCTATTCTTGAAAAATCTGTCCTTGGAAGAGTTCTTCTCTGAGCAGTGAATTGTTTATCTTTTCTCAAGACCACGTTCTTTCACATGTGCCTCCTGGGACAGCCGGTGTTGACATTTGGGCTATCATTAGGAACTATTACTCTGCAGTCCCTGACTGATGATTATTCCCCATTAAGCTTACCAAAGTGTATGGAGCAGAGCATGGTGTTCACAGAGGCCATTACAGATCCATAGAATGGTTCAAGGTGGAAGTGACGTTATAGATCATCGAGTTCCAGCCCCCCTGCCCTGGGCAGGGACACCTCCCACTAGAGCAAGTTGCTCATAGCCCCATCCAGCCTGGTCCTCAACACTTCCAGGGATGGGGCATCCACAACTTCCCTGGGCAACCTGTTCCAGTGCCTCACCACCCTCTGAAAAAGAATGTCTTATGTGTGCCTGAAGCTGTCTGATCTGTGTCCTCCTTGACCCTTGAACTCTCACAGTATTGCTTAGGCAAGCCTTTGAAGAAAGAGTAATAATGAAGAGGATCCATCCACATGACATGTCATTGTTCCAACTGAAACCTCCTTGGCCTCAGTGATAGATAATATTGAAAATAATATTTATGTGTCCTCAGGAGTACCTGGCAACAGAATCCGACTTGTAAACAGTCTATCTGGTACCTTTATTCCATTCTGAGATGGCCCAAATCACTTCCAACTTCTGGAAGTGAACTGTTTCATTCAGCTCCTGTTAGTATTTTGGGATATGGGGGTATAAAAATAGGACCTCTCCAAAGTATCTATCTACAGAGATAGCATGGGGAAAGGTATTTCTATAAGAAGGATATGTTTCTTGTTGCAAGAAATTAATTCATATTGAGAAGAATTTTGTGGAAAATACAGATGATACTGGTTAGAATTTTTCATTCAATATCTGTTCTGCTGCGTCTTACTTTTCCTTCTTTTTTTTTATTTTTCTTATGAGCTAGAAGCCTTTTCCAGTAAATAAGTATTTATATCTAGAGGGTATGCCGTATGTGATCTCAAAACACAATTGTTACAGCTGATAAATGTGCTGTGTGGGTGCTGTATCAGTTGTGAGGCTCTGATGTATTTGCATGCATACAGGGAATCGTGTAATTAACCACATTAAACTGAATAACACACAGCCTCCCCATTGTTCCTCTTTATGGGTGTAATTAGATGCTGAGAGAACTATAGCAGGAAATAGGAACAGTTTCCTCCTGCCACCCCTCAAACAAGTTTTCAGTTCCAATTAAAATAAATTACATTTTCAACCAGAAGAGATTACTCACATGATATCTATGTCATTTAGAAACAAGCGCGGAAAGCCTGGTGTAAAGATAAATATTAGAAAGGAGGGTGCAGAGGAGAATAATTTAGGAATCCAAACCAATAGGAATTCAAAAGCTGATTCCTTGACTTGCTCAATTGTGCTCCACTAAGAAATTTCTACTAGAGGCTGAGTAACAGCAGAGGGGATCTTCCTCACAAGACTTTGGTTACTAGAGATTTATTTAGTTAAACTGCATGGTATGCTTTGACACTTTAACTGAAGAAAAAAGTTTTATATATTTAAAAAACCCCAACTTCATCTTGGGAGGCTACTTAAGGAAGAAGTAACGTATGACACTTTCTGCACAACACCTTCTTATTTTGGTCCATCAGATATTCCAAGAGCGCATCCTTTCCTGCACAGCTGTGATGATAGGACTTGTAAAAGAAACAGAAGAAACCCCTGCGTTATGATGCAGTTAGGTGGAAGGATAGGATTTTATTATTAATATTATTCTTGCTGAAACACCATGTGTTTCATGTCACAAATGAAACTGTTACTTAGTTTTGAAAGTATCAATGTGAAATGAGATGAAAAACCACATAGTGAAAATCACATGGAAAAGAAAAAAGCCTACTCTTTGAGGCTATGATGAAGTTTAAAACTAAGATTATATTTGCATTCTTAATTAATAAACTATATAAGGGAAACTAGTGATCTGCTTAGTAAATGTTGTCCAGGATAGGAGCCTTTTATCCTCTTCCTGAGGATAAAATGACGGGTAAGATGGTGTGAGAGCTTATTTGAGAGATAAGAAATTCCTAATTCTCTATTATCATTGTACAATTCCAGTGACTTTTAAATCTTTTGATAGACAGTATAACAAATGATGGCTGTCCTTTTGGCTTAATCATGCAGAAAAACTTACAATACATTGCAGGAAAAAATGCTGTTCTCTGTCCATTCCCTGAGTATTGTGGCTGTTTAAGATGGTTTAAACATAGTTGTGAGGAAAAATATAATTAGTGTATTAATATCACTGCTTTCGATGTGTGGAAAGTCTTCAATTTAGTAGCTCTTTAATCTGGGTCTCCATGGTAGCTGCTACGTACATGAGTTCAGTACACTAATCAAACCATGAGGGGCATATGGTCTGGGAAGGTTTCCTGGATTAAGCAGAAGGGAGCAGGTGTATTTTTAAAATATTATAGGTGTATATCGTTCAGTAGTTTCTTATTCTGCAGATGCAATCAAGCTGTGTGAGTGTGTCTAGGGGAGGAAGCTTTTGACAACGCCAGTGCTTGGTGGTCTTTTGTGGTTATCTCTCCTTGCTTTCTTCTTCTCCGTTGCATAAACACACTTTTGAAGCCATTTGTGCAATGCGTCTTTGAGTCCAAATTCAGTAGAGTTTGATACTTCTTGCACGAGAGAGAATTCCATCCCCTAAAAAATAGCATGTGATCTGCAGCCTGACAAGTACAGTATCTCAAATGTTATGGCTGACATACTGAGTATCTGTATTTAAGATACAGAAAACCAAGAACTTTTATGTAACTCAGTTTTTGGAAAGAAAAAGCAGAGTTGGAGAAACTGACTGATTGATCCATGCTTGTTCCGTTGGAGTTTGGAGCAACCTCACCTTTCTGTGAGTTTTCAGAACAGCTTATTTTGTGAAGTTTAGTATAAAGATGATAATGTAGTTCTGGACTGAAAATCTGAGCTGCATTTGGAAAATTTGATAGCGGTTCATGTCTCTGCAATTGCGTGGTAAACTTTGAAGTAAAAGCATTGCAATGACAATTCATTTGGAAAATTAACTACACAATATGGAAGATAGCTCATTCTCCTCCCACTTCTTCCCCATCCTTTCATCTACAAAAATAGTGTAATTCCTGGCAATCTTCTTATTTTGTCTGCAATTTCTCAGTGTCCTTGATGATACTGGAAAAAATACAAGTCTTAATTGCTTTCTTTTTTGAGATATATGAAGGGATTGCTCTTTGTGGTTTTTTTATGATATGTGCTCTTGCTTTTTTAGGTTTAAAATTAAAATGCTGAGACAGTTTTGTAAAATTAGCTGTAATAGTAAATTCAGCTCATTACATAAGGAATTTAGAGCATGTTCTTGTACTGTTACTGCTCTTAGTTTGCCAGCCACATAACTGCAAATATCCTTTTTTCCCTGATGCAATCACTGAATTATAATAATACCATTATACGTATTGTTGGTTGAAGAGAGTGAAACAAGCCCTGCAGAAGAGTTTTCCTCAGGTGAGCAGAGCTGGGCATCCAGGCCATAGGATCACAGAATTGTACGGGTTGAAAGGGAACCTTCAGAGACCATCTAGTCCAACCCCCCTGCCAAAGCAGGTTCACCTAGAGGGGGCTGGACAGAAACACATCCAGATGGGTTTTGAATATCTCCAGAGAAGGAGGCTCCACAACCTCTCCGGGCAGCCTGTTCCAGTGCTCTGTCACCCTCAAAGAACTGTTTCTGCGTGTTTTGACAGAATTTTCTGTGTTCCATCTTGTGTCTGTTGCCCTTGTCCTGTCATCAGGCACCACTGAGAAAAGCCTGACACCATCCTCTTGATACCCTTTAGATACTTATAAGGATTGATAAGATCTCCTTTCAGTCTTCTCTACTCCAGGATAAACAGCCTTTCCTCATAAGAGAGGTGCTCCATTCCTTCGATCATCTTTGTAGCCCTCCACTGGACTCTTGCCAGTGGCTCCCTGTCCTTCTTGAACTGGGGGGCCCAGTACTGGACACAGTACTCCACAGGCAGCCTCACCAGGGCAGAGGGGGAAGATAATCTTCCTTGATCTCCTGGTCATGTTCTCCTGGTCTGCACCCAGGCACCATTGGCCTTCTTGCCCATGAGGACACATTGCTGGCTCATGGTCAAATTGTTGTCCACTGGGACTCCATGGTGTCTCTCTACAGAGCTGCTTTCCAACAAATCTGTCCCTTCATCCAGGTCATTGATTAATATATTGAACAAGACTGGACCTACTAGCTACAAGCCTCCAACTAGACTCTGCGCTGCTGATCACAACTCTCTGAGCTCTGCCGTTCAGCCAGTTTAAAACCCATCTAACTGTCTACTTATCTAACCCACGCTTCCTAGGCTTACCTATGAGAAAGTTATGAAAGATAGTATCAAAAGCCTTGCTGAAGTCAAGGTAGACAACATCCACTGCTCTCCCCTCATCCACCCAGTCAGTCATGCCATTGTAGAAGGCTATCAGATTGGTCAAGCATGATTTCCCCTTGAAGAATCCATGTGGACCACTCGCAAAGACCTTTTTTAATTCTACATGCTTAGAGATCACATCCAGGATGTGATGTTCCATCACAAGAAAGATGTTCCATCATCTTTCCAGGGATGGAGATGAGGCTGACTGGCCTGTAGTTTCCTGGATCCTCCTTCTTGCCCCTTTTTTAAGACTGGCGTGACACTGGCTTTCCTCCAGTCCTCAGGCACCTCTCGTATTTTCCATGACTTTTCAAAGTTGATGGAGAGCAACTTCACAAAAACATCTCACAGCTCCCTCAACATTCATGGCTGCATCCCCTCAGGGCTCATCCCTGCATACTCTGACAGCGCTGCTATACTTCTCCCAAGAGGCCAGTCCTTTTTTTCCACATTCTGTAAATTTCCTTCTTCCACATGAGTTTTTTCCAGGAGCTCCCTGCTCATCCATGCAGGTTTCTTGCTTCTTTTGCCTGACTTCTTGCTCCTATGGATGCACTGATCTTGAGCTTGGAGGAAGCAGGGCTTAAATATTAGCCAGCTGTCTTGCACCCCTCTTCCTTCCTTAGCCCATGGGATTACTTGAAGTTGGTCTTTGAAGAGGCAAAAGTAAGCTCTACTGAAGTTTAGGACTGTAATTCTACTTATTGCCTTACTTCTTCCATGCAGGATCCTGAACTCCACCATCTCATGGTCTCTGCAGCTAGGGCTACCCCTGACCTTCACATCCCCAACCAGACCTTCTTTGTTTGTTAGTTCAAGGTCCAGCAGAGCACCTCTCCTCATTGGTTCATCCTCCACCTGTGTCAAGAAGTTATCATCAATGCTCTGCAGAAATCTCTGGGACTGCTTTTTCCTGGGTGTGTTGTCTTTCCAGATGTCAGGGTAGTTGAAGTCCCCCAGACTCCATTTCCTTCTACCTCCTGAAATGCCAAGCCTGTGCAAGTGGCCCTTTTTCTCCAGCACAGCTGTTGCCCTCTCGAGCAGTGTTTGTGGTCAGCTCGGCTTCCTGGGGACTCTTCTGTGGCAGCAACCTGACCTACTCGCTGGTTCTCCTGTCCACTGGGGCTCAGGACCTCCCAGGACCTATTTTCAGCTGTTCCAGCACACTAAACCCATTGAGATATAGCCTGGCAAAAATGCCATATTTAAATATAGTGCTTGACTTTTTGCTGGTTTGCTATGCTCAAGCAGTTCATTTTGCTCGATGATGTCTGAGACCTGAAGCTGGAGCAACTGAGTGAGAGGATTGCGATGGCCAGGAGCATGATTCGCTGAGACTGCCATGAGTCCTCAGGCTGAAATTACATTTGCTTATTGGGGAAGCTGGAGGTACTCCATCATTTCTTTGGAATAAAGTGTTTATGAATGCTTGGGGAAGACTAAATACCAGTACCTGGTAAAGTCAAATGTATAATCTGGGCACATTTAATATACTGAATTATATACGTAGCCAAAGCATATAATGCTTTTATCATTTTCTTATTATACGATATTTAAATTATAGGAGAAATGTAACATTTATTGAAAAGTAATTTGCTACAGTCCTTATATTGCTACTATATGGAAAATCTGCTGATGTTTTTCAGAATATTGCAGCATAATCCTAGACTCAATATTTGAGTCATGCTGTGTCAAATGAGCTGTGATGCTTTTGTCGTCAAGAAACTCAGAACAGCATGATGTTTCTTTGCTATGATATCTATCTGGTAAATATGCCTACATTATATCTGTGAAATTTGCTCAAAAGATGAAAAGTCTGTATTTGTTTTCATTGAAATAATTCTCTGTGGAACCAGTGTAAGGGAGGTCAACTGCTCACTTCTAGGTTTGAAGAACATCTGAAATCAGTATGTGTGTATGAACATACAAGATGCAAAGCTTACACTTGAATCGCAGAATGATATGGGGTTGGATCACCTAGTCCAACCCCCCTGCCAAAGCAGGTCCACCTAGAGCAGGTTGCACAGGAACTTGTCCAGGTGGGTTTTGAATGTCTCCAAAGAAGGAAACTCACCACTTCCCTGGGCAGCCTGTTCCAGGGCTCTGCCACCCTCAAAGTGAAGAAGTTCCTCCTCATGTTTAGGTGGAACTTATTCTATACAAGTTTGTGCCCATTTCCTCTTGTCCTGTCTCTGGGCACCACTCAAAAAAAGACTGACCCTGTCCTCTGGACACCCTCCCTCTAAGTATTTATAAGCATTGATCAGATCCCCCCTCAGTCTTCTCTTCTCCAGACTAAAAAGACCCAATTCCCTCAGCCTTTCCTTGTAAGAGAGATGCTCCAGGCCCCTCATCATCTTTGTAGCCCTCTGCTGTACCCTCTCCAGCAATTCCCTGTCCTTCTTGAACTGGGGAGCCCTGAGGTGGACCCAGTGCTCTAGATGGGGCCTCACAAGGGCAGAGTAGAGGGGCAGGATGACCTCCCTCGACCCACTGAGTTGGGTTTCATTTTTTATGCACACACAAACTGCCCTCCCTGCTGGTGAAACATTAGACAGTATCTATGTTTGACATAGATTTTGAAGATATTAGAGGTGTTTACAGTAGAAGGTAACATTCTTCTTCAAAAGCAGCAGCGTTGCTTGTGCCGGGGCTCAAAATTATGGCTTGGTTTGCAATTGTGTTTGTTACTTGTATACAAGTACTAGCTGATTGTATACTTTTGCTGCAGTCTTCCCAGGGTTTGGAATACTGTCCTTGCAAGTTTCATTTCATATTCTGAGGAATATCAGTTAAAATGTGATTTCTAAAGCGTTAGCATCCATTTGCTACTTTTTCTCCTTTTCAATCAAAAAGCCTGTTTATAAAGATTTTTTTTTTTTTTTGTCTCTCGTGATAAATGATATTCTGCTTGCTCTTGGTTGTATCTCTTCGCTCTCTCTGGAGCTTCCTTCCTCTCTCTGTCACTTCTTTTCCTCGGAAACACATGGAATCGGCGCGAGTGTTCACTTTATCTTGGCTGTCCTTTCAGTGCTGTGTTGAAGGGCTGATACGTGGAGATGGCAGAACTTCCTCTGAAAGTTTTTTTTAGGTTGGCGAAACCAAGGTGCAGCTTTATCAGCTGTCATGGTTCGTACGTCAGATTTAAAATGTCAGTGTCCCCATGTAGAAGGGTGAGAGCTTTCACCTACAGGGTGAGCTCAAAAGCCTGAAGTCAGGAGCAAGGCAGTAATCCCCGCCCAGCCCCGGAAAGTCAGGTTTGCCCTTTAGTTTCCCTTTGAAGTCTGGGGAATGTCTGGGAAGGAGGATGGAGGCCAGATGGCCGAGACACCCTTTCTCTGGGTGTAGGCAAGTGCCTTGTGAAGCCTCAAGGCATATGACACCCCTCCGGCTGCTGGAGAAAAGTTCCTGGCACCACCTGTGGCTTGGCCTTTCTTCTGCAAGGTGGCTAGTTGTATCTGCAGCAATGTAAATTCAATTTCTATTTATTTATGTCAAAGACCCATTATAAACAAAGTTAAAAGGACTTACATTTAAACAACAAAAAAAAAAGAAGAAGAAAACCCTTCTTCTGTCTGTAATCAAGTTCTGTCTTTAATCTGGATAACTTTAATAGGCTCATTTACAATCAGTCTGGTAGAGTTGCCTTAGAACCTGTTGAATATCCAGCTGCATGAAGGAAATACAGAAGTTTCAGTTTGAAAACAAGTTGTTTAAATTGACTCCTGGTGTGTGAGGAAATGTGAAGATGCATTAGTTAGTCCCGAGTATGTTAGTTAAAAGGTTTTAATAAATTCTGGAGAAAGATGCAGCACTGCTTTGTTTAAAAAAAAAAAAAAAGGAAGAAAAAAAAAAAGGAAAAAATGGTAATGTAAGGAAGACTGCCTGTCTCTTCCCTCAAGGAAAATGGGGTCTGCTTTAGATGTCTTTGAGTTGGAGATGATTGTGTTGGGTTTTTTTTTGTTTTGCTTAAAACTTAATTAAAAATACTTACATTCATGAAGGAGCCCAAGTATGTTACGGTTCTCATCTCAGATTTTTCATGAGTTGTGCAGCTTTGGATTTTAAACAGCTAAACTACGTTAGCCCCTCGTTGGATTTGAAGCTTTCAGATCTTTTTTGGTTTCTTTCATCCCATCGTATGAAATACAGTTTGTTTGCATTTGGTAATACTAATAATAATGCTACAGCGAGTGCTGGAATACTGCGATGTGGTGATTTTAGACGCTACTTCCAGGGCAGACTGCAGTAATGGATGTGATGCTACTTAGGTACCTAGTATAATATCTCATTTAAAGGGATATTAAATGGCCTTTTTTCCCTCCGGAATTGGGTATTAAAAGACCTTCTTTGGCTCCGGAATTAGGCGTTTGTGTTCTCTGCTCCCAACTCAGGAAGAATCGACTTCTAATTCATTTACTGAGGATGGCTTTTGAAATAAGAATGGCAGGGAGCACCGTTTGCTGCGGTTCTCAAAGGAAACGTCAAGCTTTGCCCTCTGCTTAATGGATGACTGCTGTTAATCCTGAGCGATGGTTTTTGCTATAGTCAATATTTCATAACTAGACAGAGTGTTTGCTGAAAGGAGTTTTAATATAGTGGGCTCTGGTCTTGGGAACAGCTTAAGGGCTCTATCCATGGGCACTCTGACAGAGCAGAGCACAAAGCTTCACTGCTTGTGTTTGCAGAGCTTTCACCTGTGCTTTTATTAGCTTATTAACATTTTATTCCAAATATTTTGTCCGGCAAGCACCTCTCAGGTGTCTCCTGATTTTATAATAGCATACGTGCAAGTAAGGTTAAAGTAGGTATTCTGTAGGTTACTTGTCCCAAGGTACTTTACCAGCCCTCCTGCTTTGATTTTTCCAGAAGTCAGAGAAAGTCATACTGAGTTCTGTTTGATCTTTTATTCTGTGAGGTAGCTACAGTATGTAGCAATAAATATCACAGAGACCTAGGTGTTAACACTGTTTTGGTTCCTACATTAGTAGCAACTTTTTTCTGGAATCCAAAGTGCCTTTTCTATTCCTTATTTTATGTGTTAGCTCTTAATATACTGCTTGGGCAGACCCGTTGCTCTTGGCAGCTCTTTGCTGTTATGGAGATAATAAGCAGCTCACGGGCAGCCACTTTCTTCTTCTTTTTTTGCTTTGCAACATTATTGATTATGGAAGTGACTGCCTGTATTGGTACCTAACACAATTTGGGGTGGCTGTAGTTCTGTAGCACTGAACATCTTGCTTGCAATGATATTTTTATCCCTGTATTGTCTCCAGAAGGAGAAGAAAACAGTTATTCTTGCTAGACTGAGTTTGGCCTCTGGTAGCTGGGTTAAGCGGTAAGCAGTGAGCTGCAGAAGTTGTAGGGGGGGTATGAAGGTGGGTGATCGCTCTTGTGACGGTGCCAGTGACACTGCATCTTCACACAACTGGGGAAGGGAAAAAGGGCGGTATGTAGTAATCACTGGGAAACAATTTATTGGTTAATAAACTAACTGGAAGTTCTCTAAAGAAAGCTACTTCTGAAGAGTAAAAAGCTATTTTATTTCTGCAGTTGACCTGGGAAGAACGTGGGTCAGTGTATTTGTTTCTTAGCCGAAACATTCCTGGTGGTGTTGCTCTTCGGCGGGTTGCTATTACCTTTCCTTAACATTGGGGTCCAGCACAGTGGGAGATTGTAAATGCTCTTTTACAATGTTCAGTAGAGTCACTCAGTGATATTTAAACACTATTTTTGATCATATTTGTTATCGTACATATGCATCTATTTATCTGTATATTTTATTAGTTCTGTTCAGTTGGGCATCTGTTTCTTGCCAGCAGAGATGAGGAAGAGCTAAAGAATGACCTGGTTTAGATGCTGTGATGGAAATGAATTTGAAAGAAACGCACACTTCTGGGAACAGCAGGACATGTTTGTTCTATAGAGTGGCCACATACGTTCCTCTAATCTTTGTGCCAAAGATTTAAAAAACCTTGAAAATTGTGTCATGTGGCCTTCTGTATTCTCTTGGAGCTTGTGGAGATTTAATGCTTTATTCTTTGGGAAGGCATATGAATTTGATGTTTGTTAGAAAGGTTTTGGCAGTCGCTGGCTCACGTGGAGTACTCCGTAAAGGTGTAATGGGAACAGGATGTGGATGAAACCTGTGGTTTGCTTCTTTACTGTTCAGAGAATCAGAGTGTCAAACAAGTGACGCAAACGATAATGGTAGCAGAACACAGAGGATTTCAGGGGTTAAAAGACGTAAATTTGCATGGATTATGAACTCCAAGGAAAGGACACCCAAGCAAATGGTAGGATTTGAAGACTGAGTTAATTTCCTTGTAACAACCACCTCCCCTGAGGATTTGTCTAATGATGGATACAGCGGGCTCTCTGTAGCTAAAGGCTTTTAGAAAGTACTCTGCCTAGGTCTTTGTTTCATCCTACTGAAATGGAAAAGCATTTCCAAGGGACAGAATCAGGCAGATGTTAAAAGGTTTTGAAAAGCTCCCTACTCGTACATGCTGACTGGATTAATGAGGCACTTCCCAGCTCAGAGCATAATTTCTATATGCTGTTTATGTTTTTAAGTAAAAAAAAAAAAGTTAGTTCCCTTTTTTTGTTCCTCCTCTTTGATAAAAGTATTCCATTTACCTGTTCAAAATTAACTATTCCTTATGAATTTTAAGTGAGTTTGGAACCTTCATATGTATTTTCTAGGTAATGAAAAGTAAATGGTGCTGATGTGAAAGGATCCATCAAATTTCTGCAGAAGTTCAAAGCACTACAGAACACACTAGATTGAAACAAAACAATAAAACCAAGAACTCCTTGGTACTGTAGTAACTAGAAAGTGTGTATGTAATGCATTTTTAAACAAGCAGAATACTTTTGTTATGCATGTACATCCTAAGTGGGTGGAAGTACTGTGCACAAGTATTTTTTTTTTTTCAATATTTAATGAAGTTGCTTCCACCCAGGTGGTCAGCATCTAAACCCTGTAGAGCAGATGGGTCTCTCCAGGAGAGTGAAATGCAGAATTGCAGAGTGCAGTCTAATGGTGCCAGGCCATGCAGGACAATCTGCCGCCTGAGCTTGCCTTAGAAGCAGAACAGGAACAACCCAGAATTCACGGATGAAAAATAGCCACGGGTTAGAGTGGGGCAGAATACAATTTACTGGATTATTTCTTGGGGAACACAAAGAAATACTTGAATAGCAACAGGCAAGAATAGATTTTAAGTATATAATTGTGCTTGAGGTTAATTCCCATGCTTTTTCCTATTGAGTTGCTAAACAGTACAGTGAGGAAAGACTCTTTTAAAAGCCGTGGCCCCTTTCCTGTCATAAACCCATAAATACATGGTTTGCTGAGCACCTGGCACGCAAATAGAGGTAGAAGGAATAATTCCGTTCCTGAAGCAAGCCCTGTAAATTTTGCATTCTCTGCATAGAATGATCTGGGCCAGAAGGGACCTTCAAAAGCCATCTAGTCCAACCCCTCCTGCAGTCACAGGGACACCCCCAACTAGACCAGGTTGCCCAGGGCCTCGTCGAGCCTCACCCTGAATGTCTCCAGGGAAGGGGCCTCAACCACCTCC
>JAOQGH010000032.1:26589063-26599197 GCA_025769975.1 Gallinago jamesoni
GAACAACCCCAGCTCCCTCAGCCTGTCCTCGGAGCAGAGGGGCTCCAACACCCTGAGCATTTTTGTGGCCCTCCTCTGAAGGTAGTGTACAGTCACTTTTTTTGCGGTCACGTGTTAATTTGGGGTATTTCTTTCCTCTCCTTTCTGTTACGCTCTTTAAACTGCAGTGTTTCCTGCAGATAATGTAACTGTACCTTGTATCAAAATGGTGGCGGTTCCCTCCTCAGTGTGGAAGCCTCTTTTTCTTTGGCCTTTGAGGAGATTCCCTGCCTCTTTAGCAGACGTACAAGCACAACTAGAAAGACCTCTACATAAGACATTTGGGCTTGTTGGCATGAGCTGCTTCTTGCCTCTCCTTCAGCATGTCTGCATCTTGCTTGCCCTTGGGAGGCTTATGATGTCCTGTCTGAGAGGAGGGATGGATTTGCAGCTCAGAGAATAGGCAAAAAAAGCGGGCAAGTGTTAATTTAATCTCTGTAGCAAGTAGCTAGGTTTGATGAAAGTCTGGCAGCAGATGGAAACTCAACTAGGAATGAAATGTGGGATGTGTCTTGCAGCTTCCCTGGCTGGAGAGGATGCCTGAAGGGGTGCATTACATCAGTTCTTTACAGGATTAATGGACGTTGTTCCATCCTGAAATTTGAGTGAGGTGTTTTTCCTTTTGACTTAATTCTGTTTGCAGGAATTCTGGTGTGTAACAGAGTGCTTTGATCTATGCAGTTTTCCTTTTCAAGCAGCTGATGGTTGAAATAATATAATTAATTAATTAAATACATGTTGCCTTCTACTTGGGGTGGGGTTTTTTTGTATTTTGCTTTTATGCTTCCTTTTGCTCATGTACGTGTGAGACTGTCAAAAAGAAATGCAAGGTTTTATTGTCTTGTTTAGGATAAGGTTTTTCCCCTGATCCTGTGCTGAAAAACCTGAGAGAGAGCAGGTACCAATATATTTTCTTCTCAGGTTGAACTCGGGCTGCGCATCAGTGCTACATGGGATTCGTGTCAAAGCTTTGCTGATGGTGTCCTGCTTGTCTGACTGTGGATGACTCTGACAAAAGGCAGGTGGTTGTGGGGCTAAACACAATGCTGAAACACAAGCCTCTTACTTGAGAGCTCTGTATACGTGCAGCGAAATGACTAGTTTCTCCTTTTCCAAAGACCCATAACTTGTGCCCGGGAGGAGGTTGCCCAACCTCTGTGGAGAGGGCTTGGGATGATGAGTGGGCTTCATTTTCTCTGTCTGTGCACTGCAGAGGAAGGCTGTTGCTAGGTGTTTGGTTGGGTCGCAATGTCAGTGAGACAGCAGCGGTGGAGATGGAGCGATAGGGTGCTCCATCCCTGGCGTGGTGCACCCTGGTGTGGTGCACACACACAGAGTTGACATGGAGCAGTTAATTCCGAGGAGAGTCCTGATGATCAGTTAACATAGGCTAGTATCTCTTCTAAGAATCAAATGTGGTCATGTGTTTAGCACCACCTGAATTTACTGTAATATTGAATTATTTTAATCTCTATCATCTCAGGGTTTGTTATTGTAAATTATTATTTAATAAAAGTAGTAGTGAGCTATGCTAATCAGATTGCGGTACCATTATGCCAAACTCTCTGCAGTTGTCTAGTGAAAAGCAATTTCAGCTTCACAAATCACCATCCCACAAGTTCTTGTCCCTTCTGTTGTTGTAGGTTTTTGGTGGTGGTTGTTTTTTTGCTTATGTGTAATAACTGATTCAAAGTAAGAATTTGAGCTGAACAGCACTTGGGGCAAAACTCTTTTGTACTACATCACCCATTGAATTTTGGTGCAAGTGCATTAGGTAAAGGCAATGACAGTGTTTATATGTTCCAGTTTTTGTTACCAGCCAAGAGTGAAGATAGCTATTTTTTAATCCAAGCAATGTTTAATCCTTCTAAAGGAAGGATTATAAAGTCTTCTCTTTGTGTTGCCCTTGCTCTTGATTGTGTTTTTAAAGTGACTTTGGCCTTTGCTTTGAACTTATGATTCTGTGGGCATTGGGGAAGTAGTGTTTTACAGTCTGACTTTCCCAGTTCCAAAGGAGAATAAGAGTATTTGTCATTTCATATGACTTGACATCTGTTCTCAGGGTATGAAGAGAGGGAGAGAAGAGAGGAATGGAAGACAGGAAGAGGTAGCCTAAAGCACGTGTACCTGATACACAGTCTGTCAGCTTTTCTTGAGAAGCAACAGAAATTGTGCTTTGAAAGTCATGAAGGACAAGAAAAGGGAGTTCAAGCCTTCATGTTTTCTGTGTCTTTCATTTGTGTTAAATAACAGTTGCTTGTGATGTTGCAGTTATATAGCAAAATAAAGTCCATGTGGTGTTTGCAGAGTCCAGTCTCAAGAAGACCTTGACCATGTCTCTCACCCCTCTAAAAGAGTGGCCCTTGTGTATCAGCCGAGTCCTGTGAACTTCAAGTTTCTACCTGAGATGAGATGTTGATGCCCAGACATTTAGACAGAACAGAGAGGGACTGTTTGGTTCAGCTGGGTATATTGGCTTTGTATCATGCTAAATTAATTTCTTGAGTGGTAACATTTAAGCAATTTTTCTCAGATTTGGCTCTGAGTCTGTAGTAATGTGTGGTGATGACCATGTCATGGAAGGGGAAGCTCCATTTTTGGGTTGTTACATCAAAGAGAAGGATAAACATGCAAAAGTGTGGAGCCAGCAAAAAGGCAGATATTTAGCATCTATGTGACAATTTCATGTTTTCTATAAAATCTTTTTTAAGCCCTTTTGCCATAATTTTTGCGAGTTTTTTGATTTACAAATGTTTCCACAGTCTCAGTCATATTTTAGATCTAGATGTGCAATACAGGCAGTATCATAAAGATGATGTGAAGATGATAGCATGGACCCTATGACCATTTTGGTTCTAAGGATATGTGAAGCACCTTCTGTACAGTAGGGTAGTGCAACTCATACAGCCAAGAAAGTGAAGAAGGAGAAATGTGAAGGGAGACCAGGTCAAAGAACCATATATGGAGATTATACAAATTTTAAAACTGGAATTAAAAGAGAAATTAATTCCATCTCTTTATCCCCAGACACATACCATAGTAGGAAGCTACTGGAATGACTGACAGTACATAACTGCTCCTCCTGATTTTAATGTGTGTCTTCAAACCGACTTTTTTTTTAACTTTTATTAAAAGAAGCCATCATTGAAGATAGTGATTTTTACTTGCATCCAAATAAGTTAGGCTTCTGTAGAGAAACTGAACATCTGCAAACTAGGTTGAGACAAATAATAGAGCAAGTTTAGTTTTATTTCTATATAATATGTAATGTAATATAAAATTAAGTATATGAAGAAAAAGCAATGAGAATGTGGGTTGTTTTTTTGAAAAATGAGATTTTCATTATCTAAAATGGGATTCTCCATAGAAACTAAGAATTTAATTTATTTTTAAATAAATGTAATTTTTTTTTAAGAAAGGGAGGAGTGGAGGACCTAACAATGATCTCTCTCAACAAAATGCTTGTATTTAAAATTGACCTGAGGGATTTCTGCATGTGTTGGAAAAGTAGGCTTGCTCTTCTTAGAGTATTGGTTTACGTGTTCTTTCTTCCTAATTGCTAGAACACAGTGTGTTATTGCATTTAGGATGTGTACACCAAATATTTATGACTAATCTCTTGAAACTGAAGCAATAAAACATGCCGTTCTTGGAAAACTATCTAAGGAGAGCATAAATGCTTGATTAGCCATTGGTAACACATGCTTTGAGGAGTACATTTTAGATCCTAGGTGTCTACTTGAGATTGCAGGGATGCCCCAGAACATCAGTAGCTTGTTGCTAGGGCAGGATCTCCCCCTGTTCCTGGTAGGTGAGGGGTTTTTGAGAGACAAGCATATTTGCTGAAAACAGTTACTAAGATGCCAAAATAAGAATCCCTTGTCCGTGACTTCACCTGTGGTAAAGGGCCACTATGCTTAATTGCACAGTGCCTGGCAAGTCTCACCAATCAGCAGGGTTTAAAATAGCACTGTGTTTGCTATGGGGATGGTTTGGGTTTTTTTGCCAAGAGTATGGCAATGTCTTTGGTACTAGACAGTGTGGAGCAGGTGCCTCTTGTGAGTTCTGGATTTCAGTACAAGCTGTTTTCTGGCAGGGTTAAACTGCTTCTGAGGCATGAGCTCAGCAGTGTGGGTGGATGGCCCTCGCTGCTGACTGCTGTGGGGAGATGGTCTGCACCGTGGGGTGGCTCTTCCTGCAGAGTCTCTGCAATTCCTCGCATGGGTGTCAATGTCAAGAAAAACAAACTAACCCATAATTCCGCTCTGGAATAGCCTATAGAGGTGTCTGACGCACGTTGTGTAGCTGGTGGTCTTGTCAAACGATACTCTCCCTTGCCTTGTTTAATGGTGGGCAGCACTCAGCTGTAGTGCAGATGTTTGACCTGTTTTTCTCTGGTGGCCTTGTCATGCCAGATGGCTGAGGTGCCGCTAGAGAACTTGACCTGCAGCTTTGGCAGTAATGTCTGTGGCAATGTTCTCTTATCTGAAGTTGCACCAAAAAGGAAATAAGGTTAAAAGGGACAAGCAGACGTTGAGAGTTGTAGCAAGCTTCCTGGGAAAAGCCTCTCCTCTGTGCTGGTTGGCAGGATCAGAGTATACATCAAACCTGGGATCACGGAATCATAGAATGGTTTGAATTGGAAGGGACCTTAAAGATCACTGAGTTCCAAGCCCCCTGCCCCGGGCAGGGACACCTCCAACTAGACCAGGTTGCTTAAAGCTCCATCCAGACTGGCCCTGAACATTTTCAGGGATGGGGCATCCACAACTGGATGACCTGGAGCACTTGGGTTTGTGATGACCAGGGACTTTTCTCCTCAAATATTAAAAGAACCCGCCCCGAGACACTGCAGCAAACAGGAGACCTCCTTGCGGGGTGTTGGAAGAAGTATGTGGCTTATGCTGTCCATCTGGACTTTTGCCAGCTGAACTTTGGCCATCCTAATGAACCATTAGCTGATGAACCATTAGCAACCAACTGTAGGCAGGCATATTGAGGCTTTGGGAAGGAGCTATGCCCTACTGCTAAGAGGGTGCTGTCAGCGCACCTTTTTAGACCTTGACAGTCTTCAAGGTACAATCTGTGGTTTTGCATGTGGTTTCTAATATTAAAACTGAGGTAAAGCAAGCTGTTAGTATTTTCTGGGGAGCATAGATAAATATAACTCATGGCAAGCATGTAAGAAAAAAGAGAATCAACTTTTTATTGTGCTTCAGTGTAGCTGCTGTGGTTCACCAGAATTAATACATGCTGCTGAAGTTTTCCTGAGGCTTGCTTTGTTTTTTATTTTTCTTTATTTCCCAGATGTGTAGTGCTTAGTGTCTAATACCATAGCTAGTAAAGCTTTTTGTTGAGCCAAAGCTGTGATGACAGTAGCATGCTGTTTTCAGAGACAAAGGGAGCTGATGGTCAGTAATTAGAAGGCTTGTGGCTGCCAGTTTTTATGCACCTGAGATATTACAGCTGTACGATGTTTCTAGAGGAAATGGGAGGAGAACTGCTCTGAGGGCTTGAGAGGCAAAATTTTAAGATGTTTTGAACATCCTGTGAAAAGTGCTTTCTCTTAAATGATGCTCACCAAGGACACGTTACCACAGAATAGTTAAGGTTGGACAGGATGCCTGAAGGTTATCTAATCTAACTTCCCAGCTCAAGCAGACCCTCCTAGAGACAGTTGCCCAGGACCATATCCAGACAGCT
Organism: Gallinago jamesoni; assembly: GCA_025769975.1. NCBI lineage: Eukaryota > Metazoa > Chordata > Aves > Charadriiformes > Scolopacidae > Gallinago > Gallinago jamesoni. The sequence continues at coordinate 26,594,806 of JAOQGH010000032.1, forward strand.
TTTGAGTTTCTCCAAGGTTGGAGACTCCACAACCTCTCTGGGTAACCGATGGCCAGTGCTCAGTCACCCTCACAGCGAAAATACATTTCCTGATGTTTCAGTATTCATTGCCTCGTGTTCTGTCACTGGGCACCACTGAAAAGAGCTTTTGTTTCTCCGGGTTGAAGAGTCCCAGCTCTCTCAGCCTTTCCTCATAGGAGAAATGCTCAGCCCCTTCATGGTCTTTGTGGCCTTTTGTTGTACTTTCTCCAGTATGTCCATGTCTATCTTGTACTGGGGAGCCCAGAAGTGGACGCAGGATTCTAGGTATCATTACCTCACCAGTGCTGAGCAGAGGGGAAGGATCACCTCTTTTGACCAGGGAACCATTAGCCTTCATTGCAGAAAGGGCACATTACTGGCTTATGACCACCTGTGAGATTGAATCCTCTACCATTTTTGAAATTGTTTATTTGTGGTATTAATTTGTGTCATGGGATGTAGTTCTTTCTGCTTCTGTTCACATTTGTGAATTCAAGGCTGTACCTTAAGGTACAGTGTTTGATTAGTAAATGCATTGGCAGTTCTGCAGGCAGTTGACTGCAATATTGAGTCCTGCAGTCCTGACCTGTAGGACCAAACAATGTGTTTGGAAGAAAGCTAAATGTTTGGAAAGCCAGGTTATGCACAGTTACATAGCCACTACCTGTCTGGTACTGCCCTGTGAAAGCAATTCATGCATCTGCAATTCCATCTTACGTTTCCTAGAGTATGATTAAAGTTTGCTGTGCTTGGATGTTTTTTCATGGTGACATTAGGTACCGGAGGTCAGCCACATTTGTGGCTTCTACATCACTGTGTGAATTACAGGTTTCTTTCCTAAGGTTTCAGCATTGATGCAGTGCTACCTCTTACAGACTTTATCCTGGGAAGTCCTTATGAAGGCGTGCATTGAAGAGATGGTAACCCAGCCATTTTGCACTGACTACTTGATGGTATGGTCTGCTTTCAGTGAACACATTCCTGTGATCTGAGTTTTCTTTTGCTGTTTGTACACAGGTTGGCATCTCAACTGAGGATGGGATGCTGAGGACAATGTTGGCTGTGGATTTCAGAGTTAGGGAGGAAAGCTGTATGAGCAGGAGTTTGGCTGTCGGGTTGCTCCAGTAGGTTCCTGCTAATTATGAAATGATTGACCTGTCAACATGTAGCAGGGGAGATGCAAGGAGGTTGATCAGGAAGAAAAGGGGAGCCAGGCAAGAAAAGTGAGCAAAATTTTCTGCTCTGTTCTCTCCAGAAGCAAGGTGCAGATGTTGGAGGCGGGAGGTAGGTCTGAGGAATGGGTACAGCCATAGAAAAGGCTGCTGGGAAGGCTGCTAGGTCTCACTCACTCTCCCAAGCTGGAATTTAGCACTGCACTGGGAATAACAATTAATGCCAGGAGAATTATCACAGGATACCATAATTTAGGATAAAGATACTCTCTTATGCAACATTGCAGTCAGTTTGTTCTGACTGGCTGTGTGAGAGCTGCATGTAGGCTGAGCATCTAGGTCATCTGGTCATCATCAAGGTCACCAGGCTTGTGGTTCTCACCAAGAGCCTGTTAAACTTCTAATGCTAAGATGAGGTGGCCTGAGCAGTGCTAAAGGACGTGCTTCCTTCTAGAAGGTTTGGAGGTTGATCGGGAGGCAAATTGTATATAATATTTTCATTAATTATCTTGGCATAAGAGAGTGGGTGTGTGCTAATAAATTTTGCTGAGGACACTCTGTGGGAGGCACTGTCAAATAGAGGAGGATTGGAAAAGAAGGAAGAACTGGAACATATTAAAGTGGAAATAGGGTGAAATCCTTAGTTTTTTATGTGAAGCTGCGAGTTTCTGTTTCAAGCAGGTTGCTCGTTAGCTCGTCTGTGGAGGAGAAAGTCTTGGCTTTGGTAGATAATTGCAGAGTAGCTGCAAGTGTGAAAAAGACAAATTCTATCCTGTCTGAAAAGGCATTTCTAGTAAACACTGAGAAGTGTTCAGCTGATTTTCATCAGTGTATGCTTCAAAGCCCTGGTGAAACCTGTCTGGAATAATACATGTATGTCTGTATTCAAGCTGAAACTAAACAGAAGCAGGTATAGAGAAAATGCTACAAGGGTGAAGGGTGCAGAGGTGGTGGAACTGGGCAGACTGAAAATAAAAGGTTGAGGGGAAAAAGCTGGAGGGAAGATGACCTATTTTCTTTAAAAGTCAGCGTTGGACCTGACATCCACAAGAGTGGATGGTCACCTATTAAAGGTAAGAAGTCAGCTGGCAGTTAGAAGAAATGTTCCTCATCTTCAGAGCAAAAATATTCTAGAAGGATTCCACTAGAATTAGCAAGGACAAAGAATGAATTGAACTGGGGATTTTTTTGTTGTTATATTTTTGTGGCCTTTTTCTTAAGGATTCATAAGCAGAATTACTGGGATATGAGGACTGTGGGCTTTGATCCTCTTCAATCTTATATTGCAGTGCCCGTGAGGATCACAGTAGAGTGTGTGTGTGTTTAACGTGATGTCTTGACTGATTAAAGGTGGAAGATTTTTTATTTTATTATATTTTAAAATATTTAACTTGTATGTGTGCCTGTGGCTTGAACTGGTGCTGCTATAGGAAAAGCAGCTGAATTCTGAGGAGAGGCACAGCTCATTGAACTGTTCTCAGTGCATGAATGAATTCTTCCCCATAGTACAGTACCACTGAAAGATACTCTTGGTTTGTTTTTTTTCCTCTGAGGGATTCAGAACACAATCTTAGGGCAGAAGTAGCCTGTCCTGGTTTGATCCACATGGGTTTTTTTTATTAATGCATGAGCCAGAATTCCAGTTGATGGTTTCTTTTAATATTCATATTGCAGTATAAAAATGGAATTGTATGCAGATTATGAAAAATAAATTAAGATGCCCATCTTTAAAGTAGCTCTAAAACAGCTTTAGAGTATGGTGAGGAAAGGGCCTGTTTGAGGAATGACAATGAATCTTGAAAGCAAAGAAAATTTGCTTCAGTATCTTGAAAATTTCGAAGCGCAAGTCTGTTCTTGTAAACACTTGCCAGGTGCTGGCAGGAGTCGGTGCTTCTGCCTGGTTTACAGGGGCTCACTGGACATGGGGCAGAATTAAGAAGAAAGAGAGAAGAGTCAAAGAACTGTCTATTTCATGAAATGGTATTTCCTTTTCAAAACACTACTGGCCATACTAAGAGGCTTGAAATGTTACCGTATTATAAATTGTAGTTTAAGCCATTGGAGGTATTACGGCAGAAGTCCGAAAGGAATTTTGTCAGATTTTGTGGTGGGGAGACTGTAAAGATCAGCCCAGACACCTCTCCCTACACTCCATCTCTGCAGTACAGCGTTGGTACAAGTGACAGGGGCCTTAACTTACGGCATCTGGGATAACTTTAGCTGTGGAGTCATCTTTAGGCTTCATTATCTCATTCTAGCTTCATGCGTGTCGTACGAACTGGGGAGCCCCCACTAACACTGTTAAAATTACAGTTGTAAGAACTGTGACTTAAAAGTCGGATAGCCCCGAAAAGGGACACAAGCACACAAAATAGCCATGAATTAGTAGTTCCTTTTGCGGTTCCTGAAATCTTGCTGCCTCTCCCTCTGGTAAGCGTTAGGCTGCTTATCAGGGCGACCCAGGTGTTTTACAGCTGCCTCTTCATTAGGTTTGTCTCATTATATGAGCTCCTGAGTTGAAACCCCAGGTGATGATTTTGCTGAATTTTGCTGATTACATAGTTCAGCACGTGAAGTTGCTGGGGGCTGTGCTTGAATTCATCACATGCTGAATGTTTTGTTGTTGTTGGGTTTGTGGTTTGTTTTTTTTTTTTTTTATCTTGAGACTTTTCATTAGCCTTGTGTATCTCAAATTGATACGCAGAGTTGATAGGAGCTGGATTCCTGTTAAATGGCTGGGAAAAAATTATGATGTCCCACTTGAAGCCCCTTCTGTGCCTGGTGTTGCCTACCTTGGGAGAACCCCCAGGGAAAGTAATGCAAGGCTTCAGCATGGGGCCATGGATTGAAGCAGGAGAAAACCAGAACCTTGCTCTGTGAGAATCTCTACTGTCCATCCTTTGCACTGCGTGTGGCAAGATTCCTGGGGAGGAGGAGGAGGTGGTGCTGTGCTCTCTAACTGAAGATGATGATAACATATATGGAAAGGAGGCTGAATTCTGGTACTGAATACTTGACTTCACAACCCTAAAATGTTCTTTTAACTCTCTTACAGTGCCTACAATTTATGTTTAGTATCACGTAGACTAGGATAGGCATTTCCTTTATTATAATGAGGTAAAAAAAAAAGTTCATTTGGTTCTGTACTTTCACTCCCAATGCAAGGGGAAAAGCTAATATTAAAATATGAGGGAAATTG
>JAOQGH010000032.1:26599428-26610412 GCA_025769975.1 Gallinago jamesoni
TGCTGGATAGAGGAGGCCAGGCTGGGGGGACAGGAGACTCTGTTGGGAATGTCCATCTGTTTTCCCTGCTGATGAGGCTACATGCCTGTGATTTCTTGGCTGGAGAAACTTGAGTAAATAGATGAAATAAAACCCCAAAGCTTCTGTGACTAATAGCAACAACTTGTGCCAGAAGAGGATGCTATCAATTTGGGAGTTAAAAAAAAAAAAAAAAAAAAAAAAGGTGTCTTCCCTGTGGATCATTCAACATCACTGAAACAATTTTTGCTTTTTCCCATTAAGATCTTTCAACACTTTGGTACCTTAATCAAATCATTAATTGCATGTTTTGAATCTGCCAATGTCCTTGTTCTTACAGGTACTCTTCCCGTGTGGGAAATGCAATGCTATTAACATCACCTCCCGCTGGGGATATAAACCTTGCTATTATGTGTTAGAGGACTGAATTGCAGGGAGCTGATTTGAAGGAGAAGTAGATTCATTTCTGCAAAAGTTTGCTATGCTCTTTTTTTTTTATTAATTTTTATTTTAGCACCACATATGTCATGAACCAGAAAAATGCAGAGTTGTCCTTGCTGGAAAGGTGGTCAGCTTTCTGCAACCCATACGGTAGCATGGACATAGTAAATTGAAGTTCCAGTATCTAATTTGGTGAGTGAGTTGGGTAAGATGGAAAATAGAGGACAAATCCCATTATTAGATTGCTTACTTTAATTAAAAGTAATTACTTTTAATTAAGAGTAGGAAGAAGATGGACATTGATATTTCTGAAGCATTTTCATTAGTTTTATAAGGTTTGCAAAGTCAATGCATGTTTCTAGACTCTGAAAGTTAATGAAAACAAGTTTAAGTTAGTTTCTCCTCGTGTGACTCTCAGTATCCTAAGGACACAGAGTTTTTCACACTAACACTAGGGGAAGAATAAAAGTTTTCTTTGGTGCTTACACTTTTCCCATGGCTTATGGTGGCCTGTCCAGTCATCTGTTTGAAGTCATGAGGCAACATGTTGTCTTTTGTAACCTTTTGTTGAATCTTCTGACTTTATAAGTCCATCCAGAAGTGATTAGTTGTGTGAAGACATGGTTTAAGTCTTAGAAGTGAACAAGGAATTGCTGAAATTTCATTCCTCTTCTCAGGATTTATACTTACGGAATACCATCAAGTGAGGAATAGCTTTTTTAATTTTCAGCTTTTTCTTTAATGTAGGAAAATTTGGTTTAGTATATAATAATAAGTACTGTGTGAATGTCTTTATTTTGGCATGATCCTGATGATGGAGAGATGTCATTACGTGTTGCATCTTGTGACTTAAGTTTCTTTCCTGGGAGTACATAAGGAGTAGTCTTGAAGAATAAACCCTGCTGCAGCATACCATGGGGTTGTTTTATTGGTATGTAAGTGCAAAGAAACAAATGCCTCCAGAAACATGTAGAGGCATTTAATTATCAGAACCATTTGTTACTATTATTTCATTTGCTGTTAAGGAAAACAGCAAGGAAAAAAAAAGAACAAAACCAAAACCCTCCTGGGAAACCAAAAGCTTTTTAGATGTGTTTTGTGGTTGATGTTTCATGCTTGTTAACTCCAGGATTTGGTTTCAAAACCCTTTTAATAGGGAAGCTAATGGGGTTCTTCTCCATCTTATAGAATGTGTGATAAGAGATTTTTATGTGAGAGCGACATGAGCTGCCAAGGGCAACACACCATTCAGTAACACTGTCCGGATTTTCATAAAGCTGGTGTTACTGGCGTAGTATTTCATAAGATGGGGGAGGAGTGAGTCTTCTCCAGGCATATTTCTTACATGGTTGTTTGGTGCTTCCCAGCTTGCTGGCAGCCTGCTTTGGACCATGTGCTTAAACTTGTGTTTGTTCTATAAAAGTTATAGGTAGGAATGAAACCAAAACATCCCCCCGACCAAACATTCCAGCTAGATGCATCCCTCAGCATGGATCTCCTCACCTGCTGAGTGATAGCTTGCACCTGGAAACCTTTTTTCCTCCTACCTGCAGTTGCAGTGATCTGCTGCTGAGAAACCAGGTGTCATTTGCTAAACAGATGAGCATGGATACCTGCATTAGCTTGATTGCACAGCCTGGAGCTTCTCGTGGGCTAATTTACCATGTTTTTCAGGGAGTTTCCCTATTCTGGCAGGTGAGTTGCTGTTAATGTCTGTTATGGCTTGGTTGTCTGTCCGCAGACCAGAGAGTCTGAGGCACAATGGCCAGAGAAAGGAGATTTGGGGAGGAGGAGGTTACTTCCTATGAACTCTCCATTTAGTTGTAGAGTCTCCTGGTCCCTCTTTGGTTTGTAACAGTTTATCTTGGTTAGAACTTATTCCACATACTTAATCCTATGGATCGTGCCACAGGTGATGTTAAGCTTTTACTTTATGAAAATAAAGTTTTACCTTGTGGGTCTTTTGCCTTTATTTCAAATCTGTACATGTTTTTTCTTACAGCATCTCGGGTCCTTCTAGGAGTCAACCCCAGTGTAATCATTACTATTCCACGTAAAATAATCTTTCTGTTCTAAAGTTAGTTCATTATGCCACTCATTAGACTCTATTTTGAGCTGTGGACTTGTGCTCGCTGAACAAAAGGTTATTTAAGTGACTGTAGTCCTGGATTTGCTGGATTTGTTTTCCTCTTCATTTTGTTCTCTTCTGCTGTCAGCCTGCCCAGAGGTAAACCCTTGAGATAAACAGGTGAGGTGAAGGATAAAGATCTAATGACAGTTGCTGGAAATTAGTTGTAAAAATAGGCTGTACTCTGGGTGTCTTCCTTAATTCTTGTTCATGCCCAGGCAGTTTGAAAACAGGTTTTGTTTAGATTTTGTGATTTCTGATTTACGTTGTTTCTTTTCAACTGGGAATGCCATAAAACCTTTTCAAATAGCGTGCCTGACTATCAGACGTGTTCCCATGCCTGTGGTATTAACATCAGGCATGCCCTTTCTACACCTGGTACAGCAGGAACTGTTTCCCCCGCAGGGTGCAGAGAATCAAAGTTAGTTTTGAATGGGAAAAAATCAAATAAAGCCAAATTGAGAGGGAGAGAGAAAGAACTGGCATGAGTTTCTGAGGTGAGGGCTGAGCCTATTGTATTGTATTCTGTAAAACTGCTTAATTCAGTGACTAATGTAACTGCTCAGCATAGCCTGGTGCCTACCTCTGTGCTCTATTGACACTGTCCTTTGCAGACCTTACAAATGAATTTGAAGTGCTGCCAGCAGATATTACCTTACATCATTGTAGAATATCCACCTAACTTTGACAGCAGTTCTTCTTTGTGAGTGCTACGCATTGAGAAGCTAATGGCACAATACCTTTCCAAAGAAGTATTTTTATTTTTTTAAAACAGAAAGGAGATGCAGATAGTTCCTGGGAAGGAAGGAATACCGCTTACTGTAAGCCGCCAGCTGTTCTTCAGCAGTACCTGAACCTACTGGCCATCCATTCTGGTCCTTGCTCAGCCCAGCAGCATAAGGCAGGATGACCTCCAGGCTCCACACCAGTTGGGGCAGTGCCATCCCTAAGGTCCCACCTGAGATGCTGACTATGCAGAAGCAGGCTGCAGGGCAAGTCCAGGGGAAGTGGGGATGATGCCTTCATGATGAGGAGGCTTTTGTGCTGACTCTTCCACGGGATGCCTGATTCATACCAAATCACAGTCTGAGCATGAAGCTGCTCTTCTTGATAGGTAAAAGTATGAAAATTGGAGGACCCCAGCAGAGTTTAAAGGCTTGGAAAGATGATTAATGATATTTTGCAACCTCATGCACTTTTTTGTGTTGTGAAGCTGCTATTTTCCACTTGGTTCCTGATGGTTTTCAGTGGAAACAATGACATGCTTCTCTTTTTTGTTTTGTTTTCTGTTGAAATAAACTTATTTCTAGTAATATGAAGAAAGGGAGACCTTTTTTTTTTTTTATTTGGGTTGTAAAATCTGTATATTACTCATGTTTATGGGTAGCGTTAGACTGATAATTACAGAGGATGTATTTTTTGTAAAAAATGCATTGAACTAAACATGAAACTTGAGTCTAACTTGGAATATACACTGGCTTTGTTTACTCATTTCTTTCAGAATGACAGATTTTTTTCTGTCTTCATTTAAAATATAAAGCACAGTAGTGGATTATTAGATGACAGCTGTTGTCTCAGAATTCTCTTCAGGAATTAATTTTTTTCACATCTGCACTTCATTGATTCTTGGCCTGTCAACTGAAGTTTGGATCTGTTCCTGTTTTGAGACGTAGAATCAATTCTGAGTGCCCCAGGTTTTGATGCAGTCCAAGTTTCAGGACAAGCAGGGGCCCTAAAAGCAGTGCTCCCTTCCTTCCCTCCTGATGTAGCTCTGCCCTCTTTGTCCTGATGCATTGAAAAATATGGTGAAACGAAGCACAAAGGAAAGATAAAGACAAAAATAAAAGTAGGAATTAAGACAGTTGTAAAGTATGTGTTTAGAGCAATTTAAAGGGTGCCTGTACTTTATTTCAGAAGCGTATCAATAGTTTTGCATGATGTTTTTTTTTCCTTAGTGTTGCTCTGTCTGTAATTTCTTGCAGAGTCTGCCTCTGCCACTGTCTCCATTCCTGAACAGTCAAGTCAACAACGGACAACTAAACAGAGTGATTAAATCAATATATTTTTCCCTTCATCTGTATTTAGGCAGCCCTTTTCCTCCTGTAATAATTACCTAAGTAACAGTAGGAAACCTTGTTGCTTGCATTGGTTTACATGTGTTTCACTCAGAATACATACAGCCTTGGAAGAAAAATCTAGTCTTTTTTTTTTTTCCTCTCCTGAATGCAAAAAACTACCATTCTGTGTGCAGAATGATCATGCTGTTTGTAACAGAAGTCTGGGGGACAGGTAACGGGACCTTCTCCAGCTCATAAGGTGCTGCTCTTGTGCCATGTACTTTCCCCTCTTCTCCCATGACTTACATAATTTCTCTGGTTTGAGGAATGTATCCTTTAGCAATTCCAAAATGTGAATTTGCGGTTTCTAGGGGTTTAATGAATTAATATTTTTGAAAAAAAAAAACCCAACATGCACTCTTGCATGAAATCACTTTGTTTTTTACAAATGCTAACAAAATGACTTCATGCTGGTTACAACTCAAAAGATGCATCAGCCAATAATGAATATTAGAATGTTGTACATAAGAATGATGAAAAACTAAAGTGAGGCTCCAGGGAATAGAAATAGCCTTTAAGTTACCAATAAACTCTTTTACTGTTGCAATTTACAACCGAGAAGTATTTCCTGATTTCCCAGCAAACTGAAGTAGTAAAAAAGACTGGTGCCGTTTCTTCTACTAAATTTTTGATTCAACAGAAAAAATGAGTTTTGCAGCCTACTAATTGCTTGCATTGTCACTAATTGAGTTTTAAATGTTGCAGCCTGTTTCCTGCTGTAATAATGATTTATATCTTTCTGGTTAACGAGCCTAGATCATTAGAGCATCAGTGTTCCAAGGGCTGCCATGAAAAGCACAGCAGTCCTGCATTCCACTGCAAAGTTATCTTAAAAGATGGTTCTTTACTCTTTTAACTTTAAAAAGATCTTCCCAGAAATACTGCTTTTATAGGTGGCAAATAAAAACCTCTGATACAGACAGGCCCTCAATCTGAAAAAGTACTTTGGCTAGTCAGGTATGAAATAATCCCATGAATCATTAATATGATTCATCTACAGAGAGAAAAGACAGGGTTCGTCCAGTTGGTAATGACTGTGTCTCGTAACACCTCTTCAGGGGTGTGGGACTCTCTTGATGTTTTACAACATCTGCTATGCCTGAAAGAACAATTAATTAAAGAATGGCAAAGAAGGTAATCATATTTAAGAACTTTGAGTACCACCCAGAAAACAAGCAATAAGTGTTTATGTGAGTATTTTTTTCTCTTTTGCAAATATTTCTGGAGGTGTTTTTTTCTGAAGAGATACAATAGTCCGTAAATGAGATCTATGTGAGTCAGTTTGTAAGTAGAAAAAGGTTTTAGTGTGAAGCGACTACTGAATGCTGGTAAGTTTCTTGGGTGTAAACTACCCACCAATTTCTTTAAATGGCAAAAAAATATGTTCTTTAGTTGAGATAATTTTGCATAAGATAGCTATATGTATTCAGTTATATACAGCAAGCCAACTAAGGAACCATCTTGAAACAAGGAGTACAGCAAGTATTAAGAACAGTTGATCCAATGCAAATCCCACCTGAGCCTTATTGTTTACTCAAGCTACTGCTGACTCGCTAAGAATGTGCCATTTAAACAGTTTTGGTTTTAGCAGAGATATGAATACCTGTAGTAGAGCTTGTTGTAATGATTCTTACAAGGAAAAAAAGTGAAAACTGAGGGGTTTTAATTTTTGCAAGACTTGTGCCTTGCACAAGTCAGGAGCCTTGCTAAACTGAAGAAGTCTGCTGTGACTTTGTTCTTTGGATTGCCTTGTTGCTGCTGTTTGTTTGCAAGGGTGGGTCGGTGAGAGGGGCTCAAAGGGGGTCCCGGATCCTTCCCTGCTAAAACTCAAGACGGGAAGCTGGTCCTTGCTCAGCTTGGGAGGGACAGCTCAGACTCTACCTACGTTGGAGGACGATCTTCTAGACCCTGCCCAGATCCTGGGATCTTCTGTAGCTGCATACTTGGTTTGTCAGTTCTGGATGGAATATAGATGACAAAAATGTTGTCTACACGAGTTTCTGATCCTCAGTCCTCAAAGAGAAATTGTCAAAACGCTCCAGTGTTTTAGTTATTTTTTTTTACTATGTGGTCTTGTTTCGATGAGTCTTTAAATAAGACTTTAATCATAGCTGAACAGGTGTTTGAAATGAACCAAGAAGACTTTTTTCATGCATTTAGTTCCTAAATTAGTGGTAATTCTTAAACAAAGTACCAACAGTTATGGAAGGTGACACTGTCTGTTCTTCTTAGCGATGGAGATTAATTTCATCCTTTCTGGTCTTGATAAGATGCTATTCCAGAGAAACGTATACCTATCCTCCCTATCAGTATTTTCATACCTGTTTTTTTTTTTTTACATAGCTTTTAAATTTCTTTGGTGGAAAAACTCAAATAATTCCCAGCTCTACATGCATTCTTTTGAGTTAAGAGAATTAATATTTTTTTGGATTGTATTTTAGAATTGTGTGTTGTCTTAGAGTGCCTGAAAAAGGAGAAAAAGGGGTTGAAAGCCCATTCTTTTTGACTGGCATTTTTTCATAGCAGATTCGTCAGCCCTATATCCCTGCTTCTCTCGGACACCAAAAAGACAGACCCTCAATTGCTTTCTTTTGTGGGTGATGATCTTCTGAAACCTGATTCCCTTACTTGTATGTTTTCTGAAGATAAGATCCTATCTTCACTGACTCATATTTTTAGCTTCTGTTGATTTGCTGCCTTTTTTTTTTTTTTTTGTCACATGCTTTTCAGCTTTCTAGCAGGTTATTTATGGACAGACTGTTGTCAGTTGAAGGTCTTTCAAGAATTTTCTCGACAACGTTCAGTAACATAAATATTGCAATTAGAAAAATATATATATACACACAAAGAAATAATATAAAACTTTCAATGAAAATGCAGGTTATGAAACTTTTTCTAGAGTATATGAAAACTTTTGGGTGCAATAAATACAGGTTCATGATCCAAGAGGTATTTTTTTTTATTACTTGGCCAAATACAAGAGGCTAAAAAAGAGGATGTCAGGCAGTTTCTACAACTTCAGTTAAACATCAGTAAGCTTTAACAAACATATGAATACATTAGATTTTTTTTTTTATGTGCCTGTAAGGTTTCTGCTTTGCAATCACTTCAAATAACCACGCTGTTGCAGTTCAGAGGGATGAGCAAGCAGCCTGACAAGTCACTGAAGTGCAAATGGTGCGTGGGGTTTTTTTTTTTTTTAGTGTACATTTTTCACTTCACAGTAACAAATCCGTAAGAGGGCTTTTTCACTTGAAGGGCCGGGCTGCCAAGAGCCAAGTTTGACCAATCTGTTGTACTAAAAAGGGAGAAGCAGCGGCAGAAATCTGTGCTTCATTAAGGAATCTATAATGAAGGGCAACATACTTTGTTTCATAAAATCAAGGCAGGGTGTTCTTGGGAGTAAGTCCTCTTGCTTACTTGCAAGCAAGGAGTATAATAGCCAGAAAGACGTGTAAAAGAAGTAATATAGATGCCATCATGAAAATGTGTGTTCAGTGTAGGAGACACTAGGTCAGCTATTCTTGTCCTGTAAAGGAGCCAGTTAGTTAAGCTACCTACACATTATAGAAAATAAAGAGAGTTAGACATAAAGGAATGAATCAGATAGTAAATAAAGGAAAGCTGAGTGGATCTACTTTTTGTAGTGGTGTTCTGGTGAACTCAGGTTGGAGTTATGATTTCTTGACAGGTGCTGGGGTCCAAACTTTCTGTCTTGACACTGCGTGAATGGTGGTAACATCAGCTCTCTCAGTGAATAAGTACCAATTTTGAATCTCTTGAAAACTTCTCTAAATACTTTTTTTTATTAATTACAAGGTAAAATTTAAATATCTGGAAGTATCAATTGACCCCTTAAGTCTTATAAAGCCAGGTAGGTGCAGACAAAAACATTGCTGCTCGAAAAATACAGTGGAGTCTTGCTGTTTGGTAATGACAGCAATTTTATTGCAAGAAAATTTGTAAAAATGCTGGGTTTAGTGCATTTTCCCCGAATATGGGAGAAAGTTGACTCTCTTCCGTTGGCATTTGGGTTTTGGGTTGTTTTTTTTTTGTAGTACTATGTTTTGTTTTGTTTTAATGAATGTTTAGCTTCCCATGATAATTCACTGTTTTAGTTGATGATTTCATTGTTCTAGTGAAGGATTATGGTCCGAGTGACTCCTGTGTTTGCCTTGATAAGGGCCTCTGGTTTTGAGCACTTCCTTGGGTTTTTTGCTTGACTTTGCCCAGAGATTGCACAGCTTCGTTGAGCAGAAGCACGTGCTGTGGAGGTCAGCTTGTCACCAGCCCCCACGGGATGGAACCTCACAGCCTGTAAGAGATGGTAGAAAGTGGAATTTCTCTTTGAGATTTAGTGATAATGAGGAGTCACAAACACCCTACAGATTAATAATGCTCTAGATAGCGTTTCAAGAAAAAGAAATTCTCTGTAGCTGTGAGCATTTCCACGTGTTTCCCTTTGCCAAGTAATTTTTCACCATAAACGTTTTCATGGTCCTTGTTTTCTACAGCTGAGAGCTGAATTTAAAGCTATAGGAAGTGAATGCTAAAGATAGGGAGACATGAGAAGAATAAATGCAATTGACTTAACGTTATGAAAAAGTTTTTTTTTATTTTATTTTTTTTTTGGTGCAGGACAAAAGTAAACTAAACTATGGCTGGATTTGGGGTTAGTATTGTAGTAGTTGTAGTTGGAAAGAACATTTTCTGGAATGAATTAAACTGATAATGTATTTGATCTTAGCCAAAAGCAGACAATGTTCTTTCTGAAAAATGAGTCATTCTGCAGAGCAAGAGAGTTAAAGAGGGAAGTTCTTCTGAAAGAAGAGCTTAACTTCTTCAGTCTCTGCATGAACATAGTGTTGTGTTTTAAAAAAATAAAATAAAAATCACCCAACCAGCATGTAATAGAAACAGGGAAATGATCATCTTTTCATGCCCCATTAAAGCACTATTTTGCTATATGCTCTTGACGGGATAGTGTTACATATAATATTCAAAGGAGCATTGTGGTCTAAATTAATGATTACAGTTCTGTTTATCCCAGTGTGTTGTGGAAGTACAGCTGCTTTTAGCCCATTAAGATTCTGAACAATAAGCATCTCCTGTGAAAATACAGATTTTCCTTTTTGCACTGGAAGTAATAGTCATTTAGCAGTACTCTGCTCCTTAAATTCATAATATCTTACAGACCTGGTGTATTGTGCTCATGTCCAGTAGTAGTTCACACACCAACCTCCCAAGAAGAGCAGGCACAAGGGACATTGGTTCAGAAGTGACTTCAGTTATTCAAGAAAAGAAAAAAAAGAATTTTTTTTTCTTGTCTGCATATTTTTTATTTTTCTGTCACCTCATTATTAAAGCTAACAGATTCAAGAGATTGAATTTTCTCCCTGGACTAGGAGGACTGGAAGTTTAGACTATGCTGTCCCAACGCTGAGCACAGAGTATGAGCTATGGCATTAAGACAGGCAGGTAAATCTAGAAAAAGAGAGTTCAATAGGTGTTTCCCAATCTTTTGAGAGTAGCCAAGAAACTTTGCTTGCAACCCAGATGAAATACCCATTTCCTTCTCAAATAGCTTTTTCTTGGTCAGTATGACTTGACCAAATGCAAATTTAGGAAGTAACTTGCTTATCTACTTCATAGCAGTTTGGAAATTCCTGTAACACAAGGTCTGTAACAGCAGAAGATGAGATTGTGTTAACTGAGTGGAGCAGAACCAAATTCGGCTGTACAGGTATTCGGCTCTGGCCTCAGTAATGCACACCTACAGCTGCAGTATTGTTTTTTGGAAAAAACTGTATTTGAGGGGTTTTAAAACGCAGGGTTTTTTTGGTCAGAAACTTTGCACGGTTTTGCCTTAAAGGATGGTCATTGTTTCTTCTGGTGCGTGGCACTGTCGTGTCCCGCTGATGTGATTTGATCCTTTTATGTTTAGGGTTGGAATTGCTCTCTCAGACAAAATCTGGTGTTTGAGGGAAATGGTTGCTGGTGTGACCTCTTGTATTTTCTGTTAAAAGCACTTCTTCATTAATGTTGTTGCTTTAAGAGGAAATGCATTGTATTTTCAGATACTTCCTTTATTATATATGTTGCATTTAAATAGATATACCTCATATTTTATAACAAATTTCATAAGGTCAGTAGTATTTCAATTTCAATAGTAAACACTGTTTCATATTTGGATTATATGTACAGAATAAGTGTTCCATATTCTTTGAAAGCAGATAATCTGGAAAGTGCTGTGGAAGAACTAATCCCAAGATCCCATCAG
>JAOQGH010000032.1:26610512-26628091 GCA_025769975.1 Gallinago jamesoni
TGTTTTTTTTATGTGGTTGGACTCGATGATCTCAAAGGTCCCTTCCAACCACTAAGATTCTGTGATTCTGTGAATAAGTGTTCCATATTCTTTGAAAGCAGATAATCTGGAAAGTGCTGTGGAAGAACTAATCCCAAGATCCCATCAGAAGTAATGAACTCTGTACCTAGGTCCTGACCTTCCTGAAAATCCTGTCCTTGCAATATAAAAAATTGAGTCGGGAATTTATTTCATATCTGTACATACAACTTTTTAATAAAATCCTAAATCTGTGAGATTATTTTTCTCATCTAGAACTGTAGCTAGGGGTGTTTTCAGGATGTGTATATTCTGATTGCATGTTTTGCATTTGTATGGTGTGATCTTTTAGCTTGAGGTTAATTCAAGAAATGGAGGCCTTTATCCTGCATGTGCAAAAAAATAAAGTTGTGGATATCCTTGGACATACTGAATTCACATACAGTCAATTCACATATCAAATTTAACCTAATCAAACACCAGTGAAATCCTCTTTGGTTGGTGAGGCCCCATCCTTGGAAGTGTTCAAGGCCAGGCTGGATGGGGTCTTCAGAAACCTGGTCTAGTGGAGGGTGTCCCTGCTCATGGCAGGGAGGGTTGGAACTGGAGGATCTTTAAGGTCCATTGCAACCCAAACCATTCTATGATGATTGCTAAGATATTAAACATTTGTTTACCTCAACTTGGAATGTGAGGTCTGTAAGTATTAAAAATGTAACTGTATTAGAAACCTGAAAGGTTGTAGTATTTGAGATTACTGATAGACTACAGATCAGAAGCATGCCATAAATGCCAACTCAGTATAACATAATTTTTTCCCTTTTTTTTTTTTCACCTGATATTCTCTTTGCACGCTATTTTTTGACGTTGACCTTTTCTTCTTACCTCTGTTTCTGAATAGCAGTACTCTGTTACCTCCCAGAACAATTTACTGTATGCAGTGTGGTTGGTGGCTGTCTGCCAAAAGAACATTTCTTCCCTGTCCCTCCCCTCCTCTGACTTTGTTTTTGGGGGTTTTTCCCTTCTCAGCCAGCCGTTGTGAAAACAATTCTCAATATAGTGGGAGAGAATGGTTAGTTTGCTTGAGAAGCATGGTGCAGGAGCTAACCCAAATCCGCCTGGGTGCCACCCCTACTGCTACCCAGAGTCCCATCTAAATTGTGCGTGCTCCTTGTATCCCTACTACCATGGTTATACAAAGAAATGTAATTAAGACTATTCTGTTCATCAGTGTGACTTCTTTGTTCATTTTCATAATTGTCATTAAGTGATACCAGTTTTTTTTCTGGAACTTGGTGATCCTTAAGGTCCCTTCCAGCCCAAACCATTCTATGATTCATGTTGATTTAGGATCATCATATGAATGTAGCCACCTACTCCAGACCATGTTTAGGTATATGTTTTTAGGAAATTAATGTGCTCAACTCCTCTTTGCACTGGCTCCCCTAACTTATTGTCACGCGAGCACATGAGAAACTGGATGTTTCTCTCAGTGACTTAAGTCTACCAGGACCTAAGTTACTTTGGAGAGTTTTCTCTTAAAAGCACTTTCCTCAAAGGGTAATAATTTTTCACTCTGAATAAGACTTGAATAAGACTTCAGTTATGGAAATAAGATCCTATAATTTCAAGCAGTCTTCTTATGTGGCTTCACCTAGAATTGGGAAGCTTGCATGTTATTTGATTTCCTTAAGCCTATACCCATATACTAGCAGATGAGCACCTCTAATACAGAAAGATTAGACTAAATAATAGTTCCAGCCCATTAAAGACATGGGTGTTAAAGCTCAGTAGGTCTTCACTGCTGGTTCTTTTTGCTCACAGTTGTGAATATAGACCATTAAACCCAAATGCTGAACTTCACAGAATTTCTTTGAAGCTAATTGTGCTGGCTCCATTCACTCGGGGTGCATGCAAGTATCCACGTCAATACTGCTGGTTGCTTATGAGGAGCCCAGGAATTTGAGAAATAGCTTTTTTATTTTGCCCTAATATTGGTTTCTGGGATATACAGGCAGAGTGCTGTAGATCCAAAGGTAATGAACAAATGCATTTGTTTTCCACTGATAGGACAAATTGTTGTTTTGAAGGAAGTAGAATGCTTTTTGTCATATAGTATTGCTTCTGATTCTTAATAAAACACCGAGGGGTGGGGATGGGGGTGTGGGGGGAGCATAAAGCAGGTCTGCGATGGCACAGAATGAGGGAACCGTGACAACAAATGTTGTCCTCAGGTGGAAATGGAAAATACTTATTACAAGCCAATGCGAACATGTGGGTTTTGCGGTTAGGTTTTTAGATGCTGGGCATTCGTGTACTGAAGCTCAACATTCTAATGGTGCTACCCATAAAATCTTGTAAATTGTTGGGTGCTTGGAAGGTAATTGAATTGCAGTCTGTTAGGGTAATACTGCTCTAGAATTCTACAGTAAGAAGAGCAAACAAGCATACTACATATCAGGCCCCTGTAAATACCAAGGGCTTCTTTGGGCTTTATGTAACTATTGCTGTAGGCATGTAATACTGGTGCTTTTGTTTCAACTTTACTGGGGTTGGGATTTGCTCTGCTGAGAGAAATACTAACTGTAAAGAAACCTGGCCCTAAGAGTTGAGTTAAATCATCAACAAAAAAGAATTATACATTAAATTGTGAAGGATCAGCTACAAACTACTTCTTATGACAAATTCTTGACTCTGGAGAAATACTGTAGAGTGAAAAACTAATGGAGGTCTCTTCAACCAGATTAGTAAGAAAGAGGTAACACTGAGTAATTCTAATACTGAACCTGTGTGTTATAGATGGACAATATTATGGTCCAATCTTTGCAAGTAAAACGTATTCCCTGAATAAAATGCATTGTATGTACAGCCAGGCTGTCCCTGATTCTTGTGCAGGACCTTCCTTCCTCAATGAATGGCTGTCTTCCTCTGGTACATTCAAATGGATGGAGCACTATGTGTTGTTCCCTCTCTGGCTACCTCTGCCCTCTCACTGCCTGGTGACCTTATAAATTATTAAACTTCCCCAGGCCTTTGTTTGTTACATCTGTAAAACTGAGGATAAGAGAATTTCCCTATTGCTATAAATAACCTTGATCTGAGGATATGAGCTGGAAATCCTGACCTATACACCAGCAAAGCACTTTATTCAGGAATAATCCTTCTAATAGGGTTATTTGTGGAATAAGCATTGGTCTCTGATAGTGAGGGTGCATTAATGGCAGATAATGGTGGCGCATTTGCTTTTCCATTTGCTACAGAGGATGCTCAGAGGCAGTGCTGACCTTGGAGGGTGGCAGGGGAAGAGCCAGTTGTTTCTTTGATGTGTATGAAAGTGAATACTGTTTTACTCCCATCCTGTTTTGTTTCTCTCCCTGTGACCCGATTCAGCATCTTCTGGTATACGTCATGAAAGCACCTTTCCCTGTTGATCTTGGAAAAACTCTGTAAAATATTCACTAGATCACTATCCCCTTTCTACTGCAACTCTGCTATGTTGCTTTGAGCTGGAATTGAAAGTTTTTGTTTGACATCTCACTGTGATACCTGCTTATTTTCCTGAAAAATTCAGCTAGGGTAGGAAGCATGGAGGAAAGGGGTTTTTCTCTGCCAGTGTAGATTTTACACTACTTGGTAGAGACTGTTTCCTGAGATTCTGTTGCTTCTGGTATCTCTTATATATTTGAAGGTGTTCCTATGCTCGCCAGGTTTATGTACATGTTTTTTTTATTTTGTTTTGAGACACTGTATATTATTTTGTGGTACAAAAAATAATTTTGTGGAGCTATTTTTAAAAACTTTGCACCAAAGATATTTTTGTGGTCTTAATATCTTGAAGGGCTTTGTGTTTAGGGGGTATTTTTGCTTCCTCCTTCACCAGAGAATAGTAATGACTGTTGTCCTGAAGGTCTCTTCTGATGTGATGTTTTCCCTTCCCCACTCTTTTTCACTCTACCTCTTCAAATCAAGTGTCATTAATTTGTTCCAGCCTTCAGGGGGTGGTGAGAGAAAACTAACTCCTATTACAAGGAGCAAGCGTGGGTTGATCTTTACAGACACCAGCATTTCAAGTGTTGGCAGAGCAGAACACAGTATAGTTGTCCTTGAGTCTTGCACAGAAAACAGCTTTTCCCAAGATACTTCTTTGGAGTTTGGTTTGCTTTTGTGGTTTTGTGGGTTTCTTTCTAAGTACAAAGAAGGAAAGTCAGGAGCTAAACAACATTGTCAAATGTGGCATTGATGGTCCATTTGTGGTTTCCTTTGCTCTGCCTCTTTTGGGTAATGGTTTCTGGCTTTATCTTTGGTGAAGCAAGCCTCTGTATGAAACTACGCGATTGCAGTTTTTTGTTGATGCCAATTCACTTTGGTACTATAAACTCATCAATTTGCATGCAATGATTGAAGGGAAAAGATAGATGAAAGCCTATTATAATGTTAGATAACCAGATATGAATATGAATGAGATCATGCTTCTTTTGGAAATACTGAGCTGTGTTGTTCAATACACTTAATATAACAAACACTTATATGAAAGCCCGTTATGTTGAGTCTAGTAGATGTCATCTTAGGATGATAAGTTACCTAGTGAGATGTCTAAATTATTCTGACTTTAATTTGTGTAAGTAATGAAGTCTGGAAGTTCTTTAAACATCTCTCTCATAAACAGAAACAGAATTGCAGGACTGTAAAACAATGTATGTAACTTAGCTGGCTTTGTGTCTTGAGTAGTGCCTGAGTGAGCAGCTACAATTAAAAAGTTCTGGAGTTTCTTCTTTTATTTAGTACTTCTCCTTCCTCCTTGTTCTCCAAAAAGTGAGGAAGAAAATAGCTCAATGATTAGTGGTTTAAAAAAGTAAAAAATGCACGGAACAAAACTGTGATGTTTCAAGTACTTCAAACTGCTGTGGCAATATATAATGT
The DNA here is from genome assembly GCA_025769975.1 of Gallinago jamesoni. Lineage (NCBI taxonomy): Eukaryota > Metazoa > Chordata > Aves > Charadriiformes > Scolopacidae > Gallinago > Gallinago jamesoni. The sequence goes on from JAOQGH010000032.1 coordinate 26,615,451, forward strand.
TCCTCAGAAACACATACAATTGGAAACAAAGCTCATTTTAGCTCAAAGATTGTGTAATCAAAGATGTGTGACTCTTATATGTGACTTCGTTCTTAAATCTTGGGGAAAATGAGAGCCTGCTTGTTAATAGCTGAGCCCTTCAGGGCTCAACTTCAGGAGCAATGCAGTAGTCTTTCTTGAAGGATCTAAGAATTTAATGCATATAGCGCTTGCAGTTGTTTTCTCTCATTTATCAGTTGGCTAAAGAAACCATCTTTGACTCCTCGGCTACAGAAGTTCATCTAGCTTTTGCTTTGCCTTTGTGTGTCCACTTGTGCTTGCAAATACTCCTTCCTCACTTGACTTCTTCATCCAGCCTTTGGTAACTTTTCATTGCTCCAAACTACTTCCTTGGAGAAGTGGTCGGGGCGTACTTCTCATTGGGGTATGCAACCTCTTTACCATCTTATGCTGTAGACCTGGACCATTGAGCACCCACTAAGCAGAGTGGCACGTCCAGGTTACATGGTGCGCTCATCCGTTGGTCAGTAAGGCTTTGTAAGCACAGGGTGTCCTTGGAAAATGGTAAGCTCCTGGAAGCATGTGCTAACTAGTGGAATGGTAAGCAGCTAAACACTTCTTAAAGCTTGAACAAAGCAAAGCCCCCCGCCATTTGCAGTCTGCGTTCTGCAGAGTAACTCAACAGGGTGGATTTCTCCCTCAGGTTTTGCAGTATTGCATGTTGCTTTGCTGAAGCACGGTCTCTTAGACCTCAGTGCAAAGATATCCCTAGCTCAGTGAATGTAAAGAACAACAAGTTGTTAAGTGATGGATAATATTCTCTACGCTGTGTTAGTTTCTTCTTTAAAAGGTGTCTTTGCTTCATTGTTGTTAATTGTCATACATGCGTGAGTTTGCAGATGTTGCTTCTGAAGCTGCTGATGGAGTGTTACATATCTGTTCCTAATCCCTGATGACGTTGGAAGATGGGACTATAATCTTGTGATACATGGAATGTGAATTCGCTTGAAACAGTAATGATATTTTACTATCAGGCTATAACGTTACACCAATTAAGTATATACATGATAAATGAGAAAATAAGTGCAGCATATCCAAACTGTTAGAGATGGAAAATCTTTTAATTGACAGTGTTTAATGTACTATGAATATAAATTTTGTTCTTAATATCCATCTAGAGTGGGAAACCACACAGAATAATCTCTGGATTGAGTTTGTACGTACCGAAGAGCATTTTAGTTATCTGAAGGGTGGTATCTGAAGAGCATTTTCAGACTTTTTATTTGTACCAATAATCACTGCAGTCTAAATCACTGCTCTTCTGTAAATAAGCTGGCAATACCACTGCAAAGCTTTGGACTTCCTTCACTGCTAGTACAGCTTGAATTTTATGGTTCCTGTTCAATGTTGCTTGTTTCTTTGACATAAATCAGAGGGAGATCTGCTCAGTGAAGCCAACAGAAACATAATTTAATTTGTATTAGGGTGACAGTTTCTAAAAGCAAACAAACAATGAAAAAACCTTTCTCCATTCTCTCCACTATGTCCAACTTCTATTTTTATAATAAAATGGTATTTTGTGGCTAGTTACATTGGGAAAGTTCTGGTGCTGTAGTGTAAGACAGTGTCGTGGATCCAAGGACCTATCATAATAAGTAGGTAAGGCTTCTCAGAAATGTGATTTCTGAGTCTATGCATGGACAGTCCTGTGAACTTGAATCTTTTGAAGGGGCTCATGTCTCCCATGAAAACCTTCTCAACAGAGATGAATTTCTAAGGAGTCGACAGGCAAACAGTGTTTCTTAAACCTTCTGATTGCACCAATGAATTCAGGAGGAGATCAGTTTAAAACAGCTTAAAAGATTTCTTTTCATAGCTTGTCCTGCAGTTCTGGAGCTTGCAGCAGAGAGAGGTTAGGTGGGTAGATGTTATCAAAAGGTTCAAATAGACAAATTCATGGGCAACAGGTTTGGAAGTGGTAAGGTAATGGAAGCACTGTCTTCTTGTTCCTAAGCTGGCAGTTTAAGGATACAAAGAAAGTTAAAAAGTAATGGACAAATTAAGCAATTTTTTTAAGGGAAAAAAATATGCTGTCAGATTATTTAGGTATCATGAATTGATGAGTGTAAAAAGGCAATGACTTCATGGCACTTTTAGGAAACCGCTGATATAGGAAAATATGTGAATTTATAATAGAAATACCACCACCAGAAATAGAAGTCTAATAGAAATTCCTTATTTTGATAAATTTGTTTTGTATGAACGCAACTGCTTCTAATGTTAATACACACACACACAGAGTGTGTTTTATGTTCCCTGTGTTCATACTTTAAATCCATAAGTGTGTTGACACTGGAGATCTTAATGAAGAATTGAATTTCCTGCTTCACTGTGCTATTTTTTATTTTGTTGTTACTTGGTGGAAAAATGTTCATGCCTTGTTGAATGTGTTGTTTGATAGCAAGAGCTCCAATATCAAAAGAGGGCCTGCACAAGTATAAAATAGGAAATGTTGGGCATGATTGAAAGGAAGGAGACATCCAATGGTAATGCTTGTACAAGAGTAAATAAGAACATATAATAATTAGTGTGCTTTCAAAACTTTTTCTGTAACATAGAGGGGGAAGGTAGTGAACTTAAAGAGCTTTGTAGAGGTAGCATGAACTGGATGTGGAACCTCTGCTGTGGGCTCTTGATGGGACAGTGCTGCAAGGCTCTTTGGTAGTGATGGCAAGCTGCAAGACAAGACATGAAGGGTATGGCAGAGTAGTTGGCTGATGCATGTTTCCACCTTCATGAATGGAAATCTACTGCTGGTTCTCTTTTGCCCCCATCCTAGTGGAAGATAAAGCATTGATCCAGCTGCCTGTGAAGTCTTCCAGTTTTGAGATTCATAAGAGTTGGAAAAGAAAGGTGGCAGAACTATAGCGTTAGAAGCAGTTGCTTTCAAACCACAAATGGAGCATAGTACTATGTGCATACAAAATTGCCCTTTTATTTGTAAACAAGGCCATCCATCAGAATGTGAATGCACAGGCTTTCTATCGTAAGGATATTTCAGGTCTACACACACAAACCTGGTAAGTGTAAGAACCTTAATCTATGGTGCTGGGCCATCTTGCCATCTTGTCTAGACAGAGCTTTTGCCAAGAAAGGCTTGACCAGATGATCTTTGAGGTCCCTTCCAACCTGGTATTCTATGATTCCATTCCATGCTATTCCAAGGAAAATGTTAACTGGATTAACCATATGTAACACTGTCGTCTTTCAGTAGGAATTCTGGGATCTAACCATAATAAATGAAATCTCAATGTTGTCTCTTAATTTTGAGTGTGTTCTCTTCCTGCAACTGCTTTTACCTGCTGATTTTAAGCTTCTCTTTTGCAACTATTTTAGTTAATTGGCCGTGTGGGTCTGAAGGTGTTTTAGCTTTCCATCTTTTTCTTTTTTTTTTTTCCCCTGGATATGTTTCTGCATCTGTTGTCAAGTATAAAGAGAGTAGGCTGCTGCGTGCAGAGTGCCTGGGCTTTCCTTTGGTATCAGTTCTTAAGTCCAGTTCAGAATTTTGCAAGTCATGGGATTGCAGGGCTCTGCACTTATTTCTGTCCTCTTCACTGGTTTGCTCTCTTATTTTCTGACTTTCCAACAAATTTGTGGGCCTACAGCTACTTGGAGAAAGCTTTCTAACCTTCTTGGTTTCTCTGTAATGGCCTCAATGTATTAACCTGTTCAAGCATTGAAAAAAAAAAAAACCACCTTTAAAAAACTAATCCTAATTCTTTGTGCTTTAGTGAAAGAGCAAAAGTTAAATACATTTAAAATATTTCAGTTTTATTCTACTTCAGGTTTTTGCAATTGGAGCAAATGGGGGCGGGCGATAATTGGTAGAGCTGTACAGTTATATAACTAAAAGCTTTTCTGCTAGAAGTTAGGAGAGCAGATTGCTTGGCCATCAATATGCGACACGTGTTCTTAATCTTCCCACAGTGTCCATGCAGAGGAGTACAGTCAAGCAGTGTGCATTGGTTTGGTAGATTAATGTGTTCAAATAAAAATGCTATCAAAAAATTTCCTTTGGGGTACTTTTTTTTTTTTTTGAGAAAGAGGGGTGGTGTTATACCACTTGAGGATTTAAATAGTTTTTATTTTGCATAATTAATGGCAGATATTATTTTTAGATAGAAATTATAACTGCTGATGGCTTTCAACATTAGGGTTGTCATCTAATATTCTTGCGGAAGGGGGGATAATCGGCTAGGAAAAAGACATTATACAATGTAACAGTGGTGATAAAAGTACTTTATCCTATTTTATGGGGAAAATATTATGTTACTATCACAGATGAATGCTCAGCTAAACAGCACTTGTGAATTGTGTGACCAGTTTCACATAAATATTCATGAAAGCAGTGACTGGGACATAAGTGTTTTTTTTCTGTACCTGAGGGGGATTGTTTGACTGGTTTTCGGTTGGGTGGGGATTTTGTTTGTTTGTTTGTTTTTAGTTTTTGAATGGGATGCCAGTATTATATTGATCCTATTGTTAGTGTGTACATTCAGAGAAGTGATGCAAGTGAAAAATATAATGTGACAGTGGACTGAGATGAAAGACAATAATGTATGAACAGTATTTGCTTGGCGCCTTTGTTGGATTTGATGTTGCAGCTGTTCTGTGTAGTCCTTTGTGTCTATGTGGAGACGTGGCTTCAGCTTCTCAGTGGCATGCAATAAATGTGGGGTTTATTTTATCTGTGGTAGAGCGAGACCTCTGTATCAACTTCCAGATAATAACTCAAATAAGAGCACTGCTTGAATACAGAAGCTTGATCCATTACATCAGAGAAAGCATCTGAAGTCTTCTGAATTTACTGTTAGCAGTAAATAAGAAGCTGTGATGCTGTTGCAAGATAAGGTCTATCTTGGACTTTTGGTTTATTTGGTTTCTTCATAATCGCCCTTCCAGTTTGCATATCGTATTTTTTTTTTAAGTCACTGAAGGGAGAAGTAGTCTGAACTAACCTCAGGAACAGCCAACGCTTTCTTTGTTAGAGGTTGTTGCTAGAAAAGGTCCAGGCTTGTCCCTAAACTGTGGGGTTCTCCCCCTCCCTTAGGTACAGAAAACAAAGCAAAGCAAAAGGAAGCAGGTTTTGGCACAGCACTGTTAGTTAAGCTTCCATGGAGGGCCTCAAAGAGCATTTTTTACCTTCCTGCAGATGCTTTAAAATCACCCACCATGGAGTTTGCAATTTCACAAGGTAGCTGAGCCAATCTCTTAGCTCCAAGGCACAAAAAGGGATGTCTCTGCTTGGCCCTTAGCCCTGGCTGCACATCACTTGTGCTCTGTCTGTCACATTTAGTGAGAGCTGCTCTTTCTAGAGCAGCCACTTGTTAGATTGGCTTCATTGCAATGAAGTGAAACAAATCATAATTATACGAGGTTAGATAAAGAGGTAGAGGTTAAAGCATGAGCAGTTGGTGTCCTCTTGTGTAAGACAAGCAAAGGAAAGCAAGGAGGCCATTTTTCTGTACAGAAACCAGAAGTCTGAAATTTTTTGGTTCAACCAGTGACATCCACTGGGCAGGCACACTTTGCATTTTACGAAAAGCCTAGTAGTGTTCAGCTGGATTTAGAACTCAGAGAGGAGTGATGTTGAAAAGAAGAGTAACCTTGCTTGAACATGTTCTCTCTTCAGGACTCCTTTGGTTTGTCTGATTTACTGTTACCAGTGTTACGTTCTCTGCTGGACAGTAGGAGGAATGGACAGATATCTATGAAAATAGTTACCGGTCAGATTTGCCCAATAGCTCTCCTTTAATTAGTTGGTAGCCTTTTGCACACGTATGTGGACGCGCATCCTAAAAAAACAGCTTCTGCTGAGCAGTTGCCAGCTCTCACTGGTCATTTAACTAGAGGATGATGCACAAAATTGTCTTAACACATTTCTTATGAAAAAGAGTGACTTCAGAATGCATGTGCCAAAGATGATCTTGCCATGGTGAATCTGAATATTGAATATTGCTTTTTTTTGCTTTTTTTTTTTTTTTTTTTTCTGTCTTCTAGTTTGTGGAGACATCCATGGTCAGTTCTTTGACTTGATGAAACTGTTTGAAGTGGGAGGTTCTCCTGCCAACACGCGGTATCTCTTCCTGGGGGACTACGTGGACAGAGGGTACTTCAGCATTGAAGTAAGTTTCTTATTTCTATTTTTGGCTGTGAAACTGCTTGCAGCCTATTGTGTGTATTTAGCATCATAATTTAACCAGTTCAGGAATACTGGCGCTCTTTGGAGATACCACTCATGAGCAAAAGAAGTTCATGTTAATGTCGCTGTTGGGATTTTCATAAGGTTTGCTTGATATCCGGCCAAATTCCTCTATTCCTCTATCTGTGCTGGAAAGCTGACAGAGAACAGACCTTGGTGCTAACTAGTGCCATCCAAATATAGCACAGAAGGCTGCTCTGCGGTTTGCACAAGCTAAATCAGATGAATGGACATGAGCTATTAGAAGAGAGACATAACAGAAAAACTAAATAAAAAAACTCGGTTCACTTTACATTTAGGTTTATTTGATCTGAGTCTCCTGGATGCGAAATTTTATGAAAATGGAAGGACTAGATTGGGGATAAATGGGTCCAAAAAGCCAGCAGGTAACATGCTGTGCTGGGGAGAATGAAACGAATGAGTCCTGTTTAGGTATGGCATGCAGGAGTGCATGGTCTCTGGCTTTTGATGCAGCGCTTCTCCAGATAGAAGTGTTCCACCTCTGTCCTGGTGAAGATGCTGGGACTTGGTGCAGACTCATATCAGGCTGTAGAACATGGAGATAAAATGACAGCATCTTTAGCTGGTTTATGAAGGAAACAGTGTCCTGTCCAACTTGCCCACCTTGGACTAGAAGCAAATTAAATACCAAGCATGAATCCCTTGTTCCAGTGCTCACAAAACAAAGTTTTTTTTCTTCTGTTCTGTGTTGCTGCTTGGTTTTGCAAACTGACAAATGATGAGATGAATTGCACGATTACAAAATAAAAACTAATCTGGATTGGTTCATCCGGGTCATAGTTGATCTAGTCACTGAATGGTCAATCAGAAACCCTTGCAGCAGCTTTTGAACTACAGCTTGACTCCTTTCTCTGAAAAGTTCAGATTTTAACTCCCTCTGAGTCAGGGGAGAATGCCCATTTTCTGTTGGAAGCAATATAGGTCCTATGATACATGTTGGTGTGTCTGTGACCCAACTATGATACGTGTTGGGTACGATGGCAGCATATGAGAACACATATACTTCTGCATACTACATCTTAGAACACTTGTCATATTGATACAAAAATCTGTAATCCCAAGCAGCTGAGTTATTTATACTGTGTTTGTAAAATGGATCAGTGCATTTATCTTGCCAGTGTTATATTTGTAGTATGAAGAGAAGTTTCTTAAAAATAAGATTCAGTAAAACCACTTTTGCTTTATTAGTTCATTTTAGAATTTAACTTAAAATGTTAACAGAATCTTTTGGCACATTTTACAAATAGAAGTAGTTCCAAGTGCAAATTCTCTAAAAGCTTAAGAAGTGCAAGGTTCTTTTGCCCACCTGCCAAAAATCAATATAGTCAGGATTTAGTCTCATACTGAAGTCAGCACTTTGATCATGATTTTTTTTCAGCCACATGTGCCTGCTTCCTCCCTTCTCTGATCCCCGATGAGCTGTGAACTAAATCATTGCTGTAGATTGCCGTGCTGGATCACTTGGGCAAGGTTGGGAGCACGGGGGATGGCTCCACAGCCTTAAACTTTTGAGAAGCTCAGTCTTGAACTGCTGTAGTTCAGTTGTGATAACCTCATTTGTATCTCCTGTAGACTTTGACCAAGCCAAGTTGTATCTGGAAGAGGAGAGTTTTGTCTTCATTTCTGTTTACGTTTTAAATGTAAGAAATAGAACAAGTGAATTTGCTTTAGCTTTCAAGTGCTCGTCTGACAGTTTGCCAAGATCTACTCCAGGGCTATTGCCAATTAAAGACAATAGCAAGCCTTATAAGACAAAGCAAAATAACTTATCGGTGGGGAATAAGTCCCTTAAAATTCCTCATTTAGCAACATGCACATAGATAGTTAGCAAATTGTATGCTGAATTTGATTTTTCCATTCTGGAACACTACTTTGTCCACTGGAAGCTGTACTGGGTTCTTCCAGCACCAAGGAAATATCTGAGCTGTTGCTTACATTCTTTTTTGTATGTAAGGTTCCCAAATCACTACTTTTTTTGGTCACATAACTGATTCCCCCCACCTGTCACCTTGATTAAAGAATGCCTTTGAAAGGAAAGGCAGTTTTCTATTTCGTAAGTGTATTTAGATGTAGAGCTATGCATTCAGGCGTGAACTCAGCATGATAAGTAGTGACAAGGAAAGGAAAATGGTGAAGAATGCAACTTGGTGTGTTGGGGGTGTGTGCGTGCGTGCGTGCTTTTGGTGTAGAGGGTGCCCTAATTACATCCAGCAGGCACCAGCTCCTGCCAGTATTTTGTGTTGGTGAAGTCATGGTGATGAACAGTCCTAGCCTGATCTCAATGTATATTTCTACCATGTCAGGCACACAGTGATCGATATTCCATCAGATCTGTTGGCTCCCCTTTCTGCTATGTGTAGACACGAGACTGTTGCAGTTTGGGGGTCTTTCCAAAAGAATTAAGTAGGTGGTCCAAGCTACTAATCACAAGTAATATAAGCTTTAAAAAAAAAAAATAATCCCTTCAGTTGCCTTGTGATATCTAGCATAAATGTGACACCATTGAGCCTAGACCTAGCTGAGTTTTGGTAGTGGGCGAGATAATCCTTGTCTGTGGGCTGCAAAGCATTTGGGACTCTTCTGGATGAAAGGTACTATATAATGTAAGCTATTATCATTAAGAACAGAGGAAGAAATTGCACAAGGTAGGTGGAAGGCATTTGATAATGCAGAGGGAAAAAGAGAAAAGTATTTGTATTGGAAGGCACTCAGCAGAAATGTCAGTACTTGCCCCACGGAGCTCTTGATCTCGGGGATCAGTCCTTCACGTGAGTGCTCTGCTTTTACCACAGTAAGCTCCACTGTTTGGAGGAGGGGTGTTTTGTGTCTTCAAAATTACTTTTAAGTAAGGTGCTGCAGGATGAGAGACTTAACAAGTAAAACCAAAAATGTCAAAATTGTAGAAGGGATGAGATGAGGTTTCTTGGCGCAGACCAAATCTTTATCCCATAGCTGCGCCTTCTTTTCCATTTGAGCTTTTGGCAGAGGCTGAGTATTTTTTCACTGAGAACAACAAATTTTGGCAAATTGCAATATCTGATATGGTGCATTTGTTTCTTCGGCTCTGTAACTGGTAACGTTTCCCTGTTGTGCTTGTGCATTAGTCCAGGGTTTTGACTCCAGAGTAGGAACCCCCCAGTTCTCACTTTCAAACAAGTTTTATGGTCACGGAGAAAAGAAACCCAAATGATCAAAACAGAGGGCTATTTTTAAATCCAAAGAATAGTTAGAGCATAATTGGTTCTGCAGGAATGGGTTGTAAGGAAGAATGACTAATCTCTACCAGAGTCTGAAAGCTCTCTTTCGAAAGGCAGACATAAATGCCATGGGGTGTAAGGGGGAGTATACACATAGACCACTTTTCATCACAGCCTTGGAGAAATTACAATCATAGTAAATACCGACTATAATGTATTAATAATATTATGTAAATGAACCATTGGAATTATTTTCTTGCTCAATCCCACATGAAAACATACAGGTTTAAATGTCAGTTGAATACCACAAGGTACATACTGATCATTTTTGACAGAGCAGATAGTTAAGATACGGAGAATTAAACCAACATTCGAAATTAATAAAACCAGAGTTGTGTTTTAAGGTTTAAAACATTTGTACATCTTCATTCCCGAATGCAAAGACCAAAATTCCAGAAGGACAAACTGGTTTTGTGGTATTTCTAGCAACAGCAAAGTGAGGTGTTTGGAGTGAGTCTGGAATTTGACCATCGGGCCTTGCATCAATTAAAAAAGCATCTGGTGCTTGAGATGCTTCTGAACTCAATGAACTGTTAGAAATTATTAACTGGTCTCTCCCAGGAAAAGAATTACATATAAATAAATTTGTGTTAGTAAACTGTAGTGAAGTGAATGCTGGTGAAGCTCTGTGTTTGTCATCTCTCCAAGTCTCCATGCACTTTCTAGGACTTTATTGGAAGAATAAACACCTTTTGGTTTCCTCCATTACTCTGGGGCGTTAATGTTTCCCAATAAACAGCTTGATTTAAAGTAGTTTTGGCTGGTCAGGAATAGTTTACCAGTGAAGAAATTGGTTTTTTTCACTTCTCTTGAAGCAAAGAAAATCCTAATAACTTAATTATCCTAAATTTCCTTGCCCTTTTCTTCTTTGTAATAGTAGTAAATATGTTTCTTTGCAGCAAGAGTTTGCATCTTGTAAGGCCTTTTTTTTTGCTGGGCAGGCCTCCTTAGAGATGTGAATATTCAGTAATTCAGCAAATTCCAATTATTTTTGAATATATTAGATTCCCAGACTGGATCATCTGTTTGTGTCAGGGCCATCCTGCAGCTTACCTGGTCCTGTGCCAGCCCTTCCTGGAGAGAATCCCCCAAGATGCCAAGAACCCCTTCTGGCTGCAGGGAGAGAAGATGGGATGGTGCCTTAGAGGTCGCTCGCACCATTCCCCGACTCTGCTTCCATCATTCTGTGGGACCCATCTCCACAGAAAACATCTGGGGCTAAGACATGAGGTCCAACGAGGAAAGCTAGGAGCCGCCACTTGGATACCTGTTTAGGAAGTGCTAGCTGTAAGAATTAGAGGAACATTTAAAAAAAAGAATTTTCTAGTCACTTTTTGGTTGAAAAAGATGTCCTTCCCTTTTGGACATATTGAGGTCCAGGGACTGAACTACGAGTAACATGGTCTGAACACTAGAAAAGAGTATAAGGCAAGTAGCAATATTTTGCAGGTGATCACTTTTAATAAAATCAGCTGGCAGACTAGCTGGAAGGGAGTCTTGCAAAAATTGAAGCCTAGAGGTGCTTAAGTACTACGTGGATGTCAAAATAAGATCTCAAAACTGCTCGGGAATATTCATCAGATGTTTAAAATAAAGATAAACAGAAGTTGAATGATCAGAATGAGATTTCTTGAACAACATTTTAGAAACAGCTGAGACCCTGACCAAGAGGAATGGATTCACTGTTACTCCACGAGAAGTATATTTCTACAGCAGTTGCCTTTTAAATTTTTTAATACGCAACCTGCATATACATAAGCAATGGTTTTAGAAACAAACAAACAAACAAAACAGATAGAAGAATAGAGCATTGGCAAAAAGAGTTGTGGCAGACACTGTAAGTTGTCACTGAAGATTTGGTTGATGCAAGGCTGATGCAATCTTTTTGACCCTGTTCTGCAGTGAAGCATTAAGAGAAGAGATCATACTTTTCTGTCCTGAAAGTTGTGGGGGAAAAAAAAAGAATAAAATAACATCCCCGTTGCCGTGAAGACAAATATATTTATTTTCTTTATTTTCAGTAGTGTTCAGAGTTTTCTTTCCCTGTGCTCAAGGGATGGTAGTTCAGAAATTATAAGAACTTGCCTCTCTTGTGAGTATTTTGGTTACAGAGGCAATATATCTTTATTTGTGTCTGAAATACACCTGTAGTAAATAGTCATACCAGTAGTGTGAATACAGTCATGTTTGTAAAAGGGTACATGCTTTCCATTGGGATAGTTACTCCAGTTTAGAAAGCTAGATACCGTACTGGTGTAATTATTTCAGCGCAGTTAAATTAATGCATTTTTTATATTAGAATCATAGAGTTGTCTAGGTTGGAAAGGGACCTTTAAGATCATCTAGTCCAACCATCAACCTAACTCTGATGATAAAAAAAAAATACAAAACCCCAACAACCACAACAACAACAAAACACACCAAAAGAAAACCATACAAATGAACCCCCCACATTACTAAACCATGTCCATAAGCACTATATCAACCCATCTTTTGAAAACCTCCAGGGATCGTGCCTCATTCCAATGCTTAATAACCCTTTCTGTGTAAAAAAATTTTTCCTACTGTCCAATTTGAACCTCCCCTGGCGCAACTTGAGGCTGTCTCCTCTAGTCCTGTCGCCCATGACTTGGGAGAAGAGACCGACCCCCATCTCTCTACACCCTCTTTTCAGGGAGGTGTGGAGTTGTCTCCCATCAGCCTCTTGTTCTCCAGGCTGAACACCCCCAGCTCCTTCAGCATTTCCTCATAAGGCTTACTCTCCAGACCCCTCACCAGCTTCATTGCCCTTCTCTGGACTCTCTCCAGCACCTCTATGTCTTTTTTTTGTGGTAACGGGCCCAAAACTGGATGCAGCCCTCAAGGTGGGGCCTCGCCAGTGCCCAGTACAGGGGACCGATAACCCCCCGAATCCTACTCACCACACCGTTCCTGATACAGGCCAGGATTTAGGTGAGGTGCATGTTAGTTACAGAGTCAATCATAGAATGGTTAGAGTTGGAAGGGACCTTAGAGATCATCGACTTCCAACCCCCCTGCCACGGGCAGGGACACCTCCCACCAGACCAGGTTGCTCAAAGCCCCATCCAGCCTGGCCTTGA